>CM030359.1:236684690-237373657 GCA_017893485.1 Hemerocallis citrina
AGGCAATAAGAAATGGCAATTCAAATATGGAACAACCATGATGGTGAGAAACAATATATATAATAAGGAAGAAACAAAACTGAACAAGAAGGAGACAAGAACTAGCAATGTAATTGTAATTCAACATATCAAGTGTAATGCAAGTGACAAATGGAACATGTCTCAGAATATAAACCAATCGGGAAACATGAATCATGTACACGAAACATGTCGTATAAACAGGAATCATGTAACTTATAAACCGGAATCATGTAACTTGTAACAGAAATCATGTGACTTGTAAATCGGAATCATGTAACTTGTAACAGAGAATCATGGCACTTATAACCGGAATCATGTGACCTTGTAGCAGAAATCAAGTGACTTGTAAACCAAAATCATGTAAACTTGTAACAGGTATGCATGTACTTGTAAATATGAATCATGTAGGTGCTCAGTGTTAATCTTATGTCTATCAATCTTGTATCAATCCTATCTAATGTACGCAATCCTGCATCCCATACCACAGGTTCGGGTGCATACAATGAAGTTAACGTTTAGACTCTAGTGGTGAATTTATACAGGGTCATTCACTTGGAAAATCATGTAAACAGGAATCATGTAGTCAAGTGGTAGGTTCTAGAGGTGCCCCATCATCCTACGATGTGGCACTTAGTCCTACATATAAATATAACAGGACGTGTGATCAGGTAATGGTTTTAGAGGTGGCCCCCGTAGGTTTTAGAGGGTGGCCCCCGTCATCCTACACGTGGCACTTAGTCCCATAAACATATAACAGAAATTATTCTAGAAAACACGAGCCCCCTTCTGAGTACAATCTCCTATATCACTCTCTACTAGCCTTATCCTTATTACCCCGACTTGTTATTCTTTTATAATAATTAAAGAACATACAACAACATAAACGGTATCGAGACAAGAACAAGGAGGTGACAAGGGCTATGCAATGCATGTAATATTTTTCAGTTCATAAATGCAAAGAACAACATATTTATATTAAAACACGAGATACGAATATTGGACAGCAAGACGTTGTTGTTCAAAAATCCGCTTTCCCTCCAATTTCTTTCTTATTCTGGTGGGTTGGATTGTAACCTCCTTCCTGATTGTATGGATTTTTACCTGAATTTCTTTTCTCTTCTTCAATTATTGTATTCCAATTATCTGGAATATACATACATATATATATACACTGTTGTCTCATGAACCCAACTGCATTCTCTCGATATTCAATTATTTTGTTTGAATCCAAATCTTAATTCATTCAATAAAATTATTTGATTGATTTTTTAATTTATTTATAAACAGTAAAATCCAAACCAACTTAGCCGTTCTGTAAATTATTTTATAACCTTGTTAATGAGAGAAGCCCAATCTTATTGTCTTCTATTTGTAATATCATTTTGAGCTTAAGCATCCGTAGTAAATTCTATTATGCATAATATGCATATTTTAGCTAAAAAAGCGCTGCAGTCATATTTTGACGATTTTGCGAGTAGATTGCTATATATGAGAGCGGATATAGGAATAATGTATATTTACAGGACGGATCTTCCCGAAAAATTATTTTAAATCATTGGATGGAACTTGAAAGTCTGTCCCACGTTTTTTAAAATTTCCGAATAAAAAAATTGTTCAATAATAGGGTTACCCTCTTGGACGGATCTTGAGATCCGTCCGTAAGGGGCCCACAGTATTTTTCACCCTTTTTTTTATTTGTTAAAAAATCGAAAAAATTATTTAAAATTACGTCTGATGTCTGACGTTTTTTTGAAATTTTTTTCTTCTGACGGATCTTCAGATCCGTCTGACGAGTTTTATTATTAAATAATCGATTTCATGTATGTTTCGCCCTCCTACGGATCTCCAAATCTGTCTTATATGTTTTTTTTAAATTGCTATAATATAGCATTCGACGACTGTAGCAAACACTATATATGTTATATGTAAATATACATTTTGCCATTTTTTTGGCAATCACGACTGTGGATGCTTTAAGTCCCACAACCCTAACCCAACTTTATCATATCCAAAAACCAAATAAGAAACCTCAAACATAACAGTCAATTTTTGCATCTCCAACTATTAACCAATTCCACAAATATCTCATAACTTTCCCATAATCTAATCCCCACTAATCTAACTACCCTGATAATCCTCCCCTTAATCTCTTCCTTAACTGCCCCCATTAACCTCCTAGTTTTCTCTTAAAATCCTAAAATAGTTAACCCCTCCTAATCACTTTAGCCAAAACCCTCCCGACTTCTCCTTATTCTTCCATCACCTCCCGAACTTCACTGAAGCTCTTCACCATTGAGCTTGCAGAATGCCTTCCACCTCGCTGCATCTCCTCACCGCGCCACCTCTTTGCCACCTTTGCCTCCCTTCCTCGATGCTCCATCCTCTCCAATCGCATCCCTGAGCACCGCTGCTCCTACTCGAAGCCTCTATCATCACCACCTCCACCTCCATTGCAGCCGCAGCAAACCACCACCCTCAACTGCAACTCCACCGCAACTCCTTCGTAACAACCACCGCCCTCCAACAGCATCCCCGAGCACCCCCTCGTCGCTCACCATCTTTACCTTGAACCCATCTCCTCGAGCTTCACCACCTTGCTGCCTCGACTCCTCCACTACTGTCTCCACCACCATCGCCATCAGCGACGGCCAACACCTAACCATCGCCATCTCCACCTCCCGAGCACCACTTACCTTGCCTCCACAACCACCTCGTCATCACCAGCTCCCTGAGTCGCCCACTGTCGATGTAACCCCTATTTTCCATTTTCTGTATTTTGAGTGTTTTTCTTTTCCCGTGTATTTCATTCAGCTTGTATCTCTTTTGGACCGATATTGGGATTCGCTTTTCCAATATATTCATTTATTTGATTTGTCGTCTGATTTGAGTACTTGATTCTATTGTCCGTCTATTGTTTCGTCTCATTTGATCGAGCCATTATTTTGATCCTCTTTATTTTATTTGTTCATGCCTACTTTATTTGTTCATTTTGTTTCCATCTCATTATTTTGGATCACCTCATTTTTTTAATTATTTATTTGGATCTATTTTTTTTAAATACCCAAAAACCCATTAACTTTTACCCTAAAAAACCCCCTACACCCCTGACCCGTTAGCCTTATCCACTGAGACCTAAACCCGTTTGCATACCTGTTTAACCCCTACCCTATACAGCCGTCACCCTCACCCTTTAAAACCCTAATTCTTTATTTACCCAGTATATATACATATCACCCATGCCCCTGTTCTTCATTCCTAACCAGTCGCTCTCCCCCTACCTCTCTCTCCTGCCGACCTCATACCTCCTACACTCCTCCGAACCCATCCATCCCGAGCCTCTTAACCACCCTCGATCTCCTCCTATTTTCTCTCTCCCCGTCCATCCCTCCTACACCTCCTCGTGCACCTCGATGTCGGCAGCAAGCCACGACAGCCCCAACCACTGCAGCGACTCACTGTGCTCCTCTGCCCTACAGCATCAGAGCATCGCAGCCCGCCCTCGTGCCTCCGACGTGTCGCAGACCTAGCACCCCGCTACCCCCTGTCCTTTCCCCTGTCCTTCGTTCTCTCTCTCCCTCTCTTCATCTTGCTCTCGGTGTTAGGTGTGTGTGCATGATGTTTTGAAGTTTCGCTCATGGTTCGTTGTTCGTGATTCGTGGTTCGTATGCTTCGTCGTTGTTTGTGTGTTCGTTTTGGTTTGTGGGTTCATTCGTTCGTTTAGTTCATTGCCCGGGAATTCGTTCCCGTTATTCTCGCTCTTGTTTCATTTCTATCGTAGGACTATAAGGCAAGTAACTTCTATTCTTTTTCCTGTGTAATACAAATACTAAATACCGCTTGTAGTATAGTTATGTTCTAGAGACAATTCTTGTGTGTGAACCCTTGTGATATCTTGTCTCTATTGTTTTGACCCGCCCGTAGTTGTCCCATGACACATATGACATGAAAACAACTTAGGAGTGACCACTTCTTGTTGTATACATACATGTTGTTCGTATGATATCGTGTGCTTGGTTGTGTTAGTTGTAGTATATTTGTCGTAGACTTGCTAAATACCCTATATCATGTTGTTTGGACATCTAGTATACCCTATCTCATGTTTGGTCATGTTTTGGATGAGTTTTATATGAACTAGTTGATTTTGTGCATAAAGGATATTTTCTGTTTTGTCGATTTCCCATTTCTGATCAGTATTTTAGACCCTATTAAGGTCAATATATGAAAATTAGTTGTGAATATGAATTATAAAGAATTCTGTATACTTTTCAGATTTTCTGACAGATCTCAATTTCGAATTATGAGTTTTGAGTTATGACTATTTTACTACAGATGTGTTTAAAATTCCAGATCCAGATTTATATGAATTCTGTATAGTAATCTATTTTTCTACTGATGTTAAAGATAATATTTTGATCCAATATTTTGCTGGTTACAATTAGACCTGATTGGGATTAACCCCTAATTTTTGTGGATTTAATTGATAACTTTTGTAAACTATTCTATACTTGCAAATAACTACTACACTTGCAGAATTTTCATGATGTTCAGTAAAGAACCTTAAAATCAACCTGATTCTATTTGCTGTCTATAAAAACTTTGTGATTATTAATTATAGCCTAATATATCTATTTTATCACCCTTTTGATGGATCTGGATTTTGATTTATATTTTGTGAGATATTGCTGTTTTAGTACTGCAGTGTTTATGATTCCAGATTTACAAATCTACGGTATCTTACTGTTTTCTGATTTTACTTGACTATTCTATTAATGTTGGAAATTTATGAAACTCTATTTTCTGATACTAAACTTACTAGAGAATACCCCAGATTTTTCGTGGATTTAATTAGTGAGTTTTCATGCTGTTTTCCTGTATATGAATACAAACTTCTGATTTCTGGCTGAACATGTTTTCTTGGTTTCAAATCTATTTTGAGACTTGATTTTGTGAAACACCAAATGACTTATATATATTTTCTGGATTCAGCCGAGATTCTATTTTCCATATTCTTTGAAGGATCCAGGTTTGCATTTTTGTAGCAACAGGAATCTCAGATTTAGTGCAGTACTGTCTTGCTATCCTGAACTAGAATTTTCGTTGTCCTAATTTTTTATGTGTTGTCTTTCACCTGTACATGTTTATCTTTCAACTTGAACTTGTTACTCATTTATACCATATTATTCTTCCTTGTTTGTGACATATACATGCCTATTTGATAATAATAATAAAATAACCAAGCCAGGGTTTAAAGGGAAAGATCTATTAGTGAAAAATACAGAAACATGTACTCGGAATGGGATCTATAGATCCTACGTGATTATTTCATACTTGAGGCTTGATATTTCACACTTGAGGCTTGATATTTCACACTTGAGGCTTGATACTTGATACTTGAGGCTTGATACTTGTTATTTGATTACTTGATACTTATCCCTGAGTATACTGCCCTCTATGATCCACTATGAAATCTAAAACGAAACTGTTTTAATGTAGCAACCATGTGGTGAAAACCTGGGATGCATGAAGTGCTACCTAGATGGTAATAAATACAAGACTTGAACATAATCACTTGACACTTGCTACTTGCTACTTGTACATCATACTTGATTCTTGACATTTGTTACTTGTCACTTATATTCCTTGCGTGATACTTGATTCTTGACACTTGTCACTCGTTTACATGAGAATTGTTTACTTGACACTTGTTACATGCCACTTGCACTCGTTCATCTTGCTATGCTAGTTGTTCTATTTTGTTATCATGTTTATTCCATGCTATGCTTGCTTCCGTTGTTACCCTATATTTGTTTAGCTTTCCCTGTACTTGTTCCTACACTACAAGCGGCCCGTAACTTGCATTGACGGGAGTTTGTTTTCTTTTTCCTCTTCCTGCAATTTTGTTAAATTGCAAGTTTTGGAGGTCAGCTACCAGATGGAGTAGGTGATATGAGATTCTAGATGCTAGAGTTTTACTATTATTATTATTATTGCTTATTTTGAATAACTGTACTTGGTTACTTGGATTATTTTGTATAAGGCAATGTGACCCAGGGTTATTGACTCGTTCAGATCTGGTTTATTTGAAATTTATGAAATTTTGTTTCAAGTAAATTCTTGTTGGTATATTGATTCATATGTACATGCATGGTTGACTTTTCTTGCTTCCAACTCTGATTATTCTTGTGAAATGTTGTAAACATCCTGACAGCTTATGGATGATGAAAATTATTTGTTGGGCTTAGTCACGTATCCGTATTTTGTATTCTCTTTTTGGGAAGCAGGGCGTGACAGTCGACCCCGCTCAACAACCACCGACTTCCATCTCGAGCACCCTGCCTCCATCGACAACACCTCCACAGCTCCCTGCTGCACTCATCCTGCTACCACCTCGTAGCCGCTTCACGACCACAACACTGCAGCTTCGGCCTCCTCTGACTGCCACCATCAGCCCCTGCCTCGCTGTCCCGACCACCAACTACACCCCCTCCCTCACTTATTGCCGCCAACACTGCAATGCTCCTCCCCTAGCTGCCATTGCCTCCGATCCCGCAGGCCTCACAGCGCTCCTCGATAGCCAGCACTCGCACGACCACCGCCGCCTTTCGATGCCTTGTCGCTCGTTGTCAACCAATAATAGCCACCCCTCAGCACCATAGTTCGCCGTGTTACCACTGCCTGTCTTGGTGTTACAGCTGTCATTCGCTGCGTTGCGGTAGTTGCTCACTGTTGTTGCTTCTCTCTTGCTTATTGCTGCCTTCGTCCTCTCGCTGTTGTGTCGCTGCCCTTGCTCGTTGCCGCTACCTGTTACCGGTGTCGCTTCTTTCTGTGGTTCTCACCATGATTGTAACTCATTGTCATATAAGACAAGTATCTTGTACATTTCTATTATTCCATACATGCATTTTATTTGACCTCCCGCAATTAGTATTTATAATTGATTAGCGTATTTTGAAACCCGTTACTTGAACCATCAGATTGTTCATACTTTTTGGTCTTTCTATGATAAAATCAGTCGATATATTGAATCGAATCAATCCATTTGCCTTTGTAATTGATGCTTATCAAAAGACTGTAAATATCAATTTGTATGTTTCTGCCCTGCTATTTGTGCTAACTCGCGGTGAGATTTTGACCTAGTTAGAATTTAAATCAATGAGAGCTTTACAAATGAATGTTGTAGCCCTATGAATATAGTTTCCATAAATTCTTACAGATCCAGATTCTGAATTGTAGGCTACAAGTTATCACATTTTTAGTACTACATGGTTTCTAATTTCCACATTATTGATTTGAAGTACACTACCATGATTTATTGACTCAAAAATTGTGTTAATAGTAAAATAAATACTTGATATTAATTATAATGTTACTAGAAATGATTAGGAATCGATTTACAATTTTTATAAGATTTTAAAATGAATTTACAGTTAACTTTTACACATAAGAAGTTGACCCCAAGCAGTTGCCTGAATAGCAGACCCAAAAAGGAATGACTGTTAGACCTAGTTTCTGTTGTTATAATGTATCATGTGAATATGCGTCGGAACTGACAGGGAGTATAGTTTCTAGAACTCCTGATGGAATCGAATTCTCATTCTTGTAGCAGTAAGAAAGTGAATTTTTGTGCATCAACCTCTTGATGTCCAGTATTCGTATCTCCATGTTTTTAAATATAAATAAGTTATTCTTTGCATTTATGAACTGAAATATATTACATGTATTGCATAGCCCTTGACACCTCCTTGTTCCTATCTCGATACTATTCTCGTTGTTCCATGTTCATGTTTAATTATTATAAAAGAATAACAAGCCGGGGTAATAAAGGTAAGACCTAGTAGTGGGCGATATAGGAGATTGTACTCAGAAGGGGGCCCGTGTTTCCTAGAATACTTTATTTTATATGTTATATGGGACTAAGTGCCACGTAAGACTAAGTGCCACATCGTGGGATGACGGGGGCCACCTCTAGAACCCATTACCTTATTACACGTTCCTGTTATATGTTTTGTTTACAAGTCCTGTAGTACTAAGTGCCACACCGTGAGATGATGGGGACCACCTCTAGAACCTATGTAACATCCTAAATTTTCATTTATAATTAAATAAGAGTTTGTTGATTTTTACGTGTTTTGCACGTGCAAATTTTGTGCATTTTTTCTTAGAAGTTATTTTTTTTCCATAACATGAACAAGTATTTTAAAATCCTTATCTTTTATTTTTAAAAGCCTAGGCCTAATTGTAGCCCACCCTAATTAATTAATTATTTTATTAATAACCCATAGGTCTGAGGCCCACTAATTTTGAGCCCACTGGTTAATTTATCTTCTAACTGGCATAACTTGTAGTATAGATTAATTTGGTAGACAATTAATTAATCAATCTTGTACAACAAATAAATAGGGGTACTAGGTGAGACACGTTCATTACACTAGCACGTGTCCCTAGTGTGCTGTGTTTGGCCGGATGGAGGCAAGAGAGACGGGAGAGTGGAGTAGTGGATTGGGGTGGTTATGTGTTCATGGGTGGTTTCTACAACTCCCTAATACGTCCTAGCCCTCTATCTTTAACCATCTAGATCAATCCTAGCCATCTATTTTGCTTTCAAAAAAGTATAAATACCCCCCTAGTTCTATTCATGTAGTACATAAAAAAAAATTGATAGAGAAAGAAAGAAAAGAACTACTGTAAGAAAAATATTGAGAGCTTTTGGTGAGTAAAAGATTGAGAGAGTTTGTGTGTGTTCTTTCCAAGAGGAGGTTGGCCTACATCTAGGAGCAAGGAGAGGGATCGGGTCCATCTAGCACAAGGAGGAGGAGGCACTTGGTGACACAATCTAGGAGGAGAAGGACCCATTCGTGTGTTCTAGGACATTTCTAGGAGATTTATACTTATTTTCTCCAAAAAGTGGGTGATTTCTCTTGCTTCTAATTTAGACATCATGCTAGGGTTTGGATTGATAAAATTGCTAAGAAAAAGTAATTAGATTGGCCACATGTTTGTTTAAATAGAGATAAATTGTAGATAAAGTGATGCTTGGTAGATTGATTGCTAGTTGATAAAAATTGTGATTTCTATGCTAGAATTTATCATGTTGCCATGAAATATATGTTTGAGCCATGCTAAATTGAGAAAGTTGTGCTTATGAGATGACTAGTTGATTAAATGTACCATCGAAACCTTATTGTCTAAATTAATGTGATAATAATGTGGAAAGGGAAATTTGTGTTCTAAAAATATTGTAGAATAACAATAGGTAAAAATAAAGAGATAAAGTAGTCTTTTGTGGAAATTTTGATTATAAATTATGTAAGATTTGTGACTGTTCTCAATGTCGAAATTATGGACATAGAACATAAAATAGAACTAAGAATTCATGTTTTTCAAGTCAAATAATGATTATTAAAATATTGTTTTCCTATAAATCTCTATTGTTTATAATCTGGAATTTTTTGATAAAAAAAGAGAAGAAAAGAGCTAAAAAGTTTTTGAATTATGAAAAATTAGTAATAAACATAGAACTGAATCTTAAGCAACCCAACTCGTTTTTGAGACGGGAGAGTCACTTGGACCTACTGGTCTTCGGGTGCATATTAGAGCGCTACTGTAGCGCTGGTCTGGTCTTTGGTTGTGGGTTTGAAACTGGGCAGAGCCCTTTTATTTCTTTTTCTTTCTAAAAATCCGAATAACACAGAGTCGACCTATATGGACTTTAGCCCATCTCATATCGCTTCGGTGCTTGGACTTATTGGTCTTCGGTGGCGCCATAGAGCGATACTGTAGCGCTGACATCAGCCTCAGGTTGTGGGGGTTCGAAACCTGACCTTGGGTTTTATTAAAAATATTTGATTTTTTTGGGGGTTTAATTCTTTTAAGAGTTTTTATATTGAAATAAAATTGAGGAAAGATACTAGAAAAATCCTAATAATGTCTAGACTTCATGTGAAATTTCCTAAAACTCTTGGCTTATTATAAGTGAGAATTTAAGACTATTTCAAGAAAGAAATAGATACAATTTATTAAATTGAATTATTGATTAGATAAACAAAAATGAATATTTTTGTGTAAAGGATTTTAATAAAGAGTTGAAATGAGATTTGTGTAATGGAAAATTTGTAAGTGTGATTTTGAACTTAATATTGATACTATGAGAATAAGAGAAATTACGTGAAAGAATTAATGATGAATGTGGTAAGTTGAAAAATGATCGAAACCTGACCTTGGGTTTTATTAAAAATATTTGATTTTTTCTTTGGGTTTTAATTATTTTAAGAGATTTTATATTGAAATAAAATTGAGGAAAAATACTAGAAAAATCCTAATAATGTCTAGACTTCATGTGAAATTTCCTATAACTCTTGGCTTATTATAAGTGAGAATTTAAGACTATTTCAAGAAAGAAATTGAAACAAATTATTAAATTGAATTATTGATTAGATAAAGAAAAATTAATATTTTTATGTAAAGGATTTTAATACAGAGTTGAAATGAGATTTGTGTAATGGAAAATTTGTAAGTGTAATTTTGAACTTAATATTGATACTCTGAGAATAAGAGAAATTATGTGAAAGAATAAATGATGAATGTGGTGAGTTGAAAAATGAATTATATCGTTTTATGCATGAAATTGTACATAAAATGAAATAGAAGATCATGTTGAATTATGAAAGATTTTATGAGTGTGAATACTCAATTCTATGAACATGAAATGAGATTAAAGGCTAGAGTGTAGCTAAGCCTTATACCGGTATTGAATAAATTCTTTTGAGATAAGATATTGAAATGAAAAGACCAAGTTTGGATCATATTGTTGAATTGATGGTTAAGACCGGTATAGAGGGAGTGCTAACTCTAGGGTATTGATTTTATTCATGATTCAAATAACTAAGGATTAGATACATAATGAAGATATGATGAAAGTAAGAGAAATACACGAGTATGAGGGCCTCAGAGCAACGATGTGAAAGTATTCACAGGTTGTCTACACGGAGCGTCATGTCAAGACGTTGATATATCTCCAAGAGTTCGTACCGCAAGCGATGCTTGTGGGATGTTTGGTGACTACGGGTGGTGTCATGTCCCATGACGGAGGCTGAATTGTCCATAGGTTCTACACGATGCATCGTGTCATGACGTGCGATTCCCCTCCAGGCTGTCTGGACATGAGCTCGTAACTCATAGAACATCTAGGATACTTATCGTAGTTACCGTAATAGTTTAAGTCATGGTGAGGGATTGAACCCTACAAGATGAAGAACGATTAAGGGCTTGCCCTCAGACTTATGTAGTATGGGATGCATAGAATCCGAATAAGTGCACATTATTGTCATGTAACATAAATAATTGCATTAAGGACTAAGTGCACATTCACACACGACATCAATAGGATATAGTCCCCGTAGCTTTGTTTTGTGACAAGTGTGTGATTTCTAAGTAAAAGAATCTTATGTATTATATTCTTGCGTCAGTTGAATGAACTAATGTCCCCACAGTTTCTATGCAGGACTAAGTAAATAAAAAAGACTAAGGAGAAATTGATGCTTAAAGAATTATTCAAGTGTTATTTTATTTCATTCATGTAATTGTTGTAATTTTGCTTCCGCTAATTAATATGTTACTGTGATGTAATAAAAGTTTTTATTTTCTTGTAAAATTATACGAAGAGAAGTGTAAAGATCCCGTGGAACTTCAAATTCAGTCTTATTTGGAATTCAGGGTGTTACAGAGTGGTATCAGAGCCACGCTTCCAAGTAGTACAAATTTATAAGGAACGACACCCTGGAGAGGACATTAGAGCGTGTGTTGGGTATAGAGATTTAAATGTAAGTCACTTACATTTGTGTTGTTGTGTGATTGATGTTTCTTCTCTCCCCTTTCTAAGATGGCAAACCACTTTGACCCAGCTGGTGGTGATGATTAGCACATTATCGAGGAGGATTACTACCCCAGACAAGCTGATTCTGACGAAGAAGATCCCGAGGAATTTGAGGAGGAATGGCCTGGGTCCCAAGAGATCACTCTGCCTTCGGATTCATCTGATGATTCCTCCGACGAGAAAGAGCCAGTTCCGAGTAGTCTTATTGTGTCTCTTCAGAGGCAGGTGGAGACTCAGCACTGACAAAAGAAGTGGCAGAACTACGGGAAGAGCTTCGAGAAGCCAAGAGGAACCGTAGGAACTCGAATATTTTATCTTCTTACTGCTTTCATTTGATGTCAGAAATATTTTAAATTTGAATGTACAAAGTTTGAATTCAATGAAATGAAGAGTTGATTTAAATTCATGTTTTCTACTTCGGATTTAATGGATCTTTTGCATCAGAATATGGTTGGAAGAAGAGCTAGAAGCGAAGAAGAGCTGGACTGGGAAACGGAGTTAGCGAGAGTCTATCAGACCTTTAACGCCGTTGCCATGAATCAGAACCAGGGGAGGATGCCTGCAAATCCAGTACCTAAGGCAATCAAACTCGTGGAATCATTCAAGAGGATGAAACTATCCGTGTTTGAGAAAAAATCAGCCCCAAATGCAGTTGACAATTGGATCAGGCAGGTCGAGACTGTCTTCGAGATCTTGGAAACTCCAGAAGCCAGCAAGGTGAAGTTGGCTGCACTGCAGTTTGAGAAGGATGCAGTTGTTTGGTGGCAGTCCATGAAGTGGACGATGGGAAATGTTGTTCTTGGCTAGGAAGAATTCTCGGAGGAGTTCCGCAATCACTATTTTTCATCCAATGTCCAAGAGAAGAAGGCTATGGAATTCCTGGCGCTGTAGCAGGGCGGTATGTCGGTTAGAGAGTTGAGACAAGGTTTACTCAGCTCTCAAGGTATGCGCCCGAGCTAGTGATGGACGAGGTGAAGAAAGTTCGGAAGTTCAAGCATGGATTGAGGCCAAGTCTGGGATCGAAGATGATACTCCTTAGTATCAGGATGTTTGACAAGTTGGTCAAGCGAGCTGCAGCTATGGAGGAAGATATGGAGCAGTTTCATGCCGCTCAGAATCGGAGGAGCAATTGGCATGTTAGGAAGAGGCCCGCAGTTTCCGGGAATTTTAGGGGACAGCCGTCAGCTCAAAGGTTCAAACCGACATGAGCAAATGCTGTCAACATAGCTGGAAGACCCGGAAATGTTTAGGTGAGACCTCCTGCGGTGACTTGTTTCAACTGTGGTGAGACGGAAAATTATAAATCTCAATGCCCCAAGCCGCAGAATGTCATCCTTAGTGGACCAACGTAGCAAGTTGGGAAGAAACCGTACCAGCAGGGGTGAGTATTTTCCTTGATTGAAGCTGACGCTGATGAAGTGGATCACGTCATCACTTGTACGAGGGGGATGTTTCGAATTATTTTCTTTATGTTGTTCTTTCTTCCCTGTTTATTTAGTGAACTGTTATGTACCGAGTGTGTGTTATGTAACAGGAGAACTTTATTTGAATGGAAAGAAAGCTGTTGTTTTGTTCGATACTGGATCGTCTCATACTTTTGTATCTCCAAATTTTGCTAAAGTCTTGGGAGTCGAACCGAGGGTTTTTCTAGGCAAGTTCTTAGCAGTAGCTACTCCATCAGGGAAGACTCTAACCAATGATCGGTACTATGCGGACTACGAGATCTAGAATGAAGCCAGAATTTTTGGGATTGATCTTATTGAGCTGAATGTCCTAGGGGTCGATATTATCATTGGCATTGGTTGGATGTCGGTGTACAGTGTGAATATCCAGTGCAAGACAAAGGAAGTAATAGTGAAGGCTCCAGCTGGTCCTGAAGTCACTTTCCAGGGAAAGAAGAGATGTTCAGATTTGGTAGCAGGTATCAGCAAGAGGGAGGTTCCTGTGGAGGTGCAGCAAATTCCGGTGGTTCGGGACTATCCGACTGTGTTCTTAAAGATTTTCCTGGGTTATCCCTGCAACGTGATGTAGAGTTCAGCATCACTATCCAGCCAGGGAGTGCACCCATTTTAAAGGCACCATATAGGATGGCTCTAGTGGAGCAGGATGAAATTAAACGGCATATTAAGATACTATTGGAGAAAGGCTTTATTCAACTGAGTGCGTCGCCTTGGGGAGCACCGGTGCTGTTGGTAAAGAAAAAGGATGGATCGATGAGGATGTGCATCGATTACCGAGAGCTGAATAAGATCACTATTCAGAATAAGTATCCTATTCCACAATTGATGACTTGTTCGATCGTCTACAAGGAGCAGCTATTTTCTCCAAATTAGATCTTCGATCAGGATACCATCAGGTTCGAGTGAAAGCTGAAGATGTGCATAAGACTGCATTCAGAACTCGACATGGGCATTACGATTTCTTAGTTATACCATTTGGAGTGATGAATGCACCTGCAATCGTTATGGATACGATGAACAGAATTCTGAGGCCATTTATTGATTCTTGCATCGTGGTGTTTATCGACGATATCCTTGTGTACTCCAAATCGGAGGAGGAGCATATAGAGCATCTAGCTGCAGTTTTGAAGAAGCTGTAAGAGCAGGAGTTGTATGCCAAGTTGTCCAAGTGCAATTTCTGGAAATTTGAAGTGGCAGTCCTGGGTCACATCCTTTCTAAGGAGGGAGTGGCAACTGATCCTCAGAAGATGAAGGTAGTGAGAGATTGGGCAAGGCCTACTACGGTGAAGGAAATTAGGATTTTCCTTAGGCTAACTGGATACTACAGGAGGTTCATTCAGGGCTATGCTCAGATAGCCGTGTCGCTCACTAATGTGACCAAGAAGAATGTGAACTTCAAGTGGACTGAGTAATGTGAGGCAAGCTTTCAGGAGTTGAAAGAGAAGCTGACTACTGCTCCTATTTTGGCTTTGCCTAGAGCAGGTGTCGAGTATGATGTCTACAACGATGCTTCACATCGTGGGCTTGGTTGTGTCTTAATGCAAGAAGGGAAAGTGATCGCATATGGGTTTAGGCAACTAAGACCGCATGATAAGAATTATCCGACTCATGATTTGGAGTTGGCTGTGATTATTTTTGCTATGAAGCAATGAAGACATTACGTGTATGGTGAGAAATTGAACATGTACACAGACCATAAAAGCTTAAAGTATATCTACCAGCAGAAGGACCTGAATATGAGGCAACAAAAATGGCTGGATGTACTTGAAGACATTTGTCCTCAGATTAAGTACCATCCTGGGAAGGCTAATGTTGTTGCTGATGCACTTAGCTGTAAGAGCAGTTTGACTAGTTTGATTACAACTCAGAGGCATCTTGCAGAGGAGTTGGATTGGGTTGGTATTGAAGTTGTTCTGCAAGGCTTGAGAGCATCTTTAGCTCAGTTGAGGCTTCAGCCCATGCTGAACGAAAGGATTATAGCAAGTCAAAGGGAAGATGCAGAGATTCAGAAGATTAAGGACCAGGTTGGTGCAGGCAGGTTGTCCGAGTTTCAGATCAGGGATGGAGTGTTGTGGTTTGGAGAGAGGCTGTGTGTTCCGGATCAGCCGGACTTGAAAGAGAGTATTCTTCAGGAGGCACATGCTACTCTTTTATCTGTACATCTTGGGAGCACTAAGATGTACAAGGACATTAAGTAGCATTTCTAGTGGTCAGGTTTGAAGCAGAATGTGGCTGAATTTATGGCGAGGTGTGAGATTTGTCAGCAGGTGAAGGCCGAGAATCAGAAATCCAGAGGTTTACTGCAACTGTTACCTATTCCAGAGTGGAAGTGGGATAACATCAGCATGGATTTTATCATGGGTTTGCCCAAGAGTTCAAATTGCAATGATGCGATTTGGGTTATAGTCGATCGACTAACCAAGTTTGCTCACATCTTGGTAATGAAACTCACTTCGTCTATGGACAAGTTAGCTGAGCTGTATGTTGGAGAGATCGTCAGGCTTTATGGTGTTCCGTTGACCATTGTGTCTAATTGAGATGTGCGGTTTACTTCGCATTTCTTGAGGAGTCTGCAGACAGCTTTGCGTACCAAGACAGATTTTAGCACTGCTTTTTATCCTCAGACCGATGGACAAACTGAGAGAGTCAATCATATTCTTGAGGATATGCTTCGGTGTTGTGTGCTAGATTTTGGAGGAAATTGGGAAAGGCATGTAGCTCTGGTAGAGTTTGCTTACAACAATAATTTTCAAACTAGTATCGGGATGGCGTCGTACGAAGCTCTGTATGGCAGGAAGTGCAGAATACCTGTCTGTTGGTTTGAAATGGGGGAGCGGCAGATGTATAGGACTGAGATTGTGCTCCAGACCTCTGAAAAGATCGATCTAATCAGGAAGAGCTTGGTGGATACTCAGAGTAGGCAGAAAAGTTATGCATACAACCGGTGGAGGGACCTTGAGTTCGAGGTTGGTGACTTTGTCTTTCTAAAGGTATCACCTAGTTGATGGACTCAATAATATTAACTTTTAGGAGCAATAATCTTAATGCAATTAGACATTTAAAAGCTCTATATGTGATATTTAACTCTTATTTTCTCTTTTCCATAGGAAACAGCCTATCACAGCAAAACGAAGCAGATTCAGGACTTTAAGGATGATACACAGAAAACTGCAGATCATCGGTCGACTGGTTCCCCACAACAGGCGACTGGACAGAGAAGTTAATTTTCCACAGCTACTCGGTACAGTCGACTTACTCCAAAGAACAGTCGACTTGGCTGATCAATTATGAAATCTACAGATGTCTCGACACAGTCGACTGGTTCGAAGACAAGTTGACTGGTATTCGGCGGAGTTAACAGATAAGGCAGTTGAAGATTCGTCCAAATCTAAATCCAAATCATAACAGAAAAGGAAGAATAGACGAAAAGAGAAAGAAATAAACCGCAGATCAGAGAAAGAATGAAATAACTAAAAGGGGAGGACTTTTCTATAAAAGAAAGGTGCAAACCCTAATTCTTCAGCGGTGTTCTATAAATATCAGCGAACGGAGATAAGAAAAGGGGCCGAATCACAGAAGTTCTGAACCATCAAGTCATCAACAAAGAGCATTACTTTATCAGCATCAAAGAAGGAGAGAGGAGATCAACATCGAAGAAGAGAACGGCCGGTCGACTGTGTGACAGCCAGCTGACCGATCTGGCCGAACTGCATTAGTTTATTCCTTCTCTTTCTAATTCTTTTATGTTAATCATGTATTCGAACTTGTTAATCAATAAAAGTTTTATTATGTGGAACTAATTTCATAGTTGGGTAGATTAAAACCGTAGTCATGTAATGCTAAATTCTTCTGAATCCTTCTCTTTTACTTATTGATTGAACCTGATTGAATTGATATAGATTTATAATAATCAAACTTGTTCAGGATTCTAAAGGGCAGTCGACTGAGGTGACAGCCAGTCGACTGATGTACAGAATCTGAGTTTATCAAGTTTGCGTATTATAAATCTAAATCTGTTATATGAGCATATTGAGATGACCCGTATCTCGTGTTCGTATTTTGTAACAAAGGGATCTTTCGGGGTTCCTGGTTTAGTCAACTTAAAGGATCTAGATCTGATACCAATTTCTAGAACTTCAAGTGTTTGTTCGTTTTCATTGATCCTATGTTTTCTTTAAGTGCAACTTAGTAGATACCATGCTAAATACTTAAGGAAAGAAACGAATTAGAGTAGATACCATGCCTAATTCTTGGCCTAGGGAAACATAAACTTTAAGGAGTAGATACCATGCCCTTGAGGAGAACAACATGAGCAATTAGAAGCAGTTCAGAAGGTGACTTAGCATTACTGACTATTGGTGGAGATCAAAGCCCAACTACTTAATAGATATTTGTGATTCAACACTTCTTGATTTCGTTTTAATCTTTTAATTTCTTTTAGACTTTCAGAACAACTCTTTATGATTCCTAGTCTTTTCTATTGATTAGTTAGTTAAAATCTACAATCTCTGTGGGATCGAACCTTGCTTGCCGCTACGCTTCCATAAACGATTCGTACACTTGCGAGGTTTTTAATTTGTGTCTACTTTTATCTATTTATTTAGGTAGCTAGATTTCACAACACTAGTAAAGGTGTGATATGCTTTGGCAGAGGTGGGAAGTTAGCCCCAAGGTTTATAGGCCCGTACAAAATATTGAAGTGGACTGAGAAAACTGCTTACCAGTTGGAGTTGCTGGAAGAGTTGTCTCAGGTGCACAATGTCTTCCATGTGTCTATGCTGAGAGGTTACATTCCAGATCCAAGTCACCATTTGCCCGAAGTGCCAAAGGGTTTGCAGTTGATCTGAGTTAAATTGAGCTTCCGGTTGAGATTGTGGATCGTCGGGAGAAAGTCTTGAGGAACAAGACGTTACTGATGGTCAAAGTAGTCTGGAGAAACCAGCTGGTTGAAAAGGCTACTTGGGAATCCGAAGAGAGGATGATGAAGGATCATCCAGAGCTCTTTGATAGTTTTGTAACTTCTTTTCTTTTCTTTTATTCTGTTTTTCTCACTCTTTAAGCGTAGTTCCGGGGACAGAACTATTCTAAAGAGGAAGTGTTGTAACATCCTAAATTTCATTTATAATTAAATAAGAGTTTGTTGATTTTTACGTGTTTTGCACGTGCAAATTTTGTGCATTTTTTCCTTAGAAATTATTTCTTTTCATAACATGAACAAATATTTTTAAATCCTTATCTTTTATTTTTAAAAGCCTAGGCCTAATTCTAGCCCACCCTAATTAATTATTTATTTTATTAATAACCCATGGGTCTAAGGCCCACTACTTTTGACCCCACTAGTTAATTTATCTTTTAACTTTCACTAATTTAGTAGACAATTAATTAATTAATCTCGTACAACTAATAAATAGGGGTACTAGGTGAGACACGTGCATTGCACGAGCACGTGTCCCTATGTGCCATGTTTGATCGGATGGAGGCAAGAGAGATGGGAGAGTGGAGTAGTGGATTTGGGTGGTTATGTGTTCGTGGGTAGTTTCTACAACTACCTAATACATCCTAGCCCTCAATCTTTAACCATCTAGATCAATCCTAGCCATCTATTTTGCTTTCAAAAAAGTATAAATACCCCCCTAGTTCTATTCATGTAGTACATAAAAAAAATTGATAAAGAAAGAATGAAAAGAACTAGTGTGAGAAAAAGATTGAGAGCTTTTGGTGAGTAAAAGATTGAGAGAGTTTGTGTGTGTTCTTTCCAAGAGGAGGTTGGCCTACATCTAGGAGCAAGGAGAGGGATCGGGTCCATCTAGCACAAGGAGGAGGAGGCACTTGGTGACACAATCTAGGAGGAGAAGGACCCATTCGTGTGTTCTAGGACATTTCTAGGAGATTTATACTTATTTTCTCCAAAAAGTGGGTGATTTCTCTTGCTTCTAATTTAGACATCATGCTAGGGTTTGGATTGATAAAATTGCTAAGAAAAAGTAATTAGATTGGCCACATGTTTGTTTAAATAGAGATAAATTGTAGATAAAGTGATGCTTGGTAGATTGATTGCTAGTTGATAAAAATTGTGATTTCTATGCTAGAATTTATCATGTTGCCATGAAATATATGTTTGAGCCATGCTAAATTGAGAAAGTTGTGCTTATGAGATGACTAGTTGATTAAATGTACCATCGAAACCTTATTGTCTAAATTAATGTGATAATAATGTGGAAAGGGAAATTTGTGTTCTAAAAATACTGTAGAATAACAATAGGTAAAAATAAAGAGATAAAGTAGTCTTTTGTGGAAATTTTGATTATAAATTATGTAAGATTTGTGATTATTCTCAATGTCGAAATTATGGACATAGAACATAAAATAGAACTAAGAATTCATGTTTTTCAAGTCAAATAATGATTATTAAAATATTGTTTTCCTATAAATCTCTATTGTTTATAATCTGGAATTTTTTGATAAAAAAAGAGAAGAAAAGAGCTAAAAAGTTTTTGAATTATGAAAAATTAGTAATAAACATAAAACTGAATCTTAAGCAACCCAACTCGTTTTTGAGACGGGAGAGTCACTTGGACCTACTGGTCTTCGGGTGCATATTAGAGCGCTACTGTAGCGTTGGTCTGGTCTTTGGTTGTGGGTTTGAAACTGGGCAGAGCCCTTTTATTTCTTTTTCTTTCTAAAAATCCGAATAACACAGAGTCGACCTATATGGACTTTAGCCCATCTCATATCGCTTCGGCGCTTGGACTTATTGGTCTTCGGTGGCGCCACAGAGCGCTACTGTAGCGCTGACGTCAGGCTCGGGTTGGGGGTTCGAAACCTGACCTTGGGTTTTATTAAATTTTTTTTTTTTTTGGGTTTAATTATTTTAAGAGCTTTTATATTGAAATAAAACTGAGGAAAAATGCTAGAAAAATTCTGATAATTTCTAGACTTCATGTGAAATTTCCTATAACTCTTGGCTTGTTATAGTGAGAATTTAAGACTATTTCAAGAAAGAAATTGATACAAATTATTAAATTGAATTATTGATTAGATAAAGAAAAATGAATATTTTTGTGTAAAGGATTTTAATAAAGAATTGAAATGAGATTTGTGTAATGGAAAATTTGTAAGTGTGATTTTGAACTTAATATTGATACTATGAGAATAAAAGAAATGATGTGAAAGAATAAATGATGAATGTGGTAAGTTGAAAAATTAATTATATCGTTTTATGCATGAAATTGTACATGAAATGAAATAGAAGATCATGTTGAATTATGAAAGATTTTATGAGTGTGAATACTCAATTTTATGAACATGAAATGTGATTAAAGGCTAGAATGTAGCTAAGCCTTATATCAGCATTGAATAAATTCTTTTAAGATAAGATATTGAAATGAAAAAACCAAGTTTGGGTCGTATTGTTGAATTGATGGTTAAGACCGGTATAGAGGGAGTGCTATCTCCAGGGTATTGATTTTATTCATGATTCAAATAACTAAGGATTAGATACATAGTGAAGATGTGATAAAAGTAAGAGAAAAACACGAGTATGAGGCCCTCGGAGCTATGATGTGAGAGTATTCACAGGGTGTCTACACGATTCGTCATCTCATGATGTGGATATATCTCCAGGAGTTCGTACTGCAGGCGACGCTTGTGGGGTGTTTGGTGACTACTGGTGGTGTCATGTCCCATGACGGAGGCTGAATTGTCAGTAGGTTCTACACGATGCATCGTATCATGATGTGGGATTCCCCTCCATGCTGTCTGGACATGAGCTCGTAACTCATGGAACATCTAGGATACTTATCGTAGTTACCGTAGTAGTTTAAGTCATGGGGAGGGATTGAACCCTACATGATGAAGAACGATTAAGGGCTTGCCCTCGGACCTATGTAGTATGGGATGCATAAAATCCGAATAAGTGCGCATTAGTGTCATGTAACATAAATAATTGTATTAAGGACTAAGTGGACATTCACACACGACATCAATAGGATAGTTCACGTAGCTTTGTTTTGTGACAAGTGTGTGCTTTCTAAGTAAGAGAAATTGATGTATTATATCTTTGTGTTTGTTGAATGAACTGACGTGCCCCCAGTTTCTATGCAGGATAAAGTGAATGAAAAAGACTAAGGAGGAACTGATGCTTAAAGAATTATTCAAGTATTGTTTTATTTCATTCATGTAATTGTTGTAATTTTGCTTCTGCTGATTAAAATGTAACTCTGATGTAATAAAAGTTTTTATTTCCTTGTAAAATTGTACGAAGAGAAGTGTAAAGATCCTGTGGAACTTCAAATTCAGTCTTATTTGGAATTCAGGGTGTTACAACTTACCACTTTACTACATGATTCCTGTTTACATAATTTCCCGAGTGCATCACCCTATATAATTTACCACTAGAGTTTAAACGTTCACATGTTTGTATGTACCCGAACTTGTGGTATGGACGCAGGATTGCGTGCATTAGTTAGGATTTATAAAAGATTGCTAGACTTGATATTAACACTGAATACGTGTATGATTCATGTTACAAGATTACATGATTCATGTTTACAAGTAATATGATTCCTGTTTACAAGATCACATGATTCCTGTTTACAAGATTATATGATTCCTGTTTATAAGATTACCTGTTACATGTTTACAAGTTACATGATTCCAGTTTATACGATATATTTCCCGTTACATGATTCATGTTTCCCGATTGGTTATACTTTGAGACTTGTTCCATTTGTCACTTGCATTACAATTGATTATGATGTATTACAATTGCATCGCTAGTTCTTGTTTCCATTCCTGTTCTGTTCTTGTTTCTCCATTGTTATATATGTTGTTTCTCGTTATCATGGTTTTTCCATATTTGAATTGCCATTTCTTATTGCTTTCCCGGTTATGCCTTGTTTCATGTCCCTATTTTGCTTGTTACTACTTGCGGCCCAAAACTTGCTCGAACGGGTACCATCTATTTTTCTTTGAGTTAATGTAATACATGTACATCGATGGGATACTTAAGGAACTTGGCGAACTACTTACTAGATTGCTTATTCTCAAAATTATTGTAAGTTCTTGTATCTCAGATATTGGTTATTGTATTACATTCTTGTTCCTATGATTATTAATGTATGGTTGAGCTTGCTGGTATAGTACAGCTTATGGATGATATGAGTTGGTATACTTATATTATTCGTTGGGCCTCAGTTGCGTGCTCGTATTTTCGTATAATGGGAAGCGGGGCGTGACATCCGTTCGAGAGGCGAGTTTCGAGAGCAACTCTAGGGGTGTGTTGAGCTCCGAACTCGTTTGAAAGAATTCCGCTTGGGGGGTGAGCGAGATGAACAACATAACCAGGCTCTAGGGAAGAGCCATGAGGGAGGTGAGTTCAGGGTGCAACTCTAGGGGTGAGTTAGACGTCAAACTTGTCGTTTGAGCACAGTAAATTTGTAGGAGCAACGCGAGGAGGGGGTTGCCACCGACCTTGCCATTTGGACCCAGCAGGCTAGTAGAGGCTATCCGAAGGAGTTGGACTCCAAACTTGCTGCTTGAACCCTGCAAGCTTGGGGACTCAATCTTGAGGTGTAAATTGGCCTCCAATCATGCTGTTTGAACCCAACAAGCTTGTAGAGAAAACTCAAGGAGTGAGTTGGATGTCATATTCGATGCTTGAAGGTGAACTGGTTGGAGGAGAAGCTCTTCAGACGAGCTGGGCTCCAGCACCATCGCTTGGAGTTAAGGAGTTGCTGGTGTGGCTAGGAAGAGGAGCTAAGCACGGAGCACATTGATGAAGGCTGTCGATTCGAGGGAGCAGCTCCAGGGGCGAGCTAGGCCCTAGATTCAATTTGTTTGAGTCAAAATTTGGAGATAGCCCTGGAAAAGTGCTGGTCTTTGAACTTGCTTGTTGTAAAATTTAACCAGTAGTGAGAGTAGTTTGAATGGTCGTTTCGAGCCCCGAAACCCATACTTGTAAGCTATAAGGGCAATTTTGAACCATGATTGTAAACTTCGAACCAATTGTGTCAGAGTTATCAACGAGTTGTAGGAGCAATTCCGAACGGTAAGCCCCTCCGCACTTGCTTGTTTACAAACGGCTAAAGCAGCATCGAACCAAGTGTTGGACTCCAAACTTGTTGTTTGAAAATTTCACCGAGTTGTAAGAGCAATTCCGAATGGTGAGCTGCTTAGCACTTGCTTGTTTGCAAGTGGCTAAAGCGACGTCGAACCATGTATTGGACTCCAAACTTTTTGTTTGAAAGTTTCACTGAGTTGTAGGAGCAATTCCGAACGGTTAGCTGCTCTGCACTTACTTGTTTGCAAGAGGCTAAAGCAGCATCGAACCAAGTGTTGGACTCCAAACTCATTTTTTGAGCCTAGCAAGTTTTGGGAGCATCTATAGGGCCAAGCTCGACTCCGAACTTACCATTTAACGAGTCGTAGATGTGACTTAGGGAGATAGACATGAGGCCAATGCAATGATCTTTATAAGAAGAAAGCTATTTTTTATCGAAACAAACTAAGTGGCTGCCTTGAAGGGGATGAGACGTTGTTACATGCTTTGGCTGTATCGCAAGCGGCAGCCTTATTGAAAACTTAAAACCTACTTCTACGAGAGGGTTTTAGGCACCCTCGTGGTACTTTATTTGATGCTCTGTATTTCAAGTCCGCCTTTCCAGAAGAGTGGGATCTCCTTGAGTTCATTAACTAGTTCGGGAAGGACTTGACTATTCATTGGGGGAGCTTTAATGATTCAAGTGGGAGGACTAAGCCTCCCATTATAGTTGTGTAGCACCTCTGACCTATCTCTTGGCTTCCTTTGACTGCCTCTACTTCTGCTGAGGTCGGGAATTTCATTTTCATGTGAAAAGCTGAGGGTACGGCATGAAGTACTGCTAGGCCTGGTCGTCCTAGAATGACCCTGTAAGCGGCTTTCACATCGACGACCATGAAGTCCATTGCATCTGTGTGGATTGTCGGGGCTTTTCCAGTGGTCACATCAAGAGTGACTATTCATTCGATTGAGACTGGAACCCCTGAGAACCCGTGGAGTGTGTATCCGACAGGCTTGAGACGATCTTGACAAAGCTTGAGGCCTTGGAAGAGGATATTGACGGAGCTTCCGTTGTTGACTAGGATTCGGCGCACCTCGTGGTTTACCATATGGAGATTAATTACGAGCACATCACAGTGAGGAGTTTGGATGCCTTCTGGGTCTTGGTCTGAGAATGTCACTGGGACTTCGAAGCTCTTGGCCAGAGGAAAGTTCCGTACCGAATTAACTTCCTTGATAAAGGGCTTTTGGGAGGAGTTTGATTCTCCCCCCATAGGTCCTCCGTGAATGGAATGGAGAACTGATCCCAGCTCCAAATCTTGGGACTCAGAGGGCTTCTCGACCTGCTTGTTAGCTCCCCAGGGTGGCAGAGGATCGACTCTGTCCTTTCTGACGAACTTAACTAGGTGCCCCCGCTGTATGAGCTCTTTGATCTACTCCTTGATAGCCCGAAAGTCATTTGTGTCGTGGCCATGGTCCCTATGGAAGCGGCACCACTTGTCTCTATTTCTCTTATTCGTTGGGGTATTCATTCTAGGGGGAGAGCGGAGTAGCGCCTTCTTTGTTCATCTCCATGAGAACTGCTGATGTACTGGCATTGAGGGGGGTGAACTTCTCAAAATAAGGAGCAGGGTGGTGCTGACCATTGTCGACTTTCTAGAATTTCTGGGATCCTTCTTCATTTGCACTCTTGTGTTTGTTCCTGGAAGATGGCTCTTCTCAACTGGGGGGTTGAGAGCCTCTTCAGCTCGGTTGTACTTCTCACTCGTAAGCAGGAGTTTCGAGAAGTCCCGAGGAGGCTTCTTGGCAATGGACGCCTTGAGGTCGGCATTATTGACGTTGTGTCTGAATGCTGCAGAGGCTACTGATTGGTCGAGAGAGGTAATAAACCGAGGTTTGACGATAAAGTGTCGAACATAATCTCTCAGGCGATCACATTTTCTTTAATTGAGGGCTAGAAAAGGTGCACTTATTTTCTCGACTCAGCGGCTGCTAACGATGTGGGTGAGGAAGAGCTCCTCAAACTAGTCAAATAAGAAGATGAAGGCTGGGGATAAATAGAAATACCATTCTCTTGCTAGTCCCCTCAACGTTGCTAGGAAGGCCTTGTAGAGGAGCACGTCCGAGGCTTGATGGATCATCATGAGGATTTTAAAACTCTAAATATGATTAGCTGGGTCAGACTCCCAGTTGTAGGTGTAACCCCCATTCCCAACAATAAGTATTTTCTGTGTATTTTTGATAATTTGAATTTTATAAATTTATTTTATGCTAAATTCTGTTCGGATCTTTTATTAAAGTATTTTCTAAAACAAAAAAAAATGTTCATTTCGAATAATGGTGTGTTTTGATCTTACTTCATATTTCTTATTGATCGGATATTTATATTTGAGTCTAAAGCATAAATATTATTATTATTGGATCATTTTAATCTTATTATTATTATTATTACTACTTTAATTGCGATTATTGTCATTGTTATTGTTATTATTATTATTAGTAGTATTGTTATTAATATTAATATATTTTTTTGTTACTAGTATTATTGTAAATATTAGTAATAGTGTTCTTATTGTCAGTATTATTATTATTAGTATTTTTGTAAAGTCCGAACGTACTTATTTATTTGTATTTTATTATTTGACTTAATGTATGTTTATATGTATATTTTAAAAACCCTATAGTATATTTTCTTATTGGATTAAAACCCAAAATCCAAGCAATTTTCTTATTGGATCCCAAACTCAATACCCAATAACCCACACTTTTCCCTATATATACTAATCCTAATTAAAACACTAACCTAAACCTACCTAACCCCTAACCTATCTCCCTCAGCCGCCCCTACTGTGTAACCCTACCCCTCATTACTGTTCACCCCCTTCTCCTCCTACCTCCCGCTCTCTCTCTTTTACCCATCCCCGCTCCTCTTCTCCTTGCACCCGTCCCCGTCCTCGCCTTCCCGTTCCCCGACCACCCTCGTCACCACCGCCCATCGCCCCATTGCCATCTCCGTCCTCGCCCTCATCTCCCCATCCCCTGTTTGAAATCCCCTGAACACATCCCGTCGCCTCTCGACCTTCACCCGTCATCGCTCTAACCCTTCTCCATCGTCCCCTTGCTCTGCTCTCGACACCATCTTGTCACCTTCCTCGTCGCCACCTGCATCCCCTCATCCTTGCCCTATTATCCGTTCTCCGAAGAACCCATCATCGCCTTTGCTTCCGTTCGCCACCCCCAATCCCCTCCGCTGTCCCCCACAACCACCATACACCCCCTATTCTCCCTCGTCATCGTCCATAGCACCATTCCCTTGCCTTTGCCGTCTCCATCTTCTTTCTTTGTTTCGGGAAGAAATAGAGTGTCGCGCTGCCGTCGCTTCTCGACCGCTAGCGCTGCCGTCCGCCACACCCCCGAGCACCACTTGTCGCTAGTCGTTGCTTAACCATTCCACCGCGGCACGTCACCGCCAGTCGAGCCGCTCTCTCTCTCTCTGCTGTTAGTGTTCAGGGGTAGGGGAAGAGTGATTGCTATTTGCTGTTTGGTGTTTTGTGAAGGAGAGATCCTGATCCCGTGTTCGCTTTTTTGCTGTTTGGGTGTTAGTCTTGCTATGTGGGCATTCACACATAGCTCACACGTGCTTGCGTGTTTTCCGTTCTTGGATTTGTCGCCCGGGATTCTCATCCCATTATTCTATGTATTCGAATTAACCATCTAACAGGCAGGTCACTGTCCACTTGAATTCTTAATTGTATCAAATTCAAGTTTTGTTGAAAATCTTGCAAGTAGATCTCTTTGTTATCGTATTATCCATTGTTCATCTCTTCGTTGGGTCTATTGAGGGTTTACACGAGCTAACCCAATTATTCTTGATATCGTGCCACTTTTGACTCTAAAGAATGAATCTCTCTTGCACTCATATAGTATCATTAATATGGTTATGCATATGATCACCGCACAATTAATCTACCATACATTTTATTGCTAGGTTGTATATCGATGGATAGTTGATTCATGATAAATTAGTGTATATATGTGTTCTAATTTTATTTATCATGTTTTGACACTCATCATGTTGATTATATAGTTTATCGACTAATAGAATTGATACCCATCATGTTTTATTAATTTATATTCATGAAAACTACCCTAGAACCTGTATATCGCTTGTTGACCTGTATGTTGACGTTGTTTTTGAACTAGTAAACGATCTTAAAATAAATAAGTTTCTGGATATGAATTGTAGCCTTATCTTTCTAGTTTCCAGAACATCTTGAATTTTTAAATTCTGAGTTGTGTAGAAAAAGTTATGCCCATTTTACTACAGCTGTGTTTTTAATTCCAGATTCTCATATTTTTGTATCTTGCATGCTTAAATAGTAAAAAGGCTGATCAAATGATAAGATCTTGCTCTGAAAATTCTAGATTGTTAGTAATCATGTTTAGGAGTCCAGAATACATTTTTAACGAATTTATTATGGAGTTTTTGTTGTTTCTAAAATTATAATAACATAATGTCGAAATTCTGCCTGAACATGAAATCTGTAAAGAACAATGTGATTGACCTAGCTACTATTGTCAGATTTTGGACTTTAAATATGCGTTGGAACCGTGTGGAAGTTTAGTTTCTAGAATTTCTAAAGGATTCAGTTTTCGAGTTCTGAATAGCGGGAAACTGCATTTTTGTACAGACTACTCTTGCTGTCTAGAATTTTATATTCTAGATTTTAATGGATTAATTAATCGTATATCGTAGTATTGCATGAATTAATGTATGTGTGTTGCACTGCATGATCCTAGTGTCTTATTGTCACCATTCTAATCTTCCAATTCAAGTTATCGTCCTATTGTTTCCCCATTGTTACTATTGTCCATCTAATGTCTCTAGATTGCATATTGTATTGTATTGTTGTATCAATAAAAATTGTTAACAAGCCGGGGTTTAAGGGTTGACTTAAGTAGTGGAAAATATAGAGACTATACTCGGAAGAGAGCTCGTGGTTTCCCTACAATGACTGAATAACTGGATAATTGTATATTGTTCGATGAATACCGATACTGAATAACTAAATGACTGAATAACTGAATACTGAAGAGAAACATTTATACCATTTTCCGAGTACATGAACTATAGAGCCCACCACTAAGTCTAAACATAGCTTGTTTGTATGTAGCAACCATGCGGTAGATAAATGGGACGCATGAAGTACTACATTAGTTAGGATTAAAATGATTAATTGACCTAAGGATCACACCACATCGATACTGCATATTGTTTCTCATTGTTCCTATTGATATTGTATTGACTATTGATTATTGTTACAGAATATTGCATCATTGTTAATAGTCATTGTACCGATTATCATGATATCAGTTATTGTTATTATCCCGTGTTATTGATTCCTATTAATCCATTGATTCATTGTTATACCGTTATTCCATTGTACCCTGCTTTCTCTACTTGCTGTCCATGACTTGATCTAAGGACAATTTTTTTCCTTTTTTTAGATGAAGTGTTTACAGGTGTTGATGGAGAATTTCCTACTGTAATTGTAGGACAGAGATTCTGAAAATTTAATTCTTTCTAGTTGCTTATTGTTTTATTGAACTATTGTTATTTCATTGTTTTGGGCTTATGTCCTGAATTTTATTATTATTTCCAGACGCTGGATTATTATTATTATATTTGGATATTTTTATTGCTTCATTCCAAGTACTATTGTTCATGAGACTATTATTATTGCCTGCGCATTTGTTCTATATTGATTATATTGTTGAGTTAATCGAATAAACAGCTTATGGGTGACGTTAGTCATTTGCTGGGCCAATGTCATGTACCAGTATTCCGTATTTTTGGGAAGCGGCATGACAGTAGGTTTCAAAATGAGGTAGCTTGAAGGTTTCCGGGACACGGGCTTCCATGATGGTCCTAGAGATGGGGGGTCTGCTCGGGCGGAAGTTTTTGGTTTGTTGATCTTCTCCGAGGTTGATCTTGCTGAGGCACCTTTCCATCTTTCGAAGGTGGCGATGAACCGACTCGTCCCTCTAGTGTCGACCCTCGGGACTCTCCTTCATGAGTGGTGGCATGGCGAGAGCTATGTGCTTTTCGGTTGTGATTTGGAGCGATGTTAAAGGCTCCCGGGATGTCATCTTTGAAGTTTCGGAATTTCGCCTAGGTGACCGGTGCCCCTCCATCCTGGTGAACCCTTGGCGCTGATCGGCTCGTAGTGGTATGGCTTCTTCATTGTTGACGGGGACGAGACCCCCTTCGCCCCTTGGGGAGGCGAGCCTTCTGGATCTCGGCCTTTAGGGAGAACGGATCCTCTAACTTCTCTGGTGTTCTGGACGAAGAACCTCGTCACGAGCTCGTTTCTCATTCAAGCGGGTTCATAGGTCAATCCCTTATTGACGGGTGACGATAATTTGACGAAGTTCTCTTGACCTCTGAGGACATCAGTGAAAGGATTGTAGACTGAGACATGGTCATGGAGAGGATGATGTTCTTGATGGCTTGACGGGAGCCTTCCGACGCAGCCCCTCTGGACATGGGGCGAACATGTTGGGGAGGCAGCTGCTCAGGTTGAGGCTACTGAACTTGTTGATCTTGTTGAGGGAGAGCATCCTCAATTGGAGGAGGTGAAGGAAAAGGGCTCGCTCTTTGGCTTGACGCTGCCGCCTTTCCTTTTCCCTTCAGAGGCATGGCTGGAAAAGTCAGTTTTTTACCGGTGAGTATGGTTGGATTACTTTTTCCTGATTTTCCACAGACGACACCCATCTGTTGCTGCTAATTTTGGTATGGGAGCAAACAGATGATTTGTGAATTCTTTTGGAACCAATAAAAGCTAACATTTTTACTACTTGCAGATATTGACCGTTCTTAACGCTGCTACTGACCTGCAAAAAAGTTTGAAACACCGAGATTGATCGCGATGACAAACCCTCAGACCCTCAAGTTAGTAATCTGAAAGATTATGAAAGAGGTTTTTTTTTGGAGAAAGTTACTAATTACCTGATTATGGTGGGGGTAAAGGGTATTTATAGTCACCTTTGGGACCAGTTTCGAGATAATCATTTATCTCTATTTACCTGTATTTTTGAATAAGAAATAGAGTTTAAATCCTTAATGTAAGAGATTTGGTTAAAACCGTCTCTTAGGGTTTGTTGCTGCTGATTTTGGTGTGGGAGCAAACAGATGAATTTATGGATTCTTTTTGGAAACAATAAAGCAAACCATTGACCTTCACCGACATTTGACTGGTTTCTTGCCGCTACCGTTGACCTGCAAAAAAGTTCGATATAGCGGGATGGATCTCGGCAATGAACCCTCCGACGCTCTTGTCAGTAATCAGTAAGATTATGAAAGAGCTTTATGTGGAAAAAAATTAATTACATTGTTATGGTGGGGGGAGAGGGGTATTTATAGTCTCCTTAGGGACACGTTTCGAGATAAGAATTTATCTCTACTTCCCAGTGTTTTTGGATAAGATGTAGATTTTAAATCGTTTCATAGAGATAACCATGAATTTGAATTACTCTTTAAATATCCTGGGCTAGTTTGTAGCGGGCTGCTACCCATACCCAATAGGACAGATCCATTTATGGGTTATTGGGCTTTGAAGAAAGACACAGTTCCCATTTCAGCCCTGTTTGTAGGTGACATTACCGTTTTACCCTTGAGAGCTTTATGATTCGTGCCTGATTTGAACGGTCCCGATTTAATCCTATTTTTAGCCATATCATGAGCTCCCCACTCTTGAAGAGTGAGTTTAACAGCCTTTGAGGAGTAGTTTTATTGTTCTAATGGCGTACGGAATTTTATCGGAATTCTCAGGGAGTTTGAATCTTGCTCGAGGTGTAACAGTGTCAATCTGAGTTTGTAAAATACTCAAAATTATTCTCAAAATTTTCTGGATTTTTTGTGATTTTTCCATATTTTTCTATTTTTTTCCAATTTTTAATCATTTTTTGAATTTTTTATTCAATTTCCGAATTTAAATAATTATTTATCGAAAAATTTAATTAATTATTCCAATTTAATAATTATTATTTTCAGAATTTGAAAATTATTTTCCGAATTAATAATTATTTTTAGAATTTTTAATTAATTTTTTTGATTTTTAATTAATTTTTCAAAATTTTTAAATAATTAATTCAATTAAATAAGTAATTAATTAATTAATTAAATACCTAATGATGTGGTGCAATCCTGTGCGTTGATTATGATCAGGGAGCGCGCATCGCAAAGTGGCAGTTTTTTCCCATTTTGTGCCCGGTTCACGCTTTGTTCGATGAAACAATCGCCATGCTAACACGTGGCGGTCAACGAGACCCGTTGACTTTTTCTCTTTCTTTCCCACCCTCTGCTTCGTCTTCCTTCTTTGGCGCTCGGGGTTGGGCGAGCTCGGCAAACGTTCGAAGGTCGTTCGACTGTGAGATTCTTGGTGAAGGAGATGGTTGGCGAGCGATCGAACTCGACATGGCGAGAAGGTGGAGCTTCGACAGCGAGGTGGAGCGCGATTGCTGTGGGGTTTTCAAAACTCGACAGGGTCTTGGACGATGTTGGAACTTGACACAATGGAGGGGTTCGACACAGGAGCTCAACGGCGAACATGATGAGGAGTTCGTCGAGGAGCTCAAGCTCGGCGAACGGGGGGAGTTGGAGCTCTTCGATGTGGAGTTGGGCGAGCTTAGGGAACGGTCGAGCTTCGACGTGGTGAATTTTCATCAATGGGTTCGAAATGGTGAGAAAGAGAGTGTGGCGAGGAGCTCGGTGAACGTTCAAGCTCGACCTGGCAATCTTTGGTGAAAAGGAGAGTTCGGCGAGGAGCTTGGCGAACGACCGAGCTCGACATTGCGATCTTTGGCGAGAGGGAGAGCTCGACGAGGAGCTTGGTGAATGACCGAGCTCGACGTGGCAATCTTTGGCGAAAGGGAGAGCTCGGCGAACGTTCGAGCTTGACGTAGTGATCTTAGGCGAGAAGGAGAGCTCGACGAGGGTCTTGGGCGAGGCGCTCGCTGAGCTCGTAGGCGAGGAGGAGTTGGAGAGGTGATGGGTTCAAGCTCGGCATGGGGATGATGATGATGAGCTTGTTGGGTTTTTTTGGCGGGAATGAGCTATTCGGATGAGGAAGAAGAAAGAGAGCGGGTTTGCGAGTTTCGGGTTTGAACCCGACCCGCTAATTAATTTTTTCTTTTCTTTTCCTTTCCCTCTTTCACTCTTTTTTGGGCAAATCTGAGCCGTTGATCTAGGTTTGAGCGCGGATCTTGGGGCAAAATTTTTCTCTCATTTTTTGTTCAGATCATCGTTTGCTCGGCAGAAAATGGAGAGCGCTTGGGATTGTTGGCGAACGTTTTTGGCCTCATTTCGTTCGGTTCTCCGTTTGCTCGGCTTGAAACGGCGAATGTGGCGAGCGTGCGTCGAACTACAGATGAGTGACACATGGCTCTAGACCGTTGTCTGGTCAACGCCACTTTGCCCATATTTTGATCGGATCATCATATGTTCGACACTAAGCGGCGAGCTTGGCGAGCGTATGTCGAACTATAGGAGAGTGACACGTGGCTCTAGACCGTTGACTGGTCAACACCACTTTGCCTATATTTTGATCGGATCATCGTCTGTTCGACACGAAGCGACGAGCTTGGCGAGCGTATGTCAAACTACAGGAAAGTGACACATGGCTCTAGACTGTTGACTGGTCAACACCACTTCGCTTATTTTTAGATCGGATCACTGTTTTCTCGGCCAGCTCAGACCATTTGGCGAACGGTTGTGGCGAGCTTCACTGTAACTAATTTTTGCGGAGCTACGGAGCTCCGATCGAGGCATGTGACCCCTCGTTTCGAAGCTTACTCAAAGATCTACAATTTCTCTTCAGAAGTCAGTTAAAGAATCACCCTTCTTCATGGTCAAAATGGTCCCGCAACATCTTTGTCTTCATGAAGGTAGGAAGAGCGTTGTATCCATTCTTGGGGTCGAGTTGTAGGAGCATCTTTATATGAGTTAGGCTCCGGACCCTCTTGGAAGAAGGCCGCTCAGGAGGTAAGTTTGAGGAGCAACTCCAGAGGAGAGTTGAGCTCCAAACTCATTGAGAAGAGGTCCGCTTTGGAGGCGAGCGGAGCGATGAGCTTCACCAGGCTCTAGGAGAGAGTCGTTTGGGAGATAAGTATGAGGAGCAACTCTAGGGGAGAGTTCAGCTCTGAACTCGTTGAGAAAAGGTCCGCTTTGGAGGCGAGCGGAGCGATGAGCTTCACTAGGCTCTAGGAGAGAGCCGTTTGGGAGACAAGTTTGAGGAGCAACTCTAAGGGAGAGTTGAGCTCCGAACTCGTTCAGAAGAGGTCCGCTTTGGAGGCGATCGGAGCGATGAACTTCACTAAGCTCTAGGAGAGAGCCGTTTGGGAGACAAGTTTGAGGAGAAACTCTAAGGGAGAGTTAAGCTCCGAACTCGTTTAGAAGATGTCTGCACTGGAGGCGAGCGGAGCGATGAGCTTCACTAGGCTCTAGAAGAGAGCAGTTTGGGAGACAAGTTTGAGGAGCAATTCTAAGGGAGTGTCGTGCTCCAAACTTATTGTTTAAGAGAGTTTCAACATTTGGCGAGCAGAGCGATGAGCTTCACTAGGCTCTAGGAGAGAGCCGTTTGGAAGACATGTTTGAGGAGCAACTCTAAGGGAGAGTTGAGCTCCGAACTCGTTAAGAAGGTCCGCTTTGGAGGCGATCGGAGCGATGAACTTCACTAAGCTCTAGGAGAGAGCCGTTTGGGAGACAAGTTTGAGGAGAAACTCTAAGGGAGAGTTAAGCTCCGAACTCGTTTAGAAGAGGTCTGCGCTGGAGGCGAGCGGAGCGATGAGCTTCACTAGGCTCTAGGAGAGAGCTGTTTGGGAGACAAATTTGAGGAGCAATTCTAGGGGAACTTTGAGATTCGTGCCCAATTTGAACGGTCCCGATTTGGTTCTATTTCTAGCCATATCAATTTTTGTTAAATAGGAGGACCGTCACTTCACATTTTATATTTAAAAAAATTTTACAAGATGTCATTGAGGAGTGGGGTGGGGGTGACTTGAAGGGAGTGGAGTAGAGAGGGGTGGTGTTTGGTGTTTGGGAGGAGGAGGGGATTAAAAAAAGATGTGAGCGACTCATTGTTTCCATTGGAATGGACAGAACTTCTTATTCTGTTCATTCAGGGCGCGTTTGGAAACCCAAAAAACTAGGAAAAGGAATGGAATACTGTGGATAGACCCATCTTATCCTATTCCACGGCCTGTTTGTTTTGAAAAAGAAAATAAAGGAAACAATTAAATATCATTCCCTAGGGAAAGATTTGAGCCGAATTCTATTCCAGCTCCACCCCCTCGGAAAGCTGGGTAAAGGAATGGAAACAACTAATTTTTCTTCAACTTAAATAAATAAATAAATATAAGACCAACTATGTTAAAAGAACTTCACATAAAATAAACGTTAAATTTCAGAAACCACCGAACTTTTTAATCAGAGAATAGTTGTGTTGTTTTTTTTTTTTTTTTTCCACTTTTAGTTTCGGCAAATCACCTCGCCAACTTTTAGTACCGAACTAAGATCCCTCTTTCGGTGTAAATTACCCAATGTTCTTGATCCCGTTGATAATATATTTTTTACCCGATTCTTTTTTAAATTCAAATATCAAAAGTGAAAAGAATTAAATTACAAAAAAATAAAAAAAATAAAAAATAAGGTAAACTAATTAATTTTGGTTAGAGTGGGTGATTTTAGAATTAATAAATCTTCATTTTTTGGGAGTGTCAGAGATATGTTTTTTCTCTCCAGGAAAACAATTTTATTCATTACTCAACCTAAAATGCAAAATGTCAGAAGTATGTCCATGTACAAATGTTATCAAAAGGTTTTTAAAAATGCCGTAATCCATAATATTCCATTATTTGTCAAACAAGACTAGGGAATGGAAACAAAAAAAAGTCAATTTCATTCCACCAGTTGCCAAACATACACAACTTATAAAGTTAATTCATCCCTTTCCCTTTCTTTCCATTCCTCTCCATTCATTTTCATTCCATTCCTTCCCATTCCCCAACTTAAATGTTTCCAAACAGACCCTCAATTTTTTTAAAAAACTAATCGGACGGAAGAACTTATTTCGCCCAATAAAAAAATAAAATAAACTAAATTGATCGGACGAAAGAACTTCTTTCATCCGATCAAATAATTAAAAAAAAAAAAAAAAAATACCAGACGTATGACATCTTCCATCCTCTATAATTTGGTAATTGTCATTTGCGCAGCCAAATTTGGCAGCCCATTATTCATACTTTTGCAAAAAAAAGCAAAATGGCAAACTGAGTGCTGAATTTTTTTTGCCAAATTATGCAAAAAAATAGCAAAATACCAAACTACTGGGGATGCTCTTAGAGGGCTAATTCCTTTCCCCAAATAAATTTCACCTTTTTTGATGATTCGAACGACTACTACTCATATTCTATAGTACCTTCCAACATCTCTCTGTACCTCATACACAGCATTTTCTTTTCACTTGCTAACAATAATCTTTGTGGAGAAATACCCTTCATCAATTTGCTCTGCTCGGAATCTTCAAGGCCTTGATTTCTCTAACAACAATTTGAGCAGTTTGATCCCACAATGTCTTTACAAGGCAGCAACCAGCCTGGTGTGCTTAATTTAGGAAGAAACTGGTTTCAAGGAAGGAACCATTTCCTTCAATATCAGTGAAGGGTGTGGTATGCAGAAATTGAATCTTAATGGGAATCGTTTGAAAGCACAACTACCTCGGTCTCTTTCCAACTGCAACAGGTTAGAGGTTCTTGTTCATGGGTATTCTTCCTCTAGGTTACTTCGAGAACTTGAAAGCAATTATGGTCAGTTCGGTGCAAAACCGCTCGTCTGTGGAATTTAGTTACATCGTTGGTGGATACTCTACTATCAAGACAGTGTGACAATTATAAGCAAGGATCACTTTATAACACTAAAAAGTCCTTGACAATCTTTACATCAATGGATCTCTCAAACAATCACTTCGAAGACAATCTACCCGATGTTATTGGAGAACTGTTGTCTCTCAATGCACTAAACTTCTCTCACAATGCACATAGAGGAAAGATCCCTTGGTCCCTCGGAAACTTGAACTTGAAGCAGCTAAGTCATTAGATCTTTCAGAGAACCACCTCTCAGGTGAGATTCCTCAAGCATTAAGCAATCTCGCTTTCCTCTCATTCGTTTCAGACAACAATTTGTTAAGAAGTATACCCCAAGGCAACCTGCTCTTTACATTCTCAAACCCTTCTTTCCAAGGTAACGAAGGCTTGTGTGGAATTCCGTTGTCGAAGCAATGTCATGTGGCAACTCCATCCAACACTGTTGTAGATTCATTACCTTCAAAGTTCGATCATTCCCTTTCATCCTATGTGATTGGGCTGGCATTATTTGTAGGCGTCTGCTGGAATGGGCATTGCAATTGCTTTCGTGCTTCAAAATGTGACAAGGAAATTTTGGAAATGGAGAAATGATGATTGGTCTTACCGGACAGTTTCATGAGTAGCGAAAGGAGACCATAGCCTTACAATTAACTAATTAGATGTATGTATTTGGAATGAAGTTTTCTTTTAAGTTTAACATCATCTCAAGAGGATGAAAGGCTAAATTTGGAAGAAAAAAAAAAAAAAAAAAAAAAAAAAGCTTGAACTATTGCCTTTATGCAGAAAACTCCCATGCCCTTTTTTAATGCAGAAACCCCTGAGGTATGGTTGTTGCAAAAAATCCTCCTAAAGTATTTCAAAAAACCACATCTAACTTTTCTACAGCTTGTATCAGATAAACTCATTCATTTTTGCAAGTTGTTTCAAAAAACATCATATATTTTTCGCATTATTGTCAAAAACCTCCCTCAACTTTAGCAGAAGTCTCACGTTGACGGGGTGGATTTTTTGCTACAATAGTTCAGGGGTTCTGCATTAAAAAAAGGTTAGGGGAATTTTTTAAAAAAGGTTAGGTTTTTTTCAACAATATGTATATATGAACTTTGCTCCAAAGAAAGTAAATAACTCTAATTCTTGTTATGTAAATTACTTTGAAAAATTTATTTGGGCTTAATCGATATTAGTTACATCTATAATTCTGAAATATTGGAATTTAGGGTGTCCGTAATCATGTTTAATTATTCATCCCTGTTTCTCCCTGTACACTTTCGGATTAATTTTTTAGTCCTGATGAAACTCTTTTATTGAAGGTCTGATCAATCTGTCACTCTTGAAACATGGTATGTAATCTGTAATTCGACTGGACTGTTACTCCGGCTTCCCTGAAGGTTGCTTTTCCCTAGATGGATCTGAGATCTGACTGACAACTCGATTTTTTTAAAAACATATTAATTCAAGTTTTTCCTTGACCAATTTTGTTGATAGGCATAAGCTAGAAATTTTGGTTCCTTCACATGACTATAAATTAACATCCTTCACATTCAAGTTTCTCTTTTATTGATAACCAGGATAAAGCAAAAGACCTCAGCCAAAAAATAAAGCAGAAGAGTGAATGCCAGAAGCAAAAACCAGCCCTATTTTCTCCAAATTTTTTTTAAAAAAAACGGTGCAAAACCAAGAGCTCATTAAACACAACACTACACAGCACTGTTCAGGCCATAAACACCTACAACCCAAATAATGGACGATCATGAAAACTCACAAGTTATAATTGAAGAAAATAATTTTGGGAAAAATAATTCTTATTCTTCTTGTTGTTTATTTCTTTACTGTATACATCTATATATATGAATTACATTCTTGGAAAAGAAGAAAAGAGATTGAGAGAAGTTTGAGGAGATGAGAGATTTGGAGAATCTATTTCCTATATAATAGGAAACAGAATATACAATTACTATATTTCAACACCCCCCCTCAAGTTGGTGCACAGATATCGAATATGCCCAATTTGTCAACAAATTTCAGAAGAGCCGAGTCGAAACAGCCTTGGTTAGGATATCTGCGAGTTGATCTTCTGACTTCACTTTGGATATCTCAATAACTTTCTCATCTAATTTTTCTTTGATGAAGAATCTGTCCACCTCTACATGTTTTGTCCTATCATGCTGAACTGAATTAGCCGCAATATCACACGCCGCTTGACTGTCACAATACACCTTCATAGGTTCCTTTGGACCATAGCCTAAGTCCTGCAACAGGAGTTTCAGCCATAAAGCTTCTATTATACTTAAAGCTACTCCGCGATACTCAGCCTCTGCACTAGAGCGTGCAACAATATTTTGCTTCTTGCTCCTCCATGTAACTAAATTTCCTCCAATAAAGGTGAAATATCCTGAAGTGGAGCGCCTATCGATTGTAGATCATGCCCAATCAGCATCAGTATATGCCTCAATCTTCAAGTGTCCATGTTTCGCAAATAAGACTCCTTTTCCTGAGGCTGACTTAATGTATCTCATAATTCTCATTACCGTGTCCATATGTTGTTCCCGAGGTGTATGCATGAACTGACTTACCACACTTAAAGCATATGACAAATCTTGCCGTGTATGTGCAAGATACATTAGTCGTCCAACCAATCTCTGATACCTTTCCTTATCATAAGGCACTTGATCAGCTTCGTTGCATAGTTTCAGTCATTCTTCCAATGGTGTACTAATCGGTTGACAAGCGGACATTTCAGTTTCCTTCAATAAATTCAGAGCATATTTTTTTTTAGAAAGAAATATCCCCTTTCTTGAGCGAGAAACTTCAATACCAAGGAAGTATCTCAAAGGACCAAGATCTTTCATTTCGAACTCTTGTGACAAGTAGTTCTTTAATGCCTTCATCTCCTCAGGATCATCTCCAGTTACTATCATATCATCAACATAAATAATGAGAGCAGTAATTTTACCTTCTTTCCTTTTTAGGAATAGAGTATGATCAGAATTACTCTGATAGTATCCGAATGTCCTCATTGCCTTTGTAAATCTCCCAAACCAGGCTCTTGGCGACTGCTTCAGTCCATACAATGCTTTCTTCAGACGACATACTTTGTTGCTGTGTTGGACTGGTCTGTTCGACCCTGGTGGAAGATCCATATAGACTTCTTCTGTCAATTTCCCATGCAAAAATGCATTCTTCACATCAAATTGCTCCAACAGCTAGTCAAGATTGGCAGCAAGTGTCAATAAGACTCGAATAGTACTGAATTTTGCCACTGGTGCGAATGTATCTTCATAATCAATTCCATACATTTGAGTGTACCATTTGGCAACCAGCCTTGCTTTGTATCGCTCTGTTGAACCATCAGACTTATACTTCACTGTATAAATCCATCTGCATCCTACTGGCTTCTTTCCTGATGGCAGCTCGACTATCTCCCAAGTCTCGTTCTTTTTCAAGGATTTCATCTCCTCATCCATAGCTGCTTTCCACCTTCGATCAGTAAGGACTTCCTGCTCACTGTTAGGAATAGATACAGCAGATAATTGATTCACAAATGATTTATTTGATTCAGACAGTCGGTGAGTGGACACATAATGACTCATGGGATACTTGACTTTACTAGTGGGATTAGGCACATAAGTGGGTTTTGGGATACCTCTAGTAGTACTGTTTGGGAGTTCTCTTCTTGGAGCTTCGGACAGCGATGACGATTGGTTTTGGGGTTCTGCTTGGAGCAGAGATAAATCTGATGGTACTGGTAGTGGAGATGGTTCAGATGGTGCTGGTGGTAGAGATGGCTGATCTTCATGGAGGTTCGGCACTGACTGCAGATCTTCGTGGAAAATTTCTTTCTCAACCAAGTCTTCATTCGAGTGATCATGGAGATTCGGCACTGATTGCAGATCTTCGTAGAAATTTTCTTCCTCAACCAAGTCTTCATTCGAGTGATCGTTATTACTTACATCCTGATTTTCTCCCCTTATATCTGATTGTTCAGTTTGAATAGTAACCACTTCATCATAGGCAAGAGTTTGAACCTCACTTTGGTACTCTCCCTGAAGTTCAACCTCAGAGGAAATATACATCTCATCTTCATGGAACACAACATCCATAGTCACAAACATCTTTTGAGTTGGTGGGTGATAGCACCGATACCCTTTCTTATTCTGTGCATATCCCACAAAAACATAGCGGACAGCTCGAGGAGTTTACTTATTGCGTTTATGTTGGTGGAGATGAACAAATGTAATACACCCAAACATACGAGGTGGCAAGTTGACGACTTTTGGTGCATTCACAGCTTCAGTTAATGCTTGAAATGGTGTGAGGAAGTTTAGGATTTTAGAGGAAACTCGGTTGATTAAGTATGCAGCAGAAGCAAGGGCTTCTCCCCAATAAATGAGTGGCATATTTTCCTGGATGAGAGAAGCACGGACCACTTCGAGCAAGTGTCTATTTTTCCTTTTTGCAACCTCATTCTGTTGAGGTGTATACGAGCATGTAGTCTGATGAACAATTTCGTGTTCCACCAAATATTATTGCAGATTTGAACTCAGGTACTCTCCACCATTATCACTCCTAAGAACTTGAATCTGTGATTTATACTGAATCATAACATGCTTGTGAAATTTCTGAAACAAATCACTAACTTCACTTTTCGACTTCATCAAACAGATCCAGGTCATACGGGTACAGTCATCAATAAAGGTCACAAACCATTTGGCTCCTCCAAATGTAGTAGTTTTGGAAGGACCCCAAACATCAGAATGAATAATCATAAAAGGAAGGGAGTTTCTACTTGGACTTGGAGGAAAAGAGACACGATGACCTTTTGCGAGTTCACACACATCACACCGAAAGGCAGATATATCCAACTTCAAAAATAAACTTGGAAAATAATTTCTTCAAATAACCAAAAGAAGCATGTCCTAGACGTCGATGCCATAGCCAAATATCTGATTTCTTCTTCTCATCTTCGGATCCTTCCACACTTAGAGCTTGAGTCAACTTGCTCGAACATTCAGATTCTAAATCTAGGTAAAAGAGTTTCCCGTGTCTAACTCCATAACCAATCGTCTTGCGAGTCCGAATATCCTTAAACACACAATGTGAAGGCCAAAAAACTACAATACAATTTAAGGCAGTAGTTATTTGAGCAACAGATAATAGGTTGAAATTCAAGGATGGCACAACTAGGGCAGTATCTAAGGTTAGGTTGTCTGTGAGGTGTATGGTACCCTCGCCAGTAATAGTGGTAGGATCACCATTGGCAGTGGACACAATTGATTTAGTGGATGGTTGAAAATTTTGAGCTTGTCTAGAATCAAAAGTCATATGGTCGGTAGCACCCGAATCAATTATCCATGCACTATTCATAACAGAAGCAGAAATATTAAATACCTTACTATCATTACCTGCAGTTGTAACTAATGTAGAGGCGAGTCCAATATTCTTCTTAGCTCCATCAGTTTGTCCCATAGTAGCGGCACAAGAAAACAACGGATCTGGTCGTCAGCAGCCAATAGCAAACGGCACAACTTGGCCAAGAACAGCTCAAAGTCTCCAACAAACAGCAAAAAAAGCAACAATCCAACACCCAAACAGCAACTCCACAGTGAATCTCCAAACACCAACGGCAACCAACAGTAAAAAGATTGCAACACAGCAACAAGGGTCAAGGGGGTTCGAAGGCGACGTCGCCGACGATCGACGAGCGGCGCGATAGGAGTGGTCGACGGTGGGGCTTCGGTCAGGGTTGGATCTCGATGAGGAGTAGGAGGTTGGCGACGAGCGAGGGTGCTGTTGTCGGGGGAATAGTCGGCGATGATGGCAATGAGGGAGGAAGGCGTCGGGGATGGTGACTGTGGATGAGGAGCAGGGGGGCTTTGCCTTCGACGTCGAGGCTTTGCCTGCGCAGGTTCGTATCCTGCCGACCATGCCAAGCAGGGGTTTCGATCTGGGCTGGGCGAGGGCTCGACGAGAGAGGGAAGATGGGGCTCGATGCTGGTGGTGGGCAGAGGAATCGACGAGAAGGGGCTCGCCGGAGATGGGGAAGTCGACGAGGAGGTGTGCGTCGACGGGTAGCACCGGAGGTGGTTGGGGGTTGGAGTTGCTCGGGGAGAGAGAAATTGGTCGGGAGAGAGAAAGAGGAGGACGGGGGTGGCTTCTTTGGGTTTTCAGCGATGGGATCTGACGGGATCGGAGTCGATGATCGGTGACGGGATCAACAACGGGATCAGCCTCCTCTTCTTCTTCTTCACTTGGCCTAGATCTGATTAGGCTCTGATATCATGAAGAAAATAATTTTGGGGAAAATAATTCTTATTCTTCTTGTTGTTTATTTCTTTACTGTATACATCTATATATTTACATTCTTGGAGAAGAAGAAAAGAGATTGAGAGAAGATTGGGGAGATGAGAGATTTGGGGAATCTGTTTCCTATATAATAGAAAACAGAATATACAATTACTATATTTTAACAATAATCATAATCTAGAAAACATAAGGAATAGGAGCCCCAATAATGAATGGCTGCCTAACAGCTGTTTTTTTCCTCAAAAAACAATACAGAACAAGAGCCCCAACAGAATAAGCAGACTAACTCATAGGAGGATCAGGTTCTCCTGCCCTCCTGAAGCAGCAGAGCCCCGCACTTTGTGAAATGAGAAAAATGAGCTCAAGACTCCACCACCTTGCGCAAAACAGAGAAATGAACCTTAGCCCTCTTCCTAGAAGAGAGAATCCTTGTGAAACAAAAAAATGTTGATCCAGGAGAGAGTAAACACAAAAAGAGAGAGAGAAGAGATGGTATTTTTAAGTCTCTCTTCTGAATGCTGCCATTCTTATCATTCCATAGCATGTATCATTTGGATAATGAGTCAAGTAACTACAACCACTTATGCCTCTGGTTTCTAAATGTTATATTTGAATTTTTGAAATCACCAAAATTCTGTCTATTAATTTCTTTCAGACAAAACTGTAACCTATTTATTTTCTATAGCTAGTAAAAGTTTCTTACGTCTTTAAATCAAAATTTAATTTTAAATAAATAATTTGTCATGTGCAAATGAGAGAATTATGGAGGTGAAATTTATTTCTATATCTAACACTCCCCTTCAAGTTGAAGAATAGAGAGAGAATGAACCAACTTGTGATAAGTTGAACAAATTGATCCCATCCAAGAGCCTCTGTGAACACATCCACAAGCTGACAATGAATATGAACATAAGCAGTTTTGAGACAACCATCTTTTATCACGGACAATATGACAATCAACCTCATTGTGCTCAGTGCTCTCATGAAAAACTGGATTGGATACTATATAAAGTGCGGGTTGATTGTCACAACACATGGTGGTAGTGGATTGAGGAATGCATAGATCTCTTAACAAGTAATTTAACCATGTGATTTCACACAGTAGATGCCATAGATCTATATTTGGCTTCCGCTGATAAACGAGAAACAATACCTTGCCTTTTGGATTTCCATGAAATAGGACTATTTCCAAGAAAAATACAATAGCCACTAGTAGATCGACATGTTTTGAGGCAACTTGCCCAATTTGAATCACAATAAGCATGAAGTTGGAAGGAACCTAAAGAAGGAAGCATGATACCTTTGTCAGGAGACAGTTTAATATAACGAACAACTCGAAGAGCAGCTTGCCAATGGGGCTCACGAGGTTGGCTCATGAATTGGCTAAGAAAATTGGCAGAAGATGTGAGATCCGGCTGAGTGATAGTGAGAAAGATAAGTCGCCCAATAAGGTGCTGGTAGTGAGACGGTTCAGCAGGTCGCACTCCTGTTGTACTATCCAACTTCAGGTGTTGTTCCATTGGAAATGCACATGGTCGGCCGCCACGGTTACCTACATCTTGCAAAATATCAACAGAATATTTGCGTTGAGATAATTATATATGCCAGTTTTGGAACGAGCCACCTCAATTCCCAAAAAATATTTCAAGTTGCCCAAATCTTTAATATGAAGCTTTTCATGCAAAATTTTCTTGAGAAGTTTGATGGAAATAGGGTTGTTGTCGGCGATGATGATGTTGTCAACATACACAAAGATAGCTGTGAAGGATGATGCACTTGCAGAAGTAAAGAGAGAATAGTCAGCCTTTGATTGCTCATACTCGCTTCTAACATAGAAGACCAAAACTTGGCAAACCAATCTATTGAGGCTTGCATGAGGCCATAAAGTGATCTGTTGGGGCAAAATACAGGGTCCTCCTCTTGTTTGGAAACACATGGTGGAAGCTTCATATACACTTTCTTATCTAAGTCTCCATGAAGGAATTCATTGTAGACATCGAGTTGGAACAATGGCCAATGTTGAATTGAGGCAACCGCAAGAAGGCAACGAACTAATTTTGCAACATGGGAAAAAGTTTCATTGTAATCCAATCCTTCAACCAACATAAAACTTTTAGCAGCAAGACGCGTTTTGTAGCGCTCAATGGTACCATCAGAACAATATTGAATTTTAAAAACCCACTTAAGATTTCTTACCGGGCGGTAAGGTGGCTAAGGTCCAAGTATGGGTGTCCTCAAGTCTTTGATCTCGAATGCCATAGCATTCTTCCAATTTAGATTCTTAACTGCCTCTTGAAATGAACTGGGTTCAGATTTATAAGATATAGATGATAAAAAAACACGATGAGTAGGAGAAAATTTAGAATAGGAAAGAAATTGGGAAATTGGATACTGCAAACCTGAGGAAGCCGACAAAGATGATGATTGGAGAGGACCACACATTTTAGGTGGGGGTTGATGAGTTTGAGTTGAGCGGCGAAGTTGTTGTGTTTGTGGTGGTGGTGGAGGAGGAGGTGGAGGAGGTGGAGGGGATGGTGGCGGTGGAGAAGGTGGCATTGGTGATGATGTGGTTTGACGGGGATCCACAACTTCAGTTTGCATAACAGTTGATTCACGCGTATTTGAGTAGTCCATTATTGCGGAATTTTTTCCCACAACGACCCTTTTTTGCAAAGTTTTTTCCAAACCGTCATACTTTTTTTTTATTTCCCAAAGCGCGCCACTCGGTCTTTGAAAGACCGACTTTAGTACAAATAAGGTCGGTCTTTCAAAGACCGAGTCTTGCGCTTTGAAAAATCAAAGAGCAAGACTCGGTCTTTCAAAGACCGAGCGTATTTGTACTAGACTCGGTCTTTCAAAGACCGAGTCTTGTACTTAGGCGTTTTTATTAACGCAGATCCCCTTTCTTCTTCTTCTCGAATTTTTAGAGTTTATTTTCTTCTTCTCTCTGTCCCTCAACGAATCCATTGCCCTCGCCATATTTTGGTTGATTACTCCTTTAATCGATCGATAAACTCCCCAAAACCAATTAATCTCTAATCCATTTTCGATTTTCCCCAATCCAATTCCCCAAAATTGATTATTTCTTAAAACCCTAAACCCCGAATACCCAATTTCGTAGACCTCGCCAATTTCGTCTTCGTCTTTGGAAGATTTCGGTTGAAGGATCTTGCTCTTCTCTACCTTGTCAGTAGCTCGTTTTGGATTCTCCTACTTGTAAGGTATATTTCTTAAGCTTTTGCTAAGCAAAATTTGTGTTACTCTTGATGCTATTGTGAAGTTGATGAGTTGAATTTGACTTATTGTTGACAATGTAGAGTAGCTATTGCTGTTATTTTTAGTTTTAATTTTGTTGAAGAAGAAAGAGTTGAAAGAGTTGAAGTTGTTGCTATCAACGGCATTGTTATATAGTATTTGTTGAATTCTATATAGTTTTTTGCTAAAATTAAGAAAGAGTTAGAAATTTTAGAATTTGTTGAAGTTGAATTTGTTATATAGAATTCCATATAGAATTTTGCTAAGAAAGAGTTAAAATTCTCTAATTTGCTAAAATTAGAGAATCAACGGCATTGTTATATACAATTTGTTGTTGTGGAGATGTTTCGAGATTGTTGTTGTTTTTGTTGTTGAGATGTTGTGGTTGTGGATAAGTTTCGAGATTTTTGATGTTTTTGTTGTTGAGATGTTGTGGTTGTGAAGATGTTTCGAGATTATTGTTTTTTATATCTAGGTTATGTGTGGTTAATAACATTTTTGTTGAAGTTGTAGGATTTGTAGTCTATTGTAAATGGCACACACAAGGGGTAACATGGATGTAGGAGAAAGTAGTAGACCTCCACGTGGCGATAGAGTACGTACTCGCGATGGACGTGGTCGTGGTCGTGGTCGTGGTCGTGGTCGTGGTCGTGGTCGTAGTCGTGCTCCTACCGAGGGTACTAATGTAAGTAACTAATTGTTGATTCTAATAGAATTGTATTAAATTTCGTTCTATTGATGTAAATATTATTGTTATGTAGGTTGAATTCAATCCAAATGAGGCGGACACTTCTTCTTCAGTCCCTTCGTCGTCATATATCCCTTCTGGAGGCCCCGGACCACTCGACCCTTCACTCCTCACTCTCCAGCCGTTGCATCGATCGCAGAATGTTTGGAACGGTGAGGCTACGGAGTGCCGCTTTAGGACTGGTCACCCGCTACCTGTGCACCCACGTATACACGAGATACTAAGAGACTGTAGGTTCTACGGTATTGCCAGGATGACATCCATCAAGTGCGATCGTCCACTTTTGGAAGCACTGCTTGAAAGATGGAGGCCCGAGACACACTCATTTCACCTGCCAGTTGGGAAGATGACGGTCACTCTACAGGATGTTGCCATACTTACCGGGCTTCCAATCGATTGAGAGGCAGTCACAGGATCGATGGACTTCGACCCAGTGTATATAGTGGAGGAGTACTTAGGGGTTGAAGTAGAGGCCGGTGCGATAAATGGGAAATTTATCCGTTTAAAGTGGTTGAAGGACACGTTTAAAGATAGATTGAATGACGGTTCAACTGCAGCGGAGGTGGAGTGCTACTGTAGGGCGTATATTCTCACGCTATTCGGCACCGTCTTATTTCCAAATTCGACCGGAAATAGCATTTCATTGATGTTCTTGCCCTTAATCGCCGATCTAGGTAGGGTCAGCCGTTACAGTTGGGGCAGTGCAGTACTATCGTCACTGTATCGGAGTCTGTGTCTGTGCAGTATAGGTTCGAACCAGATGAATGAATCTCTGATTTTACTGTATCGGAGTCTGTGTCTGTACTAAAATTTATCAACATAGGGCTTGTGATCGATTGCACGATATGCGCAAGCTGCTAATACATGAGAACAGGGAATATGATATAAATGAAACTTTATACATGTGCATGTTTTCGTACCCAAATTCACGGTGTGCAAATTCCCACCCTTCCGTTCTCCATTTACCATGCGTATACCCGTTTTCACGAAAAAAACTCCAGGCTGATGATGAAACATTGTAACCTCATGTTGATTTGCTCTTTCACGGCGACTATCAATCAAATCATGTACACTTTTAGCAAAAATCTTCCCTTCACATAAAAGCTTACTAGCTTCCTGTCGACGAGTAGTAAAGTAAGAGTTGAGACGTAAAAAGATCGACTCAACAATCGCAGTTACTGGTAAACTACGGACTCCTTTCAATACTGAATTGAAGCATTCTGACTGGTTCGTAGTCATCATTCCATATCGTCGACCTTCATCTGCATAAAGTGCCCATTTCTCAACCGGCTTCTCTTTCAACCAATTAGCCGCCTCGACATTGACGGTTTCAAGTTCAGCGAGTTTGGCCATGAACTTTTTGGGTTGGTGTTGATAAGCTATAATTTTGGCCTTTTTCCGCATTGCCTTGCTACCAAATTTACTTAAAAAATTTGTGGAAAAATGACGCATACAATATCGATGAAATCCATTCGGTTCGTTCCAAGCTCTGTTTTGCAAATCCATAGCAGACAGTATACCAGCATGACGATCCGAGATAACACACATCTCAGTGCGATCGGTGACATAATACCGGATGCAAGTCATAAACCATGTCCACGTATTTATACTCTCTCCATCAACCAATGCAAATGCAAATGGAAATAAGCAACCGTTCGCATCCGGGGAAATAGCAATTAGCAAACAACCCTTGTACTTACCGTACAAGTGAGTTCCATCTACACTAATAACCGGTCTCCAAGACTTGAAACCTTCAATCGAAGGACCAAATGCCCAAAATACTCCCTTGAATGTTTCCTCGCTGGGGCGACTCATATTTATCCCAGTGGACAACGGTTCCTGGATTTGCTGCTTGAATTGCTGTTAGTAGAAAATGCAGCTTCGTGTATGCTTCTTCGAAGGTACCGTACAACCTCTCAATTGCCTTTTGTTTTGCTTTCCAAACTTTCTTATATGAAATCTGATAATTATATTCTATTTTCACAATCTCAATAATTGCCCCCAGTGATAAAGTAATATCCTTCAACACCACACCCACAATCAAATTACTAACAAGGTTAGCATCTATTTTACAGTGGTCTTGATTCAACGTGGGATTCGTACAAGTATGAGGCCCAACTATCTTCTTCACCACAAAATTTCTCCCCCCTTTTGGAACAATAGCTTGTAATCTCCAAGGACATCCACCATCACTTACTCCTGGGGAACCTTGTACGATCTCCTCAATTGTACGTTTTCTAGGTGTCATTTTGCATTTAACAGTGTACAGTGACGGTGTTGTTTTCAAAGTGACAAATTCACGATGTTTCTTGATAGAATACACCTTCACAGCTTGCTGAATGGACTCTTTGCTGACAAACTCCTGTCCAACGTAAAATTCGTCTACATTGGATGAACCAGATGACTCTTGTGGAAATGGGGGGACTCTAGCAGCTTGAGCCATCTCCTCCGTAACATGAGCGTTAACATTAGCATAGCTATCAGTAGCTCTCACTTTGTTAGAACTGTTGTTCGTAGGAATTACATTTGCTACATCATCCTCTTCTCCATCATCATTTTCTACACTTCCATCATCGTCTGTTTCTTCCTCTTCTTCATCATCATCTAATAAGTTGTTGTTAACCACTGCATTTTGAAAGAGCTCAAATACACTGTCATTTGGAACATAGTCAGGAACCGGACTAGGTTGGGGTGGCAACTCAACATCTGTAGAATCAGCGTTTCTTGTATTTGTGGAGGTGTTTTCTTGTGAGGACAGTGGATTTGGTTGTGAAGGTTGAGCGGGGTTAAACCTCATCTGCTGTGTAGGTACTACCCTTATGAAGCTTGAACTGGGAATATCATATGGTTGAGCATCCAAATTTTGAATTTGCTGAATGTATAGCTCTAATGCAGACCAAGCACAATTGGGATCAAATGTCCTAGCAATCAATGACTTCAGCGCATTATCAGTAGGTACGGCCACTGTCATAAAATGCTGACCATCTCCTCTACCAGCTGCTTATCAAACTAAAATTTTCACCTTCCATTGATTCCTATCCCAATTAGTAACTTCATAAATTTTCTCAACTAGTTCTGCAAATGTTATGGTACGAGGTACCCAAACTATTTCCGAATCCAACACACTGTAACAACAACCAATCTTTGGATCACAAATTATTTCACCACCAAAGTATAACCAAATAGGAATCTCAAGATCCATACCTACGTATATTTATACGGATATGCGAGTTATTATCTAACCACAAACAAAATCTATAAAAAAAGATAGAAAATTAAAGGCCAATATTTATCGTACCTTCACAAGCATCAAGGATAGAGCCGTAGATATTTGGGTAAAAGAGTTGAAATTGCTATCCTCTTCAAATTTAGCAAAAATCCAAGATAGGGATCTTACAAAAGATGGGTTTAGGGTTTTTTTAGTGGAGATGCTTAGAGAGTTATGAAGAAATTGGTAAATATATTTAGATTAAGATGAGATTTTGTGGGTAGGAGGTCGCCCTAGAATTAGGAAGATGGGTTAGAGAAATACAATAGGTTAAAGTAGAGAGAGAGAAGAAGAAGAAAGGGGATCTGCGTTAATAAAAATGCCTAAGTACAAGACTCGGTCTTTGAAAGACCGAGTCTAGTACAAATACGCTCGGTCTTTGAAAGACCGAGTCTTGCTCTTTGATTTTTCAAAGCGCAAGACTCGGTCTTTGAAAGACCGACCTTATTTGTACTAAACTCGGTCTTTCAAAGACCGAGTGGGGCGCTTTGGGAATTAAAAAAAAAGTAGGGCGGTTTGGGAAAAACTTTACAAAAAAGGGTCGTTTTGGGAAAAAATTCATTATTGGGAGAGGAAGAACCCTATTAAACTCATGTGATTTTCTATTTATCCTTGGGAATATATCTTCTTGACAAACAACATCATGACGGGTGAAAAATGAATTAGTACTTGGATCATAGAGTTTATATGCTTTTTGAATATATGGATAACCAACAAAAATACAACGACAAGCTCTAGGTGCAAACTTATTATGTTGAAGATGACTAGAAAAATAGTAGGGCGGATAACCAAAAACTCGTAAATGATTATATAAAGGGTTTTTTGTTGAATAACATTTCAAAAGGGATTTTTCCATCAAGGAGGGGAGTGGGTGTGCCATTGATAAGGTGAGTAGTTGTTAGAATGCAATCCCCCCAAAAATACATTGGCAAGCAAGATTTAGTTGAGATGTGGCAACACAAGTATGTTGGCGATGTTTGCAACATTAAAGGAGGTGGCGATGTTTGCATTTGACTATGTCATTTTGTTGAGATGTGGCAACACAAGTATATTGGTGAACTACGTCATAATCTTTAAATAAACATTGAGTACTAGTGGAGAAAATTTTAGAACCATTGTCGGTGCAAATAAATTGAATTTGTGTTTGAAAATGATTTTTAACATATGAGAGAAAATATTTGAGGATGGAGTTAGTATGAATTTTAAAACACATAAGATATACCCAAGTACATCAAGAAAAACGATTAACAATTGTAAGAAAAAAAAAGGAGCACCATACGTAGATGGTGTATGATAACTTTCCCAAATATCACAATGAATCAACTTAAGAGGTGCATTAGTGCAAATAGAACAAGAAGAAAAAGGAAGTCTAGTTTGTTTTACCATATGAAAAATGTCACAAAAGGTGGATTCTTTATTGGAAAATGAAATATCTCTTTTAATCTATTGAGCCGATCTAATGAGGGATGACCAAGGCACATGTGTCATAGGGTAAGCGATGCATGGTGGATAGTAAAGATGTAGGTGGTTTAGAAATGGCAGGTTCTTGTGGCAAGAAGTAGTATAGACCATCATGTTAGTGTCCCATCCCAAACACCTTCTTTGTCGAGCAATCCTGGATAACTTAATAATCCAAAAAAATGTCACAGAATAATTGAGATCATCAGTAAGCGTTTGGAAAGATAGAAGGTTATATTTAAAATAATGAACAAGTAGAACGTTGTTGAGTGTAATATCATATGTGTGTTTGAAAGATCCTACACATGTTATGGAAACCTTATGACCATCAAGAAAAGTTATTGTGGGGGAAAGAGGTGAAGAAGGACGAAAATTTGAAAGGTTGGTGGAGTTGGAAGTCAAGGGGTTTGTTGCTCCAGTGTCGAGAATCAATGAAGAATGAAGGCTTTGAAGAGAAAGCAACTTGAGTTACCTACAAGTTCTGCCACATTGGATGTTGGTAGTGGTACATCTTCTTTGTTGAGCTTGCTATAGAGAACTCTCTGGGGACTATCGGTGGGAATACTTGAGAACCGGTTGTCAATATTCTCCATTAATGATGTTGAAATGACCAATGATGATAGAAAAGAAAAGAAATTTGTCAATTCTCTGATACCAAGTAAAATTTTATGAAGAAAGAATATGAGAGAAGAGGACCTCATGAGAAAATATGAGAGAAGAGACATAATAGTTCCTCCACATCATGTGCCTTATATATATAATTTATATCATACATTTCTGTGATTTAAGCTAACCTAATAGGAATGAATATAAATCATTCAATTATTACAAGTGCAAAATATGAAAGAAAATCAAGGAAATGAACTCAAATTCAAATTCAAACAATTTTCCATGTGCAAATGAGAGAATTATGGAGGTGAACTCATTTCCATATCTAACATCAAATTCCATCAGTTATATATCATCTTGCAAGTAATGTATGTCTCTTAAAACTTACCTTTAGTACACAAAATACATAAGAATCTAAATGCCAAAGAGAAAAATGTAATATCCCAAAATTTTAAAAAATAATTTTTTTATATACATGTATATTATTTCTATTAAAGTTATAATATGAATAGCCATGTATATTTGTGCAATAGGGTTAGGGTTAGGGTATGGAGACTTAGGGTTGGGTGACCTTAACCTCATCAAACCCTAAACACAATCTTAATGAGATCTAAAGGTGGGAAATGCACATGAAGAGATCTTCATGAAGAGTCCAAGACACAACTTGAAGCTTCTAGGACTTGGTGAGTTGGCATGAGATCTCACCCTTCACCTCCACTCACTTGGTCAAACATAATCTCCTCCCTCCGGCCAACTCAAAAAAAACCCTATCTCTCTCTCTCTCTCTCTCACCCTCCACTACCATCCGGCCAACTCAAAAAAAACCCTATCTCTCTCTCTCTCTCTCTCATTTCTATAAAGCCCTCATCTCATCCACTCTCTCATATTCTTCTTAACTTGTTCTTGTGCCCAAAAAAAACCAAAAAAAGAGAGAAAAGAGAAAAAGATAGAGGAAAGAAAGAAGGAAGGTTGAGTCTTAGAAAAAAAAGATTTTTGAAGTGAAGAAGCTAAGTAGAGGGAGTAAAGAGGAGGAGCAAGAAGCCTTTCAAGAAGCAAGAAAAGCTACTAGAGTCTACATACAAAGTGGGTGATTTCTCTAAACTCATAAAAAATTTTAGTTTTATTCATGTGTGATATTTTTGCATGTAAGAATAACCAAGAAAAAATTGTTTTTGGTCATATATGAATAAGGAGCATGCTAAGAAGAGAACTAGTTCCATGGTAAAATAATTTCTCTTCAAAGATTGTTTAAGAACTATATTCTTGATGCTTAGTTAGAGAATTTTTATCTCATGAATGGTTAAGAATCTTGAGCCCAAACTTTGGGGGAATGTTTTGCTATGTATCTAGGATCTACATGATTTTTTTTGTAATATTTAGAAGACATCTAATATCCCAAACAAGTTCCAAATTTTCGGACAGCAGGTTAACTATAGAAACAGCAGCTTGAGAAATCTGTTGTAACTTCGAAAAATCATAGTTAATTATTGGCTAAGTATTTTTGGCTGAAATGTTTTGTGGAAGCTTATGCATATGTCTACTACTAAAATCCCAAATTTTACCCTTTTCTGAAATGTTTTGGTACCTGAAAAAATTCCCCAACCTCGCTGGTCCACAGAACCAGAACTACAGATTTCTGCAGGTGGACTGAGTTTCTTAGGAGCATAACTACATGTGTATTTATGATATTGTTTTGAAATTTTATAAGTGACTTTTGGTAGGAGTCTACTTTAATATTTAAGAATTTTAGAAAATTTAGATGGCGTTTGATAAGGTTTCCAAAATAATTTCTAAGTACAAGTGTAGAGTTGGTCAGAAATGGCAGTGGAGATTTTGTATCATATTTGAAGAACCAGAACTCTGTGCATATTAAAATTTTAAGTGCAATTTTTGGACACAATGTAGGGTTGGGTGTCTAGTTATAGATTCTAAAATTTCATGGGCTTCCGAAGCGGGACTGATTTTATATGGAATTTAGCGTGAACTACGTCGATACTTAGGCTGATTTGCGCAGTCTGCGCACTTGTGATTTTCTGGACCTATAGGTTTGGAATTTGCCCAAGTGTGGCACTAGGGACTTATAGTAGAGACCCTAAGCTTTCCAACAAGCCCAGGAAATCGAAATTCCAAGCTGTGTAGTAATTACTATGATTTTTCAAGCGCTGGACAGATTCAGCCGCCCTTAGGGAGTGGACGTTTTGCACGTACTTGACTTTCCTTTACTCTCGAGCGTTGATTGGAGAGTTGGCGGATGGGGGGGTGGGGGGGGGGGGGGGTTGTATACACTCATACTTAGTTTTCCTTATGTCTCATGCTAATTAAGACATAGGAGAGTGCCTCGAAGGACGGTGGAGCCGTCGGTCTTGTCGAATTAGTAGTCTACGCCTACCAACCATTAGGATAACTTCAGGACTTAAGCCATTAGCAATTAAAGAGGGCCGACTCGGGCACCAACAAGATCATGGAAGGTGATCGCGGGCCGAGCCAAGGCCGAAATCCAATAGGGATGTAGCGAGCAAGGTAGTTGCATCGCCGGAGCCGCTAGTTGGTAGACAAGGTCTAGGGTTCCGTTAGGGAAACCGTTGAGTCTAGGTGCAACCTAGACTGTGGATCAAGTTGTGACCATGCCCTTATAACACGTCTAGGTATACTTAATGTTAGCTAGATATTATCATCACATATAACCGCATTAGTTTCTAGCAACCTAGTAATCGGGTGACGTACTCTATTGTCATTAGGGATACACGCTGTGTTACATATCCTGCACTATTGATTCCTGAAGTACTGTGGTAAGGACGGGATGGGATTTCTCGGTAGATAGGGGGCTCAAACCCTCGAGGCCGTCAAGTTCTATGCTGGTGGACACGAACGGGTCGTATGGGCTGCTGTCCTGTGAAATACGGTGCCATAGTTACGCTGCGGTGTATCTTTAAGTTCGTCACGGCTTTTGAATGGGGTCCGGCCGCCTGGCACTAGTGGCAAACTGAGACACCACTATGTGACTGCAGAACGGATGGGACTGATTAATCTGCAACCTCATCAACTACGATCTATCTATCAGGAACAGAACGAGTACGAGAGTAGGATGCATGGCGAGGGTTCAAATCCCTAAACTTGGTGATAACGGCTTGATTTGGAAAGTATAGTATGGAATGCATACATTTCCAAAGTCTCGCTTGCATTAGACTAAGTACATCTTGACGCGTGCATTAGATTACTAGGGTATATCATACACTGATACACTTGACCCGACCCTACCTCCCTTCCATTTAGTCATTTTCTTTTGCATTCATTAATTTGATTTGTTTAGTTTGGAGATCGCTGTTTTTATCAGCTTTGTGTCAATAGAATTACTGACGTGCCCACTCTTTTAGATGCTAGATGTCAACCCGTGGAGTCCAGGAAGGCTCAAGCCTGATGGTGCATCCAAGTGACAGTTCCAAGTGTTCCTTATTCACTTTTGTTGTTTTTTGTGTGTAAACCTTGGGTTGTAATTTTCTGAACCGCGTATATTGTAACACTTGAACTTGTACATTATGGAATAAAATTTGTCTAAATCTTTCCTGCTTTTTCCTATATTGTGACTGTTTGAAGGAAAGATTCTGGATTACGTCACGAATCACCAGTATAGGGATTCGGGGTGTTACAGAGTTGGTATCAGAGCAACCTTCAGACTATAGTCCAATGTAACAGGAAAATAGACTTGGACGCCACTAGGAGAGTCAGGGTTAGCTAGTAGTAGATTATTATAATTCATATTGTTGTTCTTTTCAACTTATGTTTTATAATTTTCTATATCTGGACTAATTCCTCTAGTTTTCTCCTAACAGATGCCAGGTGCACAGAATGGGATAGCAAACGGGACTCAAAATGGACCGGGTCAAGCTAACACTGCAGCTACTCCTCCTCCTCCTCCACAGCCTATGGCTGTGGAGCAAGCCATTAGCAGGCTATTCAGGGAACTGGCCGCGTACCATTGGAACCAGGGGCATACGGAGGACCGTCTGGAAAATTGCGATCACACTCTGATAGCTGCTAACAGGAAGATGGCTAAGCTAAAAAGGTCAAGGAAAAGGCTCTCAAGGAAGCCAACACTGCTGAGGCATCAGCCTGGGGAAAAAATGGCACAGCTGGAGCTGAGGATTGAAAACCTACAGGCGAGGGTTACTCAACAACAAACACAGCTAGAGCTGCTCACGGCGACTGAGAACTCGGCCACCGGGGGTCACCACGTCAGGAATATGTGTGACCTAGCTTTATGAAGGACTTCAGGGATGTCTTATCTTAGTTTTGATGTATATAGAATGATGATTTTTGACCGCCTAGGGTGCTAGTAAAATGTTTTGATGTAGAAAGGGCTTTCTGAACCAATGAATGCTTGATAATGTTTTTTTTTTACTACTACTATGGAAGTAGTATTTGGGGTAGTAGTATTTTGGGTTGTACAAAAAGAAAAGAGGAGGACTAATGTAATCTTCCACATGTATATATATGAATGAATGAAGGACTAGTATTTTCTTTTGACTACTTCTAGTATGCTTTGAGTTCATATTATTATTGCAAAAGTAGTAATAAGAATTGATATTCAGATGTCTGGAAGAACACGAAATAGCCGAAGCGGGCTAACAGAAGGCGAAGGCAGCGAGGCCAACAACGCCAACCTTGACATAGAGGCAGAATTTGCTCGATTATACCAAATGTTGGGTGCGTTCATAGAAGCAAGCATAAACCAGGCACTGCTGCCAGTAACACTAGGTGTCGCTCAAAGGCACGTAGCTACAGATCCAGTCTGGATGGTCGAATCCTTTAAAAGAATGAAGCTCCCAGTCTTCGAGGGACAGGCTGACCCGACCGCTGCAGATGAATGGGTACGCCAAGTAGAAACAGTGTTTGAAGTCCTCATGACACCAGACGATAGCAAGGTCTAGTTGGCTACAATTTTACTAGAAAAGGATGCCGGAGTATGGTGTCAATCCATAAAGCGCGGCAAGGGAGAAGAACCAATAACTTGGGCAGAGTTCTTTGAAGAATTCAGGGAACACTACTTTCCCTTGGACATACAGGAAGAAAAAGCAATGGAGTTCCATAATCTGAAATAAGGAAACATGACAGTTAGAGAATACGAAACCAAGTTCACACAGCTATCACATTTTGCACCCGAAATGGTTCAAGAAGAAGTGAAGAAAGCCAAGAGGTTCGAACAAGGACTTAGGCCTGGATTGAGGTCCAGGATGGTACCTTTGGGGATTCGCAGGTTCGATAAATTGGTCAGGCGAGCTGCTGCGACAGAAATAGACATGAACCAAGGCCAAGCGCCACAGGGAAGGATAGAGACCTGGAACCGGGGGAAAAGGTCTGCCCCAGCATCAAAATTCAAGAAGCACGGTGGGAGTCAGAAGTTTCAGAGAACAAGTAACAAGGTAGGAGGGCACAAGCCAGGAAGCTACTTCCTCTGCGGGGAATAGGAACATTTCAGAGATCATGCCCAAAGAATGAGAGGAGAACGTGCTTCCATTGTGGGAGGAAAGGACATATCAAGCCAAATTTCCCCCAATACCTGAAAAGTAACAGTAAGGCAGCACCAGGAACCTCCAACAAGGGAAAACAGCCCATTCCCCAAGGTCGAGTATTTGCCCTAAAGGAAGAAGATGCAGAGAACAATGATGGCATGATCACTGGTATGTGATGGGTCATTGTAACAAGTTTTGGTTGTATTTTGAAGTTTTTGTTTGGAGAAGTATGAATGAAGATTGTAACTCTTTTTGTAACAGGAATTATATATATAAATAAAATTTTGGCTACTGTTTTGTTCGATAGTGGATCAACTCACTCCTTTGTGTCAAAATCATTCGCGAGAAAGTTAAAGTACACGCAAGAAGCAACTCCAGAGTTAGCCTTAATGGTAGCTACACCATCAGGGGCGATTCTCACTGCAGACCAATGCTACAAGGATTGTGAGCTTCAGATTAACAAGGAGCCCCTAAAGATTGACTTGTTAGAGTTGGGTTTCGCCGGAACAGATGCATTATTGGCATGGATTGGATGTCAAGGCATGAAGCACACATCGACTACAAGGAAAAGAAGGTGGTCATTATCGTTGAAGGAATAGAACTCATGTTTCACAGAGGGAAAAAGCCCGAGGAGATGATAGTGGCAGCCACCACGAAAGTAAAGATACCTGAAGAAGTGAAGAAGATACCGGTGGTATGGAACTTTCCTCTAGTATTCCTGGAAGAATTATCGGGACTGCCCCCACACAAGAACGTAGAATTCAACATTTCAATTCAACCAGGCAGCGCTCCAATATCAAAGACGCCTTATAGAATGACACCTGTGGAGCAGAACGAAGTTAAGAAACAAGTTGAGGAGCTATTGCAAAAGGGACTCATCAGACCAAGTGTGTCACCCTGGGGAGCACCATTTTTGCTGGTTAAGAAGAATGATGGGTCTGCAAGAATGTGCATCGACTATCGGGAGTTGAACAAGGTCACTGTTCGAAACAAGTACCCAATTCCCAGGATCGATGATCTGTTTGATCAATTTCAAGGGGCAGTTGTATTTTCCAATATCGACCTACGGTCCGGTTATCATCAGGTTCGAGTCAAGGAAGAAGATGTACCCAAGATAGCTTTTCGGACTCGGCATGGGCACTACGAGTTCTTAGTAATGTCATTCGAAGTGACCAATGCCCCAGCAATCTTCATGGACATGATGAACCAAATTTTGCGACAGTTTATCGACTCATTTGTCGTGGTCTTCATCGATGACATTCTGGTGTACTCAAAGACAGAAGAAGAACGTGTGGGACATTTGACCACGGTATTGAGCAAACTGCAGGAACATCAATTGTACGCCAAACTATCCAACTGTGAGTTTTGGAAGCCGGAAGTTGCATTTCTTGGCCATATCCTTTCTAAGGAGGGAGTGGCCATGGACCCACAAAAGATAGAAGCAGTCAAGGAATGGCCGCAGCCGAAGACAGTGAAGGAGGTAAGAAGCTTTCTAGGTATGACTGGATACTACCGAAAGTTTATTCAAAATTATGCCAAGATAGCAGTCCCACTCACTGCATTGACCAAGAAGAATTAGAGCTTCAACTAGACGACAAAATGCGAAGAGAGTTTCCAAGAATTAAAGAACAAATTGATATCTGCGCCCATTTTGGTCTTGCCTCAAGCTGACAAAGGGTATGTTATCTACAGCGACGCATCATATTTAGGGTTCGGATGTGTACTGATACAAGAAGGGAAGGTCATAGCCTATGGATCAAGATAAATCCGACCTCATAAAAAGAACTACCCTACACATGACTGAACTAGCAGCCATAATCTTTGCCTTGAAATTGTGGCGACATTACGTCTACGGAGCGAAGGTAGAATTGTATACTGACCGCAAAAGTTTGAAATACATATACCAACAAAAAGATCTGAATCTAAGGCAGAGGCGATGGCTGGAAGTCTTGGAAGATATCAGGCCAGAAATCTTGTATCACCCGGGGAAAGCTAATGTGGTAGCTGATGCACTCAGCCGAAAGAGGAGTATTGCCACACTTACTGCAACGAGAAAAGAGCTAGAAAATGAAATCAGACAAGCAGGTATCGAAGTGATTACTCAAGACTTGAGTGCGGTTTTGGCACAGTTGGTTTTACAACCGAGTTTGAACGAGCAAGTGAAGAAAGCTCAGACAGCAGATGCAAAGATTGAGGCACTGAAGAAGCAGGTGAATGAGGGGAAACTTGCAGAATTCAGTATAAAAGAAGGATCGCTTTGGTATGGCAGTAGGCTGTGTGTGCCAAAGGACAAGGACGTAAGAGAAGAAAACATGAAGGAGGGTCACTCCACCCTACTTGCAGTGCACCTTGGAAGCACTAAAATGTATCAGGACGTGAAGCAGTATTATTGGTGGTCTGGGATGAAGCAGGACATAGCAGAATTTGTGTCCAGATGCTTAACATGCCACCAGATCAAAGACGAAAACCAGAAGCCGGAGGGATTGTTGCAACCTTTGCCCATTCCGGAGTGGAAGTAGGAAAACATTTGTATGGACTTCATCACAGGTTTACCCAGAAGCTCAAAGGGGAACGACTCAATTTGGGTCATCGTAGATCGACTAACGAAGTCCGCACAATTTTTTCCTGTAAAGACGACCTAGTCACTTGAGAAATTAGCAGAAGTTTACATTGAGAACATAGTGAAGCTACATGGAGTACCAGTATCCATAGTTTCTGATAGGGATGCAAGGTTTACATCTTGTTTTTGGCAAAGTCTGCAATCAGCATTGGGAACTAGGACAGACCTTATCACAGCTTTCCACCCACAGACGAATGGACAGACGGAAAGAGTCCATCGGATTCTTGAAGATATGTTGAGAGCCTGCATTATGGATTTCGGAGGAAGCTGGGAGAAACATCTACCCTTAGTAGAGTTTGCCTATAATACAGTTATCAGGCGAGCATTGGCATGGCTCCGTATGAAGCATTGTACGGAAGGAGGTGTAGAACTCCCGTATGCTGGTATGAAGTAGGAGAACGCCAGATATTTGGACCAGAAATCATAAAACAAAACCACTGAAAAGATCGAGCTTATTCAGAAAAGGTTACAAACAGCACAGAGCAGACAGAAGAGTTACGCTGATAATCGCCGAAGAGAACTAGAATTTGAGGAAGGTGACCATGTGTTTCTCAAAGTCAACCAACAAGGGGTGCGCTCAGGTTCGGGAAAAGTGGAAAATTAGCACCAAGATATATCGGGCCATATAAGGTTCTGAAGAAAATTGGGAAGATGGCCTACAAATTGGAGCTACCGGCAGAATTGTCCCGAGTACATAATGTATTCCATGTCTCAATGTTGAGGAAGTACATACTCCACCCAAGTCACCAATTATTAGAAATCCCAGAAGACTTGCATGTGAACCTCTCATACAAGGAGCAACCAGTCCAAATTCTCGACCATCAGGAAAAGATCTTGAGGAACAAGACCATTCCGATGGTAAAGGTTCTCTGGACAAATCAGTTCGTGGAGGAAGCCACTTGGGAACCAGAGAGCCGCATGAAGGCTTCTTTTCCTGAACTATTTGAAGAGTAATATTTTTTCTCCTAAACCAGGTGTAGTTCTGAGGACAGAACTACTCTAAGGAGGGAGTGATGTAATATTCCAAAATTTTATAAAATAATTTTTTTATATACATGTATATTATTTCTATTAAATTTATAACATGAATTGCTATGCATATTTGTGCAATAGGCTTAGGGTTAGGGTATGGAGACTTAGGGTTGGGTGATCTAAGGTTAAACCTAACCCTAACCTCATCAAACCCTAAACACAATCTGTAACGCCCCGAATCCCAAAACACTAAATTCGAGATGTTCTACAGGATCTTTTCGCTTTTCTTTGAGTACAATTTTACAAGGAAATTCAAACTTTTCTTTTTTACATCAGAGTTTACATCATATTACATTTACATTTGCACAGCGGAAGTAAAATTTACAACATTAAACAAATGTACAACAACATGGTAAGATCTTTGTGCAGCCATTCCTCTTAAACATGCAATTTGTCCTGCATACAAAACTGTGGGTACGTCAGTTTATTCAACCGACGATAATTATACATGGCCATCCTCTCTATGCCAGAAACAGTATAATGATTCTCATTTCTTAACAGACCACAAACTTGTTCATAATAAGAATATAAATCAAAAGGGAACTCTTAATGATGTCGTGTCGTGATAGTGCACTTAATCCTTAATGCAATTATTTAATTTACATGACACTAATGCGTACTTGTTCGAATTCTATGCATCCCTTACTACATAGGTCCGAGGGCAAGCCTCTTAACCGTTCTTCATTTTTGTAGGGTTCAATCCCTCGCTATGATTTACTCTACTTCTGTAATTACGGTGAGTATCCTAAATGGTCTATGAGTACAAGCTCGGGCACTGGACCCTGGAGGGGAACCCCACGCCATGTCTTGACTCATCAAGCATGCATTCTGTGGCAATTCAAGCCTCCTCCCTGAACACGATCCTCTTGCAGTCACCAAACATTCCACAAGCGTGACTAGAGTCCGATCATTCTGAGTTGCGCCCGCGCCATGTCTTGACTCATCAAGCATGCATTCTGCGGCTCACACACCCGCACCGTAAACTCTAGTTCTCATACTTATGTTTTTCTCTCACTTTCATCACCTCCTCACTATGTACTAAAATTATTAGAATCATGAATAAAAATCAAAGCTCTAGAGTTAGCCTCTCCACCAAACCGGACTTATCATTTCATTTATACATGACCAACCTTGGTCTTCTTTTCATTATTATTTCATTTCACTGCCGGGGGAGACTTAGCTACTCTTTTGTTCAATTTCCAATTCACAATTTCCAATTGAGCACTCTTAGCTCATAATTCATTTTAGAGTCTCACAGACTTCCTTATCATGATCTTAGCTTTTCATGTTCATTTAATTCTCAATTCACATCTATGATTCTTTTCATATAAATCCATACAGCCATAAGAGTTCCTTAACTTCAATTATAAAGTTCACAACTTCCAACAGTAATCAAAAAATGAAATCTCTGACATATCAAAATCCACTCTGTACAGTCGACTTGGAAGGACACCAGTCGACTCATACAGTCCATACAAATTCATCATAAATACTCGGGAGAGTCGACTGCTGCACACGGCCAGTCGGCTGTCCCGCAACTTTTCATGTTCACAGTGTCATCCACGTGACAGTCGACTGTTCATCCATCAGTCGTCTGCCCTGGGATTCTTAAAGAGCACATTTCTATGTTCAGCTCTGTCGACTTGCTACACGCACTAAGTCGACTGGACAGTTCAGAATTCCAAATCAGAAATTATCTTTCCAACCGTTCTCATATGCACTTCCATCACAGCATACATACATTCATATTTCATAAACACCCCACTTCTTACTTATTCAGTAATATCGCAGCATGGAATTTCAAGTTACTAATATTGTCTTTTCTCTAAGAAAAATACTTTAAACATACATTTACACTTATTCATAACTGTCTTACGAAGATGAAGATATAAATCTCAAATCATTACACTAGGTCAACATAATGGAATATCTCATTTCATGGATTTGCCGAAATAATCATAATTAAATCGATGCACCAGTCGGCTGAACACATTGTCAGTCGACTGCACCGACCGTTCTTAGTTTTGTTAATCATTGCTAGTTCTTTTCATCCATTCACCTTCCCTCCATCATATGTAACATGGGGAAAGTATGAACTTAGTAATCGTACTATTACGTCTGTTTTGCATACATGTTTATTACCACATCATGAAAATAATTGTCTCGTACCAGTCGACTGGTTCATGTGACAGTCGACTGTACCGACCATTTTTGTTCTTATTATCAACGGCATGCTCAGGCAATTTCTAACACATTGAATTTACTTTTCATAGCATGGTAGCAATTATAATAATCATAGTATAACTCCTACATTAGAAGTCCTGAGAAACACCCACCTTATTTGAAGAAATAATCGAAATCCAGCAAAAGTTCCTTAATGTAGTGAACGAATCCTCGCTCCTTGCTCCTTCGCTCCACCCCGAACTCTTCAGAGTACTACTCGGCCTCCACAGTAAAGCTCCCACACAACTCACAAAATGCCTCTCTTACAATAATAATTTTAGTGTAAAAGAGATAGGGAATGAGAGGGGGTATTTATACACAAATTAGAGTGAGATGGAGGGCTAGGATGCACTAGGGAGTTGGAAGATCAAGGGCTAGGATGGACTAGGAAGTTGTGAAAACTACCCACACCTCATATTAACCGCCCATGATCTCATACCCACTCACCACAATCCGGCCAAAAGGTGTGCTCAATGCACGTGTATGCGAAATGCACGTGCATGCACAAACCACACTAATAAACTTGTACACTCATGACAAGTCTAATAAAAAAAATGTTACACAAAACAAGTTGTAAAAAGAGATTTAACCATGGGCTTAAATTAGTTTGGGCCAAAATAATTATTTCAAAAGAAAATAAGCAAACTAATCCTTGGGCTATAAAAAAAATGTTTTATAGGAAACAATACTCTTTAATCATCATGTTGAGAAATAATAGTCAACATGCTACACATGCATACCATATGTGAAAATAGTTAATCTTTCATATATTTGAAAATCAGGGTATTACACAATCTTAATAAGATCTAAAGTTGGGAAATCCATATGGAGAGATCTTCATGAAGAGTCCAAGACACAACTTGAAGCTTCTAGGACTTGGTGAGTTGGCATGAGATCTCACCCTTCACCTCCACTCACTTGGTCAAACATAATCTCCTCCCTCCCCCTCCACTACCATCCGGCCAACTCAAAAAAAAACCCTAGCTCTCCCTCTCTCATTTCTATAAAGCCCTCATCTCATCCACTCTCTCATCTTCTTCTTAACTTGTTCTTGTGCAAAAAAAAAAACCCAAAAAAGAGATAAAAGAAAAAAAAGAGAGGAAAGAAAGAAGGAAGGTTGAGTCTTAGAAAAAAAGATTTTTGAAGTGAAGAAGCTAAGTAGAGGGAGTAAAGAGGAGGAGCAAGAAGCCTTTCAAGAAGCAAGAAAAGCTACTAGAGTCTACATACAAAGTGGGTGATTTCTCTAAACTCATAAAAAAAATTAGTTTTATTCATGTGTAATATTTTTGAATGTAAGAATAACCAAGAAATTTTTTTTTGGTCATATATGAATAAGGATCATGCTAAGAAGAGAAGTAGTTCCATGGTAAAATAATTTCTCTTCAAAGATTGTTTAAGAACTATATTCTTGATGCTTAATTAGAGAATTTTTATCTCATGAATGGTTAAGAATCTTGAACCCAAACATTGGGGGAATGTTTTTCTATGTATCTAGGACCTACATGATTTTTTTTTTTAAATATTTAGAAGAAATATAATAGCCCAGACAAGTTCCAAATTTTTGGACAGTAGGTTAACTGCAGAAACAGCAGCTCCGGAAATCTGTCGTAACTTCGAAAAATCATAGTTAATTATTGGCTAAGTATTTTTGGCTGAAGTTTTTTTTGAAATCTTATGCATATGTATACTACTAAAATCCCAAATTTTAACCTTTTCTGAAATGTTTTGGTACCTGAAAAAAATTCCCCAACCTGGCTGGTCCAGAGAACCAGAACTACAGATTTCTGCAGGTGGACTGAGTTTCTTAGGAGCATAACTACGTGTGTATTTATGATATTGACTTGAAATTTTAGAAGTGACTTTTGGTAGGAGTATAATTTAAGATTCCATAATTTTAGAAATTTTAGATGGAGTTTGAAAAGGTTTCCAAAATAATTTCTAAGTACAAGTGTAGAGTTGGTCAGAAATGGCAGTGGAGATTTTGTATCATATTTGAAGAACCATAACTCTGTGCATATTAAAAGTTTAAGTCCAATTTTTTAACACAATGTAGGGTTGGGTGTCTAGTTATAGATTCTAAAATTTCATGGCCTTCCAATGAGGGGCTGATTTTATATGGAATTTAGCGTGAACTACGTCGATACTTAGGCTGATTTGCGCAGTCTGCGCACTTGTGATTTTCTGGGCCTATAAGTTCAGAATTTGCTTAAGTGTGGCACTAGGGACTTGTAGTAGAGACCCTAAGCTTTCCAACAAGACCATGAAATCGAAATTCCGAGCTGTGTAGTAATTACTATGATTTTTCAAGCGCTGGACAGATTCAGCCGCCCTTAGCGAGTGGACATTTTGAACGTACTTGACTTTCCTTTACTCTCGAGCGTTGATTGGAGAGTTGGCGGATGGGGGGGGGTGGGGTAGTTGTGTACCCTCATACTTAGTTGTCCTTGTGTCTCATGCTAATTAAGACATAGGAGAGTGCCTCGAAGGACGGTGGAGCCATCGGTCTTGTCGAATTAGTAGCCTACGCCTACCAACCATTAGGACAACTCCAGGACTTAAGCCATTAGCAATTAAAGAGGGCCGACTCGGGAACCGACAAGATCATGGAAGGTGATCGCGGGCCGAGCCAAGGGCGAAATCCAATGGGGAAGTAGCGAGCATGGTAGTTGCGCGCCGGAGCCGACGGTTGGTAGACAAGGACTAGGGTTTCGTTAGGAAAATTATTGAGTCTGGGTGCAACCGAGACTGTGGATCAAGTTGTGACCAAACCCTTATAACACGTCTAGGTAGACTTAATGTTAGCTAGATATTATCATCACATCTAACCGCATTAGTTTTTAGCAACCTAGTAATCGGGTGACATACTCTCATGTCATTAGGGATACACGCTGCGGTACGTATCCTGCACTGTTGATTCCTGAAGTACCGTGGTAAGGACGGGATGGGATTTCGTGGAGGATGGGGGGGATCAAACCCTCGAGGCCATCAAGTTCTATGTTGGTGGACACGAACGGGTCGTATGGGCTGCGGTCCTGTGAAATACGGCGCCATAGTTACGCTGCGGTATATCTTTAAGTTTGTCACGACTTTTGAATGGGGTCTAGGCACCGGGCACTAGTGGAAAACTGAGACACCACTATGTGACTGCAGAACGGGTGGGACCGATTAATCTGCAACCTCATCAACCACGATCTATTTATCAGGAACAGGACGAGTACGAGAGTAGGATGCATGGCGAGGGTTCAAATCCCTAAACTTGGAGATAATGGCTTGATTTGGAAAGTATGTAGTATGGGATGCATACATTTCCAAAGTCTCGCTTGCATTAGACTAAGTATATCTTGACGCGTGCATTAGATTACTAGCGTATATCATACACGGATACACTTGACCCGACCCCACCTCCCTTCCATTTAGTCATTTTCTTTTGCATTCATTTTTTGATTTGTTTAGTTTGGAGATCACTGTTTTTATCAGCTTTGCGTCAGTAGAATTACTGACGTGCCCACTCTTTTAGGTGCTAGATGCTGACCCGTGGAGTCCAGGAAGGCTCAAGCCTGATGGTGCATCCAAGTGACAGTTCCAAGTGTTCCTTATTCACTTTTGTTGTTTTTCTGTGTGTAAAACTTCGGTTGTAATTTTTTAAATCGCGTATATTGTAACACTTGAACTTGTACATCATGGACTAAAATTTGTTTAAATTTTTCCTGCTTTTTCCTGTATTGCGACTGTTAGAAGGAAAAATTCTGGATTACGTCACGAATCACCAGTATAGGGATTCGGGGCATTACAAAAAATGCATGTTCATTTTTGTTAAATGTGTGAATGTGTCAGTTTTATATTTATCTACTGAAAGATCTATCCAAAAATATAAAAAAGCAACTATTGGGGGGGAATATATCCCTAGTTTTGGAACAAATTAAAAGTTAAGGTATTTCCCTTTTATTGAGCCCCCGATATAATTTTCCTAGCTTCGTCCCTGAGTGCCCTGGAACCTTCGTCGGTGGCAACATTAACATGTCCTTTTTATGATCGTTAACGGTGGGTCAAAATCCCCCCATGTTGCATTGAAAAGAGTTTAACGAAACATACAACTAAAAAATGGAGTATGAAGTTTATGAAACCCAATGGCTGAGTCATGAAACTTATTCTTCACAAAAAATAGAACTTGTCCTATACAAAAGAGTTCTCTGCCCCAAAAAAATAACAACAAACATTCAAATAATATAAGAAAACATAATCATAATTGTCCACCGACCCAGCCAAAGAAAATCTTAAGAAACCACCCAATCTGACTTGAATAGGTCAAAATTAAGCACTTTCTCTCATCCCATACCTTGTCAACCGTCCACTTTCATCGCCAACTGCAACCACAACTGCCGTTGCCCCTAACGATAACACTAACGCCACCTCAAAGTCCAATGACACGAAAGAAACCACAGGCACCCACCCAATCTGATTTGAATAGGTCAAAACTGAGCACTGTCTCTTATCCCCTAGCTTGACCACAATCCATTGTCACTGCCATTTGCTTCCCCTAGCTTGACCACAGTCCACTGACACCGCCATACGCAACCACATATGTCGTCGCCCCCAATGATAACACAAACGCCACCTCCAAGCTTAATGATACGAGACAAATCTCAAGCATCCACCCAATATGACATGAATAGGTTAAAATTAAGCAATTTATCTGAACTAGCTTGTCCACCAATCAATGGAGCCCCACAATTAGTAGGTATTGGTTTTCTTGATTATTGTATGCTTTCGGTTGTCATTTGGATGTGAGGGAAGATATTTTGTTGGGGAAGGGAGGAGGGAGGAGCCAACGACCTCCTCCCCTCCCAAAACCAGCACTTAATGGAGGATCCGAAGGAGGGACGAGGGGAAAGGAGAGGGGTCGTGTAGCGCCCCGAATTTCTAATATGATATCTTAGAAAATACGTGGCACAATCCCAACATCAACTCCAATGTAACATTAAACACAACCAACTCCACTAAAATTTTCAACTTTATTACAACAAACTTTTACATAGCACAGCGGAATTCAAATCAACTCAAATCATAATTTTCTTTTATTTACAACACAAAACTATCTCAAATATGCTTACAAATTTACACAAAACTCTTTCAAATCAATTTATCTCAAAACTATCTCAAGCATCCCACCTCCAAACTCTAAGCAACAACCTGCAACACATGAGGCTAGAGATGATCCCTAACTCCCAAAACTAAAGGGGTCAGCCATTAATGGTGTGAGTGACATAAAAAAAACAAACAACATAAATAATCATTAAGCAAGGATTCTTAAACAACATGTAATAAACCAAAATACATAAAATATGAAGTAGCAAGAAATGTAAATAACAAGTGATACTAAACCAAGTGTCAAGTGTAGAGAACAGGAGAACCACATGCATGAAAACCAAGTCAAGAAAACACAAATTCTATATGCGGACTCTCTAATGCGTACTTGTCGAAGTCTATGCATCTCACTCTACATAGGTTCGGTGCAAGCCCTTAACGTCTCCACATCATAGGGTTCATTCCCCCGCTATGCAACTAATCCTAACACGATGACTACTACGAGATAAAGATAAGCTGTGAATAGTAGCCCATGCCCGATAATTTCGGAGATCAATCCCACACCACAAGTAATTACCGTGATAATTCCGGAGATAAATCCCACACCACAAGTAATCTACCGTGATAATTCCGGAGATATATCCCACACCACAAGTAATCTACCGTGATAATTCCGGAGATTAAATCCCATACCGAAACATTGACACATCATCACACGAATACCACATGTGCTTCGCCTCGACTCCAATAATTCCGGAGATCAATCCCACACCGAAAGCAACTACTTGGATAATTCCAGAGATATATCTCACACCCAAAGTAAAATACTTGGATAATTCCGGAGATAGATCCCACACCCAAAGTAAGATACTTCGATAATTCCGGAGATTAAATCCCACACCGAAAGCCATACTGAGGTACTTGACTCATGTTCCCGTTCATCATATCACCACTAGTGTCTGTCCTTATTATTTTTGGGTTACTTAATTACTCAACGAATCTCCTAGAGTGGTGTACCCTACCGGACTTAACTCAAAACTGAATAACTGAAATACCTCAACAGGCCTCAACAAAATAACTCAACACCGGTATACTAGGGTCACACACATCCTCTAGAGACTCAAACTCAAAAAGTCTAAACCAACTTTCCACTAAACAAAATAGCTCAACTGAATATCTTAAAATCAATTGCTTAACTGAATATCTCAAATCAAATGCTTAACTGAATATCTCAAATCATATGCTCAACTGAAGACAAAGTATAACCTCAAAATATCTGAAGACTAACCATTCGAAAGAACATTCAAGTTTACGAAAACTCATCAGTACCAGTCGACTTATACTGTAGTAAGTCGACTGTCCAGGGGACAATTATCCTTGATTCTTAAGAAAATAAACTAAGTCATATAAGTCGACTTAAAAAGGTCATCGGTCAACTTACCCGAGACAAATTCCAATAATTTTCACAAAAATATTCTAAGTACCAACAGTCGACTTAAGGAGTTATAGGTCGACTGTCCAGAGAAGAAACTGCAATAACTTTACAAAATATTTTCTAAGTATACCAGTCGACTGAATAATGGTCTAAGTCGACTGTCCAGAACGGGTTTTCAAAAGAACTGAAGATACAGCAGCAGGGTTGTACCAGTCGACTGAATACTAGACCAGTCGACTGTCGGCCTACAGTTTTCATAACTTAGGTCTGAATACAATAATCAAAACTAGAGTTTTTCTAAAGATTCATTGTTTATGAAAAATAGTTCGTATTCAGGCAAAATGACAAGTTTCAAATAATCTTCATTATGGATACATTACTCAATCATCCAATATCTCAAAACTCAAGTTCTCATGTTCTAAAATTACCAATTTTTCCATTAGGGTTTCTCAATACTGAATTTCTTTCTTAACTCAAAACCAAATCTGATTTGTAAACACAAGATCCAGATGTTCATCCATCCGATCATAACCATACTCAAATCTTAAACATGCTTTCTAGCAATACAATTTTATAAACCGAGATCTACTAGTCATTCATAGATTTCACATACATGGTACAAACAACAATATTTGCATCGTTCTGTTGCAAAATACTAAATAACACTCATGCCAAACCAATAACATAACAATCGATCACATTAATTAAACCACAATACAAGATTCATGTCATTCTCAACATCAATACAAAACAACAAACAAATTTACATCACTCACCTTTGAATTGAAAAGATCCAAAGAAGAAGCCTTCCTTTTTGCGAGATCCAAATCTTCCTCTTACTCCTCCAAACAAATCACCAAATTCTGTATATTGTAGCAAATGACGGCTGCCAAAATCCTTTTAAATATCTGGAATGAGTTTAGGGTTTTACCCCACTTTTGCAAAATAATCCCTTCAAAATACCACTTTACATATATAGTTCTATACTTGGAAATTCAACAAAAAATTATTTAAATTAGGATTTAAAAGTAAAATATAATTCTAAATCTCAACCGGTACCGTTCAAAACGTCCAGAAAGTACATCTTACATTTCAACCCCTAAAAATGACAAATTTGCAAAAAGGTCATTCTTTTCTCAAAATTTGCAAATAGTTCCAATTAATTTCAGAAAAATATGAAAAAATACTAAATAAATCCCAAATATTAAATAATGATTTTTCTTGAAGAAAACTTGACTTTCAAACTTCTCAAGAAAGTATTTGCACGTGTTTTGCACGTGTAAAAAGATAAATTTTTCTGAAAATATTCATAATTTCTCCAAAAATCATTTTAGTCATCTATAAACCTTTAAAAATAACATTTTAAAAATATGGGGTTCTACAGGTCGGGGTTGGGAGCGGGTGAGGATCCTGAGGAGGGAGGAGGGTTTGGGTTGGGAGCTGATTTGAGTTCGGGTACAGAGGAGGAAGGTTGGGGGTCGGGAGGAGGAGGGAAAAGCCGTGGAATGGTTAAGAAGGTCATTTTAGTCTTGGTCGAAGTCTCGGAAATGGTGCTAGAAATAATACCCAAAATGATGGTTCAGTTGTGGACTTGGATGTTTATAATTTCTTTTGGAAATATTAATTGCTGTCAGGATCTCTTTTATTTCTACTTTGCCAGAGAATGAAGAGGACCTTCTATTCAAAAAATCATCTTGCAGCACTTAATAGCTTAAAAATCATCTTGCAGCACTTAATAGCTTTTGAGATATATATATATATATATATATATATATATATATATATATATACTAGTGTTACCTTGTGCAAACCACACAGACTAAAATAATTTTAACAGACTCATAAATTTATATGGAACTTGAACAATACAATGATGATATGTATTGTTTCTCTTTTTCAGTTTATTCTATTTAATAACATACGCTGCTCTTGTATGGAAAAACCTAAATAATAAGTTTTATTTATTTATTTCGGTCATATTCTTTGAAATAACTAAGTGAAATTTCATCAATTCATATTTTTTTATTATCATGTAAACATGACACGATTCTTAAAACTCTCATGGGTAAAACAGTAATTTCCACAACAAACGGGTCCGAAATGGGAATTGGACCTTTTTTCAAAGCCTAGTAACCCAAAAATGAATCTTTCCTATTGGGCATGGGTGGCAACCCATTACAAACTAACTCAGATATTCAAAGAGTAATTCAAATTCGTGATTATCCCAAAGAGGCGGTTTAAACCACCTCTCTTATCATGAAACGAGTTAAAACTCTATTTCTTATCCAAAAACACCGGAACATAGAGATAAATGATTATCTCTAAACTGTCTCTAAAGGCGATTATAAATATCCCTCTCCCCCCACCATAAAAAAGGTAATCAATATTTTTCCACAAATCGCTCTTTCATAATCTTCCTGATTACTGACTTGAGCGTCAGAGGGTTCGTCACTGGAATCCATCCCGGTGTATCGAACTATTTGCAGGTTGACGGCAGCAGCAAGAAACAACCAAATGCCAGCCAAAAGTCAACAGGTTTTCCTTATTTGTTTCCAAAAGAATCCACAAATACATCTGTTTGCTCCCACACTGAAATCAGCAACAACAGATTGGCGCCGTCTGTGGAAAACGAAAAAGCAATCCAATCACATATCACTGGTAAAGGCAGTTTCTGAGTCATGCCTCCTAAAGGAAAAGGGAAGGCAGCGGCATTCAGACGAAGAGCCACTCCTCTTCCCCCTCCTCCACAACTCGTAGATCTTCCTCCTCAACTCGACCAACAAGTTCAGCAACCGCAGCCTGAACAGCCTCCTCCCAGGTCCAGGGGGGCAGCCCCGGGGGACTCCCATCGGAGCCGTTAGGGAAAACACTCCCACCATAACTGCATCTCAGTTCAGAACACTTCAACTGACTCTATGGCTTCTCCGAGCCCTCTCGGGCCAGATCTCCGTCAAGTAATTGTTAATCGATAGCAGGGGTCGACCTCCGTACCTGCTTGAATGAAAGGCGGGCCCTAAAGGAAGTCCCTCAACCCTAGTGCCAAAGGGCCCCCAGGAGCCGATCTCCCCGCAAGCCAAGGCCTAGAAGAACCTCCTCCCTGAGGAGGCAAAGGGAGTCCTTTCCACGTCGCCAGTGGAGAAGCCATACTCCAATAAGCTGAGCCGCACCCATGGACCACCGGGCTGGAGGGGCACCAATCACTAAGGCTGAGTTCCAGAATTTCATGGAAGATACCTTGCGAGCTCTTAATATCGCCACAAGTCAGGATCGGCATGCGCCTAAACGTCTCCATGCCCCGAGTCATGACCAGCGCACGCCTAGCCCTCGCCATACCGCCACTCATGAAGAAAATTCCCGAGGATCGACTAGATCTGACCGGAGGGATGACTCTGTCCACCGCCGTCTCCACGAGATGGAGAGGCGCCTCAACAGGCTCAACCAAGAAGAAGAGCAGCGGGCGAGGAATTTCTGCCTGAGCAGGCCTCCTTTCTCCAGAGCCATTATAGAGACCCCTGTAACACCCCACAAAATAAAATGATTTATTTTGCATTACTAAATAATATTATATTGGTAAAGTTGACTATTTTGACTATTTTCTTGAAATTGCAATTTTGCACGTGCAACACACGTGCAGAGTTAGAAAATTTTGAATTCTCAAAATTTTATGGTTAATGATTGATTTTCTTTATTTATTTATGATATTTTAATTTTCAGATCTATTTGAATTTATTTCACTATTTTATGAATTTCTTAATTTTACACGTGCAAAACACATGCCAATATTTTTTTGGGTGCAAATCTCTAATTTTAAATTTCTGAATACATTCTCCTATTTTATATCCTAAATTTGGATTTTTTTTAGTAAAGAAACTATTTTTATAAATACTTCAAATGAGAGGGACTTTTATGTAAAATGCCGTTTGGATCTTAAACAAATAATGAAATTTTTTTTTACTGATTTTTGGGCTTGCCATGGTCATCATTGAAAATAAAATCTCTTTAAATTTTATTTAAAGTTGATTTGGTAAAGATTTAAACAAATAAGTTGTTTTTGCAAATATGGAATTTAAGTGGATCTTGAGCAAAAGTTTTTTTAGAAAGTAAAAATCAGAAATTTTAATTGGAAAATCTAATATGTATTAGTAGATATTATTTCTGAATTTTCTAAATTTTTATGAATATTATTTGACCTATCTACAAATATTATAAAAAGAGGGACTTTTGTGCAAAATTACTACTTGGAGTGAAAACTCCAAATTTTCAGATTTTTGGGCTGGGCATGATGCCTAGTCAACATAGAGGTAAAGATTTTACTTTTTGTTTTAATAAATTTATTTTATTTTGCAAGTTTTGATAAAAAAGAGTCTTTTTGCAAAATTGTCACTTAGAGGGCAAAAAGTACAATTTCGTTTTTTGGGGTTTTAAAACAGTGCCATCCAACATTATGGTAGTTTTTTTTGTTTTTAAATATCAATTAAGTTGTTTTTATCTAATTTCAAATTATAAGGATTTATATACGTAAAGATATATTTACAAGAAATATTTTGCAAATCTATTCAAAAAACCCTAGATACCCTGATTTGCCGCCTATTAAAGGTACGGTGCAATTATCTCTTTGCTGCACAACACAAAAAGTTTTCTTTATTATTATTTTCTTGGAGTTTCAAAACGAGGATCTTGGTTTTCTTGCGAAAGGAGAGATTTTCTTATTTCTTTATTATCTTCGTTTGATTTCTTCAATGAGGTGAGTGACATATATTTGTTTTCTTATTGTTCTAAGCATATTGTATGTGATGATTTATCTATTAGAAAGCATGTTAGATGATAGTGTGTAGATATAATGAATTTTGATGGATGGATGAATTAAAAATTGAATCTTTTCATGAAACCTATGCTTGATGATTAAAACTTTATATAGATAATTTGAGATAGTTAAAGAACCAAATAGAAGTCATGGGTATGTTATTTTATATCATATACTTGTTGTTTTGAATATTGTATTGAAATTATATGTTGAGATGCACAAAATTGAATTAAGATGAACCCCTTTACTGTTGTGTATGTCTATGCACTGTTTTGACTTTTTTTTTAGAAGTAGAACTTGACTAATACATGTCGTATTCACATATATTCATGAGTAAACTATTGTGAGTGATTTCATATGAGTTAAATGAATCAAAATAAAAGCTTTCGAGTTTAGAAAGATCAGTTTTGAAGTGAAAGAGGGGTTTTTGGGTTTTCGGGTCTGGAGGTTTATGGCCGAAACTGACTTTTTGTGAATTTGTGATGTTTTCGAGTTGGATTTGAGTTGTTTGGTACTGAGATAGTTTCAACATTATACCACCTCTAATTGAAGAGATCTTGATGCTTAACTGATGCACAAATACACATATATACACTTTTATTGATTTTGAAGAATTTTGTGAAAGATTTACTCTTTTGAGATCTTCATATGTTCTGATGTGTTTTATAAACTCTTATATGTCATACAAGTTATATTTGATCATCTCAAGAAGTTTAATTTTGATTTTACAAAGATTTATCGACGTATCAGTTTAAAACATGCACAGAATTTCAAAACTACAATCTGTTATAATTGACAGTCGACCGAATTGAAGTCTACAGTCCACTGTCAGTTATTGAATTTCGGATTTTGTTTGCAATAACAGTCGCCTGCTTTGTCTTTGAACTAAAGTCGACAGTCGACTGTCGTTTTCTTGAGTTTCGAATTTTCGCAGGACAGTCGACTGGCCATTTTCGACGGTCGACTGTCATTGTCCTGGCTGATGATTTTTCTTGAGTTTCAAATTTTCACAGGACAGTCGACCGTCCATTTTCGACAGTCGACTGTCACTGTCCTGACTGATGGGTTTCTTGAGTTTTCTGATGTTTTCTTTAAACGATTGGTTCTTCGATATTGTGGGTTATTAATCTACCGTTTTTAAAGGACGTTTTGCTACATATTACAGTATTTTACAGAAAGTTATATTTTTGTTATAATAGAATTTTAATTGTATTCTTATGGCTTTATTAAGTGAGTTATATGTGTTTTCAAAAGAATTGATATTTTGTGATATCCTACGACTTCAAAACATGGTTTTCTGTTGTCTAATGGGTTTAATATTTTATTTGAATTCTGGAATTTAATGAGTTCATTATATAGATTTGGATTTTTTTTTATTTAAGAAGTTTTCTGCATATAATCTTTTTTATGATGGATTCGTAAGTTTTATTAAAAGCTTTGGTATTGATGGTTGAGTTATGAGTCTTTAGAGATTGAGTGGGGTCCTAACTACCGGCGGTTGAGATTTTGGGTTGTTGTTCAGTTGAGTTAAGTCCGGTAGTGTACACCAACTCTACGAGATTCGCAATCTAATAAACAACTAATTAACTTAACAAGATAAGGACAGGAACTAGATGGTGATATGATAAAATGAGAGCAAACATGGGTTATGGACTCCAGGATGATCCAAGGAGTGAGATATTCCCCAGTATTCTGGGAGAATGGACGTAAGGGCCACAGAGTGATCCACGGAGTGGGATTGATCTCCAGTATTCCAAGGACGAGAGTGACGCTCATGAGATATTTGTGCAATGAGGGTTCCAGGATGACCTGTGGAGTGAGGCAATCTTCAGTTTTCCGGGATGATGGACGTAAAGGCCACAGAATGATCTGCAGAGTGGGATTGGCCTCCAGTATTCCAAGGGCAATAACCGATACTTGCAAATTGTCTAAATCTCGTAGTAGTCATCGTAGTAGGATTAGTTGCATAGCGGGGGATTTAACCCTATGAAGTGGAGAACGATAAGGGCTTGCAAGACCTATGTAAAGTGGGATGGATAGAATCCGATAAGTATGCATTAGAGAGTCAGCATATAGCATTGGTATTTTCTTGGCTTGGTTTTATGCATGTTATTTCATATTTTGCTACACTTGACACTTAGTCTAGTTTCACTTGATGCTTCCATGTTTTATTTATTATTATTTCTTATTTCATTTATTCTTGCTGTTAATTCATGTTGTTTATGACCCTATACCTTATTTTTTATTCATGTTGTTTTTCCTATTTATGTCACTCACACCGTTATGGCTGACCCCTGTAGTTTTGGAGGTTAGGGTTATCTCTAACCTCATGTTTTACAGGTAGGTACCTATAGCTTGTGATTTGGATGCATTGGGGTAGAATGATATATGGATTATGTAAATTGTATAAGAATGAGTTGTAAAAGAAAGAAAATGTAATTCAAGGTGTTTAATTTTTTGCTGTGCTTTGTAAACAATTGATGTAATAAAAAATTTTAATTTTTCCTGTATTTGGTTGCTATGTTTATGATTACATTGAAGTTGATTCTGAAAATTGTGCCACGTATTTCCGAGATATTATATCGGAAATTCAGGGCTCTACAACCCCTGTCCCTGAGGCCTTCAAGTCTCCCCACTTCGAGTCCTACAATGAGGAAACAGACCCCGCTGACCACATCGAGAGTTTCAAAACTTTCATGATGATTCACCAGGCTTCGGATGCGCTCCTTTGGAAAACCTTCCCAGCCACACTAAAGGGACCCACGAGAGAATGGTACTCCCGACTGACCCCTACCTCCATCTTCTCCTTCGACCAGTTCGAGGAGCTCTTCCTTACCCACTTTGTGAGTAGCCGCCGGGTCGAGAAGACAAGCACATCTTTGTTGGCACTCAGTCAGAGGAAAGGCAAGTTCTTAAGGGATTATGTCAGGAGCTTTACCACAGAGGCTCGGTCTATCGCCTCTCTTGATCAGTCGGTGGCCTCTGGTGCATTCCGACACAACATTAACCACGCCAACCTGAAGGCATCTCTTGATAAAAAGCTGCCCTAGGACTTCTCAGAACTCTTGCTGAGGAGCGAGAAATATATTCGGGAGGAGGAAGCCCTCCTCCCACTTGATCAGAAAGAGCCCTTGTCCGGGAATAAATGGAAGGGTGCATACGAAGAAGGTGCTAATAAGCTTCAGAAGGATAATGGTGGCCAGCACCGCCCTCTTCCCCATTTTGAGATTCACCCCTCATAATGCCAATGTCTCTACCATCCTAATGGAGTTCGGTAGGGCTGCAAACGATCCGAGCTACTCGCGAGCTACTTGGCTCGAGCTCGGTCAAAGCTCGACTCGAGACGAGCTCGAGCCGAGCTCGAGCTTGGGCATATTGTGATTATTAGGCTAAGCTCGCAAGTACTCGGCTCGAACTCGGTCAAAGCTCGGTCAAAGCTTGGCTCGAAACGAGCTCGAGCCGAGCTCGATTGCTTAACGAGCCCAGCTCGAGCCTCAAGAAACTTGGCTCGACTCGGCTCGATTGCAGCCCTAGAGGTCGGGAAAGAAGGGTTGCTCTAACCACCCCCGAAGATGAATACACCCGGTAAGAAGAGGAACATGGACAAATGGTGCCACTTTCATAGGGACCATGGCCACAACACAGATGACTTTCAGGCCCTCAAAGATGAGATCGAGGCTCTCATTCATAAGGGAAAACTGGCCACGTTTGTAAGGAAGGACAGAGCAGATCCTCCGCCTCCCCGAGGGACTAACAAGCGAACTGAAAGACCTGTTGAGACCCCTGACTCCGAAGCTGAAGCTGTCTTACACCTCATCCACGGAGGCCCAATGGGGGGAGAGTCGAACTCCTCCTGAAAAGCCTTTGTCGGATAAGTAAATTCAGTACAGAACCATCCTCCCCCGAAGGGCCTCGGGGTTCCTTTCACCTTTTCAGATAATGATTTGGAAGCGTCTGAATGACTCATTGTGATGCTCTTGTGATAAACCTCCATATGGCCAACTTCGAAGTGCACCGAGTCCTGGTCGACAACCGCAGTTCAGTCAATATCCTCTTCCTAGAAGCCTTCCAAGGCCTCAAGTTGTCTTGAGATCGCTTTAAACCTACTGGCTACACTCTCCACGGTTTCTCAGGGGTGCTAGTGACGATCGAGGGAGTTATCACTCTCGACGTAACTGTTGGCAAAACCCCGGCCACCCGAACCGAACCAATGGACTTTATGGTTGTTGATGTAAAGGCCACATACAATGTCATCTTAGGCTGACCCGGCCTAGCCACTCTTCAAGCTGTACCCTCAGTCTACCATATGAAGATGAAATTCCCCACCATAGCTGGGGTGGGAAAGGTCAGAGGAAGCTAGGAGACTGTCTGGAAATGTTATATGACTCCGGTACGGGGTCGGTCCTCTCTCTTCAAGCCCTCGAGCTCCCCCAAGGGAATAGCTAAGCCATCTCTGAGCCGGTCGACGAGCTAGAAGAAATAGTCTTCTCAGAAGAAGACCCAACCCGAACATTCCAAGTTAGCAAGGTCCTTCCCCATCCGGTCAAAGCCAACATTATTCGATGCATAAGGGGGAACTGTGACATCTTTGCATGGATCGCGGCTGACATGCGTGGAATTTCGGAAGAATTGCTCACGCACCACCTCAGGGTGGCCCCCGAAGCCAGACTAGTCCAACAGAAGCATCGCAAGTTTGCACCAGACCGCCAGTAGGCCATCAAAGAAGAAGTAGAAAAACTCATGGCAGCTCAGTTCATCCAAGAGGTTAATTATCTCGAGTGGTTTTCCAACGTCGTGATGGTCAAAAAGGCCAATGAAAACTGGAGGATTTGTATCAACTTCACCAATCTGAACAAGGCCTGCCCGAAAGATCCATTCCCGCTTCCTAGTATTGATGCGCTAATTAATGCCACCTCTGGTCACGAACTTTTGAGCTTCATGGATGCCTTCTCTGGAAATAATCAGACCAGGATGTTCCCCCGGGGCATTCTGAAGACTTCATTCACAACAGACCAAGGCTTGTATTATTACTGCGTCATGCCCTTCGGGCTAAAGAACGCCGGAGCGACATATCAGCGCCTCATCAACAAAGTTTTCAAAGAGCAGATCGGACGAAACATGAAGGTATATGTGGATGACATGTTGGTAAAAAGCCTCAGAAAGCAAGACCACGTGACCGACCTTCAGGAAGCCTTCGATGTATTCCGAAGTCACAATATGAGGCTCAACCCATCCAAGTGTGCCTTCGGTGTGTCATCTGGCAAATTCCTAGGGTTTATGGTTAGCCAAAGGGGCATAGAAGCCAACCCGGAGAAGATCAAAGTTTGAACATGGCTCCCCCATCAAATGTCAAAGAAGTGCAAAGGCTCATAGGACGCCTCGCCGCCATAGGGCATTTCCTCTCCAAGTCAGAAGAAAAGTGTCTCCCGTTCTTTAAGGCTCTCAGAGGAATTAAAGGCTTCGAGTGGGGGCAACTGCAGCAAGAGTCCTTCGACCGACTCAAAGCTTATCTGGTCAACCCCCCTCTCCTGAGCAAGCCCAAGCCTGGGGAAATCCTCTACCTTTACCTCGCCACCTCAGAACAGACCCTCAGTGTCGTCCTAGTGAAAGAAGAGGACAAAGCCCAGAGGCCGATCTACTATGTGAGTAAGGTTCTCAGAGATGCCGAACTCCGTTACTCGAAGATAGAAAAGATGGCCTATGTAATAGTCATGGCAGCTCGAAAGCTCCTTCCAAGCCCACTCGCTGGTCGTTCTTACCGACCAGTCCCTCAAGCAAGTGCTCCACAAGCCCGAAAGTTTGAGGTGCCTCATGAAGTGGTCCATAGAGCTGAACCAACACGATATCAGCTATCATCCAAGAACAACTATCAAGGCACAAGCCGTAGCATAGTTCATTGTGGAGAGCGCTATTCCCGACCCCAGCGAAGAGAGAGGAACCCCCATTTTGGATCGTATATATTGATGGGTCCTCATGCGCTGACGGGAGCGGGGCAGGGGTCATCCTGACTGGCCCCGATGACTTCGTTCTTCAGTACTCGCTCTGCATCAATTTTTGAGCATTAAATTATAAGGCGGAATATGAGGCTTTCATAGTCGGTCTATGCATGGCGAGCAAGGCCAATGCTTAGTGCGTCAAAGTATTCAGTGACTCACAGCTGGTGGTAAACCAGGTATCGAGGGAGTATGAGGCAAGGAACGATCGCATGGTCAAATATTTGGCCAAAGTCAAAGAGCTACTAGCTACTTTCCAAGAAGCAAAACTCTAACGAATCCCCCGAGAGGAGAATGGGAAGGCAGATGCCCTCTCGAAGTTGGCTTCCTCTTCTTTCCAGGGGCTTGACCGCACCATTTTGGTAGAAGTCTTTTTAAGACCCAACATCAATGAAGGAAGCCTCGAATCAATGGAAATACTACCCCTGGCACTCGGGGAGAATTGGATGAAGCCCCTTCTCGAGTTTCTCAAAGAAGGAATCCTCCCTCGGGATCCTAAAGAGGCTAGAAAAGTCAGAACTAGAGTCGAGCGATATACACTCATCGAGGGGATCATGTACAAGCGCTCTGATACTCAAGTAAACGGCAAACCCTACTTGTGATGCCTCTCCCCCGAGGAAGTCCAGTACGCTCTAAAGGAGGTCCATGAAGGGGTAGGTGGCACCCATCTGGGAGAAAGGTCCCTCGCTGTAAAATCCTGAATCATGGCTATTTCTGGCCCACACTCCTCAGCGATGCCGAACATCACGTTCGCCACTGTGCCCCCTGTCAAAAATTCTCAACCATTCGGTGTTTGCCACAAGCCGAGTTGTCCTCCTTATCCAGTCCGATCCCTTTTGCAATGTGGGAAATGGACTTGCTTGGACCCTTCCCTCTAGTGCCTAGTCAGTGGAAGTTCCTTGTCATTGCGATCGACTACTTCTCCAAATGGATTGAAGCTGAGCCCCTTTAGCAACAATTACTGAGAATAGAGTCCAGCAGTTCTTTTGGAAGAACATCGTCTGCAGATTCGGCATACCTCGAATCTTAGTAACTGACAATGGGACCCAATTCACGGGGGTAGCCTTCCGTAATTTCTGTGCAGACCTCGATATCCAGCAACGATTCTCCTCAATATCCCACCCGCAATCCAACGGGCAAGTAGAGAATGCCAATCGGCAAATTCTCTCTGACCTAAAGAAAAGACTCGACAAGTCTGCCAAGGGATTATGGGTCGAACAACTCCTCAATATGCTTTGGAGCTACCGCACCACTAAGCTGACCCCAACAGGAGAATCTCCTTTCAACCTTACTTACGGCTCAAAAGCCGTCATCCCACTTGAAGTTGGCCTACCATCTCCCCGCTTGTTAGCCTTCAGTGAAAAGCAAAATTTGAACCAACTTTAGGGCAGCCTTGACCTCATCGATGAGATTCGATAAAGATCTTCCATTCATCAAGAGATCTATCGACGCAGGATCGAGCAGTCCTACAACAAGAGAGTCCACCCCACAAACTTAAAGAATGAGACATGGTTCTAAGAAAACTATCAATTTCTTTCCCGAGCAAGAAAGAAAAACTATCTCCTAATTGGGAATGGCCGTTCAGGATCTCCACCATTGCCGAAGAATTCCCTACTATGGCCTTACCCTTGTCGACTGTAGGAGCTTGACTTGAGGTCATCTCAATGGCGACGATAGGGGAGGTCTCTTGCCCCGAAGCAATGCTAGACATTCTCTAAAAGTAAATTAAATTATCTAAGAATTACCTTGATTTGACAGCTATGGCCAAAAAAGATCACCGGAAATAGAAAATCTTCGCCGGAAGCTCCCGTTAGAAAATGAAAGTCGCCTGAGTAAAAACTTAGAGAATGAGCAAATGAAGGGGGGGTGGAGTTTTATAGAAGAGGGGTAGTTGGCACATTCACCAAGGTTAAAAGGCCCCTAAAAAATGCAAAACAACAAGAAGGATGGGGAATCCAAAAGACACTTGACTGGTCAACGGTCAACGGTCAAAATCTCCACGTGTCGCCTCCTCGAAGCCTCTCTCCACTTCGGCAAGTGGCTCCGAGCATTCTTGTCACCAACACCATAACTGGAGAAATGGCATTGACTGGTCAATGGTCAACGGTCAAAATCTCCACGTGTTGCCTCCTCGAAGCCTCTCTCGACTTCGGGAAGTGGCTCCGAGCAATCTTGTCACCGACGCCGTAATTGGAGAAATGGCGTTGACTGGTCAACGGTCAACGGTCAATAACTCCACGTGTCGTCTCCTCGAAGTCTTCCTAGACTTCGGCAGCTCACGCCAAGCATTCTTGTCACCGACGTCGAAATTGGAGAAAATGGCGTTGACTGGTCAACGGTCAACAACTCCACGTGTTGTCTCCTTGAAGTCTCCTAAACTTCGGCAGCTCGAGCATTCTTGTCACCGACATCGAAATTGGAGAAAATGGTGTTGGCTAGTCAACGGTCAATGGTCAATAACTCCACGTGTCGCCTCCTCAATGTTTCCCTAAACTTCGGCAGCTCACGCCGAGCATTCTTGTCACCGACGTTGAAAATGGAGAAAATGGCAATGACTGGTTAACGGTCAAAATCTCCACGTGTCGCCTTCTCGAAGTCCCTCCCGACCTCGGCAGCTCTTGCCGAGCCTTCTTGACACTGACATCAATCCTGCCACGTGTCAGCACGCTGAGGTGTCTACGAGGTTTGGCAAGTAGTACTGAGCGTTCTTGACACTGACATCCAATACGCCACGTGTCAACCTGTCGAAGTGTCGCTGGGTTCGGTGCTGGAGCCAAGCATTCTTTCCACTAACCCTCGCATGAGCGAAAGGTCGCTGACCAGTCAACCATCCCTAGCCGTCTGATCATTCAGAAAATTGCGTTAGAGTGTGATCGACGCTCTAGATTGCGCCACGTCGATGATCGCTTGATTAGCCGTCTGATCGTTCAAAAAATCAAACTGAAATGTGATCGACGCTCCTGATTGCATCACGCCGATAATTATTGGATTAATTCTTTTATTTTAATTATTAAATCGAATTAATTATTTAAAAGTTGCGAAAAAATGATTAAAAATTCAAAAAATAATTAAAAATTCTTTAAAATAATTATATATTTGGGGAAAATATTTTTGAACTCTTGAAAAAATAATTATTAATTAGAATGATTAATTGATATTTTTTGAAAATAGATTGTTACTTTGCAAATTGAATAAATGATTCGAAAAATGATTAAAAAATTGGAAAAACCATTGGAAGATCTAGGAAATCCCACAAACAAATCCGAGTGTTGTACAAATTCAATTAAGTGTTGTTAAACCCCTTGTGCGATTCTGAGGCTCCTAAGAACTCCGATAAAATCCCATACGCCATTAAAACAGGAAAACTACTCCCTAAAGGCTGTCAAACTCAGTCTTCGAGAGTGGGGGCTCGTGATATGGCTAAAAATGGGATTAAATTGAGGCCTTTCAAACAGGGCACACATCTTAAAGCTCTCAAGGGTAAAACAGTAATTTCCACCACAAACGGGTCCGAAATGGGAACTGGTCTTTCTTCAAAGCCCAGTAACCCAAAAATGGATCTGTCCTATTTGGTATGGGTGGCAACCCGTTACAAACCAACTCAGATATTCAATGAGTAATTCAAATTTGTGATTATCCCAAAGAGGCAGTTTAAACCGTCTCTCTTATCATGAAACGAGTTAAAAGTACTCTTTTTTATCCAAAAACACGGGGACATATAGATAAATGATTATCTCTAAACCGTCTCTAAAGGCGACTATAAATATCCCTCTCCCCCCCTCTAAAAAAAGGTAATTAATATTTTCCGCAAATTACTTTTTCATAATCTTCTTGATTACTAACTTGAGCGTCGAAGGGTTCGTCGCCGGAATCCATCTCGGTGTATCGAACTTTTTGCAGGTTGATGGCAGCAGCAAGAAATAGTCAAACGCTGGCCAAAAGTCAACAAATTTGCTTTATTTATTTTCAAAAGAATCTACAAATACGTCTGTTTGCTCCCACACCGAATTCAGCAGCAACAACAGATGGAAAACTAGTTGGTTACAACACTGACTACACAGGTCAATCTCTGCTATTGAGGATGGAATTAGAGGTGCCTTTTCTCTTATAATCCTTTTTAATTAATTTGTTGTCAGATAATTAAATAGGAATTTAGCGGATAATATCCGAACTTTTCATGTTGGAATGATATGTTCTTTTATGCAGGATTATAGGGACATGTAGAAGTGTAGAAGGGACATGTTGCTGGAAGGGCACTTTCTTTCGGAGCGAGGTACATGGGTGTGAATATTGTGATTGGTAACCGTGCCTATGGTAATATTCTACCACAGTAATATTTCATAACCTCTGAAAGATATAGTGCCATGAACTATGATTTAATGATATGTAGACAGATAGTGAGGGTATATGACAATGAAGTGTTCAGAATTTGTTCCCAAACTGTCCTACTTTTTGAAAGTTTTTCCCAAACTTCCATACTTTTTTAAAAAATTTTCAAACTGCCTCACTCGCTTTCTGAAAAAGCGTGTGGTTAAAATCTCATCGCTTTTTCAGAAAGCGAGTGTGAGGCTTTTGATTTTCAAAATCCTAAACTCGCTTTCTGAAAAATCGACCTGTTTTTAACCAATCTCGCTTTTTCAAAAAATAAGTGTCGTTTTGATAAATACTTTGGAAAGTGCGTCAGTTTGGTAAATACTTTCAGAAAGTGGGTCATTTTGGTAACAAGTTCGGGAGGAAAAGGGATTGTTCGTGTTTATGAGGTAAGGTTAGTTAATTACGTGATATTTATTATTGGGTTTATTTTGAGTTATTTATTATTTGCGGGTTTAATTATTTGTGGCTTTATTAATTAAGGTTTTAGGTTTGAGTAATAAAATATCCAAGCTTGAATTTGTTTTTAAGATTGTTATAAGCACTGTTTATAATAGGCAGTACATTTTTAGCATTAAAATTTGAATTAATTAGAGTATATCTTATACTCTCTTTTCTAAGTACAAAATTTAGCTATTTTAACTTATGAGTATACTTTTTCTTCATTAATTAGAGATTTCTGTATTTTTGTATTCTGAAGAGTACAAAAAGTATACTAAGTAATTCAAAAAAAATTATGTCAAACCAAGTATCTGAAACAAAACCCCTGCATATATTAGTTGTAATTTTGAATTAGTAGTTTAATTTGTTAGAACACATAAAATTTGGTAAGTGTAAAGTTAGACAAGAATTTATGGCTTAGATAAGAGCTTTCTTTCTTCTATAACTTAGGTCTGCATGAAAATACATGTCAAATATACACATTTGCACTCTAGATTGCTCCATTTTCCTTTTTAGAAAACATGCAATAAGAAGAAGTTCAAAAAACACACAAAAAAAAGTAGTACTTTACATGGAACAGAAAACTTCTGTAAAAAATGTCCATTTTCATTTTTGTATGCATTTTATTCAAAATTCTGCAGTGGGTTGAGCTGGATTTCTGAACTAACTCACATGGAACATGAATGATAAAAACAATAGTACAATTTTTTCTATATCTACCAGCTTTGTTGCTAGATTGTCCTTGAGCTAATCCTAATACAAAGGGATGCCTTTTGGTGTGGCTTGATTGTTTTCTTTGATGAACTTCCTCTTATCATCAAAGAGCTCACATGTCTTCTTTTGGGTAATCCGTCCTAATCCTTTGTCGTTTAAGTTAATTAGGTAATTAGTTGTTAGCTAAAGAGAATGAACACTTTCACAACAACTGCTTTTTTTGTTGTGGCCTTTATTGAGATAGTATGTCATTCTCAATGTAATACATTTGTTTCTTTGCCTTTTGTTGTTTAGCTTAATTACACTGGGTAATTTAGTTGGTGCATGGCTTCGTAACTCTTAAGTATATACTATACTGATTATGGGTTTTCAATATAACAACTTTTCCTTTTTGCACCGTAACAAAATTCAATAAAATGGCTATTACATATGCAGTACTACATTGAACACAAGGAGTTGAATCACAGGGAGAAAAGTGAGGAATAAAGATTACAAAACCATTGAATGATCTTCTTTAATAGTAAATATGCAAGTAGTCTAGGTTTGATTAGCCAAAAGAAAGTAATCTAGGTTCTGGATTTGAAATCATTTGAAACATCTAATCATATACGTCCAAAAATACTCCAGGGTTAAATCAACTAGTATATATATATTAACTTAATAGAGATAATCACATTTCTAAGTTGAGAAAATTGATAACCTAAATTAATTTGATATTAGTTAGGGACTGAAAGAACTGAAACGGACTAGGTTAAAACTAGGCTAATTATAATGAACTTGTTACCAAAATGACCCACTTTCTGAAAGTATTTACCAAACCGACCCACTATCGAAAGTATTTACCAAAATGACACACACGCTTTTTGAAAAAACGAGTTTGGTTAAAAACAGATCGCTTTTTCATAAAGCGAGTCTAGGATTTCAAAAATCAAAAACCTCACACTCGCTTTCTGAAAATGCGATGAGGTTTTAACCACACTCGCTTTTTCAGAAAGCTAGTGAGGCAGTTTGGAAATTTTTTTTAAAAAATAGGACAGTTTGAAAATCTTTCAGAAAGTGGGACAGTTTGGGAAAAAATTCGAAGTGTTCATGTAGAATACTGCTTCAATAGACTTGGTTTAGTTAATCTCTAATATTATAATGGGAGAAGGTCTTATTAGTGTCATTTGTAAATGTTTTGTCAATCTACCAACCCATGTAACACACGTGCATAATTATTATAAAGGAGGTCTTAGGTTCAAATCAAGACTATGTCTAAATTTTTATTTTAAAAAACTATATTTATTAAAACGTGCATCGCACGTGTAAACTACTAGTGATCAGTTGTCATCTTAACTAATCAAACTATTAACCTCTAATGTTTCCTAATTATCCTGGGATCTTACAAGATTACCTCCCGTCATGAGAGAGAGGGGGGCCTATCTTGGATTCCACATCAATATGGTTATTGTAGCAAAGTGCTTCTGCAGTTCTATGTAACCACAGGATATCTACTACAAAGACAGAGGACAATATATGCAAAATCTTGCTCCCTTAGGCACTTGATAATAATGAACATTTGTTAGAGTTGCGCATAAGAAAGAAAGAAAAGGAAACAGTATACAAGGTGAAGACACTTATCAACGAACTCAACTCATTGAATCGATTGATGTTCTGAAAAAAATGTTTAAAAAACTTCATTTTGGTAAAAAGAACCATGCAAATAATCAAGTGTTGTTAAAATCGGATTTTTGGCTATCCAAGTTGTTGTTGCTAAATTGGCTTCTTCGTACCTCCGGAGCCTCCTCCGTCTCTCCGTCTTCTTCTTAATCTTCCTCTTCTCCTCTTTTCAACCGGCGACCAACCTCTATCCTGTTTACCCCCGAACCTTCCCTTCCAACTCAACCTTTCCTCCCACCCCACCCACCACCCCAACCACCCCACTGCCCCATGCTTTCACTACTTGAGATGAGTGGGTGCGGGCCCAATGAGAGGGTCCGTCACCCACCCACCCCACCTCCTTCCACCACCACAATGCAGATGCTTGATTCAGCTGGGGTAGCCGTAGACCTCGACGTACAAACCCCTGCACCACCTCAGGGTGCACAACCCCCAGCCTCTGTCCGAGCAGTTACACTAGCACCCTCCTCTTCGTTGGTCTCCATCCCGGAGGAAGGAGAGCTTCGGGAGCTCAGCCGAGTCAACTCCCCGACGCATGCGCACAAACGTGCGCCTCCACGTCATGTGGGGAATGATCACGGTCATCATCGCTCGTTAGATGAGAGCTCCAGGGGCCAGGATACACATCGAAGACATGAGAGCTATGAGAGGAGGGCCCAACGAGGGGGTCCTCCTACTGGCCGATTGAGGCGTAAGAGAACCCCTCCCATGGAGCACCTCCAACAACACAATGAGGGTCAGTACCGGAGTAGGTACAGAGAGTATGAACAGAGGTTTCAAACTCACCGCAAATCATACAACAATTCCATCACCTCTTCTCACCAGCTCCGCCAGCAGCCAACTTATTCCAACGACAATCCCAACATCAAACGAACACACAACCAACTTCAACTTCCTCCTTCCAAACACGCAGAACCAGGTCACAACAGCCCTAACCACTACACAACCGTGCAACCTTCCCATCCTCCTAACCCCAATAATCTCACCACCTATCAACTCTCTATCCTACCACCACCTGAGCTCAAGCCACCCAATTCGCTGGCCGAGCGAGATACTGTTGAGACCTCGCTGGACGAGACGAAAGGGGCATTGAGTGCTGGAGATGAGGACGGGGAGGGGCAGTGGATCATGGGGGGTACAAAACAAAGAAAGAGGCAGGGGATTTACACTAACCATGTTTCCGGCCAAGCAAAGAAACAGAGGAAGGGGAAGCGCAGGCCGGCACCGTGCTTTAACTGTGGTGAGCTTGGCCATTTCAAGTCCGAATGCACCAAGGAAGTCCGTTGCCTCAAGTGTATGAAGTGGGGCCACCTATCATATGTTTGTACCAATGTCATAGAGACTAACAGTGATGAGGAACGATCAGTGAGTAGCGGGAGATCGCCGGAAAACCCATCGGTGATCCGTCTGGCAACAAGCTTGGATATCATTAAGCGTGAAGAGAGTTGGCTGAGAAAATGGTGTGCCATTGCAAGAGTCAAGAAAGGGAGGCCATCGGAGAGCCATGTGATGCAGGCGCTCACAGAGAGGTGGCCCATGAGTGCCCACGGTGACTGGGTCGCCAAAAAGCTTTGTCACCTGCAATTCCTCATTTCATTCCCGTCACAGGAGAAGCTGGCGGAAGTGATCAGAATGGGGAATGTGGAGTTTGGTCACTTTGTACTCGAATTCACGGCGTGGTCTCCGACGTTTGGAGCGGAACTCCCACAAGGTGAGAAGTTTTGGATTTGGATCCACAACGTTCCTCTTCATTTCTGGAAGAAAGAAGCCCTCCAAGAAATTGTATCGGATTTTGGCTCGGTGGTGGAGATCGACGAGAAGACAGTTCGGCGATCAGAACTAGTTTCGGCAAGGCTATTGATCAGATGCAGTGATATCACTCTGATGCCAAGATTCGCCAAGATCTACTCGTTCGATGAATCCTATCTCGTCAGGTTCATCCTAGACAAGAAAGTAGAGGAACCAAAGGTACTGCCGCCGACCAAAACAAACCCCACACCCTCAGCTCTTAGGGATGGAAGGTCTTACAGTCAGGTGGTGTCGCCGAGGAAGGAACTCACTATCGACGGGGCCCACGAAATAGAGAGAGCGCACAGGGATATCATCAGGGCGGCACAGGCGGCTGGAACGCTAGCTTCTCCGAGCAAGGCTGGTAAAGGCAAGGCTCGTCCCGAAGGATCTAACGGTCAAAAGCCACATAGAGCTCTCAACTCAGTAGATCCAACGGTGATCCTTCACACCCACCCTGATTTGGAAAGCACAGCGATCGAGCACAAGCGTAGTGACAAAAGAGGGGCACAAAAAGAGGGTCAAGCCCTGCAAAGCACAAAGGCGAAGTGTACTGGGGCGCAGAAGGGTGGAACGGGGATGGTACACCCTCTTGATGGCAAAGCTTCTTTTGGTAACTACATGCAGGCTTCAAGAGAAGGGTTGGTGGGAGATTTGGTCACTCTGGGGAAGAAGACAAGCGAACGTCCCATGTCTACCAAAGAGTGGGTAACCAAAAGTTGGTTCCCACCTGAAAAAGCGACGGGTGCTTCTGAGGAGCTAGGGGGGCTAAAGACAGCGGTCTGTTTAGGGAAAGAGACAGAGGCCATCTTAGGGAATACGATGGGGGTAGGTAGGAGAACCCAGAGCCAAAAGCGTACGGGGGTTTACGCTATCGGTGATGAAGGGAGGGGGTCAAAGCTCACACTTTTGAGGAGAGACGAAAATGGTATAGATGATAAAGAGGAAGACGATGGTTTAGAAGAGGCGGCGTCTGTTTGTGGTAAAGGAGGAGGTGAAGAGCCAACGGTTACTGCGCCACATTTTTTGAACCAGGAGTCTGACACACCCACCGATGCACCCCCCTATGAGGAGCGGCCACGTGGAGATGGAAACAGTTCGTATATCACGCCAAGCTCAGTGAACACGACGCTCGAGAAACCAACCGTCAGACCCACCTATCAGGTGTTGCCAGCTGTCCTTGGCGGTAAACATACCGCCTTGGACAGCGCAATGAGTGGGGTGGATATCGAGATCGGGGATAAGATGCTCCGCGGAGGAACGAAGCCTTATCTGGTGGAAGGGTCTACTCACGGCTTGGGTAATGAGTTTTTTATAGACGATGTTGGGCCCACTGAGGGGCCCAAGGAGCATTTTAACTTACAGACTACTTGTAATTTTAAGAATGGGCCCAATGAGGGGACCATTGCAGAAAACTCTATTATTGTTAGTGACTCGACAATCTGCAGGCCCACAGAGGGGTCCGTGGGGAGGGGGCTTTCCTCACTTCAACAGGAAAGTCTCCACACTGATAGTGAGGATGAACGAGAGGGGCGGTTCAATATGGATGAAGAATTCTCATTTTCAGAGGAGGACTCAGAAGATCTTGAATTCATTGCAAACACTCAGAGAGATGTCTCCCCTGAGGTGGTACTATCCACAATACCAGCAACAGCACCCGGGAACAGCTCCGGAGTACCTCAGAGGACAGTTGGATTCAGAGTGCATCGCTCGCCCAAGAGGGCTCATGGGGAGTCCCTGGATGACTATCTTGAGGTGACAGCGGCTGCCAAAGCTGCTAAGTTCGATAATGGAGGTACGACTAATTTTTTAGCTTCCATTTTAAATTTCATGTCAGACAATGAGGTTTTTTTACTTGCTGAAACATGTGGGTTAGAAGTATGGGATTTAGAACGCAACGCGCTACTCCTCAACAAAATTAGGGGTTGGGAATCGGATAGGGTTAACTCTAGTTCGAGTTATGCCCTTCGCGATGGCACAGGGCCAACTACCATCCTCGAGGATGTAGCTGGCCCCACACCTTCACCAACGATCTCTCATGACAATGTCCCCCAATGAATACACTATTCTGGAATGTTCGGGGACTGGGGGTTAGAGGGAAGAGAGATATGGTAAGGGACGTCATTAACAACTCCAAGGCGAAAATTGTTGGACTGCATGAGACCAAACTCCAGCACGGGCTCAAACTCAAAAGAGTTGGGGGTAATAGAATCAAAGAGTGGTTGCTATGCCCCTCTGTCGGTGCCTCAGGGGGGATTGCTATAGGGTTTAATTCGGATCTTCTTTCCTGCGAAGAGGAACTTTGTGGTACGTTCTCCTTGACTGCCCGACTTAAGAGACGTTCAGATGATTGGATGCAGACGATGACTGTTGTCTACGGGCCGAACGTGGCCACAGACAGAGAGGCCTTCTGGCAAGAACTGGCCGACATCCGTCAGCGCTGGTCGGGACCTTGGATTGTGGGTGGGGATTTCAACATTACTAGATTTGCTTTTGAGCACAAGGGAAGAGGTGCTAGCGACAGGCACCGAGAGGAATTCAATAGAGTTATCACGGAACTTGAACTGATTGATATCCCAATCAATGACAGACTTTTTACTTGGTCTAATTTGCAAGCGGATCCGGTTATGGCCAAGTTGGACAGGGTTCTAGTCTCTATGGATTGGGAAGCTTTATTTCCTCTCGCATCGGCCAGAACGATCCCCAGACCAACTTCAGATCACACCCCGATCCTCCTCGATGTGGGGAATCGGGGAACCCGCAAGCCTAGGAAATTCAGATTTGAAAAGGCATGGCTAGAAATTCAGGGATTCCATCATATGGTTATGGAGAACTGGGCACTCCCAATGGCTGGCAGGGATGCGGCGTCTCGGTGGTGTGGAAAAATTCGAAGACTGAGAAAGAGGCTCGGTAGATGGAATCGATCTAGATTCGCGACCATCTGGCGTGATAAAGAGTCCTATCTGGAAGGTATTGATGAGCTTGAGAGGGTGGAAGAAACTAGAGTCCTTTCGCAGGAAGAGCGAAACAGGCTCTTACAGCTTCGTAATAACATTGCCCATCTGTATAGACTAGAAGAGATCAAATGGCAACAGAGGTCCAGGATCTCGTGGCTCAAAGAGGGAGACGCGAATACGGCTTACTTTCATCGGGTTGCAAGTGCAAGAAGGAGATCCAATCTGATCCTTTCAATTCAGACAGCTACAGGAACATCGCAGGATGAAAAGGTGATTTCCACTACCTTTCAGTCATTCTATAAGGGTCTTTTCGGGAAGAATAATGACTTTAGGAGTCCAATGGGGGCAGACTTCTGGCAGGAGTATCAGATTGCTCCAGGTCATAACTTTTCCTCCTTGGAGGAACCTTTCACGGAGTCAGAAGTCAAAACGGCCATTGACCAGATGGGAGCTGACAAGTCACCTGGACCAGATGGCTGTCCTATGTTGTTCTTCCAAGTGTTCTGGGAAGAAATTAAAGGAGAATTTATGGATGTAATGGTGGAATTTTTTCACAATAACCTGAGGCTGGGTATGTTTAACTTTGCAGAAGTTGTGTTGATCCCCAAACGGGAGGATTCTAAGTGCGTTGGGGATTTTAGGCCAATTAGCCTGATAAACTGCTCGGCTAAAATCATCACTAAGGTCCTAGCCATCCGCTTGGGAGACATCATGGACAGTCTTATCAGCAGAATACAGACGGGATTCATTAAGGGCAGATGTATCCTAGACTGCGTGGCTACTGCTGAACAAGTTATCCACCACTGCCACAAGAGTAATTCCAAGAACTTCCTCCTCAAACTGGATTTTGAGAAAGCATACGACTCTGTGGACTGGGAATGTTTGCTAGAGGCTCTCAGGGGGAGAGGTTTTGGGGACAAATGGACAAGATGGATTAAACAATGCTTACATTCTAGCAAAACGGCAATTTCAGTGAATGGGAGACTTGGTCCCTCGTTCCCGTGCAAGAAGGAACTCCGTCAGGGGGACCCACTGTCCCCACTCCTATTCACTATTGTAGCAGATGTGCTCAGAGGAATGCTTGATAATTGTCAAAGAAAAGGGTGGATATCGCCTGTGGCCAGCAGCAATGCTAATCAGGGATGCACTATCCTTCAATATGCTGACGACACCTTAATCTTTGGTAATGGGACTAGAGCGGAAACAATTTGCGTTAAAGGGGTCCTTTACTGCTTTGAAGCCTGGTCAGGCCTGAGAATTAATTTCCACAAGAGCGCGCTAGTTCCTATTTCACTCTCAGAAGCTGAAATTCGGGAGCATGCCACCATTCTCAACTGCGCGATAGAAGAATTCCCAATCAAATACCTAGGGCTTCCGCTCCGTCCAGGGAGGCTCACTAAGGCTGACTGGTTGCCTATTATAGACAGGGTGGAGGACAGACTGTCCGGATGGAAAGGCAAATCACTTTCTCTTGGGGACAGAGTGGTACTCATCAACTCTGTGCTATCCAATCTGCCCATATACTACATGTCCTTTTTTGAACTTCCTAAGTGGGTGATCCAAAGGATCGATCGTATCAGGAAAAGATTCCTCTGGAAAGGTGCAGATTCAAATAAGGGAGGCTACCATCTTATTAAATGGAATATCGCATGCATGAAAAAGAGGCACGGAGGGCTAGGCATCATTGACCTCAGAGATATGAATCTGGCACTCCTGGGAAAGTGGTGGTGGATAGTGTTCCATCACTGCGGGGAAGGATGGCATGACTTTATCCAACCTTACCTTCGAGGAAAAGGGACAAGAAGTCTAGGCTTTCGAGTAGGATCCAAAGTCTCCCGTTTCTGGAAAGGAGTTGCTAAAGCCAGCGGACCTTTCAACTCAGCAATTTCATCTTTGATCGGCAATGGTCGAACCACCAGATTTTGGTGGGACAAATGGTGCGGGCCTCATTCTCTTAAGGAAGGTTTCCTAGAGCTGTTTGCTAAAACGAATCGACCAAATATTTCGGTGGTGGAAACATGGAAAAGGGGGACTTGGAGACCGTCGTTCCAAGGAACTCTTTCTCCAAGTTTGCTGCAACAACTGCATGAATTACAAACGCACATAGTCCAGTCTGGGGTGATATGTGCCCAAGGCCCAGATCACATGCGTTGGGGACCCGAGAACAAGGGAGGGTTCTCGGTTAGATCACTTTACCACCGGATTCACTACCGAGGATGCAGGCCCAGCTGGGCAGCGGTACTTTGGAAGACAAAAACGCCTCTGAAAATTAGAGTCTTCCTCTGGCTTGTGCTAAACAATGCCATTCTCACTAGAGAGAACCTAGCCAAGAGGCAACCTCACATTGCGACCAATTGCGGGTTCTGCAACGTACACGTGGAAAGTCTGAATCATCTGTTTCTTCACTGCACTAGAAGCAAGGCCATCCTGATAGAGGTGCTGAGAGCACTAGGAACAAGTGACTACCCAAGAGACTATGAGGAACTGTGGGTTGGTCCCAGATTTGCATCAGTCCGTCACGATATGAAAGATGCATGGTTTATTGCCATTGCGGCAACCACATGGGTGTTATGGCTTGATAGGAACAATTTTTATTTCCATGCTTCATGTAATTCTATTTCTAGTAATCTTACTCATATCATGCATCTAATTTCTTTTTGGGCTACAGCTGCTGCTTCAGGAGCAAGAGGGAGGATTGCAAGGGTATTCCAGGTGGATGAGTTTGATGACGAGGAGATAGAGATCGGGCCAACTCTAGACTGATGAGTGGACTCTCGCCCCACGTTTACATTTTTTGTATCAGGCCTTGTATTTTGTATTTGTATTTTGGTTGCCTTTAGGCTGGATGATGTAACCCACCCCCCAGGGTTTTGTTGGGGGTTATGTTTTATTTCCTGCATTGCACTTTTATTTTCCCGGGACTTCGGGGTTGTTTATTATTCACTTATTAATGAAACAGGGTGGCATTATTCCACCTTTTCCTAAAAAAAAATAATGAACATTTGTTAGTGACGTGTCTCTAGAAACATTCCCTTATATAGATAGTTTTACATGATGAGATTTATAATTCTGTGTATAATCATAACAATCATCAACCACTTGAGCATCCAAAACATATACAAAAGTTCCTATATGAATTGTCTAACAGCGGTGATAAAAAATAATGACGAAATACAAAAAAATTGGAGAACTTGATATTATTTTATACCGAGAAAAAATATTATTAAAATATAAAATTCTAAATATGGTTTGACAAAAGCCTAAAGAATTAAGAATTAAATCATTTGTTCAGTGATAGAGTGATATGGGAAAATATGCAACCAAATCGGGACCATTCAAATCGGACACGAATCCTAAAACTCTCAGGCGTAAAACCTTAAATTCTGATAGATACAGGCTTGTAAAAGGAAGTTGGGCCTCTTTCAAGCCCAACAACTCAAAATAGGCTTGTCATACTGGGTTACCTTAGCAGCCCAACAAGGAGTCCTTGTTTATCCAAAGTTGTCATTTTAAATTCTCTATTCTTAAAAACATAACAACTTCTATCTCTTCGTGGAGAATAAAATCAACCAACTCAATCTCTTTATCAAGAGGAGAGTAACAGACTTTATATCTTCATGAAGAAGAGGATAACCAATCTTATCAAAATACCGGGAACTAGAGATAAATCCAATATCTTGAAACTAGCCCCCCAGCGACTATAAATACCCCATGACCTTTTCGTAAGCAACATAATCGCATTTTTTTCTATCAAAACTCTTTATGTATTCTGAGTTTTCTGACTTGGACATCGGAGGGTCTGTCGTCGGGGCCAATCCCGGTGTTTTACAGGTCAATCGGAGCGATCACAACCGTGCATATCAGATTTGTCAGGCCCTGCTTCCTAGTATAAGGAATTACAGGAAGGCAATTAAGGATCAGCAAATGATTCGACATGATCTTTAAGTTGAGTAGTTATAAGCTCAACAAGATTTATTAACGCATCCACGCCGGAAATAATAGTGATCACATGAACAAGAAATAGAATAAAACTATCCAAAAATAACCACCATGTGGAAATATATAAATTTCGGGTGGAAATACTTGGGAATACAATGTACAAAAATAAATATAATGTGATAAATAGTTAGCTACAATTAGTTGGATAAAGTAGCGACTGAAAATAAAACAACGATAACACATCAATTCCATCATGATTAGAAGGCCTGTTCACCAAGTTCCACCGGTATTTCACCATCGGTACCTGCATATACATCATCTGAGGTGGTGGGGGGTGTCCGTTAGAGTAAGCTTCGGACAACAAGTAGTAACAAGCAGTACGACAGTGAAGCAACAAAATATAACATGGATGGAAACAAGAAAGAGCAGTGAAAATTCTGAGATGGTATGATCATGTACAATGCAAATAACAACTGTAAGAGAATGCAATCATGACTGTAATGTGTGACGAATCTGTAAACAAGATGCAGGAATCGATAATCAATAATCGGTATCAGTAATGAGGAATCATGTGATCATGTAATCAGTACTACGGGAATCATGTCAATGCTCAATCCTAATCTTTTGACTATCAGTTTTATTAACTTATCTAATGCACACAATCACGTATCCCACAAAACAGGTTTGGGTGCATATCAAACAAGTGAACATTGGACCTAAGTGGTGAAGTCTACAGGATTATGTACTTGGGTCTTCTAGTGACAGAATCAATACATGTAATCGGGAATCCAGTAATCAATAATCAAGAATTAAGAATCACTATTACGGAAAATATGGGTCCCCTTCTGAATATACTCTCCTATATTGTTCACTACTAAGTCATACCCTTGTTATTCTTTTACTATGGCTAATCATAAACATGCAGTTGATGTAATAAATAGGAACAGTGGCATCAAGGCAGTAATCAAGAGCATGTCAAGAGGTGAAAGAAAGTACATGTATCTAGAGCAGTATTCAAGAAGGTATTAGGTAGTAAATGCAATGCAAAAATATGAGAAGGTAATCCATCGACCTACTACGTCAATGCACGTCATTGACACAAGGATAGTCATACATATATATAGTTAAGAGACACAACTACAATTCTGGACAGAAGCACATGTCCATGCTAAAACTCATTTTCCTACTGCTACGAAAAAACAAATCCAATTCCGTCAAGGGTTCTAGAAAATAGACTATCTGCCGAAACCAACTTCTATTCACTCGACATAATATAAGTTGTACAGCCATGCCTACCACTCTATTCTTTACATGTATAATTTTCAAGCAGCAACACAGGGTCAAATTCTCTCATGCTTATAATTACACAGAAATCATTATTAAATAAAAAAAAATCATAATCTGATCCCTAACAACGTCCATTAACTCTCAAGTTTATATCAGGTCAGAATTCCACCAACAATTTGTTATTTCTTGTAATTTACCGGGACGATACACTTCAAACAGTAATCTGGAATTTACGATGTATCAGTACTAAAACCTCTATATCTCACAATCTACAATTCAAATTTCAAAACTGCAAGAAGCTATGGATTCTACAATCAAAGGGCTACAACATGCATATATGGAACTCCAAATTTGGTTATAGGGAGTTTGGGCTAATTTTAGTACAAAATTAATCATTCCGTCAGTGAAAAGTCTGAATTACTTTATATTTAAAATCACAATGCTTAATTTATCATTTAATATTTCTGCTCTTTGCAGTCACACTAAATCTCAGCGGGACGATCTAAGGGTCTCAGCACGAAGTTTTATAACTCTCTAACATTCTACGACACGCTACAATTAACTGATACATCGAGCTACTAAACTATAACAATAACACGGCAAAAAGATCGATTTCAATGACAAGAGTTACATGCTTCTACTCATATCGATGATTAAGGTTAGAATTTATCAAATACAAATCTAGGAGGATCATTATTCATAACATTAAATTTATAATTTCAAACATGCAACAAAGTACCAATCAATATCAATACGTTTTAAAATAACCCTATGCCATGATGTTCATATAAAGGCTAAATGTGAAAAACCTCACTCAATTATTGCTGATTTTAAAAAACCACACAACTTTTATTTTATTTAAAAACAGCCCTCAACAATGTTTTCAAGGTATGGGGGAGTGAGGTTCATTTTAAAAATTTTGTGCTGGAAACTTAGTTGATGGAGGTTTAAAAAAAAGAAGTTATGTATGGTTTTTGAAAATCAAAAATACTTGAGTAAGGTTTTTTAACATTTAGCCTCATATAAATTTGTGATCATGATAATGCTTGGTGATCATGAAAGAATGAATTACAGGGATTTTCTGTGAATATCAAATTAGGGGATAATCAACAGGGAAACGAAACAACAATAACCTGTTCGAGAATTTAGTGATTCAATATGACACGTAACAAACTACGAATTGGATTTTGATACAATGGTTTGATATGAAACAGAGCTACTTGTTAAGAATTCAAGGGATGCTTGCCTCGTAAACGATGTTTACAAACGGGGAAAGAACACCAGGAAGAAGGGAGGCAACAGTGGCAAAAAGCAGTAGGCAACAGCAGCAAGGGCAGCAACAATGACAACAAAAATTGCAGCAACAACAACAATAATGGCAACAACAACAGCAATAATGGCAGCAACGATGGCAGTGAGGACAACAATAATGGCAGCGAAAGCAAGGAGTTGGCTGTTGCTGTCAGGTTCAGGATTGAGATGGAGGTGGCTGTTTGAGGTAGTGCTGTCGGGTTGCGGGAGGAGTTCAGGACTGGAGAAGTGTGGTGTGGAGTTTGAAGGTAGTGGATTTGATGGACTTGAATGGAGGGGAGAGGTCGGGATGGAGATGGATTGAAGGAGTTCGGGAAGAAGATGAGATGAGGTTGTTGATGTGGTGGTGTGCGGGTTGGAGAGGATGAGGTTCGGGATTGATGGGGAAGATGGAGTAGTGGATTTCGGGTGTGTGTAGTTGGTGATGGAGGGGCTGATGGGTTTGGAGAGGATGGAGGTAGGATTTATGGAGGTTGAGGTGGAGTTTGATTGAAATGATGGTGATTAGGATTTAAATAGGTAGTAAATTGGGCGGCTGATTAGGTTAAATAATGGAGAGATAATTAGGTTAGTGGGTAGTGAACTAGGATTTGGTCTTGGGCTTAGGTTTTGTTGTGATTAAATTAATAAATTAGAGTGGGCTGGGCTAGATAATCTGGGCTTCCAACAAGAATTAAAAATTAATTAGATAATCTAGTGCATTCAAATGAGTTCAAACAAAGGGGAAAATATGGATAACTGAAAAAAAAGAAATACATAGGAAAATACGTACTGACGATAGAGGGTTACGATCCTACCCACCTTATAAGAAAATTTTTGTCCTTGAAATTTGTGTAGGCATGACGTAGACTAGTGTTCATGCAAAACCTATGAAATAACGAAACAGAATGTTAGAAGAAGAAGAGAGACGAGAGGAGGGTAGCACCGGAATCGAAGAGAACATGAGTAGGAAGGAAGTGAAGTAGTATGATACTAAAAATGAATCAATGAATGCAGATGAATGCAAGGTACGGAAAGGAATAAACGATTCAAGAACTGAACATGAAGGAATCGCAAAATACCTGAAGTACGCCTTCGGCAGTCTCTACCTCCTCTGCAGCAAGGTTGTAAGCCTGACCACGTCATCCAGTCTGTCCTCCCCTGGTGAACTATCCCTCCACTTCAGGCAATACGGGACCATGTGATCACTTGCTCCACACATATAGCACAATGGTTAGTTGTCCTGCAGTCCTCGCACAGGTGACCAACTTTGTGGTAGTAGTCACACGTCATGTCCTTCTTCAGAGCTGCTGGTCGATAGGGTAGTACTCTAGCCATCGGGGTCGGAGTTGGTTTCCGTATCGGTCCTCTAGATGGCCTCACAACAGCGGTGGACTGCACTACCCACTGAGCAGCGTTCCTCCTCTTCTAGATCTGCTTGTGGAACCTAGCTGCATCAAGCATGGTAGCGTAGGTGCGATGCTGATGAGCGACTTAGCATTCCTGGATGTCATAGTCCAATCACACCAGGAACCTCCGAGCCTTGTCGTCGTTTGCAACCATAGCTGGTGTGAAACGACTCAGTCGAGTGAACTCTGTGGCATACTCGTCGATTGACTAATTCCCTTGAGTTAGTGCAGTGAATTGATGCTCTATCTCCACCGTGGCAACACCCGGGAAGAATTTGGCCAGGAAGCTCTTGGTAAAAGCGGCCCAAGTGATAGGCCTCTATAGTCTGTTAGTCTTTGACTTCCACCAGTTCTAGGCAATATTCGAAAGCTGCATGCTGGCCACGTCTACTCAGTCTACGTCTGAGATCCTTGCAGCCTACAGCAACTGCTCTATCCTGATTAGCCACTGCTTCACCTCCAACGGCATCTTTGTATTCACAAATTTGTCCAGGGGCAACCTCATGAAGTCATATACCATGCCAGGTCTTGGTGGTAGTGTTCCTGGTGCTGGTCCAGTGACAGCTCGATTTGCAGCTTCTTGGGCTCTCTTCAGGCTAACTCTCATTAACTGGTTATGCTCATGCTGCAGCTCCATCATCTGCAACATTGCCTGGAGAATAGGGTTGGCATTTGGGTAGACCGGGCCGGGTCAGGTCGGATCCATGCGGGTTGAAGAAGAAAGTGGGCGGGTTCGGGTCCAGTCTTGGGTTTAACTGGGCCGGGTTCAAAAGTGAAAACTTCGACCCGGCCAACCCGCGAACTTATTCGGGCTGGACCCGTGTTGGTTCGAGCCAGGTCACGGTTGGCCCGGTTAGATTTTAAAAAAAAAAAAAAAATCTTACAAATTCATTTAAAAAATTACATATATGATTCATTTCAACTACAATGAATTTTTTACAATTTTTTTACATTCAAATACAAGTTTTTTTCATCTCTTATAACCTTAAAAATAAATAAATAAAAATTGCACAACAAGTATAAGAGTCTAAGAGATTAATAATTAAACAAAATTGTATATATTATTCATTTCAACTTGTAGGAAATTTGTACAAGTTTTTTTCCCCTCTCTTTTAACCTTAATAAATAAATAAATAAATAAATAATGTACAACAAGTTTAAGAGTCGAAAACATTAAGAATTAAACAAAATTGTATACATTATTCATTTCAACTTGTATGAAATTTGTAAAAATTTATATTTTATAATTTTTTTTACAACTTGACTTTAAAAAAAAATTACAACTACTATAAATTGTTTACAAGTTTTTTACATTCAAATACAAGATTTTTGTTTACTAATCTTGTTGTTGGAATTCAGGCGAGTTGCTACCACTTGTTAATGTAGATGCCGCTTTTGAGTCCGGTCTTCCGCCTTCATCCAATCTTCAATGCAGACGAGCATCTCCAACATATCTGGCTTCAAGCGATTCCTGAAATCCGTTACAACTCTGCCACTTGTAGAAAAAGTACTTTCTGAAGCAACTGTGGAGACATGAGGAGTTAGTAGATCTCTAGTCATATGTGAAAGAATAGGAAAAAGATTTTTATGTTCTTTCCACCATTGTAGCACTTCAATCATACTACTAGAACTCTCATTATCTTGTTGATTAAACCAATTTAATTCATTAGGTGCATTAGTTCTAGGTTTTTTTGATTGAATACGAGCAAGTAAATTAGCTGTGGCATCTTCTAATGTACTCTTACCCTTAGCTCTAGCAGTAGAAGAAGTAGAAGTACGTATACTAGTTGTAGTACTAGATGCAAAAGTTCTATCATAATAATCATACAAGTTATTCAATGTCTTTTCAAACCTAGCTACAAATTCATTACAGTTATATTCAAAATCCTCTCCAAATAAAGTAAAAAATATTTCAATCAGACTCTTCGTACCTGCTAATTTGATACGAGGATCCATAACAGTAGCAATACAATACAACATAGAAGGAGGATTAAAATACTTTTAAAAAAATTCATAAGCAGGAACAACAATATGATTAATGTATACATCCAAAATCATATATTGAAAAGTTTGCATCATAATAATGATTGAAATAAAAATATTACTAGAAGTAGAATCATAAGATGTTGAAAACTTCACAGTTGCGGTTTTAAAAGGTTCCAAAAATCGTAATAAAGATTCGGAAAAATACCATGCTTTGGGAGTCATTTGAAAATTTTCCATGTTTTTTGTAAGACAAAAATTATTTATAATATCTTTGCATTGAGTTAAAACATTAAGTAAATCGAAAGTAGAGTTCCATCGATGTTTAACATCTTTAGGAATTTTTCTAAAATGTATTCCCCTAGCTTTACACCACCTTTTAAATTCTTGAAGCATGGGACCACTCAAAGCAACAAAATGTACACAATTTCTAATTGAAGTTATATATTGATCGGCTACTTTCAATGCATCTTGTACACATAACTTTAAAATATGACACACACATCTAATATGAAAAAAATTATAAACATGGAGGATCTAATTATGTTTTTAATGTACCAATTGAAGCATTGTTGTTAAATGCATTATCAAAACTAATAGTAAAAATTTTATCACGAATTTGAAAGATATCACAAACTTCTAAAATATGATGTGCAATAACTAAACCACTATGGGGATACGGTAAAGCCACAAGTGAGATTATTCTATTTTAAATCATCCAATCACTATCTATCCAATGACAAGTTAAGCCCATCATCGGAATATCGTTACAACCTTTCCAACAATCGGAAGTTAACGATACCCTACAAATTAAAGAATATAAGATTGCAATTAAACCATCTCTCATTTCGGTGTAAAGTTTAAAACAATTGGATTTTAATGTATTTCTAGGAATTCTTCTAAAATGAGGATTTAGTGCATTTTGGTTGAAAGACTCTACATTCCTACTCTCAGAATAGGAAAAAAATAGCTCATCCTAATAACTAGTCGGCCATTTCCCGACGAACAAGTTCGGGATCATAGGGTTGGCTATCTATTTTTCCGGTCTTAGAGTTGACTTTTTGTTGGCCTTGTATGTCTTTTAATAAGTCTATGTGTACATTCATAATGTGTCTTTTTTTTGTAACCGTTCCTTTACCCTTCTTCCATTTGTAACTCTTGTTACAATGTTTACAAATTTTATGTCTTACACCCGGATTTTTCGGATCAGGGATATAGTAATAAAATCTGTGCCAATCACTTGGTTTCCCCCTAACTTTTTTACTACTACTGGGTTCGGTTTGTTATGTTTGAGTGTCAACATCATGCATTTCTTCTTCTATTTCGTGTGTATCGTGAGTTCCTACCATAGGATTCGGTATATATTCATCGGACTGTACATGTGGGACTATTGGAGGCCGACGTGAAGTGTCGGTGGATTCTTGTCCACTTTGGCTACGGTCGCTACCTCGTGATCTAGACATGGAATAGTAAATAGTGTATGTGAAAAAAAAATGTAGTGTTGTACTAGTGTATGTGAAATAATAAAAAACAGTGTTGGGGGTATATGTTAAAATACAATCTAAAAAACAATAGGAGGGTTGAGAGAGAGAAAATCAAACCAACAATCAAATTTAATACAAAAAATTATAACTACAAAAAAATTGAAGACAATAGGAGGGTTGTGAAATTTGGATACCGTACTTCGCGGATAGTCGTATATAGGAATGAGAGTGAAAATAAAAGTAGAAGTAGAAGTCCGGACCGTCCGGTAGTCGTTGAAAGAGAGAGAAGGAGACCTTCTTTGTTGGAGGAGTTGAAGTAGATGTAGTTGAGAGTTGAATTTGATACGACCAGAATTTTTCACTTTTATGTTGCTTGCTTCTTTGTTGAAAAATTGAAAAAAATTGATTGAAATGAGATTGAATTGAGTAGTAATAGTAGAGAGAGTAAGAATGTACGGTGTGAAATTTTAGAATGAATTAAGGGGATATTTATAGGGGAAAAAATATAAAAACAAAAAAACCCAAAAAAATGAAAATCAACGGCTAAAAACAAAGTCGTTGCTGCTGTTTTTTACCGTTCGACCCGCGGGTCAAACGTTTGACCCATTTGGGTCTAATGTTCGAAACCCGTGGGTCGACCCGCGGGTTGGCGGGCGGGTTTGGGGTTTTCGACGGGTTGAGCGGGCTGGGTCGAGCTGGTTGAATTCATAGATTCGGTGACCCGGGTCGACCTGCTTAGGCCCGCGGGTTGGACCCAGACCCGAACCGCTATATTGCGGGCCGGGTTGGAGCAAGTGGGTCGCAGGCCAACCCGGCCCGTTTGTCATCCCTAGGAGAACTGCAGTGTTCTTTGATGGTCCATCCATGGGTCGAGGAGTTGATGTACCTCTTCGAACCATAATCTGCAAAATCAAGAAATGTCAATATCCGAGTTGCAAGATGGTTATTAATGTTCGTATGACCAATTCAGTGTGCATACTTGTTAAGATAAACCTGGTTAGAGCCAAACTAAACCTGGCTAAGCCTAATCTTTGCCTCTGATATAACTAAAAACCTGTCATGCCACGTTTCCCATTGTACGGAAGTACATGCACGCAACTAAGGCTCGACGAATGTCATGACACCATCCATAAGCCGTATAGTTAAAATCAACATGATACTTATTAACACATCAACACGGGCAATAATAGCGATCACATGAACAGGAAAAAGAATAAAACTGTCCAAAAATAACCACCATCTAGAAATACATAAACTTCGGATTAAAATGCCCGGGAATACAATGTACACAAATAAATATAATGCGATAAACAGTTTGCTACAACTAGCTGGATAAAGTAATGAATAAAAATAAAATAACGATAACACAACAATTCCATCATGATCGTCTAGAAGGCCAGATCACTGAGTTCCTCTAGTATTTCACCATCGGTACCTGCATAAAAATCATCTGAGGGGGTGGGGTGGTGTTCGTTAAAACAAGCTTCGGACATCAAGTAGTAATAAGCAGTACGACAGTGAAGCAATAAAAGATAACAAGGAAGGAAACAAGAAATAGCAGTGAAAATTCTGAGACGATATGATCATGTACAATACAAATAGCAACTGTAAAAGAATGCAATCATAACTGTAAGGTGTGATCAATCGGTAATTGTGATGCAAGAATTGATAATCAATAATTGGTATCAGTAATAAGGAATTATGTGATCATGTAATCAGTAATAAAGGAATCATGTAATCATGAAGCATGTCAATGCTCAGTGTCTATCGGTTTTATTAACATATCTAATGCACGCAATCCTTTGTTTCATATCATATCAAACAAGTAAGCGTTTGGACCTAGGTGGTGAAGCCTACAGGATTATGTACTCGAATCTTCCAATGACAGTGTCAATAATCATGACATGTAATCTGGAATCCAGTAATCAAGAATCAATAATCAAGAATCATTATTACGGGAAACATGGGCCCCCTTCCGAGCACACTCCCCTATATTGTTCACTACTAAGACGTACTCTTTATTATTCTGGCTTGCTATTCTTTTACTATGATCAAGCATGAATATGCAGTTGATGCAATCAGTGGGAACAGTGGTATCAAGGCAGTAATCATGAGCATGTCAAGAGGGAAAAGGAAGTACATGTATTAAGGGTAATATTCAAGAAGGTATCAGGTGGTAGATGCAATGGAAAAATATGAAATAGGCTAATCCATCGACCTAATACGTGAATGACAGTCATTAACACAAGGATAGCCATGACACAACTACAATTCTGGACATCAGCACATATATGCGCTAAAAATCACTTTTCTGTTGCTACGAAGTTGTAAATCCAATTCTGTTAGGGGTTTTAGAAAATTGACTCACTTCCAAAACCAACGCATATTCACTAGATGGAATATAAGTTCTGCAGTCATGCCTACCAGTCTGTTCTTTACAGGTCTAATGTTTAGGCAGTTACATAGTGTCAAGTGCTCATGTTTATAATCCACCAAAAAATCATTATTAAATCTTAAAAAAACCATAATATGAACCTTAAAAATTTCCATTAACACTCAGGTTTATATCAGGTCAAAATTCCACCAACAATTTATTATTTCATGTAATTTACCGGGACGATACACTTCAAACAGTAATTTGGATTTACAATGTTTCAGTACTAAATCCTTAGTATCTCACAATCTACAATTCAGATTTCAAAACCGCAAGAAGGTCTGAATTCTACACTCAAAGGGATACAACATGCATATATAGAACTCCAAATTTGGTTACACAGAGTTTGGGCTAATCTCAGTACAAAATCAATCATTCCGTAAGTGAAAAGTCTGAATTATTTTACATTTAAAATCTCAATCCTCAATCCATCATTTAATATTTCTGCTCTTTGTAGTCACACTAAATATCAGCAGGACAATCTACGGGTCTCATTCACGAGTTTTATATCTCTCTAACAGTCTATGAGATGCTACAATTAACTGATATCGATCTATTAAACTATAACAATAACATAGCAAAAAGATCGATTTCAATGATAAGAGTTACATGCTTCTATTCATATCAATGATTAAAGTTAGAATTTATCAAATACATATCTAAGAGGATCGTTACTCATAACATTAAATTTATAATTTTTAACATGTAGCAAAAGTACCAATCAATATCAGTATGTTCTAAAATAACACTATGGCATGATGTTCATATAAATTTGTGATCATGGTAGTGCATGCAGTGTGGTGATCATGGAAATAAGGATTTACAAGGATTTTCTACGAATATCAAATTATTGGATAATCAACAGGAAAACGAATCAACAATAACCGATTCGAGAATTTAGTGATTCAATATGACACGTAAGAGACTACGAATTGGATTTTGATACGATAATTTGATATGAAAATGAGCTACTTGCTAAGAGTTCAAGGGACGCTTGCCTCATATACGATGTTTACAAATGGGAAAAGAACACCGAGAAGAAAGGAGGCGGCGGTGGCGGCAAGCAACGGGCGACAGTAGCAAGGATAGCAACAACAACAACAACCATAACAACAAAAGCGACAATGGCAGCAACAACAATAACAATGGTAGCAACGAAGGTAGCGAGGACAGCAACAATGGTAGCAAGAACAACAAACTGGCAGCAAGGAGTTGGCTGTTTGTGTTGGGTTCGGGATTGAGATGGAGGTGGTTGTTTGAGGTGGTGGCTGTCGGGTTGCAGGAAGAGTTCGGGACTGGAGAGGTGTGGTGTGGAGTTTGGTGGCAGTGGAGTTGATGGGTTTGAATGGAGGAGAGAGGTCAAGATGGAGATGGAGGGAGGGAGTTTGGGAGGAAGATGAGATGAGGCCGTTGATGTGGTGGTCTAGAGGTTGGAGAGGATGAGGCTCGGGATTGATGGAGAAGATGGAGTAGTCGATGTCGGGTATGTGTAATTGGTGATGTACGGGCTGATCGGTTTGGAGAGGATGGAGGTGGAGGCTCGAGGTTGATGGAGGTTGAGGTGAAGTTTGGTTGAAGATGATGGTGATTATGATTTGAATATAGGCAGTAAAGGGGGGCGGCTGATTATGTTAAATAATGAAGAGATAATTAGGTTAGTGGGTAGAATTAGGATTTGGGCTTGGGCTTGGGTTTTGTTGAGATTAAATCAATAAATTAGAGTGGGTTGAGTTACAGAATCTGGGCTACCCACAATAATTAATAAATAATTAGATAATTTAGTGCATGCAAATGAGTTCAAAATAAAGGGAGAAATGTAGATATCCGAAATAAAAGAAAGACGTAGGAAAATACGTACTGATGAACCTGATGGTTATAAGATCTAACCGTCCACGGCTGTTAGATTTCAGAGTCAAGAATATTTTATGGCGATTAACGCCGACAATAAGCAAGTTCATATCTTTAATTGTTTTCCATAAAGAATCAATACTATCTATTTGCTCCCACAAAGAAAATAACCGCAACACAGAGAAAAGAAAGCAAGATTTACTCCAATAATTATATTCTCCTTTCGCAGAAGATTTGCAACAACTTTTTGAAGTAGAGGTAAAGGTACATACAGTCTTGTTTGTATAAAATTATGTCACTATAAAGAAAAATAATTAAGTTATCCTTACCAGAAGTGTGATCTATCGAAGCGAATTCATTGACATCGAACCTTAAATTACATGGAAGCATGTACAAGTATGCATTACTTCTTTCCCTAAAAAAGTATAAATTTCACTTGTGCAAGATTAAGATTTATTCTTTTGGGGGGTATTAATCAAATACAAATAAATTTTTGGAGAACAAATGTGGTTGCTATTAAGCATTCAATTAGTTTTTTCTTTTCCTTTTTGAATGCATAGGCCTTATATTAGTTGGCCTATCTATTAAGTAGAATCTAAAATCTCTCTTTCATAACACACACAGTATATTTCATGTATGGCTAAGACCATCTCCAACCTTAATCGCTATTCCTTCCAATTAGCCAAAATAGCGACTATATTCCCAAAAATTCTCTCCAACGGACTCGCCAAATCAGTCGCTATCCTGGCGATTGAAGTTTCGCTCGCGATCCGCTCGCCAAATCTGGCGAGCGGGATCCGCTCGCCCTATTACTTCCAAAATTGTAGCCCTCCTCCAAAATCGCAGCCATCCTCCAAAATCGCGAGCAAATCAAAATCGCAGCTCTGTGGTCGTCGAAGCCCTCATCGAAGTCGAAGCCCTATCGTCGTCGAAGCCATGTCGTCGTCATCGAAGCCCTCATCGAAGCAGCCCTGTTGTTGTCGAAGCGGGAGGAGGGGGAGTTGTTGGGAATGTGGGTGAGGGGTTTGGAGGCAGGGGAGCGGGAGACGGAGAGGAGGATCTCGTAGAGTTTCTTGTTTCTTGTTCTGGTTTAAGGTGATTTAAGGTCATTGACTGGGAACCCTAGGTTTTGTTCTTGTTTAGTTTTCTTGTACTTGGTTTAATGAATAGAAGCTGTGTTTGTTAATGTTTAGATTATTGTAAACCCTTTATCCAATTTATATCATCCGGTGCTTATTGTTCTTTGAAGCATTATAGTAAAGATTCAGTATCAGTACAATGGTCAATTACATGGTCTACTACGAAATTCTATTTGAAATTCATTAAGGGCCTCTGCACAGTTGAAGTGGTGTTTAGTTTTTGAGTTGAGTAGCCAGCCCAATTGCTTGGTGTGAACTCGTGCAGTGCACATGTGAATGGATTAACTGGGAACCCTAGGAAGAACCCATTGGCAACTTATCTTGGATGAATACAGGATCTAATAGAATAAATTTATTAACATGATGAAATTATGAAACATCAAGGAGTCTGCATAATAAATTTAAGAATAAAGCTTTGCTTTGGTATTCCTGTTTTAGTAGTGTTCATGTGAATTTATCTCTGGAAATGCTGTGGTGTTTGACAGACTTGAACTCTCCTTGTGTAATATTCTGGGAATTTGTTATTGTTGCATCTTGCAAACTAATTGACCTGTATACCAGACATAAAGGTCTCATTCATTAAATATATTTGCAGAACTCTGTTGGAGAAGAATCACACTTAGCTATAGAAACTAGTGGACATGGAGCTTTGAAGGAGAACCACTGGCTTGATGATGGAGCATACCTCATGGTAGGGGGTTCTTCACTGTGTTATACTCCTCTTATTCTTTTTATCTGGGCAATGAATTGAATATCTGCAATCTTATTTAAGACCACTTCTCCAATTACCTTTGCTAGCTCATGACTGTCTAATTATGAATATTGGTGCAGTTTTAACTTATGACTCGGTGATTTCCACTTCTTCAAAAGTCTTTATAGCATCCTTAAATGCAATCTCAGCACCAGACAAATTTCCACTTTCCAGCTTATATGGGCCAAGTTCATTGCACACCCATCCCTTCTTTTTTAATATGGATTGTACTTCTTCAGAATAGGTAGGAAAAGCCGTAATTGACTTCATAGCTGAATCATAACAGGCTATGGCAGCTGAAAGATTGTTCTCCACATCAACTAATTTTAAGCTTTGAGTTTCTAGGAATTTAAAGATACCTCCACACCTTAACTCAGATACAACTTCGTTCCCATCATTAGTTATAACACCATCAGCTGTTGAACTTTCTTGATGCTCAGAATGTTTTGTGGGAGTAGCAATCATGTGTCCATCCCCACTGTCATGCAATTGCTCAGCACTATAATTATGAGAACTTCCGAATCTGAGTGAAATTTTATCATCAACAGTATGTCCAGAAATTTTATCATCAACAGTATTATTGTAAACATTCATTAGCAAATAAAAATTAAATTATTTATGGCTAGCCAAAATAGATCGCATGGTTGGAGTGTGAGTTTTTTTTGCTAGCCAAATTATCCATTTGTTATCTACTTTGGCTATTCTAGCTAGCCAAAATAGCTTGCGTGGTTGGAGATGCTCTAAACAGAACTTCTCTGTAAGCCCACATGCTAATTTACTGTCAACTTAATATTGTATAACTTCATTCAGGGTCGGCCCAAGGCCCAAGCGACCAAAGCAAGGGCTTTAGTCCTCTAAATTTTTTTTATATATAGTTAGTGAAAAGGCCTTTTTAAGTACCTGTCAGACTCTTTAATTTTCCAAAAATATTGCCTTTTGGTATCCCAAAAGGCATCGTAGAGTTGACTTGTCCTCTTTGAGAAATCAGAAAAGGCTTATACTCTTTCATTAATTCATTTCCAATTCCCAACTGAACTTTTGGTTTCATCAGAAAAGCCTTTTGGTTTCCCAAGAATCCCAACTGAACTTTATACTCTTTCATTTCCAATTACTTTCTCTCTCTCGACTTCCAAGTTTCTGTGACAGTGTGACTCTCTCTCCCGTCTCGCCCTCGCTCTTCTCTCTCAGTCTCTCTTGAGTCTTGACCCTTCTAATCCTTGCCCGCTCCGCCGCTCGCCGAGTCACCGTCGAGCCCTCAGTCCTCACCTCATTGGCGACTTGACCACACCGTCGAGTCTCTCTCTCTTCTAAGTTCTAAGCCTCGGCGCCTCGCCCAGTCGCCTATTCTCACTCACTGGAATCCAACAGGTAAAAAAAATGTCTTGATGGGTTTCTTTTTGGTTATGTTGTTTAAATTTTGTGTTAATATTGATGGGTTTTTGCTTTGGTTATGTGGTTGTCTTATGTTTGAATGATAGTTGGTTTGTTGTAGGTGAAAGTTAAAGATAGTGTTAGTTTTTTTTAAGAAAGTTGATTGGTTTAGAGAGTTGTAGGAGTTTGTTTGTTTAGTTCGGTAATTTGGTGCATGAGGGAGTTGACCTTTGAGATATTTAGGGGAATGTCAAACTAGCATCAGGTATGGATTTCTGAGAAACTCGTTGTTGAGTGCATCGTTGCACTAGGTATGGATTTCTTAGAAACTTCTCCCTTGTATGGTGAGCCATAGATTAGCTACTATAGGTAGTTGAAGAGGATACCGTGTAGATATATCTGATGCAAGATATTGTGATACTATAATCCAACAAGAATCATGTAGACATCGTCGTCATAGTGGTCCACAAAAATTTTATGCATTCCTTTGAAGTGTATAAACACATTGATTAACTAACTAAGCCCTTAATAGTTATATCATTTTCTTGGTTATTATCTTACTAAAAGGCCTCATTTCGGAGTTCGCTTTAGGCCTCAGTAAGTGTTGGGCCGGCCCTGACTTCCTTATGGGCTTAATCTTTCTGGTTTATATAGTATGCCAATCCAAGCAGATGAAACAATTAGGGGGCATTTGGTACGAGGTGTATAAGGGAATCTAGGATTACCCTCTTGATTACCTGGTTTGGTAAGACATAGGTATAGTTTTGTAAATAATCTTAAATTTCCAGGGTTATCAAAATAATTAGTTTGGAAGGATAAACATTCCCCTTGAAAAGGGTGGGATTTGTGGATTCCTCCACATAAAAAATGAGTGAGATTATTGCATCCAAAACACCATCCAGATTTCTAGCTTATCATATAACTGGTCTTTCATCAATAATAAATAAAATGTGATTTAGTTTTTATATGTAAAATTTAATCAGTAGTATATGTTCGTGTAGAGAGATTAATGAACTAGAGCAACGAGGTTGCATCCTGAGCGTCATTGGAGATATAATTTTTGAGTTCTGTCATTGATTATTACTCTTGGACTAAGATTCAAGTTATTTTCCGCAAAAATTGATTTGGTTCTATCATCTGCCATACCTTCGAAGGTCACATTTCAAGTTTCATTGAGTTGAAATTACTGAATAAGTGTTTATACATAAAAAGACTAAATTTAAAAAAAGTACACAAAAGTTTGGGCCAGTTTAAAAAAAGCACACAAATTTTTTTTTTAAAAAAAAAGGACACAAAGTTTGAATTAAGTCCACTGGGTTAACTAGGGTTAGGGTTAGGGTTAAGGTTAGGGTAAGGTTTAAAAAAACCACTTTCATCTTTCATTTTGTTTAAAAAAATCACATTCATCTTTTATTTTGTTTAAAAAAACATCACTTAACTAATCATGTGTTTAAATAAATCCCCCCGAACTAACCCTAACCCTAACCCGAACTAACCCAGTGGACTTAATTTAAACTTTGTGTCCTTTTTTTTAAAAAAACCTTTGTGTACTCTTTTTAAATTGACCCAAACCTTTGTGTACTTTTTTAAAATTTAGCCACATAAAAACTTTCTTTCAGCCTGAATAAATTATGTTTAAGTTATTCAGTAATGTCGGTAATTGATGTATATGCATGTATGTGCAAAAGTAATACTGATATATATCTTATAAAACTTTAGTAAATTAACAAATAGATTACTAAAAAAAATTACTATGATTGGAATATATTTCAACCAGTTAGATGAAGAACATAACTAAAAGGAAAAATGAAATGTATTTATTAACACGAGGACATAGGTACTTAAATATATACAAATGAAACAGTAAAGTTCATAGAAGTAAATTTCAACTCCACATATTTCAACAAGTTTTAGATAAAAAATAACATAAAAGAATTGAACTCAAAATATGCTAGGCAGTTGGACATTTGCACCTCCATGCCAAATAAATAAATAATATAGATTCATAAAGGAACCCAACACCTAAAGATCTAAAAACAACTAAACATTATGATAAATTAAACACAAAATAAAGGTTGTTAAATAAATCCAAAATGGTATTTCGGTAATGTCTACTATAGAGATGGATTGATGGGAATGAATTGTTCTATACCAAACACGGTAATAAAGTATTCCCAGGCATGTAATGTCGTATACTAAATATAGTATTGCAACATTTCTGGGAATCTTCATTCCCACCCTCATATTCCTGGAAATCCACTAATTCCTGGAAATTCTCCAATCCGCATACCAAACGCTCCCTTAGTGTAATAGAATAAACAACAGATCATCTCCAATCAGCCATCCTCTCTTTGTAAAATATAAAGCATGCACCTGCTCATACACGAGCTTCACAAAGCCAAAAGAACTTCCAGCGGTTTTTTCTGCCAATTAGTTTGTAATAACTTTGTAAATTGTTCATGTAACAGTATTTATTGTAAGTGCATTCTGACATTGCTATATCAATATATAACACAAATGAAAACAGGAAGCAATGCAATAAAGAATATATCTTAAACATAAGGCTTTGAAATCCACTTGTTATTGAGTCAGGCAAGGATATAATTTCAGGAATATATATGCTTTTGTGCATACTCATCCCCATATTTATTGTTAACAATCAAATAATGAAATTTTATCTGATCGTGATATCATGAAGAAGACACTTTTGGCTAGTTTATTATACTCGTATCAATTAACTTCTTAAATCTCTGATAATATTTGTGCAAAAATTTGTTTGCCTCCATGCTGTTATTTGTGTATACATTTAACGATCCTATGAATAAGAGTTGTGTTTTACTTTCACCGTCAACAATAAAGATGTCTCACTATTTATCTCACTAATAAAGCTTCTCTCTTGAATTATGAAGTCTAGAATAATTAGTGATCTAGTTACTGTCTCCATAACTTCGGCTTTTCTCTAACACAATCAAGAATATTGGTAATTAGTAGTAGAATTATTAGTGATATGCTTTTCTTTAACACACATTGACAATTTTTCTTCTTCATTTGTAGGGTAGAGATGTCATGGATGAACAGAAGAGTGTGAGTTGTTTTGATGATAGTCACTCAAGGATTTTCTGTTGTCAGATTTAAGTTTATTGTAAATGGATTTTTATGATGCTAGGTTTTGATATGCTTGTAAACGGATCTTGAAAACTCTCATAATTTCAATGGTATATTGACATTTAATTTCTATATACCAAATTTCATGAAGAATTTTTTATTTGCATCTAGGGAAAACTTTTTGCATCTAGGTTAAAAAAAATGGCGTTCCTAAAACACTGTTAAAAACAGCTCTTAAAAATGTTGTCAAAAGACAGTGTTCCTAAAACATGTCAAAACAAAGACATCATTTTTTTAAAACGCTAACTTTTTGACTGCATTTTGAAAACGCCATAAAAAAGACAGTGTTTTTCAAAACGGTGTCCAAACGATAGCATTTTCAGAACTCTGTCAAAAAGACAGCATTACAAAAATGCTATGAAAAGATAGTGTTTCCAAAATGCCATCAAATAACAGCGTTTTTTGCAAAATGTTGTATACTTTTTACAGCATGGATTATAACACCATTTCTAAAATGCTGTCATAACCCTTTTATAGCATTTCAAGAATGCTTTCAAAAGGCATTTATGTTGTAGTGTAATTATCTTTTAATTGTCTTCTGAGGTAAACGAAAACGATTTTTATATTTATTTTAATTATCTTCTTGACTTTGATTAGATTAAGTTGGTTAAGCTTTAAATTAATCTTCTTAGTTCTGTTTCCACATTGGTTATATAGGTAGCTTAAAAAATATTTGTTTTTCTAATTTGAATTACTTTTGATAGTGATAGAACTTTTATTTATTTAATTTTTGAATAATCTAGATATTGCCTATAATTCATTTATATTGTATAGAACTAATATACCCATACATATAGTTTTTAGTCAATTTTTATTTACTTTTTTTTTCCATTTATTATAGCAGTTTCTTATTGTCATTTGAATTGGCATTATTTCAAAAAATTAACAATGGGATATATATCAAAGTACAATACAATATTAGACATGTGCACTAAGCCTAGTGCACTGTCAGGCTTAGTGCACCAAGTGCATATATATATATATATATGAGAGTAATGTGAGCCTCATATTTGATTATGTTCACTTGGTGGGGTCCTCATGGAAGATTCACTCCGTCCATCATGTTTATCATGTCAATGGATGTATGTGTAGAAAAAATCAAGTGATTTGGAGGTCATTCATCCATGCATCATGTAGGTCCAATTTGTTGTTCGATTTATATTACTATTGAAATCGTTCATTTTTCAACCACATGATGCATGGGTGAATGATCATCAAACCACTTTATTTTTTCTACACATACACCCATTAGCTTGATAAACATGATGGACGGAGTGGATCTTCCATAATGGTCCCACCGAGTGAGTATAATCACTTTGTATGAGAAAAATTTCCTCGTACTCTATATGAGGCTCTTCTCTCTCTCTCTCTCTCTCTCTCTCTCTCTCTCTCTCTTTTATATATATATATATATATATATATATATATATATATATATATATATATATTCGAACTTGTGATCTCAAGCGTACCACGACCCAGATCAGAGATTCGACTAACCCTACCCCTCCATTCTGCATACTTCTCACGTCGTACGACGTACCTTTACCTACCATGAATTTGGTAACACTGCTCTGGAGTTTACTTAGGCTGATGTTACGGCTGGGTAGGAAAGATGGGGCTTATAACCATCTTCAAGTTACATATGTAATTAGGGCATAGATACATATTTGTAATGCCCCAAATCCGAACCCACAGAATATGGGATGTTAGCTAACAAATAGTAAGAATCATTCTATAAATTATCTTCTCAAATGATCTCTCCTACAACTATTCTCACAACTAACATATACTCGATAAATAGTCAAAAATTCATCATTCATAATTCTCATCTTTATAATTTAAAAAAAATAAAAATACATACTAATCGCCGACTACAACACTATCATCTCCAATTCAAAGATATACATCCTAATCTTGCAGACAAACTATGGTGAGGGTAAGCTTTCGCCTAGAAAGCTCAACATATACTATAAAAATCAAAAGACTATTCAAATCTTCATAAAAACTTATAATACGTACGTCATTCAATATAACAAATAAAACCATCATCAAAAACTCACTTTCATAGATGCAATGTGCAAATTTAAAAACATTTCATGCAAAAGAATTTAGGCCTGTCCACCTCTCAATGCAGTTAACACTTACATACTCTAGTTGACAATACCCTAGTCTGTAGTAGGAAAAATAACAGTACAAAACTCATCACTCATAGAGTGGACACATTGAAAGCTAGTGGACTACATAGATTTCGACATATATTGGTATATTGACAAGATATTTTATAGTATGATTCTTAATATTTGTTGGTTAACGTCCCATATTCTCTGTGTTCGGGTTCGGCGCGTTATAAATCGCACCAATAATTCATAGATATAAATAGAGAAACTCACATCAACAATTAAAAATAGAGGCAACTGATTGTTAGCCGAATGCATAAATCACAATAATTTTGAAAGAAACTAAATCAAAAGCAAGGCATGCAAATTACCACTCGTCTTAAGCAAGAAATCAATCCAAAATTAGATCAAACTTTTTGATTTTGACGACACCCTCAATCAAACCCTTCATTCTCATGCTTTCGTTCGCCATGTTTCCTCAGCACCATCATCATCATTATCATCTCTCTCTCTCTCTCTCTCTCACTCTCTCTCTCTCTCTTTCTGCTCTTGATTTTTTTCCAAAATCCCACTTTTTGAAAGTATTTACCCAACTAAGACACTTTCGAAACTATTTGCCAAATTGACGTACTCGCTATCTGATATAGCGAATCTAGTTCAACTGGCCTCGCTATCTCGGATAGTGAGTGTAAGTCTATACATTTTAGGTAGAAATTGTATGTTTAAAATTTCTCTGAAAAATGAGTACAACTACACTCGCTATCTGAGATAGTGAGTGTAGTTATATACACTTCAGGTAGAAATTGCATATTCAAAATTTCTCTAAAAAATGAGTATAACTACACTCGCTATCCTAGATAGCGAGATCAAATACACTCGCTATCTGAGATAGTGATAGACTCGCTATCTAAGATAGTGATTCTAGTTTTATACATTTCAGGTAGAAATTGCATGTTCAAAATTTCTCTGAAAAATGAGTACAACTACAACTCGCTATCTGACATTTGAACTAGACTCGCTATCCGTAGTTGTATACATTTCAGGTTCAAAATTTCTCTAAAAAAATGGGTACAACTACACTCACTATCTCAGATAGCGAGTTTAGTTCAATTGAACTCGCTATCTCAAATAGCGAGTGTAGTTGTAAACATTTCAAGTAAAAATTGCATGTTCAAAATTTCTCCAAGTGTTGGATAAAACTATAGAACTACACTCGTAAATAGTTTTGAAAGTGGGTGGGTTTGATATATACTTTAAAAAAGTGGGTTAGTTTGGGAAAAAATTATCTGCTCTTTTTCTTTCCTTTCTTTCTTTCTTCTGCTCACAAAAAGAACGCAAACAGAAATCCTTCTCATTCTTTCTAATTTCAAAATTACTTTTGCCATAAAACCCCCAGCTTACAATATTTGCATAAAATCCTTTCAGTAATTAATAATTGCAAATAAGTTTTAAAACTCCTAACATTCACTTTACAATATTAATTTGAAATTTTGGGATATTACATATCAAGAGGAAGATAACTAAGAGAGGTCCTTTATGATATTTAGGCTCAATTATACAAAGAGATTGGGAAATTTGTGAAGATGTTGCATATAGGATTCAAGCATAGTAGCTTAAGTGGAGAAATGCTAGCGGTGTTTTGTGTGACAAATGTATACCTTTGAAGTTGAAGAAAAAAATTTAAAGGACGGCTGTTAGACCAGTAATGATGTATGCAGCAGAATGTTGGGCAACAAAGTAACTAACATGTCCAAAAATTGAGTGTGGTAGAGATGAAGATACTAAGATAAATGTGTGGTAAAATCAGGAAGAATAGAGTTAGAACCGTGCATATACGAGACATGGTAATGGTAGCTCATATCCAAGATAAATTAAGATAAAATCACCTCCTGTTATTTAGACATATCATAGGTAGACCTAGTAGTGCCTCCGTTAGAAAGAGTGATTTAATCAGTATTGAAGGTAGAGTTAGATGGAGAGGAAAACCTAAACTTACTTGGGTGGAAACGATGAGAAAAGATATGATAGCTTGTGACCTTACAGAAGATATTGTGCTAAACCAAGCTGAATAAAAAAATCGGATCTTGTAGCCGACCCAACTAATTGGGGAAAATGCTTTATTGTTGTTGTTGTTGTTCTTGTTCTTGTTCTTGTTCTTGTTCTTGTACAAATCAAGAGGAAAGTAAAGTACAATTTCATCTCAGAGGAATTAACTCAACAGAAGTATGGCATATTTTGGACCGGATTACTTGCGGCTTGTGTGCACCCACACGTCCTGCGGGCACGAATGCCAGATCGACGTGAACCCACCCCATGCAGAGCCGCTTTTTGCTATAGTTTTATTTTTTTCGATCTGTAACAGCCGAAATAAGTGCACAAACATTTTTGTCTACTATATTTTTTTTTTGTCTGCCGTTACATTAGAACCATTCACTCGCCCACCTATCGTTACAGCCTTAGTGCATTCATTCACCTGCTTTCCCCTGCCCCTATAAAAAGAGGCTCATTCTCCCCTCACAAAACACACTAGAAACTCTTATCTTCCCTTCTTCTCTGTTTTGTTCTTCTGGTTCGGTCGTTCGATGGTAGAATAACACCCTATATTTTTAAATAGTGTTTCTGAGATAAATAAATGAATTAAAGTAATTATTGGTGATATAATAAACATTTTTATGAAATTTAACTTTTTGCACGTGTAAAACACGTGCAAATATTTTCTTAGGAAGTTCAAAGTCAGAAATTATTTTTGGAAAAGCTAATATTTATTAGTAGGTATTATTTATGAATTTTATGGATTTTACTGATATTTATTTGTCATATTTGCAAATATTACAAAAGGAGGGGCTTTTGTGCAAAATTACCACTTGGAGTAAAATATCCAGAATTTCGGTTTTCTGGGATGAGCATGATGGCTAGCCAACTCATAGGTAAAGAGTTTACTTTTTTTTCTAATAGATTTGGTTTATTTCGCAATTTATTAAAGAATGGTCTTTTTGCAAAATTGCCACTTAAAGGCCAAAATTACAAAATTTATTTTTCTGGGTTTGAAACCAGTACGGCCAGATCTGGGAGAGTTATTTTTTATTTTAATCCCAACTAAATTGGTTAACCTAATTTTCTAGTATAAAGATCTATATATATAAAGATATATTCTAAAGGAATATTTTTGCAAAATCTTCTCAAAACCCTAGAAACTGAATTTCGGCCTATTAAAAGAGCAATAGCAGCTGTCTTTTTGTTGCAAAAAAAAAAGACTATTTTATTGTTGGTTTTCTTGGAGTTTCGAAGCGAGGATCTTGGATTTTTTGCGAAAGGAATGACTTTTCTTATTCTTTTATTATTTCGGTTGATTCTTCAATAAGGTGAGTGACATATATTTGATTTCTTATTGTTCTATGCATGCTATACATGATGATTTGTCTGGTAGAATGCATCACAGATGGATATATGATGATATAATGAATATATTGATGGATGAATAATTAAAAGTAGAACTTTCATGAATTTTATGCAATGGATGAATGAAATCTCTATATAGATGACTTAAGAATGAAAAAAACTTAGTAGGAATCATGGGTATGTTGTTTGTCTTCATGAATTTGCTGATTTGCTGATATATAATGGATTGTAAGATTTAAAGTGCATAAAAGTGAACAAAATTGAACCTTTACTGTGTGTGCATATGGGTATGATCTGTTTTTGATATTTGATAAAAAGAACTTGACTAAATGAATGTTGTGGATGCTTATAATCATGGAAAAATTAACCTAACTGATTGTAAATGTGTGTAATCAGTTACAAAGGAGTTTTTGAGATCTACAAATTAGTTTTTGAAGAAATTGAGTTGGGGATGGCCTCAGGTCTGATGGTATAAAACCGAAATTGGGATTTTGTGCTTTTATGAAGTTTTCGATTTGGATCTTGAGTTGTTTTGATACTGAGATTTGAATTGAACATAGTACTACTTTACACCATGATTCTCGATGATTTTACTGATATATATTCACATATATACATATATTCAAAGTGTTATGTTTTGAAGAAACTTGATGGAAATTGGCTCTTTTGTGAATTCGATGAGGATTTGATTTAATTTATAAACTCTAGTATGTTAGACAAGTTGTATTTGATCATCTCAAGAATTTTATTTTACAAATTTATGATTTCACAAAGATTAAACTATGTATCCGATTGAAAGTGCACGAAAATTAAAGTCTGCTGTTTTGAACATGCTAGTTGACCGCCCAAGAACAACACTAGGATCGACGGTCCACTATCAATTGTGAGATTTTGGATTTTTGCATGCCGGTTTACCGTCGTTATTTTGAACTGTTTTCACAGTCGACCGACAGCTGCTGTGTGGGTTATTTTGTTGAGTTTTTGTCATTTTTCTTGAACGATTATTTCTTCAAACTTATGGGTTATTGATCTACTTTTTTGGATGATCTTTTTACTACAGATTACTGTATTTTACAGAGAGTTATATTTTGAATTATAATAGAGTTTAAACTTGTATTTCTATGACCTTAAGAAGCAAAATATATCTGGTTTCAAGATATGGATGTTTTGTAATTTCTCTACGACGTCAAGATACAAAGCTCAGTTATTTAGTGGATTTAATATCTTATTTCAGTTCTGAAAATTTGTGAGTATATTGGATGAATTTGGATTTTTTCGATTTGAAAGTAGTTTTCTTAATATAAACATTTTAAGGATGAAATTAAAAGTTTTAATGAAAGGTTTTGTGTTCATATTTGATTTGTGAGTTTCTAGAAGTTGAGTGGGATCCCTGTAAACCGGCAGATGAGATTTGTGGATTTTGACCAATTTGGGTCTTGGGGTTGTTTTGGTGGAATTAAGTCCGGCAGGATACACAAACTCTAGAGAGGGAGAAATAGTGTTTTAATTAATAATAATCAACCTAAGGACATGCACTAGTAGAGATACGATAGAACTTGAAAAACGTAAGTATATGCTCGGTTGTTAGTCTAACGGATGCGTTCCAGGACTGTGTGTTATTGTGTCCCGAGAGGATAGTTGGAGATGCGGTTTGTTTTTGGGAGGCGTGTGGATGCACCAGGCATGAGTTCTTACTCGATTTGTATTAATGGAGGAAACTCCTATGCAGACGGCCCTCGACTGGACGAACGGTACTGAGGTAGGTGGTAGTGAGGTGGAGGCTGATGCTCGGCTTGGATCAGGTGGCTCGGATCTGAGGTCTCGTGTACCTGCAGACGGTCTCGGAACACCGGGGTTGGTCCCAGTGGCAGACCCTCCGACGATCTAGTCAGTCACTAAGAGAGAGTAACAATAACTAGGGTTTTTGGTGGGAAAAGATCGATTACCTGGAGAAGGAGTAGGGGTCTGGTATTTATAGAAGATGCCAACCGGGTCTGGACCCGTTTGGGGCCGGGTCTGGACCCGGTTGCCCGTGAGGCTGAAGCGGTGGAATCTCGGGTGGTATAGGGCTGACGTGGCAGATGCCCGAGCAGTTTCCAGGCTGACGTAGCAGCGGCCCGGGCGGTTTTCCGACACTGACGTGGCGGATCTGGAGGATCAAAAGGTGCTCGCATCTTGAGGGGATCCCGTGGCCCAGGATGGGCCACGTCATTTCTAACCCATATTACAAGCCCCACACTCCTGTAGGGCTGGGTGAACCTGCCGTGTAGGAGTGATTCTTCGCCTCTGTAGGAAGAGCAAGGTGGAAAGTGCGGTGAGAAAGTAGGTTTTGCTGCTTCCAGAAGAGGCCAGGGGGTAGGAGGAAGGGATCCCTTATTGGAGTTTGCGCGGGATGCTAAGCGTGGAAGAGTCAGAGCCTTGGGGGCTCGCCGAGCCTTGGGGTCGGCTGACGAGCCTCGGAGGTTGGCAGACGATCTCGTTGGAGCACAGCTTGCCGAGCATCTGGGGTCGATAGAGGAGCCCCGAGGGTCGGTAGATGATCCTCTCGCTAGTTGGAAGAGCGAGGGGACATCGAGGTCGATCTCGTTGGAGCTCGGCTTGCCGAATGTCTGGGGCTGATAGAGGAGCTCCGAGGGTCGGTAGGCGATCCTCTTGCTAGTTGGAAGAGCGAGGGGACGTCGAGGTCGGTCTCATTGGAGCTCGGCTTGCCGAGCATCTGGGGTTGGTAGAGGAGCTCCGAGGCTCGGCGAGCGAGCTTTTGCTTGCGGAATGTTGACGGTCGGTGGGCGCTTCATGAGGGCCAGTGGACGGCCTTCTCGCTAGTTGGAAAAGCGAGGGGCCGTCGAGGTCAATCTTTGCTGGCGCTCAGTTCGTTAAGCGTTAGGGGTCGGCAGCCGATCCCCAGTCTGTGGGACAAAGGAGGATTTTGGGGCTCACGATTCCATCCGAGCTCCGAGCCTCCCATGTAAATAGGGTGCTTATGGGGGCTCGTGATGCTATCCGAGCATCGACCATTTCGTTGAATAGGGGAGGAAGTGGTGGCACGGAATGTTGTCCAAGCTTCGAGCTTACCGACGAGCGGAGAAGGAGAAGTGGCTCAGGATTTTATCCGAGCTCCGAGCCCCCTGTCGATAGAGAGAAAGTGGGGTGGCTCGGGATTCTGTCCGAGCATCGACCCTTCTGTGAATAGAAGAGAAATTTGTGGCTCGCGATGCCATCCGAGCGTCGACCCTTGTGTGGAATAGAACGGGAATTGTGGCTCGCGATGCCATCCGAGCTCCAACCTTCATCGTCAACAGAGAGAAAGTGCAGCTCGTGAAGCCATCCGAGCGTCGACCCTTCTGTGAAAATAGAAGGGGAATTTATGGCTCGGGATTTCATCCGAGCTCCGAGCTCCCTTGACAACAGAGAGAGAGATGCGGCTCATGGTGTCATCCGAGCATCGACCCTTCTGTGAAAACAGAAGAGGAATTTTTGGCTCGCGATTTCATCCGAGCTCCAAGCTCCCTTGACAATAGATAGAGAGAGAGGTGCGGCTCGTGGTGTCATCCGAGCGTCGACCCTTTTGTGAAAACAGAAGAGGAATTTTTGGCTCGCGATTTCATCCGAGCATCGACCCTTGTGTGGAATAGAAGGGGAATTTGTGGCTCGCGATGACATCCGAGCGTAACCCTTGTGTGGAATAGAATGGGAATTGTGGCTCGCGATGCCATCCAAGCGTTGACCCTTTTGTATGAATAGAAGAGGATTTGTGGCTCGCGATGCCATCCGAGCGTCGACCCTTCTGTAAAATAGAAGGGGAATTGTGGCTCGCGGTGACATCCGAGCCCCGAGCTTTATTATCTTGTCGAGAAAATCCACTGTGTGGGGAAGAAAGGCCTGGGGGCAGTTTGGGTAATTCCACGCCCACTGCTGACGTTAGGAGCGCAAGGATCGAAGCATCTCCAGATCTTAGTGACCGTTAGATCTTGATGGTTAAGATCCAACGGCCAGACTTTAATTGCGGAAATCGAGGAGTTGCTTTTCTCCCTATAAATCCCCTCCCCCTTCCTTACTTTTTCTCCTTCATTTCTTTTACTCCCACTCTCCACTTTTTCAAGGACAGGTTCTTCACTTGCTGTCGGCAACGTTCTTCGGTGATCGTTTGGTAACTTCTCAGGTTAGTACCCTTTGTTTTGTAATGTCGCGCGTTCAGTCCGGATCTGAGGCCAGCTTGTCGGGTCACTCTGCAAGAGAGTCCGAGTCCGAAACGTCCTCGTCTCTGAACAAGTATAAAGCGAAGCAGGAGGTCCTGACAGACCCCGGGTCGGCAAGTAGTGATGACGTAATCCATATAGTGTCGCCAGTGAGATCCCGGAGGCCGGGTAATGAACCTGTAGACGAAGGCGAAGAGCAGGAGGAAGAGGATGAGTGGAGTCAGGAGGGTCAGGGAGCCGAGGGCGAAGAGGTGGAGGGAAATGACGAGGAAGGCCAGTGCGCCCAAGGCGAAGAGGAGGGGGAGGATGAGGATCTGGAGGATCCGGATATCGATGATGAGGTTGAGGAGGTTGAGGAGGATGAGGGCGCCGGTGATGATGAGGATGAGGAAGCTGAAGAGGGTGCTGGCGAAGGCACAGCGGGAAGGTCGGTCGGGGATGACCTTCCACCTCTTCCACCCCTGTCGACCCCGTCTCCCGAGAGAAAGGCTCGTCCTCGCCGGAAGAAGCAAAAGCTGACTATCCTGGACAGTTCTCCTCCGCACGATGAATACGCACCCAGGCCGGGGCTCGAGTTCCCCCCAGTCTCCTTCAAAAATCCGGGGTCGATTCGGATGTATCCTGATGACATCAAGGACATAGGCCCCATCCCCCCGTGCCAGGTGAAGAGGGCCGAGTGAAGATTCGGATGGACAGCATCCCAGGCATATTGAGGGCGGACTATCTGCATATTAAAGGGCCACTTATTTCATCCCACGGGAGTTCGAGGTTTTCATTCCGAGCCCCGGCATTCGGCCCACAACGGTCCTGGTGCCGGGCTACTGTATGTTTCCTGAGGATGCATTCGCCTCGGGTCTGAGGTTGCCCCTGCATCCCTTTGTCAAGAGGGTCTTGAATTGGGCGAAACTATGCCCCATGCTGTACGGCCCGAACTCTTGGAAGCACCTGATTTGCTTCATCTTGAGGTGCTAAGAGAAGGGGGTGAAGCCGAGGTTGACGTACTTCCGAGCCATCCTGGGGATCAGTTCGCTCGGAGATCAGGAGGGAATTTTCTATTTCTCGCCGAGGCCGCACAAGAAGATCATGCACGGCCATCCGGATTGCATCAAAGGGTGGAAGGAGAAGTATTTTGTGGTGCGGAGTGAGAAGGATTGGGGAATACCGACCCAGTGGAGCTTCTACAAGCCGTCCCATAAACCTCCGAAGCGAACCGACTTGACAGCCAAGGAGTGGAAGCAAGTGGAGAAGATAGTTAGGGGTCACAGTATCGCATGGCCTCGAGTGACCGAGCTGCACCTCGTCCGGGCCAGACTGAGCCCGGCCAACCCTAGTATGTTTCGTTCTGAATTTTTCATCTTTCAGCCTTCGTGTTAACTTTAGCCTCTTTCTTCATTCTTGTAGAGATGACTTCCGAATAGGTTGACGATAGGCGAGCTTTGCTGGCTGTCGCGGCGAAGACGAGGGCGGACATTCAGAAGAAGAAGAAGGCGGCAAAGCAAGAGAAGCTGGCCGCTCAGGCCGGGGGGTCTGCCAAGGTGCCGGCCCCGGTAGCTGAGGAGCCTCCGTAGGCAAAGAAGGCCAAGAAGCATCACCACCCCCCCCCCCACGCCGAGGGCACTTCGGGATGGAGGGGGTAGTTTGGGGAAGACTGTTGACGCCCTAGGGAAGAGCCTTCCCTCGCCACGCCCCACCGCCGAGGAGATGGTGGGCCAACAAGGACTGCAGCCCTTCATCCCTGATTGGTCGATAGTGCTGGGTGACAGTCTGCTCGACGGGCCCGTGTCAGTAGAGTTTGTCACGAAGGCCAGCACCGAGCGTGACTTTATGGAGCTGGCATCGCAGACGGCCGAGCAGGCCTTCATGCGCTGGTCCCAGGCGCATATCTCAGTAAGTCAGTTTGGCACCTTCTCTCTTGGTTTTGAACTTGGTGGAATTTTTCTGATCTTTTTCCCCTCGGACAGGCGATGCTCCATGGCCAGCACTTCCAAAAGTGCCTGGAGAAGGAGATTTATATCGAGAGGAGAAATGCGGAGAAGTACTTCCGCGAGCTGAATAAGGCGAACGATGACTTGAAGGAGGCCCAGACCATGGTGAAGGTCCACGAGGCCCAGATCGCCTTGCTCTCCGATATCCACAAGGCGGACGTGGATCATATTAAGGAGAGGATTAATGAGGAGGCGGAGAAGGGGCAGAAGGCCCTAAAGAGGATGGAGGCGGCCGCGGCGGAAGCTCTGATCATAGCTCAGGACGAGGCGTATGAGCAGGCCAAGGCCCACTTCAAGCAGATATACCCTGAGCAGAACGTGGACCACCTCTACTATGTTTGGGAGGCGAATCTTCCACCGACCCCGGGGGCGACGAAGCGGGGGGCGTCCAGGCCGAAGATGAGGTGCCACCCCCCCTCAAGAATAGAATAGTTTTTTCCTTTTTGTTTGTTTTGATGTAAATGCCTCGAGCGGACTGGCCACCGCGATTTTTGTATCAATTTTTTTTTGAAAGAAATGAAATATACTTTTTTAGGTCGAGGCTTTAAGACTTGTGTTTTTTGTGATGTTTGCTCTCGTCTTTTGATAGACGCACGGGACCTGGGTTGCTGCCCCTATTACTGCCGAGGTACCTCCAGTTCGAGCAGGGGAGGAGGTCATGGAGGTAGCTTTGGCTCGCCAGTGAAAACAGGCTCGGGACCGAACGACCACCGTTAATTATTTCCTGAACAAGTCTAGGGAGCTCGGTCTGGAGGTGGCACGCCTGAAGAATGCCATAGCCGACCGGGACTGGTGGGTAGTCGAGACGGACTGGTCCCTCTCGGATTCCTCGAGCAGAAGGTTGGCTTCGGAGTCTTTCCTTCGCGTGGCCGTGGTTGAGAAAGAGCTGGAGATTCGCAGGCTGAAACTGGTGTTAGGCGCGGGTCTGATGGAAGAGGCCAGCAACTTGACCCCGGGGCGGTCTCCGACATTTCTATTGGATGAGGCGCAGCCTGATGATGTAGGAAGCTCGGTGGCGAGAGTATCTTCCCGGGCCGGTCCAGCCATGTGTGAGAAGAGATCCGAAGGAGGTGCCGAGTTCGAATTTCATGCCGAGTGCGAGTGAGTGAGCTGCTCTTGTATTTGTACCGATGTTCATTGTGTTGTAAGCAATGAGTAATAATAATAGCATTATTTTTCTTGAACCTTGACTGTCTCGGTTGCCGAAGGTGGCTGCTGTGTCTGTTGCGAAGGGTCGTCACCGAGGCGACTGCATCATAAATGGTGACGTTTCGCCTTTCCATGAGCATTAATGGCGACATTTTGCCTTCCGCCGTTTTGCCTTCCCAGACGTAATAACTGCCCCCTCAGGGGGTTATATAATCCCCACTTCCCCCCAACTGACTGCTAAGAAGTGAAAACTGCTTGACTTGGGTGCCTGCCAGAGGCGGGCGCCCAGAAACAGAATCTTCTTCGAACGCTCCGGATCGGGGGCACACCAATCACCCTCGAACTATTCGGGGTTTGGGCCTGCAGAGCCGCGAGATCCCGGGTTGTTCGTTGATGACTGGTGAGCCGACCGATTAGTTAGGGGGTTTGGGGGGAGCCGAGGCTTGGTGGTTCTCCTGCCGTCCTCGAACAGTTCGGGGTTTCGGGCTCGCAAGAGCGGGAAACCCCGGGCTATTCGTGGGCGAGAGGAGGGTCGATTAAAAGCAGAGGGTCAATCCGGGACGGAGAGAGCAGAGGGTCGGTGGCTCCCCTATCATCCTCGAACAGTTCGGGGTTTGGGAGGAAGACTGATTTCAGTATTGCTTTCCATCCTCAGATAGATGGGCAGACTGAGAGGGTCAACTGGGTACTAGAAGATATGCTGAGATGTTGTGTGTTGGACTTTGGCGGCAGTTAGGAGAGGCATTTGGCTCTAGTGGAATTTGCCTACAACAATAGTTTCCAGGCAAGCATCGATATGGCACCATATGAGGCTCTGTATGGAAGGAAGTGCAGAACGCCGGTGTGTTGGTATGAAGTGGGGGAACGGCAGTGGTATAGGCCAGAGATTGTGCAGCAGGCCTCAGAAAAGATCGAGCTGATCAGGAAGAGGTTAGTCGACACACAGAGCAGGCAGAAAAGTTATGCCGACAACCGGAGGAGAGATTTGGAGTTTGAGGAAGGTAATTTTGTCATTGTGAAGGTGTCTCCAACCAAGGGAGTGATTCGGTTTGGAAGAGGAGGGAAATTAGCCCCGAGATACATAGGTCCTTATAAGATATTAAAGAGAATTGGAAAAACGATTTATCGGTTAGAACTACCGGAAGAGTTGGCCCAAGTACACAATGTGTAACACCCTGAATTCCAAATAAGTCTGAATTCGAAGTTCCACAAGATCTTTACACTTCACTTCGTACAACTTTTTACAAGGAATTTAAAACTTTTATTTACAGCAGAGTCTTTTACATCAACACGCAGCGGAATAAATAAAATACAACGATGATAAATATACAATTGTAACAACTTTAGCATTTAAGTAATCATCAGCAACAAATTTATCTTTATATCTCCTTGTAAATTCCAAGCCCTGCATATAAAACTGTGGTCACGTCAGTTGCTTACAACCGACGAAATATTATACACGGTCATTCTCGCTATGCCGAAAGTATAATAATTCTTAAATACTTTAACAAACACAAATTTGATCACAAACAAAGCTAAAGAGGGACCATCCTGTTGATGTCGTGGGTGCTGTGCACTTAATCCTTAATGCAGTTATTTATATTAAATTACACTAATGCACACTTGTTCGAACTTATGCATCTCATTCTTCATAAATTCGAGGGCAAGCCCTTAACTATTCTTCATCTTGTAGGGTTGAATCCCTCGTTATGTGTTAAACTACTACGGTAACTACGGAAAGTATCCTAGATGTTCTATGAGTTATGAGTCCATGCCCAGACAGCCTAGAGGGGAATCCCACGTCATGACATGACGCATCATGAAGACAACCTATGGACAATTCGCCTCTGTCATGGAACGATGGCACTAGCACTACGTAGTCACCAAACACCCCACAAGCGTCGCCACGGTCCCAACAATTCTGGAGATGTGTCCACGTCATGACATGATGCATCATGCAGACAGCCTGTGAATACTCTCACACCGTAGATCCGAGGCCCTCATATTTGTGTTTTTCTCTTACTTTCATCACATCTTCACTATGTGTCTAATCCTTAAGTTTTTAATTTGTTTTAGAAGAAAATCATCACAACCTAGAGCTAGCTTACCCTATCGGACTTAAACCAAACAAAAGAGACAGTCATCCCAACCTAGCTACTTCTCAAGAGATGCTCAACCTACACTGGTTAGCTCTCAAATTCATTAATAAAAACTACCAGCCACTAGGGTCTCGCCTAGCATCTAGATTCTAACAACTACCTCTTTCTAGATATCAACAGTATGTTATATTCAATCAAATAATATTTCAATTCCTTTATTGACAATCTCTTTCTCAAAGAAAGCAATTGTTTATAACTCATAACATGAAATAATTCAGTTCAACTTCTTTTATCAATTTAATCACTTATAGCATTGTGTGAAAAATCAAATATTCTTAATCAAATGTTAATAACCATAAAATCTCATCGAGAAGAAATCTGATTGCATTCCAAAACTTCATCTCTCTTTAATTATACATGAGTCACATTTTTAATTGATAAAATTCGAGTTCTTCAACATAATTTAATATAAATTCCCCTTTTAATTTTCACAAAATATATCAAAATATTGTAGAAATAATTTTTATAAAGTCTAAACAATTTTAGAAGAATAATAGAATTTTTTCCAATTTTTACACCCTTTTAAAACTCAAGAAATATTTAAAAATCGAAATATATTAAAAAAAAAAAAACACAGGCAGAGGTTGAATTCCCAAGACCATACCCTTTGCCTAGCTACAGTAACTGACCCAAACCACACCCGAGAACCAGTACGTCCAAGAGTGACTAATTGAAATGAAATTCAGTTATTTTCCTTACATACCGGCGCACTGTGCTATTGGGAAAAATCAAACTTCGAAAATAAAAACAGAGCCTCTAACAAGACTCAAACCCAAGACCAAGACCTCTGCCCAGCTACAGTAACGGACCCAAAGCGCACCCGAAGACCAATTGGTCTTTGAGTGACTTACCGATATAAGGTCGGTTAGTTACTTTTTGTAGAGACCGTACTGTATTTAATTTTCCTTTAATAAGCTTGATTTCTCAATTAATATGTACTCACTCAAAATCTAATCTTTTTCCAGAATGTGTTCTATCAAAATACAGTATAGCATATATATTCAAACTTTATAAAATTCTCATTTTGGACAATGTAACAAAAAGGTTCCTCCCAAATTGTATTAGAGAACACACGTTATCAATTTTCAATTAAAGTGTTGTCTTTCATCAACACTTCTTATAAAAATTCCTATAATCATAAAATATATACTAGTGAGATTAATTCCACATTTCTTTACCACATTAGCATCAAAAAATCCTTTTTCATACATGTTGCATTATTTTGACTATTGTAAAAACATTCTACCATGCATAATTTTTCATTTCAACAATAAATATTCACCTTTTAATTCAACAAGAGTTCTAGCCATTTATATGATTCACAACATTATTTCAATGCATCATAACACAATTAGATCAAGATTATGCAATCTACATTTAACATTCCAATTAAATTATATATTATCTAGCATGCAATCTACTCCTATAATTAGAAAGGATTTAAGAAACACCCACCCAAAAAATATGATTTCTTAGCAATTGAATTCCTAGAATGAAAATCTCATAGTAGCAAAACTCCTTCAAAGGCTCCAAGAGAACCTCCACTCTGCCTCCTCGAAATCCATGCACAAGGAAAAATACCCAGCCTCCATCGGCAGCAAACAGGAAGGCATTTTCATCTCATTTCACTTACATATACATATATATGTACATATATATATCTAACTATGTATACATATATGCTTATAATATTGTATGGTTAGATTGAGTGGAGAAAGCAAAGTGGGAACTTGCTGGAGGTTTTGTTTCAGATCTGGACAGGAAAGAGGGAAGGAGAGAAGGATGAGAGTGAATGAATTATTTAGGGGGGTATTTTTATAGATTAATTAGGTGGTTATAATAACCAATTGATCACTAAACACCCTCCACTAATACACTCATGCACTTCAAAAAAATTTACTTCCCTCCATCCCAAAAAGAGCCGGCCTCAATTGTTTGAGTGTGCACATTGCACGTGTGCACGTGCACATGCTTTGTGTACACTTCACAAAATTTGTTTATTTAATTTAAAATATATGTATATAATATATAAGATGCATATAAAATTTGTTTAATTAAAAATTATAGTTTTTCCTACACAAATAAAATAAACACACACACTTCAAAATTTTATTTTAAAAAGAATACGCCAAAATATGTGCACTGAAAACACGTGCGCCGCACATAAAATATCAAAATACGAAATTGACTTTATCAATGGGAAAATATTCAAAAATAATCAACATATAAGAAAAATATATTTATTAATTTTTATATATTCCACGACATAATTACTATGTACATAGAAAACACGTGCACCGCACGTATAAAAGTATTTTAATCAAAATAAGAGAAAAATGAATTCCTATTTATAAAATTAATTCGAACATGTCATTAAATAAATAGTTGAAATACAGAAAAAATATCACACGTAGTGGTGGAAAAATACGTAATCGATACGTGCATCGACAACACGTATAAAGCACGTAAAAATACAGAGATTAAAATTTAATATTTGAGTTGACTCAAATATGATATAAAAGATTTTGAGAAGACCGAAAATGCATAAGTAGTTGAAATCCAAAAATACGTATTGAAATACGTTACAGATATAACAGTAACGGTACAAAATAGACGTGCGTAACACATGAGGGCAAAATTTTCATTTTCAATTTTACCGGGTGTTACACAATGTCTTCCATGTGTCCATGTTACGAGGTTATATTCCGAATCCGAGTCATCATTTACCCGAAGTGCCAGAGGGTCTGCATTTGGATTTGAGTTACACTGAGCGTCCAGTAGAGATTGTGCATCGACCGGAGAAGGTCTTGAGGAATAAGACTATACCTATGGTCAAGGTCATCTGGAGGAACCAAGTTGTTGAGGAGTCCACTTGGGAATCAGAGGAGAAGATGATGAGAGATCACCCTGAGCTTTTCCATTAAAATTTGTAAAACTTTTCCGTTCTTTTCTCTCACTCTTAAGTGTAGTTTCGAGGACGGAACTATTCTAAGGAGAGTGTTGTAACTGTTGATTCTTTATTTTGATGATTACAACACAATGCAAAGTTGTTGTGCTACTTCTTAGATATTACAGGATGTACACAAAGGCAAAATTTTCAAACAAGCTCTCAAAGCAAGTTGATCAAGCAAAGCTACAAACAAAACTCTCAAAGCTAACTGATCAAGAAAGCTACAAGGTTGCCAGCTTCAATGATAAAAACAAAGGCTAAAGCTCCATCTCAAGACTCAAGACTCAAAACAAGACCTATGCTTTAAAATGTTGTATTAAGTGTCTTGTAACAGTTGTAACTCTTTTTTTTTCTTTGAGTCTTAGAATGCTGTAATAGCCTTGTCACACACACTCACACATATTTTAAATAATTGAGTGTTTTACAAACTTAAAAAGATCGAAACAAGCTTGAATAAGCTCAGCTGTTAAGTACCAGTCGACCGCTATTTGGTACCAGTCGACTGTTTAATACAAAACTATCTGAACTCATTCAAACTCTGACCTGTTGACTCATTATGGCAACCCATTCAACTGTTCAAGCCGTTTCGACAGTTTTCTGTTTTTAAACTTGCTTTTCAAAATCAAATCTTTACTGCCGTTGTATGGCAGTTGGGACTCAACCTTCCAACGGTCAAACGTCTCTAACTCTATAAAAAGAGTACAGAGGTCATTTGACAAAGGTTAACAACGTTTTTCCAAGCATTTTGTTTTTCAAGTTCTCAAACTTTTGGTTTTGACAAGAAAAAGATTTCTAAAAGCATTCACTTTCTAAGTCTTGGTTCTCTAAAATCAGTCTAGTATAACAGTAATTTCGTTTTAGACTGATTTCGGAAGTTGACCTAATAGCCACGCACAAAATCAAATTCACAACAAGGCTAGAGGTTGATTGTAAACATTTTGTTGTTGTTCTTTACTCTCAGGTAGTGAGAGTGGTTCCTCTCGGTTGGAGAGTAGGGCTCTAGGGTGTAGAGTCAGGTTTTCACTCTTGGTGTAAGAGTGAGGTGCTCTCTCTAGTGGTGAGAGAGGACTACGGATTGGACAAGGTTGTTATCTAACGCCGTAGGGTATTCTTGTAATTTTTCAAGATTAATGGAAAAATCTCAAATGGGTTGCTTGGGGACTGGATGTAGGTCGGGTGGACCGAACCAGGATACATCGTGCGTTCTCTGTGGTTGGAATTTCTGTGGTTGTATCTTTTGAACCTTTTATTACTTGTATTTCAATTCTCTCAAAACCGTTCTAGTAAGTCGACTGTATTCTCATCTTAAGTTGACTGATCAGACTCGTATTACAATCTTCTCAGAAACACTTCTGGCAAGTAGACTGCTTTTTGTATTAAATTGACTTATCAGACTGGTATCAAAATACTCTTCTACTCTGATGCCTCAGTCGACTGAACTTCCTTTTACAGTCGACTGAACAGAAGATAATTTTTAAATTCCGCAATTAATTTTTATAAAACACTATTCACCCCCCCTAGTGTTTCTTGCCTTGCCTACAGGATCCAACACTTGGTATCAGAGCCTGGTTGAGTGCAATGGCAACTACTTCTAATGCAAATCAATATCATGAAGGCCAATCTACACAAAGGCCACCCCTCTTCGATGGAACTAATTACAACTATTGAAAGTGTAGAATGAAGATCTACCTTCAGTCTATCAACTATGAAATATGAAACATGACAGAGACCGAGTACACTGCTCTTACTATTCCATATGCACAATGAAACGATGAAATGAAGAACCAAACAATGAACAATGCAAAGGCGATGAATGCGCTGTTTTGTGCTCTTACAAAGAAGGAGTTCAACCGTGTGTCCAATGCAACAGCTGCACATCAAACTTGGCACACACTTGAGGCAACTCATGAAGGAACAAATAAAGTAAAAGAATCTAAAATATCTGTTCTTGTTCACAGGTTTGAAATGTTCCACAGGTTTGAAATGTTCCGCATGAAGGAGAATGAAAATGTGTCTGAGATGATTACAAGGTTCACGGACATTACTAATTCACTTGTGGCACTTGGAAAGACGTATACTCAAGCCGAGATGGTGAGAAAGGTGCTTCGTGCACTAACCCCCGAATGGGAGAAGAAGACCACCGCCATAAAAGAGGCCAATGATTTAACACAACTTTTTCTTGAGAATCTTGTAGGAAATCTTATGGCTTATGAGGTACAACTTGAAGAGCGCAAGAAGGATGCCGAATCACAACAACCAAAGAAGAAGACATTAGCATTCAAAGTCATGTCGGACTCCGAGGATGAAGAAGAAGATGAGGAAGAGATTGCCATGTTCACAAGAAAGTGTAACAAGACAGGCCATATGAAGAAGGATTGCCCACTAGAGAACGCAAAATCTAAGGGAAAGGCGTCCAACTTCAAGAAGGACAAGTACACAAAGAAAAAGTTCGTGAAGAACAAAAAGGCATACGAAGCAACTTGGGATGATAGCAATTCTTCGTCTAAAGAAGAAATTGATGAGACAAACGAGGTTGCAAACGTGTGTTTTATGGCATCTCAAAATCAAGTAAGTAATGACTATGAATCTAATGATTTACTTGATGCTTTCAACAAAAATTTTCAAGAACTTAAAAAGAAAAGATTAGAGTTAAGAACTTAGAGAAAGTTAATCAAACACTTTCTCAAGAGAATCTTAACCTTGATAAAGAAGTAAAATCCTTAAATTCTCGTCTTTCTAGTTTAGATATGAATCTTGAGTCTCTAAAGAAAAATTATGAAGAGATATCCAGGAACGTATCTAAATTTAATAAAGGAAAAGAGAATTTAAATGATGTTCTTCAAAATCAAGTACAATCTAATCAAAAGTTTGGACTTGGTTTTAAAAAGTCCCTTGAAAAATCACATTCTTCTAAAAACACTAGTGTAAACAAATCTGTATCTATTTCTAGTGTTAAAAATAAACTTTATGAGTTTTTTGAAAAACCTAAAACTGTAACTTTTCATCAAAAAGGCAAATCTACAGTTCAGACCAGTCGACTGAATCCACATATCAATCGCCTGTCCAGAGGTACTGAGTCTTATTCAACGAGACAAATACCTCAGATAAGTTGACCTATACTACCTCCCAGTCGACTGAATAACTGTAAAAGTCGACTGAAAGGTGTTGCAAAGTCGACTGGATAAAGCAAATATGTATAGGTTCCAGTCAACCTGAGTTTGAAAGATAGAAATGCTTATATTAATTTATATATGCTTACTGTATGTAATTCTGCTAATTATATTTCTGCTTATGGTGGAAAATCAAACTCTTCATGGGTTTGATTTTCCACAAACTAATCTATTTTGGACCCAATGAAAAGGGTACCATATTCACATTGAATATTTTATAGGTACCTAAGAGAGATCGTTGGATGCTTGACAGCGGATGCTCGAAGCACATGACTGGTCATGCCAACCTCCTATCTTCCATACAAGACATTGATGGAGGAACAGTCACATTTGGTGACAACAACAAAGAAAAAGTTATAAAATTGGTATGGTCGGTAAGCACACTAACCCCTCCATAGAAGATATCTTATTAGTTAGTGGACTTAAGCATAACCTGTTAAGTATTAGCCAACTATGTGATAAGGGTTATAAAATCATGTTTGAAAAAGATACATGTTTAATTTATGATTCTACCATGCAAAATATAATTTTTCAAGGTTTTAGGAAAAATAACATTTATGAATTGTGTTTAAAAGCATAAGAGTTTTCGAATGATTTTTGCTTAGTAGTTTCTAATAATGATTCTTGGCTATGGCATAGACGTTTTGGTCATGTGAATATGAAAAATCTATCGAAATTGTCTAAGTACAACCTAATTAAAGGGCTGCCAAGACTATCATTTAAAAAGGATAAGTTATGTGATGCATGTTAACTAGGTAAACAAATTAAATCTACTTTTAAAATAAAAGAAGTAATTTCTACTAGTAGGCCGCTCAAATTAATCCACATGAATTTATTTGGCATTCCTAGAGTTGCTTCTTTAAATAAAAGTATGTATGTATTTGTTTTAGTAGACGATTTTTCACGATTCACTTGGACTTTCTTTTTAAAACATAAGAATGATGCTTTTGAAGAATTTGCTAATTTTTGTAAACGAATTCAAAATCAAAAGTCTCTAACCATAGTCACTATAAAAAGTGATCATGGTGGAGAATTTGAAAATGAAACGTTTGCAGAATATTACAACAGGAATGGTATAACTCATTCGTTTGCATTTCCTAGAGCTTCACCACAAAATGGAGTGGTTGAAAGGAAGAATAGGACTTTGTAAGAATGTGCACGTATCATGCTTGTTGAAAGCAATTTACCTAAGTATTTTTGGGCTGAAGCCGTTGCTACTGCTTGTTATGTTTTAAATAGAATTTTGATTAGGCCTAAGCTAAAGAAAACATGTTATGAGCTATTTTTTGATAGAATTCATAAGGTCTCTTACTTTAAAATATTTGGATGTAAGTGTTTTATTCAGAACACTAAGGATAATTTAGATAAGTTTGATCCTAGATCTAATGAGAGTATCTTTGAAGGATACTCAAATAGGAGTAAGGCATATAGAATCTTCAACAAGTCAACAATGACTATTGAAGAATCCATGCATGTTGCATTTGATGAAACTCCGTCTTCATCAACTTTAATTGAAGATGATGAAACAGATTCATCATCTTTAAATAAAGTAATTACATCTTTAGAGCAAACTAGCCTTGCGGATAAGTAGACTGATAAGGAAGTCAAATCGACTGCTGTAAATCAGTCGACTGATGGACTGGTCAAGTCGACTGATCCTGTTGTGATGTCTCCAACTTTACCAAAGTCTTTTACTGAAGTTAGAGATCATCTTCATGACTTAATAATTGGAAACGTTTCACATGGTATTCAGACGAGATCACATGTTAACATGATATCTCACACAGCTTTCTTGTCGGATTTTGAGCCGAAGAATATACAAAAAGCATGTGAGAATGAATTTTTGATGAATGCCATGCAAGATGAGTTAAACCAATTCATAAGGAATGATGTATGGGATTTAGTTCCATGACCTCCTGATCATACTATAATTGGTACCAAATGGGTATTCAAGAATAAGTTAGATGAATCAGGGCAAGTTGTTAGGAACAAATCTAGACTAGTTGCTCAAGGGTATAATCAAGAAGAAGGCATAGATTTTGATGAAACATATGCTCCTATTGCTAGATTAGAATCAATCCGTATCTTATTATCTTTTCCTTTTATGAATTTTACATTCTTTCAAATGGATGTTAAAAGTACTTTCCTTAATGGGTTTATAAAGAAAGATGTTTATGTTAAGCAACCACCTGGTTTCGAACATGAACAATTCCCAAACAATGTTTTTAAATTGAAAAAGGCTTTATACGGTCTTAAACAAGCATCACGTACTTGGTATGATCGATTGAAGACTTTTCTTTTAGAAACGGGTTTTGCAATAGGTAAAGTAGACACTACCCTGTTTATTAGGAGAATAGAGACAGATATCTTGATCATACAAATATATGTAGATGACATAATTTTTGGTTCTACTAATAGTAATCTATGTCAAAAGTTTGCTAACACCATGAAAAACGAGTTTGAGATAAGTCACATGGGTGAACTCAATTATTTCCTTGGACTACAAATTAAGAAGTCACATAATGGCATATTTATTAATCAAGGAAAATATGCTAAGGAATTACTCAAACGGTTTAACATGGATAGCAAGAGTAGTAAGACCACACCTATGGCTACTACCACTACCCTTGACAAAGATGAATTAGATAAGACTGTCGATCAGAAACTCTATCGAGGTATGATTGGCTCACTCTTATATATCACTGCTAGTAGACCGGACATTATGTTTAGTGTATGTTTATGTGCTAGATATCAGTCAAGTCCTAAATAGTCTCACTTAAAAGCTGTGAAACGTATTTTAAGATACCTTAAAGGCACATCTGAATATGGTCTATTTATCCACGTACCGATAACTTTCAACTTTTGTCATATAGTGATGCAGATTTTGCTGGTAATAAAACTGACCGCAAGAGCACTAGTGGGACATCACTTTTTGGGACATTCACTAGTCTCTTGGTGCAGTGAGAAGCAAAATTCGGTATCCCTATCTACTACAGAAGCTGAATATATCGCTGCAAGTTTGGCTTGTGCCCAAATCTTGTGGATAAAACAAACCCTATTAGACTATGGTATTTCATTTGAAAAACCTTCAATAATGTGTGATAATACCAGTGCTATTAACTTATCTAAAAATCCGGTTCAACACTCACATACGAAACATATTGATATTCGACATCATTTACGTGATAATGTTTTAAAGGGAGATATTTCCTTAGACTTTATTTCTACTGATAAACAGGGAGCTGACATTTTTACCAAACCTCTTAAGGAAGACACATTTATCACCTTAAGAAGAGAACTAGGGATTTGTAGTTTTCATGATGTTTCTTGAATTTTTTTTTGGTAAGTCGACTTACAAGTACTATTCAGTCGACTGCCAAGTATCTTTATTTTTCTAAGTTTTATCTGAGTTTTATGTTCTGGACAGTCGACTGTGCAGAATACCCAGTTGACTGACCAGTTGTATTAGTTCTATGTTCGTTTGTTTATTTAGCTTTCGACTAAGTCGACTGCCGCTTAATACCAGTCGACTGTCGCGAATCAGTTTTCTTAAAAATTGAATTTTGGCACATCGTTTGAGGCGATTCTTTTCACTTTACTGCTACCCTTTGACCGATCTGAGCCTTTGAAGCTCCCTAACCTTCATCTCAGTCATCCATTCAAAGTAAAAACCCTAACTCTTTACCCTCATTCTTTCTCTTTTACCCTAACCCTCTCTCTACCGAGCTCTCAAGTCGGATGCTGCTGCTGCTTGGTGATTTCAAGTATTTTGAAACCCCAGATTGAAGATCTCTTTCAATTTTCAGTGATTCTCAGAAGATCTCTTGAAGTTCTTTACTTCTCTTTGCTACTTCCTTGTCAGTATATTATATTTTCTAAGAACTCTTTTCCCTCTCTTGATTTTCAGGATCTATTTTTTGTTATGGCCCCCAAAAAATCCCATTCATCTAATGTTGAAGAAGGACAAGGATCTAGAAACTATCTTCAACATTTGAGAAAACCAGATCTCATTGATAAATGGTACATTATTTGTTCCATTATCATTTTTCCCGATAGATTTGTGAATTTTCCGAATTTAGATCGGTTCCCTCTAGCCCCATTGTTAGAGCAATGTGGGTTATTTGATCTATTGTCTCTTGTCAATCAACCCTCTTATTATCCTCACTTAATATATTTGTTTTATACAAATATGAAGATTAATTCAAAGGATGGTAATGAGATTCTTATTTTATCATCTGTCAAAGATAAACATATGAGAATCTCCCCTGCAAGACTAAGTCTAATTTTGAGTTTGTCTGATGAAGGGTGTGACTTAGGAGATGTTGATATGAATGATGACTCCATCTTTTCTAAAATTTATTTGTCAAATCATGGTCCTCCTATGACCAATCGATCCATCACTCCTATTACTAAGCTAGTTGCACGAATACTGTCATATAACATTATTCCCAAAACTGGGAGTTATGATCAGTATTCATTTCAGTTGCAACAAGCTGTTTATGCAATATTCGGCAATATTAAAATAAATTGGGGTCTAGTCATCTTTAAACGTCTTGCTAAGGCTCATACTTCATTTCTTCTCTTTGGTGCTTTACTCACTCACGTCTTCTATGCTCATGATGTTGATCTCGAATCTGAGACGGATGTTGTAAAACACTTTGATTCATTTGATGGTGCTAGTTTAGCACGTATGAAGTGGCTAAATTCTCCACCTAGGTCTCCTTCTAGGAATGTCCCTCCTATCCCCTTAGCCACTTCAGCTCGTCGGTCTTCTGCTTCTAGTTCCTCTCATCCTCGTGCTGATTTTGATGATCCAAGAAGTCTTTACACTTTTGTTAATTATATTATGGATCATCAAGAAGCTCTCATGGATCGTCAAGATGCCCTTGAAGCAAGTATTTCTCATCTTACCCACCTATTCACCACTCAGTTTCCTCCTCCCTCTCATGGTGGCCAAGATGAAGTTGATGAAGATTGATGAGCTATTATTTTTATATTTTTTTTCTATGTATTTCCTACTTATTGTTGCATTTTCTATCTATTATGTAACCGTTTGAACTAAGACTATTCACTTTCTATATAAATGTCATTTTGCTATGTATTATTTTTGTGGTTTATTTTTTTTCCTCCATTTTTTTTGTTGATGACAAAGGGGGAGAAAATATAAGCTATAATCTTTATGTTGCTTTGTGTTATGTTTATGATGCTTTGTGTTATGTTTTTGTGTTGCATATCTTTGTGTATGTCTTTGTATATGTTTTTGTGCATGTTTTCACACCTATACATGTTGTACATTTGATAGGTGGAGCATGTAAGCATTTTTAATATTTATTTCCATTATTGTAAGCTATTGTGTTGTCATCATCAAAAAGGGGGAGAATATTGATTCTTGATTTTGATGATTATAGTACAATGCAAAGTTGTTGTGCTACTTCTTAAATATTACAGGATGTACACAAAGGAAAAATGTTCAAACAAACTCTCAAAGCAAGTTGATCAGCAAGGCTACAAACAAAGCTCTCAAAGCTAACTGATCAAGAAAGCTACAAGGTTGCCAGCTTCAAAGATAAAAACAAAGGCTAAAGCTCCATCTCAAGACTCAAGACTCAAGACAAGACCTATGCTTAAACGTGTTGTATTAAGTGTCTTGTAACAGTTGTAACTCTTTTTTTCTTTGAGTCTTAGAATGCTGTAATAGCCTTGTCACACACACTCTCACATATCTTTAAATAATTCAGTATTTTACAAACTTAAAAAGATCAAAACAAGCTTGAATAAGCTCAGCTATTAAGTACCAATTGACCGCTATTTGGCACCAGTCGACTGTCTAGTACGAAACTGTCTGAAATCATTCAAACTCTGACCAGTCGACTCATTATGGCAACCCAGTCAACTGTTCAAGCCGTTTCGACAGTTTTCTGTTTTTAAACTTGTTTTTCAAAATCAAATCTTTACTACCGTTGTATGGAGTTGGGACTCAACCTTCCAACGGTCAATCGTCTCTAACTCTATAAAAAGAGTATAAAGATCATTTGACAATGGTTAACAACTTTTTTCCAAGCATTTTGTTTCTCAAGTTCTCAAGCTTTTGGTTTTGACAAGAAAAAACATTCTAAAAGCATTCACTTTCTAAGTCTTGGTTGTCTGAAATCAGTCTAGTATAATAGTGATTTCGTTTTAGACTGATTTCGGTAGTTAACCTAATAGCCACACACAAAATCACATTCACAACAAGGCTATAGGTTGATTATAAACATTTTGTTGTTGTTCTTCACTCTCGGGTCGTGAGAGTGGTTCCTCTCGGTTGGAGAGTAGAGCTCTAGGATGTAGCGTCAGGTTTTTACTCTTGGTGGAAGAGTGGGGTGCTCTCTCTAGTGGTGAGAGAGGACTACGGGTTGGACAAGATTGTTGTCTAACGCCGTAGGGTATTCTTGTAATTTTTCAAGAATAGTGGAAAATTTTGAAGTGGGTTGCTTGGGGACTGAATGTAGGTCGGGAGGACCGAACCAGGATACATCATGTGTTCTCTGTGGTTGTATCTCTTGAACCTTTTATTACTTGCATTTCAATTCTCTCAAAATCGTTCTGGTAAGTCGACTGATCAGACTGGTATTACAATCTTCTCAGAAACTCTTCTGGCAAGTCGACTGCTTTTTGTATTAAGTCGACTTATCAGACTAGTATCAAAATACTCTTCTACTCTGACGCCTCAATCAACTGAACTTTCCTTTTACATTCGACTGAACAGAAGATAATTTTTAAATTCCACAATTAATTTTTATAAAACACTATTCAACCCCCCCCTCCTTCTAGTGTTTCTTGACTTGCCTACAAGATCCAACAGTAACATCCCGTATAATTTTTTTTATAAAAATACATTTTTATTTTACGGCACGTGCAACGCACGTGCCATTTCATCTCATCGTTCATTCAAAAAAAATTTTTTTTTAGTATGCACATGTTCTCTTTTATTTTATCTTATTTAGTTTTGCTTCTTATTTAGAGCCCATAGACCTAATATAAGACTCTAAGCCCACTAGAATAAACTAAATGAATAAACCAAGCCCACCAGATAAGCCCATTAATCCTACAATTAGTTGTAAACTTTCTTACTGATGTCATGTAACAACAAGTTGATACACAAATATAAATATAAAAATATAAAATATATAAAATATGAGAGAGTGTGCACTTGTGCACTACACGTGCACGTGCATGCACAAGAGAAGCCATTGGCCGGCCTTGCATTTGGGTAGTGGGGAGAGTGGAGAGAGTGGGAGAGTGGGGAGAGTGGGTAGTTACTTGGAGGTGTGAGATTAAATCCTAGCCATTCATTTCTCCTATAAATACCCCCCCTCCCCCAAAGTTTGTCATTTGCACCAAAATAAGAATCAAAAGAGAGAAGAAAAGAAAGAGAGCTAGAGAGTTTTATCTTGCAATTCTTGGAGGCTTGGAGTTGTTCTTGCTAGGAGGAGAAGGGTTACGCGATCGTGTTGGAGCTAGGAGCTTTCTAGAATTGTTTTTCTACATTGCAAATCTTCTTTGAGGTGGGTGGTTCTTAAATCCTTTCAAATGTTAGTAGTATGATGCATGCTAGTTGATATATGGTTTAGTTGTTAAATTTTGATTGGTATGATGAATTTAGATTTCATAATCTTATTTTAATTGTGTCATGATGTGTTCAAATGAAACTCTGATTCAAATAAATGACTAGAACTTTTGTTTAACTAGAAAGAGAAAGAGAAAGTACCATCAAGTGAATTGTTGGAATGAAGACTGATGCATGTTAGAATGTTTTTATAATAGTCAAAATAATGCAACATGTATGAAAAGGGTTTTAAGATGCTATTATAGTAAAGAAATGCGGAAATAGTCTCACTAGTATATATTTTTATGAGAATAAGGAATTTTTATAAAAAAGTTTTGATGAGATACGACATTTTATTGAAAATTGGTAATATGAGTTCTTTAATGCAAGTTCGGAGGAAAAGTTTATTATATTGTCGAAAATAAGAATTTTTTCAATTTAATTATATGCACTATACTGTATTTTTTAAAGAAAACATTCTGGAGAAGAATTAGATTTTAGATGATACAATTAATTGGGAAATCAAAATTGTTAAAGAAAGAGTTATAAACAGACCAGTGGAATAAAGAAATTTTAACTTACAATCATAACAGAGAATGGGTTTGGGAATACTGGTTTTCGGTGAGGGTTTAGAGCACTGTGAACAGTGCGTGGTTTCATGGGTTCGAGTCTCGCAGAGGCTCTGTTTTTTCCAAAATTTGATTTTTCCCAATAACAAGTGCGCTTGTATATAAGACACTCAAATGATTTTCCATCTCTAGCCGCCTTTGGGCTTTCTGGTCTTCGGGTGCGATCTGAGGTGGTTACTGTAGCTGGGTGGGGGTCATGGGTTCGAAACCCGCCAGCCCTATTTTAATGTTTTTTCGTATTTTTCAGTTTTAAGAGCAATAAAAATTAAGGGGCAGGGGGGGATCTATTATTCCTCCAAAATTATCTAGATTTTATAAAAAAAATATTTCCACAATATTTTGATCTATTTTGTGAGAATGGAAAGTGGAATTTACATTAAATAATGTTGAAGAACTCGAATTCATCAATTAAAAATGTGACTCTTGTATAATTAAAGAAAGATGAAAATTTGAATGCAATTAAAATCCTCTTAACGAGATGTTATAGTAATTGACTGAGAATATTTGAATTCCACACAATGCTATAAGTGATTAAATTGATAACGAAAGTTGAAGTGAGTTACTTCATGTTATGAGATTATAAAAAAATATTTTCTTTGAGAAAGAGACTGTGAATGAAGAAATTGAAATATTATTTTGAGGTTGAATATAACATATTGTTGATCTCTAGAATGATATAGTTGTTGGAATCTAGAGGCTAGGCGAGACCCTTAGAAACCGACAGTTGTTATTAATATAAATTTGAGAGCTAACTAGTGTCGGTTGAACATCTCTTGAGAAGTAGCCAGTTGGAGCTGACTATCTCTTGTATTGGTTTAAGTCCGGTAGGATAAGATAGCTCTAGGTTGTGATGATTTTCTTCTAAAATAAACTGAAAACTTAAGGACATGCACTAAGGGGAGACGTGATGAAATATGGGCAAACATGGGTATGAGGGCCTCAATTGGTCTGCGGTGTAAGATAGTTTTTCCGGAATTATCGAGATGTAATTGGGAGTGTCCCCAGCTCATCTGCAGTGTGGGATTCATCTCCGAAATTATCGGGATCGAGACGGCGCCTATCGGGTGTTTTAGGAATTTGTAGGTGCCATAGCTTGCAGTATAAGATAGTTTTTCCAGAATTATCGAGGTGTGACTGGGAGTGTCCCCAGCTCACCTGCGGTGTGAGATTCATCTTCGGAATTATCGGGGTATGGGCCTAATACTTCCAAAACATCTAAACCTTATCTTAGTCACCGTAGTAGTAATTCATAGCGAGGGATCTAACCCTTTAATGTGAAGTACGTAAGTATTTGCCCTCGGACCTATGTAGTATGGGATACATAGAATCCGAGCAAGTATGCATTACTGTCATCATGGTGTAGACATCTGCATTAGGCATTAAGTCATTGCATACACTGACATGTTTAGGTTAGTCACTCTTTTACACTTTGTTTACATTCAAGTTTGTGGTTATTAAATTATTAAAGAATCGTTATATTTTCAGCATAATGAGGATGGCCGTGTATAATATTGTGTCGGTTGTAAGCAACTGACGTGCCCACAGCTTCATATGCAGGACTTAAAATTTACAAGAAGATATAAAGAAGAATTTGATATTGATGATTACTTAAATGCTAAAGTTATTACAAATTGTATATTTACCATGTTGTAATTCATTTATTAATTCTGCTGCGTGTTGATGTAAAAGTCTTTGTTGTAATGAAAGTTTCAAATTCATTGTAAAATTGTATGAAGTGAAGTGTAGATTCTGCTGAGCTACGAATTACTGCATTTTGATATTCGGGGCGTTACAATGTTTACTACATTGAGGTAGATGCTGGGAATTGTGCCACGTATTTCTGAGTTTATTATATTGGAAATTCGGAGCGCTACAAGAATTCAAACACTATTCAGTTCGAGAGCGTGGCGTTATATCTACGTCAACACTACTGTCGAGAGCGTGGAGTGGGAGACGGACGCCTCAGCAAACTCCAGCACCTGGACGAGGTGAATCTATTTTAAGGAGATTATGTGATACACAAGCCTCGACACAAATCGGTTTGGTTTTGTAATTTAGTTATTTATTTTGTTTGTTTTTCTTCTTCTCCTCCTTATCTGATTTTGTTTCTATAGATCAAACTTGGCTTTATTACAAAGAATTTTGTAACAAAAAATTGTAACAAACTTAAAACATATTTTCATTTCCTTGACTTTCATTTCCTTGATTTTTTAGGCACTCCTTTTATTTTCTTTTTTTTATTCTAAAAAATTTGCACTCGTGTTTTCAGATTCAAAATGGCAACTTCATCGGAAAATATTGTTGTGGCTGAAACGGTCCAAATACCGACTGCTGATGCAGCACAAGTGCCAACTGTTGTTGTGGCACGAGTTCTAATGCCAGTCGTTTTACCTGTCTCAGTCTCCCCTGGGGAGAAATGTAACATCTTGAATTTTCAATTATAATTAAATATAAGTTTTTTTGATTTCACGTGGTTCGCACGTGCAAATTTATGTACAATTACTCTTAAAAATTTATTTAGTTTATGTCATGAACAAAGTGTTTTACATTCTTCTCTTCCTTTTTTTTTTAAAATCCTAATTTAAACTCTAGGCCTAATTGTTTAGTTCTAGTCCACACTAATTAATTTAATTATTTTAATTAATAAGCCCATGGATTTTTAGCCCACCAAAATAAGCCCACTAGTTTATTCTCTTTTTAAATAAGACAACTTGTAGGGTAGACTTATTTTTGTAACAAATTAATTAATAAACATGAACAACTGATAACTATGTGTGCATTGTGTGACACGTGCATTGCACTTGCACGTGCCTAATGCATGGTGAGGGGTGGCCGGATTGTACCAGAGAAGGTGGGAGTGATGGAGTAGTGGAGAGTTCGTTAAGTGTTCATGGGTAGTTGTTCTAACTCAATAATGCATCCTAGCCCCTAATCTACATCCATCTAAGTTAATCTACACCCTTCATTTGGCCCTAAGAAGTGTATAAATAGCCCCCCCTAGCCATTCATTTCTCTTGCACCATCAAAATTTGTAAAGGAAGTGAGAAGAAAAGATAGAGTTGTAAGAAATTAGTGTGAGAAAAAAGATTGAGAGATTGTGTTTTGTGTTCCCTTCCCCATTGGAGACCGGCCTACATCAAGAGGACAAGGAGGAGCTTCGGCTTGCATAGTACAAGGAGGAGAAGGCTCATCTTGGTGTGCACAAGCAAGGAGGACAAGGCTTACAAATAGGAGTGGATCGTGTGTTCAAGGAGTTTCCCTAGGAGTTCTCTTTTGTTTTCTTCAATTAAGATGGGTGATTTCTCTACTTCTAATGTAGATATCATGCTAGGGATTGAATTGATGAAATTGCTAAGAAAAACTAGTTAAATTAGCCATGTGTTTGTTTAAAAAGAGACTAATTAAAAATAAAGTGAATGCTTGATGAATTGATTGATAATTGATAAAAATTGTGATAATTACATTGGAAATTATCATGTTGCTATGAAATATATGTTTTTGAACCATGCTAGATTAAGGAAATTTGCTTTTGAAATGACTAGTTGATTAATTGAACCATTGATATGTATTATCTTAATTAATGTAACACTAGTGTGAAAAAGGAAATTATGTTCTAGAAACATTTGTAGAATAAAAGAAAGTAAGAAAATAATCTTTCGTGAAAGTTGTAGTGCCAAATTATGTAGAAATCATGGTTGCTTTTCAATGTCGAAAATGTACACATAGAATATAAAGTAGAAAGAAAAATTCATATTTTTATGTCAAAATAATGATTTTTAAAATACTGTTATGCTGCAAATTTCTAAGATTAATAATCCGGAAATTTTTTGATACAAAATAGAGCAGAAAAGAATTTAAGAGACTTTGAATTATAAAGAATTAGTAACAAACAGAGAGTTAAGTTATAAATAACTCAATTCATTTCTCATCGATTAGTCACCTTGGCCTTACTGGTCTTCGGGTGCGTTTTAAAAATATTGTAGCTCGGCGGAGGGTAGGTCTTGGGTTCGAGTCTCTCCAGAGACTTTATTTTCTAGAAAATTAATTTTAACTCAATACCGAAACCCAAAACTTATATATAATTTAAGCTCCTATTCAACAGTTAGCCACTATGGCCTAACTGGTTCTCGGGTGCGCCTTAAGACCGTTACTATAGCAACGCGGAGGTCTGTGTGCGTGGTTTTGAGTCCGGACCTGGCCACTTCTTAGAAAAATTGATTTTTTTTTATTTTATTATTTTTTAAGTGATTTAAAAATTGAGAAAAAAATATTAGAATTATTCTAAAAATGCCTAGAGTTCATGAAAATTAATTCTATAACTTTTGACCTGTTATAATGAGAATTAGAGGCTATTTTTAGAAAAGAACTTGATACAAACTATTAGAATGAAATATTGATTAATTAAAGGAAATAAATATTTTTCTTTTAAAAGAAATTTTGAGTAGAGATTTTTAAATGAGATTGTGTCTTGGAAAATTTAAGTAAGATAAATGTGATTTTTGGCTTAATAAGTGGAAGATTGACATTATGAAAGTAAAGGAATTATGTGAAGTTAAATTATGAATGTGATAAGTTTGAAAAATGAACTTGTCGTATTATACATGAAATTTGTACATGAAAATGGAATGAAAGATCACGATGAATTATGAGAAAAATTTGTGTGTGAATACTCAATTTTTATGAACATGAAATGAGATTAAAGACTAGAGTGTAACTAAGTTATTATACCGGCATTGAATTAAATCTTTGAGATAAAATATTGAAATGAAAGACCAAGTTTGGGTCGTTATTGTTGATTGATGGTTAAGACCGGTATAGAAGAAGTGCTAACTCTAGGGTGTTGATTTTATTCATGATTCAAATAACTAAGGACAATACAATAGAGAAGATGTGACGAAAGTAAGAGAAAAATATGAGTATGAGGGCCTCGGATCTATGGTATGAGAGTATTCATAGGTTGCCTGCTTGATGCGTCATGTCATGGCGTGGATACATCTCCGAAATTATCGGAACCGTGGCAACGCTTGTGGGGTGTTTGGTGACTATGTAGTGCTATCGTTCCATGACGGAGGCAAATTGTCCATAGGCTCTGCATGATGCGTCATGTCACGATGTGGGATTCCCCTCCAGGCTCTCTGGGCATGGGCTCGTAACTCATATAACATCTAGGATACTTACCGTAGGTACCGTAGTAGTTTAAGTCATAGCGAGGGATCTAACCCTACAAGATGAAGAACGATTAAGGGCTTGCCATCGGACCTATATAGTATGGGATGCATAGAATCCGAACAAGTGCGCATTAGTGTCATGTAATATAAATAACTGCATTAAGGACTAAGTGCACATTCACACACAACATCAATAGGATAGTCCCCCTTAGCTTTGTTTGTGACAAATGTGTACTTTCTAAGTAAGAGAAATTAATGTATTATATCATAACATCAGTTGTATGCAACTGACGTGCCCACAGTTTCTATGCTGAATAAAGTGAATGACAAGACTAAACATTGAATGTTGCTTAAAGAAATGTTTAAGTTGATGTTTAATTCATGTATCATGTTGTAATTTATATTTCTCTGCGTTGATGTAATCATTGTTGTAAATAAAGTTTTAATTTCCTTGTAAAATTGTACAAAGTGAAGTGTAAAGATCCTGTGAAACTTTGAATTCAGTCTTATTTGGAATTTGAGGTGTTACAAGAAACCTGAGAAGTTCAACGGGCTACTCGACCTCTCAGTTGTGGTCTCGAAGGTGAAATTGATGGGTTAAAACCCCAAGGAATGGTGGATTGACACTAGAGCTACTCGACACGTGTGCTCCAACATAAGTATGTTCTCCACTTTCGAACCATTAGAGAATGGGGAGAAGATGTTTATGAGGAACTCAACCACTTCAGAAATTAAAAGCCAAGGCAAGGTAATCTTGAAGATGACTTCTGGGAATGAACTGACACTAAACAATGTTGCATATGTTCCTAAAATCCGTAAGATACTAGTATCTGGTTCGTTGCTTAATAATCACGTATTTCGTTTAGTGTTTGAGTCAAACAAATTATTTTTCCGATGAGTGGAATGTATGTTAGTAGAGGATACATGAGTGGTGGAATGTTTAAACTCAATGTAATGACCATGGTCAAGAATATCAATAAAGCTAGCTCTTCTACTTATATGCTTGAGTCTTCCAATTTATGCCATAGTAGACTAGGACATGTTAATTATGGTACTTTGCATAGACTAATTAACTTGAATCATATACCAACATTCCAAATTGATTCCAAACATAAGTGTGAAACTTGTGTTGAGGCAAAACTAACAAGATCATCAGTTAAAAGTGTTGAAAGAAATAATGAACTTCTTGATTTAATTCACACTGATATTTTTTATTTCACAATGATACAAAAAAAAGGTGGTAATAAATATTTTATTACATTTGCTGATGATAGCATAAAATATTGTTAAGTGTATTTGCTTAAAAGCAAGGATGAAGCGATATAGAAATTTGTTCTCTATAAAAATGAAGTTGAGAATCAACTCAACAAGAAAAATAAGGCACTAAGAAGTGATCGAGGTGGAGAGTATGAATCTCCATTTACTGAAACTTTTGCTAAGCGGATTATACATGAAACCACAACGCCTTATTCTCCCCAGTCCAACAGTGTTGTTGAGCGAAATAATCGTACCTTGAAGAAAATGATGAATGCAATGTTAATATGTTCTAGTTTGCTACCAAACTTGTGGGGAGAAGCTATACTTTTAGCTAACTATCTTTTGAATAAGGTGTCCAAAAAGAAAGAAGAGAAAAGTCCATATGAATTCTGGAAATGAAGAAAGTTATCCTACAATTACTTGTGAATGTGGAGATGTCTTGCCAAGGTGGCAGTACCTCCACCTAAGAAAGTGAAAATAGGACCCAAAACGGTTGATTGCATTTTTATTGGCTATACACATAATAGTAATTTTATAGGTTGTTGGTATACAAATCTGATTTCTCTGAGATACAAATGAACACGATAATGGAGTCTAGAAATGCATTGTTATTTGAAGATATATTTCATGTAAGTCTAAGGAATAACCAAGTTCTTCCAAACGAACACATGAGTCAATTAAGATAGTGAAAACCAAGATGAAGAAATTGATGAGGAACCTAGACATAGTAAAATAACTAGAACCGAAAAATCTTTTGGTTCAGATAACTTTTATGCTTAAAGGTGAACCTCAAACTTTCAAAGAAGTAGTGAGCTTTAGTGATGGCCCTCTATGGAAAGAAGCCATTAAGAGTAAAATTGATTCTATCTTGCAAAATCATACTTGCGAACTAGTGGATCTTCCACCAGGTAGTAAATCTTTATATTCCAAGTAGATTTTCGAGAGAAAAGTGAAAGCTGATGAATCAATTGATAAATATAAGGCAAGACTTGTTATCAAATGATATAGATAAAAGGAAGGTCTGGATTACTCATATTCTCCTGTGACGAGAATAAATTTTATTAGGATGGTACTTGCAATAGCAGCCTTGCGCAATCTTGAAGTACATCAAATGTATGTGAAAATAGATTTTCTTAATGGAGATTTAGATTAAAAAAATCTACAGGGAACAACTTGATGGGTTTTCAGCTCCAGGACAAAAAAAGAAAGTATGTAAACTCGTGAAGTCATTATATGGCTTAAAACAAGCATCGAAGCAATGACATGAGAAATTTGACAATATCATGATGACAAATGGCTTCAAAATCAATAAATGTAATAAATGTGTATGTCAACGAAAATAAAAGTGGATATGTCATAATATGCTTGTATGTAGATGACATGCTTATTGTTGGAAGTAATGATAAGATGACTAAATCTACTAAAAACATATTGAACTCGATAAACTCGATGTCATGAGGTATTTATAGTCGCTGGAGGATTAGTTTCAAGATATTGAATTATCTCTATTTTCCGGTGTATTGATAAAGTTTATTATTCTCTTTTTCATGAAGAGATAGAGTCAGTTACTCTTCTCTTGATAAAGATATAGAGTTAGTTGACTTTGTTCTTCATGAAGAGATAAAAGTAATTGTAGAGATAGAGTTAGAACCCTTATAAAGATAGCGAGCTTTTAAACCCTCTCTTATTGATGGAGATATGGAGCGTTAAGAATGATATTTCAGATAATCATGAATTCATTCATGTTGGACCGCTTATGGAAACCCAGTATTGTAACATCCTGAATTTTAAATTATAATTAAATAAGAGTTTGTTTGATTTCACATGCTTCGCATGTGCAAATTTATGCACTTCTTCTCTTAAAAATTATTTATTTTTATACCATTGTCACACCCTGCTTCCTAAAAACACGGAATACGAGCGCGTGACAAATCCCAGCGAATAATTTTTATCATTCATGAGCTGTAGAATCGACTCAGCATCATAACAAGAATATAACAAAATGTACACAACCACGCATGCATGAATAATTTATTAATCAACAGAAAATATTTGAAACAAAATAATAATATACCAATTAGTTTTCAAATCTGGATCAAAAGATAAAACTCGGGAACATAAGCCCGATACAAGTTTCAAGTAGCAAAAGAAATAAATAACTCAAAAAAAACAAATATTTTAAGCAAGTCCTTTCTCCAAGCGAAGCCTAGAATGTCTGCTCACCACTTTCAGTAGGCAATTCGTCTCCAAAGTCTGTTTAAAAAAATAAAAAGGAGAAAATAGAGAAATCAAGACAAACACCCTTAGTGCAAGTTAGGGTCGCAAATAGTAAAATAAGTACAAGAAATATGGAACAAGATTTGGATCAAGAATGTAATAGGGATGCAACAAGTAGTGGGAATTCAAGAAATTAGCTAGCAAGAAAGACAACTTGAGTGACAAGATTGGGTAACAAATACTAGCAGTAGAACAAGTGGCTAGTGAACATGTAATGGTATCAAGCATCAAGTAATAAGTATCACTTACAAGTGTCGAGTAACAAGTAACAAGTCTCAAGTAACAAGTTGTCAAGTACAAGTATCAAGTAGCAAGTGTCAAGTATTATGCTCAAGTATCAAGTTTCATGTATCATGTCATCAAGTATCAAGTAAGCATGTGTCATGTTCAATTATTATGAGTCAAGTCTTGTAGTTATTACTATCTAGGTAGCACTTCATGTGCCATCCTTTTATTACATGGTTTCTACAGTCAATGCAATTTCATTTAGACATAGTGGTGGATTTTACAGGGCGGTGTACTCAGGTCATGTAGAAAATACGAGCATGTGATCAAACCATGGGCTCTAGAGATGGCCCCCGCAGGCTCTAGAGGTGGCTCCCGTCAACCCTTGACGTGGCACTTAGTTCCATTTGATCGTAAATACATATCATGTAATCATATAATGGGCTCTAGAGGTGGCCCTCGTCAACCCTTAACGTGGCACTTAGTTCTATGCGGTACTTAGTTCTATTTAACGTAAAATTATGGGAAACATGGGCCTCCTTCCGAGTACACTTACCTATATTGTCCACTAATATGGTCTTTCCCTTAAACCCCGGCTTGTTATTTATTATTATCATCAAGCAAGCATGAAAGTGTGCGAAACAAGTCAAGTGAACATAATCAAGAACATGAAACAAGTCAAGTAAACATAATCAAGAACATGAAACAAGTCTAGGCTAAATAGGATACATGTTCGAGGACCAAAAACCAATCAAAGTATTAAGAACAACAAGAATTCCAAATCTGGACAGCATGACGTTGATGCACCAAAACTGCAATTTCCGTTGCTACAAGATAGAAAATGTGGATCCATTAGAAGGTCTAGAAACTAGACTCCTGCCCGGTTCCAACGCATATAATTAAGGTTTATAAAAGTTGTGGTAACATGTGTCAAAACAGCAAACTATACAACATTTGTGTTATGCCATAATTTGTAAAACTAAGTTTATACATATGAAAAAGTATTGAAACATCATTAATTAATTCTAAAAAAATTAGGAAATGTTCTCTAGGGTGTCCAGTAATAGCATGCAAAATTTCATATCATTTACTTACTGGTACCATAGTTAAAATAATTGTAAACTAAAGAGGTGCAGCAGTTTTGTGAATCTGCGACTATCGACACAGTAGCAGTATAACTACGATATCTCCTAGACCGTAACCCGAAATGCGAAAATTCTGGATGTTATTGGCAACTAGACACTTAAGGCTCATTTTATATTCAGGGCTCAAGTTTAGATTTTGGTTTTATCGGGGTCGAAACAGCAAGGCAAGATAGAAACAGAAACCAACTAAAACACTTTTTGTATGAAATGAATCAAAATCTTACTAGTAGTGAACAAGTGTATCAACGAAGGGTTGTGACTCTTAGATCATGTAATAGATAAGGCGAAACATGAGATCATCAATGATAAACAAAGAGGAGTCACATTCACAAACTATTTGCAGTATTTTCAAGAAAAAGCTTGTACTAGAAAACGAAATGTACAAGGAGATACTTGCCATGGGGTGTAGACGATGAATCCGACGAAAGAGTAACGAAAATGGATCCTGAGCGGCGAGCACGATCGACACGAATCTCGATGATAAAGATGATGATCAAGTTGAAGATCAAGCAAATCCAACGACCGAGATCGAACATAAAATATATAAGAATTAGAAGAGTGCCAAAAGAGTAAATATACCATGATTGACAATTGATGAATAAGAACAAAAAGTGGATCAAATGTTTAACTCACCAAGTAGAAGACGAACGAGACGATCAAGGGCCGAGATCAAGTGTGATCGATCGATCAGACGGCTGAGACGAAGATCAAGATGATGATCACAATCGCGATGATCAAAAGAGATCCGACGGTCGAGATCAAGATCTTGATGATGAGACGATGATCACGATCGCGATGATCAATGATCGAACGGCCTAGATCCAATGGCTTGGTGATGATCAAATGGAGGATCGGATGGTTGAGATCTGCTAGCGATGTGATGATCAGATCTGGTGATCAAGATGATCAGAGAATCGGACGGCCAGGATCAAGAGATCAAGATCTGATCGAATGGACGGCCCATAATCGACATGACCACAACCCATGATCAACCATCAACTCCACGGCTAAGCTTGACGGTTGCATGGCTTCGGCGATGGCGAGCGGTGCTGCGGGGACTGCTGGTAACAGGGGTCGGCACTGGCATCAACGTCGAGGCGAGGTGGCTGAGCGACGGCTGACGGAAGAAGGAAAGCACCGGAGGGAGTTGCAGCGGCACTAATCGCTGCGGCCGAAGAGGGACAGCGACGGGGGATGCCGCAGGCCCGGCGCGTTGCTGTTTTGGTTGTCGGAGGGGAAGCACAGGCAGTGTGTCGCTTGGGAGGCAGGGCTGACGACGGGCGCTATCGTTGTTGCTTCGCGAGGAGAACGGCGTAGCACAGGGGGGGTCGCCGACAGCGAGGGCACACCGACGATGAGTAGGAGGACAGAGGTGGTCTGGAGCTTGAAGGCGGTTTGGAAGGAGATGAGAAGGTAAGGGAGAGAGGGTTGGCGGCTGGGGTTAGGGGGTAAAACAGTAGGTAGGTTTAGGTTTAGGGTATAGGGTTAATTAGGAGTTTAAATAGAATGGGTTATTGGGTTTGGGTTATCGGGTATTAAAATAGATCCAATAGGAGTTTGGGATATATTGGTAAAGGGTGTTAAAATATATTGGGTTTTAAAATCCAATAGGATCAAGATAACAAATAAAATAGGGTTTATAACAAAATATAATTTGCATTAAAATATAGAATTCATTTGAAATAAGTACAAATATGAGTAGTACATAGAGATAGGTTTTTAAATTAACAAACAAGGATAATAAAAAGAAAAACAATAATATCAACAATCATAATAATAATAAAAATAAATTAACAGTAATAATAATAATAATAAGATTTGTGTTATAATACAAAATTATTGGAAAATAGTCACAAATAAAACCATCGATTAGAATAAGGTTTAACAGAGGATCCAATAATATATTTTAACAAAAGAATTTTGAAAACGGAAAATAATAATAATAATAATAATTTACAAAAATTTTAAATACAGAAAATACGGATTTGGGAAAACAGGAGTTACAACCACGAACAAGTATTTTTAATTCTTCTATTTTTAATTTAAAAAGCCTATTTAAACTCTAGGCCTAATTGTCTAAATCTAGCCCACCCTAATTAAATTAATTATTTTAATTAGAATCCTTAGCCCATAGACTTTTAGCCCACTAGATTGAGCCCACTAATTTAATTCTCTTTAATTATCACAACTTGTAAGGTAGACTAGTTTTGTAACCAATTAATTAACAAATATATGTAAAACTAGTTACTAGGGGTGCTTTGTGTGACATGTGCATTGCACTTGCACATGCCAAACACATGGAGAGGGGGTGGCCGGATTCAAGATTACGAGAGTGGGAGAGATAGAGTAGTGGATGAGTGGTTATTTGTTCATGGGTGGTTGCTCTAACTCCCTAATTCATCCTAACCCCTGATCTACTTTCATCAAAACTAATCTACACCCTCCATTTTGCTTTGAAAAATATATAACCCACCCCCCCCCCCCCCCCCCCCCCCCCATTCTATTCATGAAATACACTAGAAAATTGGAAAAAGAAAAAAGAAAAAAAGAAACAAGTGTGAGAAGATTGAGTGGTGTTTTGTTGTGTGTTCTTACACCCGTTGGAGGCCAGCTATTCACCAGGGAGAGGAGAAGTGCTCGGGTTCCATCTAGTATAAGGAGGAGAAGGCATTTTGGTGGCACAATCTAGGAGGAGAAGGAACCGTTCGTGTGTTTAAGGAGATTTCTAGGAGCTTTCTATTTGTTTTTCTTCAAAAGGTGGGTGATTTCTCAAGCTTCTAATGTAGATATCATGTTAGGGATTAAATTGATAAAATTGCTAAGAAGAAACTAGTTAATTTGGTCATGTGTTGTTTTAAAAGAGACTAGTTAGAAATGAAGTAAATGCTTGGTGAATTGTTTGATAGTTGCTATAAATTGTGATTTGCTACATTAGAATTATCATGTTGCTATGAAAATGTGAAAATTTGAACCATGCTAAATGTACAATATATGTTGATGAATGGCTAGTTGATTTATTGAAATATTGGTTATATGCTATATTAATTATTGTGACAGTAGTATGATAAAAGAGATTATGTTCTAGAAATGTTGTAGAAACAAAAGAAAGCAAGAAAACAATCTTATGTGATAATTGTAGTGCTAAATTTGGTGGAAATCATAGTTGCTTTTAAATGTCGAAATTGTAGACATAGAATACAAGTTAGAAAGAAAAATTCATGTTTTTATGTCAAAATAATAATTTTAAAATACTATTATGTTGCAAAACTATAAGATCAGTAACCTGGAATTTTTATGAAACAAATTAGAGGAGAAAAGAGTTTAAGAGTTTTTGAAATATAAAATATTAGTAACAAACAGAGAGTCGAGTTAAAAACAACTCAACTCATCTCACATCAGTTGTTCACTGTGGCTTTACTGGTCTTCGGGTTTGCCCTCAGAGCGTTATTGTAGCAGGCGGGGACTGTGTGCTTAGGTTCGAGTCTCTACAGAGACTTTAATTTTTTTGAAATCAATTTAAACTCAAATACCGAAACCCAGAATATAATTATAATTCAAGTGTACTATCAAGCAGTTAGTCGGTTTGGTCTTTCTGGTCTTCTGTGGCGCCTTAAGGCGGTTACTGTAGCTAGGCGAGGTCTGTTGTGCATGGGTTCGAGCCTGGCTTCGGCCACCAATTTTTTTGAAAATGTGATTTTTATATATTTTATTAGTTTTATTAGTTTTAAAGTGATTTAAAAATTAAGAAAAAAATATTAGAAATATTAAAAAAATGTCTAGACTTAATGAGAATTTTTCTATAGCTTTTTGACTTATTATGATGAGAATCAGAGGCTATTTTTAGAAAAGAACTTAATACAAATTATTAGAATGAGGTATGGATTAATTAAAGAAAATAAATATTTCTCTTTTAAAGGAAATTTTGAATATAGATTTTTAAATGAGATGTGTCTTCGAAAATTTAAATAAAGATATTTGCGATTTGGCTTAATAAGTGAAAGAATGACGTTATGAAAATAAAAGAAATTGTGTGGAATTAAATTATGAATAGGGTAAGTTTGAATTCGTCGCGTTATACATGAAATTGTACTTGAAAATGAAATAAAGATCATGATGAGTTATGAGAAAATTTGTGAGTGTGAATACTCGACTTTATGAACATGAAATGAGATTAAAGACTAGAGTCCTTATACCGGCATTGAATAAATTCTTTGGGATGAAATATTGAAATGAAGGACCAAGTTTTGGTCGTTATTGTTGATTGATGGTTAAGACCGATATAGAGGAAGTGCTAGCTCTAGGGTGTTGATTTGTATTCATGATTAATAACTAAGGACAATACACTAGTGAAGATGTGATGAAAGTAAGAGAAAAATACAAGTATGAGGGCCTCGGATGTACGGTATGAGAGTATTCATAGGTTGTCTGCTTGATGGGTCATGTCATGGCGTGGATATTACTCCGGAATTATCGAGACCGTAGCGATACTTGTGGGGTGTTTGGTGACTACGGGTGGTGTCATCGTTCCATGACGGAGGCTGAATTGTCTATAGGCTCTGCATGATGCGTCATGTGACGACGTGGGATTCCCCTTCAGGCTGTCTGGACATGGGCTCGTAACTCATAGAACATCTAGGATAATTACCGTAGTTACCGTAGTAGTTTAAGTCATGGCGAGGGAATCAACCCTACAAGACGAAGAACGATTAAGGGCTTGCCCTCGGACCTATGTAGTATGAGATGCATAGAATCCGAACAAGTGCGCATTAGTGTCATGTAATATAAATAACTGCATTAAGGACTAAGTGCACACTCACACACGACATCAATAGAATAGTCCCCCTTAGCTTTGTTTGTGACAAGTGTTCTTTTTAAGTAACAGAAATTGATGTATTATATTTTAGCGTCAGTTGTATACAACTGACGTACCCACAGTTTCTATGCAGGATAAAATGAATGATAAGACTAAAGAGTGATTGCTGCTTATGAAGAAATATTCAAGTTAATGTTCAATTTATGTATTATGTTGTAATTTGCTTCTGCTGTGTAAAATATAATCATTGTTTTAAATTCCTTGTAAAATTGTACGAAGTGAAGTGTAAAGATCCTCTGGAATTTCGAATTCAGTCTTATTTGGAATTCGGGGTGTTACAAGTATGACAAGTCTGTTTTGGGTTGTTGGGCTTAAAAGAGGCTCAACTCTTTTTTACGAGCCCATATTTGTCGAAATTTACCATTTTACCCCTCAAGAGTTTTAGGATTCATACCTGATTTGAATAGTTCTGATTTGGTTCTATTTTTATGCATATCATCCACCAAACACATCTCCTCTCAAGCATTTGATGAAATGCCTTAGAAAAACTTACTGATTGTTACGGATGTCGTTCGAAGCTTTATTTGAAGAATTATTGGCAATACATTTAGTACCCACTCGTGGTTTGATAGGTTAAAGCCCTTGTGGATTGTAATTAACCCGGATGGGTGCAGACACATCTCTATGTATGAAGGGGATATTAGAAAGTGACTGAGCTTGGTTGCTGAAATTAAATTGCCTCTATTTATTAAAGAATCAAATCCTTAGGGTTTCCCTTTGTAACGTAGATCAATTGTGCTAGATTGTCTCTCCCACACAGCGCAATTAGGAAGAAAAATTGCTAATACGGCTTTGGTGCAGAGTAGTTTGGGACCCATTCGGCAAAATAAATGCGAATCGATTTGGAACCGCATAACCGCATATATGCGGTTCCAATTATTGATCCGCATATGGTAGGGTTCACGGTTTTTTGCAAACCCTCTCCCCCCACCCCCCCCCCCCCCCCCCCCCTTCATTTGTTGGTGGATATTTAATGGAAAAGATTATATATTCGTTTATTTAATTTGTTTCTTTAAACTTCTTTTAAATTTGCTATGTATAGATAATAATAGATAATAATTAAACTTATTCTTTTGCGAGATCTTCAATATGAGACTAATATTGAATATTCTTTCATATTATTAATTCAGATTATATATTCGTTTATTTAATTTGTTTCTTTAATATTCATTGAAAAATTACAAAACATACTACTGAACTCCCCCGAATACAAATAAGTCTAATAATTGGGGTGGTCATTGTTTTCCCCCTTGAAAATGAGTCGAACTACTGAACTACTCCGAGTAGAAGGTGAGATCTGAATCACTAAAGAGACCCTGAAAATATCCAGTTGTATTTGTGGGTCATTGTTGCTGGGATTCACGAGCCCTTCTTTCTGCTTTGCAACCATTCATGATCATCTGGTTCAGTTATGGATTTCAAACTAGTCAGCATAATTTTATTATCTTCACGATCATTGAGGATGAGAGAGAAATAAATATGCCAGTTTGGTAATTTAGTCATACAAGCAGATGATGCAACCCAATTTAGTCAGTTTTAAGATAGACACAAGAAAATTAAGGACAAGAAAGCTCATTTGAACTTTGGAACAGATTAACTGCTCATTTGTGGGAACCACACGGTTTGAATATGGTGGTACTCTTTTTCATACGGGTTTTTTAATGAGACAATCAATAATTGTATTACCTCTTTCTTAGTAAGTGTAACACCCATTTTAAATAATTGTGTAATAAATTTTTAACTATTTGTAGTATCTTTTTGCATTCAAAAAAAATATTTTGTGCAAAAGAAAATTACAAACAAAATATTTAGAACCCCAAAATAGACATTGGTTGGAGTACACAATGTGAAACCCCACACTAAAATGGCATATTCTAAACAATATGGTCAAATGGATCCCAAAATGGGAATGGAAAAGGGGATGGGGCTAGGTTGGGAATGCTCTAAGGAGTAGTGCCCATAAAGGGTTAATGGTGAATCTAACAACTCCAAAATACAGTTATGACGTCACGGATATATAGATCATAATCATATACACCGAAAAGTACAAACCGAATTAAGTGATTTAAACAATTATAGTGCCCAATTAAAGAACTCAGTTTTCGCATTTAAAGGATCACAGTTGGTAGCATCATATTATGGGCATGTCCAATACAACTCAATATATATGTGAGTAATGTGAGCCTCATATTTGTATGAGAAAATTTTCCTCATACAAAGTGATTATACTCACTTGGTGTGGCCCTTATGGAAGATCCACTCCGTCCATTATATTTATCATGTTAATTGATGTATGTGTAGAAAAAATCAAGTGGTTTGGAGGTCATTCACCCATGCATCATGTGGGTCTAATTTGTGCTTCGATTTGTATTACTGTTGAAATCGTTCAATTTTTAACCACATGATGCATAGGTGAATGACCTCCAAAGAACATGATTTTTTCTACACATACATCCATCAGTATGATAAACATGATGGACGGAGTGGATCTTCCATAAGGGTCCCACCAAGTGAGTATAATCACTTTGTATGAGAAAAATTTCTTCATACTCTATATGAGGCTCACTTTTCTCTCTCTCTATATATATGTGTGTGTGTGTGTGTGTGTGTGTGTGTGTGTGTGTGTGTGATGCATCCAGCAAAACTAAATATGATTAATGTTTCTTGGAATATTTGTAGTGCTGGTAGCACGCACAATAGAGAAGCGACTTTATATCACATTTTGTCTCAAAAATGTGATATTATTTCTATTCAAGAATCTAAAATTGATAATATTTCTTCGACTTTTACAAGAGCGATAGGTGGCAATATTTTGACTGAATGGATTAGACTTGATGTGGTTGACTCTTGTGATGGTATTCTATTTGGTTTCAAAGCTGCTTTATTCTATCTTATCTCAGTTCGTAAGACTAAATATTTTCTCGTTGTAGTGCTTCAATGGCTTGAATTCAATTGTTCTATGACAGTGGTATCAGTGTACGGTCCTTCTACCACTAACTGTATAAGTGAGTTTTGGAATTAATTCCGATCATTTGCTGGCATTATCAATGTACTTTTAATTTTTTGTGGGGACTTTAATGTCGCTAGATTTTTACACGAAAGGAAAGGGAACAGATGTAGAATAGCCGACTCATTGATTTTTAATGATTGTATCCGCCTACTAAACTTGATTGATTTACCGATTAATGGTAGATTATTTACGTGTTCTAACATTCGTTTAGTCTCTTCTATGGCCAAACTCGATAGATTTTTAGATTAATTAGTTGTCTTCATTTCAGAACTCGCTGGTTTAAGCGCTTCCTAATCCTAGTTCTGACCATGTGCCGCTTAGTCTTCTTTCTAATTTCTACCATCCTAAGCCCTATAAATTTGGATTAGAGAAATTTTGACTTCAAGATCAAACTTTCATCAATATATTTTTTATCTTGCCTTTCTTCGATAGTGGGTTCTCATGGTCGGGCTAGGATTTTACTTAAACTTCATGCTGTTAAGAATGGATGCAAGACTTGGAAAAAAGAGAGATTCGGAAATGCTACAGCTATTATAACACCCCGTGTTAAGAATACATATATATAGATAATTAATTAAAAAATAGCAGTTGGCATATAGAATTTCCTATAGGGGGGTTCCATGGGATTTAATGGAATCAAAAAAAGGTTGGCAGGGGGGCTGTCACATGGCTTTGCATATGGGGCCCACCCAGGAGAGAGAAGGGGGGAATTTCCGTTGTGCGCCTGCCACATGTGTGGCAATTGGTGGGGACCTCCTGGGTTTCGACTGTTGCTCTCGAGCGAGAGAGTATGAGATGTGGGAAATTTGTCCCATACCTGGAGCATTTGAGATTAATTGCCTATATATATAATTGCTTGGGATTAGAGGTCACCAATAAGCTATAACACCTTTTATGAGACAAGCCTGTGCTGGGCAGTTGTTAGAAAAATCACTGAATTGGGGCGGGGCGTTACAAATGGTATCAGAGCCGACTTTCAACACCGGGTGTGGGAGCAAGAACGTGAGTTATGGACTTCAGGATGATCCGAGGAGTGAGATAATCCCCAGTATTCCGGGACGATGGTTATAGGTCACAGAATGATCCGCGGTGTGGGATTAGTCTCGAGTATTCCAAGGACGAGAGCGACGCTCACGGGATTGCTCCACATCTGCTAGAAAGAAGATCCTGCGCTACGTTGCATGTCCCGATTTCAGCGAGGGCGTTGAATTCTTAAGAGGGGGGGGGGGGGAGGGGGGGTGTATGTAACACCTCGTATTAAGAAGACATATATATTGATAATTAATCAAAAAATAGCAGTTGGCCTATAGAATTTCATATAGGGGGTTCCATGGGATTTAATGGAATAAAACAAAGGTTGGCAGGGGGGCTATCACATGGCTGTGCATGTGGTGCCCGCCCAGGAGAGAGAAATGGGGAATTTTTGCTGTGTGCCTGCCACGTGTGTTGCAGGTGGTGGGGACCACCCGGGTTTCAGCTGTAGCTCTCTCGAGAGAGAGTATGAGATGTGGGACATATCGGGAGTATTTGAGATTAATTGCCTATATATATATTTGTCTGGAATTAGATGTCACCAATAAGCTATAACACCTTTTATAAGGCAAGCATGTGGTGTGCAGTTGTTAAAAAAATTGCTGAATTGGGGCGGGGCATAACAGCTATTAAGCAAACTTTTATGGCTAATATTAATCACATTGATCAGCTTGAATAATTGGGGCCTATTACAGATCCGAAGAGGAATTATAGAGCTGTTTGCAAGAGTGAGTATAAGTCTATTATTCACCTACAGCATATTAAACGAGCCCAAAGGGCGAAGAATAAATAGCTCAGGGAAGGGGACGGTAATACATCATATTTTGCATAACTAAGCCTCGCATAGAAATGATTAAAAGAATTACTTCGATCGTTGAAGAAGATGCTGAATTTAATTCTCTTCCTGATTTGCACTGCTCTTTTCTAAAAGTTTATAAAAATCTTATGAGCTCGGCTCAAAGTCACTCTTTGAAAGTGAATTGGGAAATCACTTTATGGTAATGAAATCTCTGATCTTTCTTATCTTGAAACTCAATTCATTTGAGAAGAAATTAAACTTGCAGTTTTTGCTATGAAAAGCGACTCATCTCCTGAACATGAAGGTTTCCCGAGTTCGTTCTTTCAAAAAATTGGGATTATCTTAAGGATGATTTATTGAGTATGTTTGAGGAACTCTATTCTGGTAACTTATCCTTTGCACGGGTTAACTATGCACACATTATTCTTATCCCTAAATTCTGGGTGCTAATAAAGTATGTGCTTTTAGGCCAATTAGCTTGATTAATGTTTTTTTTTTCAAAATTGTGATGAAAGTGATTGCAAATAGACTTATTCTGGTTATCGCTTCCCTCATTACTTCTTACAAATCGGGTTTTATTAAAGATAGTTTTATTCTGGATAGCATTGCTTGCGCTCAAGAGATTATCTCTAGTTGTGATTCTGAAAATAATGAAGGTGTTCCTCTTAAATTAGATTTTGAAAAACCATGACACTGTTTATTGGTATTTTCTATTTGATGTCATGTTTAATCGTGGGTTTGGAGGGCTTAGATGGGTTTCTTGGATCAAGACCAGCCTTTTTGCAGGTACTTCATCGATTTGTATTAATGGTGTGAAGGGCAATAAATTCAAGTGTAAGAGAGGGCTGAGGCAGGGTGACCCAATCTCTTCACTTTTATTTGTCCTTGTAGCTGACATTTTTAGTAAAATGTTGAACAAAGCTTGGGAGGATACTCTTATCGAAGTTTTGGGTGGCTTTAACGGTTTTAAAGTCATTATAAACCGCTAGTATGCAAATGATACCATTATTTTTTTCTTGCCTAATGGTATTATGCTTCGCAACTTAAAATTATTACTCTACCTCATCAAAAAAGCTTATGGATTGTCTATCAATTTTAGCAAGACTTGTACTATTTGGCTGGGGGCTCCAATGCTAATAATATTGAGGTTGCTAACTTCTTTAATTATAATGTAGCCTTGTTCCCCATCAAATACCTTGATATTCCGCTGAGATGGGGTAAATTGCATATAGAATATTGGCTTCCTATGATTGATATTTTGAAGCTCGTTTGAACTCTTGGTCTGGTAGAATGTTATCTCGAGAAGGGAGACTTACTCTCGTTAATTCCATTCTCTCATCTACTCCTCTTTATATGACGTCATACTTCTATGTCCCGACTTGGGTTATTAAGCGCATCGATATCATTAGAAGGAATTTTTTTGGGTCTGGCTTTATTGCCACCGTGGCTGGAAAACATCTTTGTAAATGGAGCAGGATTTGTAAATCAAAGCAAGAAGGTGGCCTTGGGGTCATTAGCCTTAGACATTATTATTTGGCTCTTCTTGGTAAGTGGATTTGGAAAGCCCTGCATCATGCTAATCTTGCTTGGATTAAGCTAGTAAAAAAGAATTATCATAGTAGACTCAACATTTGGGACCTACACCTCAAAGTGTCCGCTTACCACTTTCTGGAGAGGTATTTGGAAAGTTTCCGAACCTTTTAAATGTGGTTTGAAAAAAAAGTGTGGTAATGGAACATTAGTTAGATTTTTGACTAATTATTGGCTTGGTAATAATAAACTTTCTATATTATTTCCTTCGCTCTTTGCTTTAGCTTCTAACCCTAATGCTATTGTATCTGTCTTATATTATCGGCATAATAATCGAAGAGTGTGGAACATTCCTTTTAGGCGTTTCCTACCGGGGACACAGCTCAATCAATATACCAAATTACTTGGCCCTCTTTGTACTTATCAGTGCCATAATAAGGATGAGATTAGCTGGAGATGGTCTAATAGGGGTAATTTATCAGTTAAATCTTCTTATTCTTTTCTTAACAACGGTGGTGTTATTTCCTATTTTGATAAAGTTGTTTGAAATAATTTTGTCCCACTTAAAGTCAGGATTCTGGTTTGGCTAACCACTCATAATAAATTATTGACGGTGGATAATTTGAACAAAAGAAATCCTGCCATTTGTCAATTGTTTATTCTTTGCAATTCTCAAGATGTGACTAATACCCACTTATTTATTCATTCCCTTATTCAACTTTTATGGTTAATTTGCAAGAGAGCTTGGTTGGTGACGGGTAAGTCAGGGACTGTATTGGATTGGTGGAATGTTTGGAGAAAAAAAAAAGATTAAAACTTCATTCAAATTGTCTTGGGATACTGCGATGATGTCTTTGATTTGGACTATTTGGACCGAGAGAAATAATAAAACTATTTCTAATAAAACTCGATATATTGACAAAGTGATTGAGAAGTTCATATACTTCATTCATTTTTGCTAATATGCTTCCTCCGAGCGAAAGAGCGAAGCTAAAGATTGATAAGCTTGATTCTGCGATTGCTAAGATGAATCTTTTTTTGTACTATTCACTAAATTTTTTACCTGATGGGTTATATAATGGTGCAGAAGTGAAGTTGACTGTTGGTTTTTTAATTGCTGGCTACTACTTGCTGAGTTTGTAGGTGGCTGATGCTGTTGGAGGTCTTTTTGGGTTACTTGGCTTATGTTTTGGATGGTTTCTTGCGTTCTGACTTAGTATGTGTGCTATTTTTGGATGTCGACTGCTACTATGATCAATAGCACCCATCCCAGATGTTGAATTCATGTAGCCATTTGATGAGGATTTTGGGGCTGTTTTGTTTTGGACTTTGGTTTGCATATATTTGTTTTACAGCTCGTAAACTATCTATGTTGATGGTGGTGTGTGGTTTGTTGCACAACCTGTTAGGTGTTGTTTGGCTGCTGATTATGTATGGTACCCGCTTGAATATGTAATATATAATATAGTGGATGGAGTTGTTACACTCTATCCTTTTAATCACACACAGGCACACACACACACCAAAAAAAAATAATCTACCAAAACTTAATCCTCCTCAAGTATTTGATGAAATGCCAAACCCAACCACCATCACCAACAGGTCACTCCAATAATCCGATAATGGAACAGTTTTTCTCAAAATTAAAACCAAAATTTTACTATAAAAAAATCAAAGAGTGAACAGTTTTCTCCTCCGAAAAATTTTCTTGACGGCGAACATGGGTGGTTTTCTTTGCTTAAAAGAAGTTCTATACTGCTTAGAGCATATGTAGTTGTTAAGACTCAAATTTTGGATATTTGGCATATAGAAAAAGAAAAATTGAGTTTGCGCTATAGTCGTTGTAACCCAATTTTTTTTTTATTATTAAAAATCACAGGACGGAAAATGATTCCCGTTCGACGTTTTTTTATTACAAAAAATTGTGGGTTCCATCCCATTTTTGTTTAATAAAATCGATCGGACGGGAAATCATCCGTCCGACGATTTATTTCTTAAAAAAATTGGGACGGTGAATCATCCCCCGTCCGACGATTTATAAAAAAAAAATTGGGACGGGAAATGATTTCCCGTCCGATAGGGAAAAAAATTCAAGCAACGAAAAATGATCTTTCATCCGATCGAACGGAGGAAAAATCATCTTTTGTCAGCTATTTTTTCCAAATTTCTATTTCGTCTGCCAAAATTAACACACGACTGTTCCTCTAAAACCCAAATTTTGGGTTTATAGCCAACGAATGCAGCACCAAAAATCCTATTTTTTTGGAAATTTTGGCAAAATAGCCAACGACTACAGATGCTCTTAGGGCATATGACTTCATATAGCAAACAATGATGGTTATTCGATCTTCCTACAATCCGTGCCAACCTGCGAATTGCATGATTGGCTATTCAATTGCATAGCGTTAACTTATTGGGGACATTGCTGAAGTACTTGAACTGGTATATTATTTTCTTAGTTTTTAATGAATATTTAAGCAAGTTCTTATTGTACAAACCCGGGCTCACTTTGCATCCTTACCCATAAAATATACTCCGTGAGAGCATCCACTATCGTTGATGCTAAAATATGCATATATAGCATTTGTAAGAGCATCCACTATCGTCTACTATTTACTTAAAAAATGGAAAATATGAGAAATTTCATGCCACTATCGTCTGCTTGCTATAAACCAAGTTTATAACAGAGTCGTGAACAGTACTCGGCCATATATAGCAGAGTAAAATAGCATTTGAAAAATATAGAAGACGGTAAATGATCCTCCGTCTATTAAAAAGTTCGAATTCTTTTGAATAAAAAATTCTAATAAACGGAAGAAGATCTTCTGTCTATAAAATTTGACCGGTCAAAATTTTATAGACGGAAGAAGATCTTTAGTCTAACAAATTGGTTTATTAAAAAAAACAAAAACCAAACGTAAGATGTTCCTCCGTCTTCGTCAATTTTTTTTTTTAATTGAAAGAGACGGAAGATCAACTTCCGTCCCTTTCATTTACCTTTTTTTCTTTTTTTTTCGTCCTTTTCCTAATATATATATATATATATATATATATATATATATATATATATATATATATATGCCCAAACAGAAGTTCTTCTTCCGGCTGAGGTTTTTAAATTTTTAAAAAAATAAAAATAAAAACCCAGACGGAAGAAGATTTTCCGACTGGGATTTTTTTAAAACAAAAAAAATTAGTAAATACCTCAGATGGAGGATCTTCTTCCGTCTATATATTTTACCTTTTTTTTTTCAAATTATAGCTCTCATGATAGTGGCGGAAGCGATTCATTTCTAAAAGCAAATTTGCATATAGTTAAAATATAGCACGAACGATAGTGGATGTTCTAAATAGCATTTGAAGAAGAGCGTTGCAGTCGTTAAAAGCCAAAAAATAGAAGCGATGGAAAATGATCTTCTGTCTAACAAAAAAAATTTAATTTTTGAAAATGGATTTTTTGTAAATATGCAATGTCATTTTCGTAAATATGAAAAGAAAAGTTTTTAACAAACTTATCGGACGGAAGAAGATTTCTTCCGCCCGAGATTTTAATTATTTTCATAATGGCATTTATGTAATTATGTAATGATATTTTCGTAAATATGAAAAGAAAAATTGTTAAGAAACTTATCGGACGGAAGATCTTCTGTCAGAGACTTCTTTTTCATAATGGCATTTTCATAAATATTTAATGGTATTTTTGTAAATTTGAAAAAAAATCTGAAGAAAGTGGACGAACGGAAGAAGACCCTCATAAAAATTAAAAAAATAAACAGACGGAGGATCAACCTTCGTCTTCTATATTTGGTGATTGCTATATTTATACGTAACTGTTCACTTCGTTTGCTAAATATGCATATTTAGCATATTTAGCAAACGATAGTGGGAGATCTTTTGCAAAAAAATGCATTTTTTGGACAAATAGCAAACGATAGTGGATGCTCTGATATCTGGAATATAACATCTAGAATCTCTAATCTCTAATATCTCTAATCTCTAATATGTAATATCTCTAATCTCTAATATTATAATAGGAGAGTTGGGGTTGTAATTTGTAGACAACATGTAATTTATAGATATTCAACTATTTATTTTTAAGTGAGAGCTATATTAACCATTCATTTACTCAATTGTTTATTGTTATCATAATACCCTCAAAATTTAAATTTATTTACGATATAATTATTTACAAAAGTGTCACTCATATAAAATAAAAGTTTGTGCCACTAGGGATAATTTGTAAAGAGTATGTGATGAGTATAGGGAGGTCTCATGTTCGAGACCAGATTATGTCTTATTATTTACTATATTAAAAAAATTATTAGGATGTGCATCGCACGTGCAGATTACTAGTATAATCTCTAATACTATAATGGGAGAGTTAGGGTGTCATTTGTAGACAACCTGTAATTTGTAGACATTCAACGATATAATCTAAACCATTCATTTTCAAGTGGGAGTTATATTAAGCATTCATTTACTCAACTGTTGTTAGTTTCCATAATACCCTCAAAGTTCAAATTTATTTACGACATAATTATTCATAAAAGTGTCACTCATAAAATAAAAGTTTATACCACTAGGGGTAAATTGTAAATAGTATGTATATGTAAAGTGAGGTCTTAGGTTCGAGGTCAGATTACATCTTATTATTTACTATATAAAAAATATTAATTAGAACGTGCATCTCAGGTGCAGATTACTAGTAATACTATAATGGGAGAGTTAGGGTTGTCATTTGTAGACAACCTGTAATTTGTAGACATTCAACCATCTAACTGTTAGGTTTCGAATACAATCACAGATTAAATACAAAGCGGAAAAATTACAAAAATATCGAAACCTAGCTATGGATCAATTCGACAACCATAAATCGTGTTTAGGAGTTATACCTTAAAGATGGATCTGCTGCCTCCACAGAATGTCGATCACAACACTGCAATATTGTGGTGCCGCTACGGTATCCACACGAAAGGAACGAAAAATGGCTCTCCCTCAGACCGCGGTGCTAGCTGCGGGATGGGGATGTTCCTCCTTATGATCTCTCTCTCTCTCTCTCTTAATTTCTGTAATGGCTAGGTTTTTTTCACGTATTTTTTCCACAAATACATATCATATATATAGGTACAGAAAACCAATCCTAAGAAAGTAATGAGGTTGTTGGGCTCACAATCTGACCTTGGTCTGATTCTTGTGTGAACCTTTGAACTTTAGTCGGCCCATTTAGTCTAATTCAATATCCAACCAATGTCAGGAGCCCAAGTCTTACTTGGATCCCTAATTATATTCATCTTATGAATTTAAATCTCAATTTCGATCCATTCTAAGTATGTGACCCTGTAGGTTCCCATTACGTTGGCAGTAATACCAAAACCATATTCGAGATTACAAACAGTGAGCAGTATCTAGTAATACATCACTGCTACTCAAGTAACGGGAATATCAGTGATTTCACATAACATATTCGTGACCATTGTTACCATGTAGTCTAGTCCCTTTGTCCATATATCTGAATTGACCATAAGGCATAAAGCATGTCACCCTTGTATAGTTCAATTTTTAGTTTCTTGATGTCAGAGTAGACTTACTAAAACAAATGAGATCAATATCTCATATTGACTCATTTGATCATGGCCAAGCATTTTGCAGTCACTCTCAATCAAGGGGTCCGTAGATATCGCTCCTGTTATGTAAGAGAGACAAATCCTATCCAAGTCACTCATATCTCTCCGTATAATTTATAATATATTTATAGTCGAGTTTATAATCACCTTATTATAGGCAACATTTGACGGCATTAAAAGACATAACTTCTCATGTAAGGAATCATAGTGACGTCTAGTCAAAGGACTACGCACACCATGGCCACTGTGAGAACCGCTTATGACACTCACGTAAAGATCCATGCAGCTTTCTCATGGTGGGTCAGTCCAGTACATTATTACTATAATATGTACCCATGTGAATACATTATATCTCATATCCACGAACCATGAGAATGGTCATCAGTCTACGCACACACTAATCTATATGTATTATCATTGTCCTAATTCACTATAATACTTGATTAGAGACATTTAAGAACAATGTTCTGATTTCAGTAAATAGGATCTGACAATCAAGTCATGCACTTGATATCCCATGACATTGAACTTACTATTCTAAGAACTTCATTATATTCATTTAATTCACAACAAATAATACAATAAATGAAATGCCTAAATATGAAATAAATATCATAATACAATGTAAAGTAGTAATGTCAATACACAATTGGCCTCTTAGGCATACACCAACACTAATATCAACCATTCAGTTTTAAGTAGGAGTTATATTAACCATTCATTTACTTAATAATACCCTCAAAGTTCAAATTTATTTACGACATAATTATTTACAAAAGTGTCACTAGGGGTATTTTGTGAAGAGTATGTATGAGTGAAGGAATGTCTCAAGTTCGAGGTCAAATTACGTCTTATTATTTACTCTATAAAAAAATGATTATAACGTACATTGTAAGTGGAGATTACTAGTAATATATAATGCAGATTTGGTTTTATATATTAGGGTTTGACTAAATTTCTATCCAAACATAAAACTTCATACGATGATTTATTTTGTGCAAATTAGAACTCAAATTAATTTATTTTCTTTATAAATTCAATTGATTTAGCGTCTATAAAATTTTATTAACCATTAGCTTCTATACAGTATATTATGCTAAACCACTTTTGTCTAGGACTTTTTTTCTTTTTTTCTTTTTAAATTAAAAAAATGAGAGTAAATGTAGACTCTTGATCCATCCAAATTTTGAATTGGAATCCTATCCCTTAATCAAACCTCAAAAATCGTGTAATAATGTATAGATTCTATTAGATTTATTTTTCAAAAATAGTTTTATTATTTTCTCATTTTTAAAAGTTATGTACAATATTGTACAGAGTTATACTATCTATACAATATATTATGCTAAGAACACTTTTGATTAAAGATTTTTTTTTTCTTCTTTTTTCTTTTAAAATTTAAAAAAAAGCACAAATGTAGGAGGTAACTAGCACTGTCAAAAAAGTCCGAAACCCGGAACCAACTAGGACATGGTATTGGACTCGGAATCGACATAGTCTATTGCTGATCGAGTTTGGGCCCTAAAATAGGACCTGTTCATATTTTTGGATCGGGTCTGGGTCCGCAAAAAATTGGACCCGACCCGTACTCGGACTTGTTCAACTGCGGGTAGGGTCCGGGTCCTAAAATAAGACTTATTCATATTTTCGGGGCGGGTCTAATTCATCTCAAAATGGACCCGACCCGGACTCGGACCTGCACCTGGACCCAGACAAAAAATACCCTAACCTCCCAATTAAACGTTAAAAAAAAGCAAGGCAAAAAGAAGAAGCAGCAAGCCCAACCTCCGTCTCCTGCCTGCTCGTCGTTACCCGGACCCGATGGGTAGCATTTTTTAACAGAGTTCGAACCCAGTTCTTACGGGTGGGTCAGGGTCCAATATTTGGACCAGTAGAGAAACATGTCTGGGTCATTAGTACATGACTGACTCGATAGCAGTGCTGCAGGTAAAGCTCACATTTGCTCTTTATCCTTACAAATTTTAAACTTGCACTACAACACATAAAGTCAATTCCGGCATTTTTTGGGGGCTCGTTTATAAACACTGGAATAGACCAAAGCGGCCTTTCTAGAAATGCTGTTAGAAACGCCGCTATAGCGAGCATCGAGACAGATATAGAGTCTATACCGGCGTTTTCTATAAACGCCGCTATAAACCATGTATCTCCTGGCGTTTTGTACAAAAAACGTCGGGATAGAGCGTTTATATAAGAAAAGGAAAAGTTACCCATCCCGGCGTTTTGGGTCAAAAATGCCGATATATGCTATTTGTTTTTTTTTCTTGAAATACCCTATCCCAGCGTTTTTTGCCAAAAACGCTGGGATATCGTATTTTTAATTAAAAAAATATATATTTTTTAAAATATTTTTAAAAGTTAAAAAAATTAAAAATTAAAAATAAACCCTACATGAAATAGAATCGAATCAAAAGCATAATATTTACAACTCTTTGTCTAAAATCAAAAGAGATAATGAATTGTGCAGACAAACATAAATACTTAAACACAAACAAATAATGTCACGCCCTGCTTCCCAAAAAGGAATACGGAATACGGATACGTGACTAAGCCCAGTGAATAATTTTCATCATCCATAAGCTTTCAGGATATTTACAACATTTCACAGGATTAATGAGAGTAGGAAGTAAGAGAAGTCAACCACGCATGCATAATTGAATCAATATACCAACAGAAATTTACTTGAAACAAAATTTAATAATTTTCAAATAAACCTAATCTGAACAAGTCAATAATCCTGGGTCACATTGCCCAATACAAATAATCCAAGTAACAGATATAATTATTCAAATAAGCAACAAGAAATAATAATAGTAAAACTTCAGCATCTAGAATCTCATATCACCTATACCATCTGGCAGTTGATCTCTAAAATCTGCAATTTAATAAATTGCAGGAAGAGGAAAAAGAAAACAAAACGTCCGTCAATGCAAGTTACGGGCCGCTTGTAGTGCAGGCACAAGTACAGGAAAAAGGATAAACAATATAGAATAACAGCGGAAATAACATAGCATGGAATAGGCATGTCAATAAAGTAGGATAACTAACATGAACCAAGTAACATGATATACTAACAGGTACAGGTAACATGTATCAAGTGTCAAGCAAGCAGGTAAACAGGTATAAAGATGAACAGGTAAACAAGTAATCAGGTATACAGGTATACAGGTAGCATGTACAGATAAGCATGTAACAGGTATCATATTATATCAAGTCTTGTATTATTACTATCTAGGTAGCACGCGTCCCAAACTTTTACCACATGGTTGCTACTTTCAAACATGTTACGTTTAGATTTCGTAGTGGAGTCCATAGGACCGTGTACTCAGCGATCAAGAAAACAGGAACGTAAACGGGTAGAACCTAGTGGTCTTCTTTCGAGTACACCTTCCTATAGGAAAGTGTGCAGTCAGGTAATCAGGTAAACACGTACAGGTAGAACCTACTAGTCCTCTTCTGAGTACACCTTCCTATAAGGAAGCGTGCAGTCGGGTAATCAGGTAAACAGGATCGTGTATCATGTAGTCATGAACACATAACAGGTGGAAAACACGGGCACCCTTCTACGTACACATTTCTATATTTTCCACTACTAGATCTTTTCCTAAACCCCGGCTTGGTTATTTATTATTATCATCAAACATGCATGTATGTGCATAAAACAGAGCAAGAATTACATGGCATGAACATGTAACAGGTTCAGGTTGGAAGATAAACATATACAGCTAAAAGACAACTCATAAAATGATAGAACAACGAAAATTCTAGTTCAGGACAGGAACACAGTACTGCACTAAATCTTGAATTTCCGTTGCTACAAACATGCAAACCTGGATCCGTCAGAAAGTCTAGAAAATAGACTATCGGCCGAATCCAACAAATATATATATAAGTCATATGGAAAATAGACTATCGACCGAATCCAACAAAAATAAGTCTCAAAATAGATTTGTATCCAGAAAACATGTTGAGCCAGAAATCAGAAGTTTGTATTCATAAACAGGAAAACGGCATAAAAACTCACTAATGAAATCTACGAAAAATATGGGGTATTCCCTAGTATGTTTAGTAACAGAAAATAATGTTTCATAATTATTCAACATAGATAGAATAGTCAAGAAAAATTAGAAAGCAGCAAGATACAGTAGTTTTGTAAATCTAGAATCATAAACACTGCAGTACTAAAATAGTGGTAGATTGCAAAATATAAATCGAAATCCAGATCCGTCAAAAGGGTGATAAAATAGATACAGTAGGCTACAATTCATATTCACAAAGTTTTTATAGACAACAAATAGAATTAGGTTGAAATTAAGGTTCTTTACAGAATAGTATGAAAATTTTGCATGTATAGTAGTTGTTTGCAAGTATAGAATAGTTTGTAAAAGTTATCAATTAAATCCTCAAAAATTAGGGATTAATCCCAATCAAGTCTAGTTGTACTCAGCAAAAAATTGGATCAAAATATTATCTTTAACATCAGTAGAAAAATAATTTACCATACAGAATTCATATAAGACTGGATCTAGAATTTTAAATACATCTGTAGTAAAATAGTCATCACTCGCAACTCATAAATCGAAACTGAGATCTGTCAGAAAATTTGGAAAGTAGACAGAATTCTTTATAATTCATATTCACAAATAATTTTCATATACTGACCTTAATAGGGTCTAAAATACTAAACAAAAATGAGAAACCAGCAAAACAGAAAATATCCTTCATGCACAGAACCAACTAGTTCATGTGAAACTCATCCAAATCATAACAAAATGTGAAACATGGTATACTATATGTCCAAGCAACATGATATATGGTATTTTACAAGTCTACTACGAATTATACTACAACGATCACATCATGCATACAAGATCATACAATAAGTCATGAATCACGAACAACATGCATGTATACAACAAGAAGTAGTTATCCCTAAGTTATTTCATGTCATGTGAGTAGTAAGACAACTACAGGCGGGTCAACACAATAGAGACAAGATGTAGCGGGGATTTCACACAAGAATTGTCACTAGAACACAAATACACTACAGGCAGTATTTAGTACTTGTATTACACAAAGAAAAAAATGCAAGTTACTTGCCTTATAGCTGACGACAGAAACGGTGCAAAACAAGAATAAAGGGAACGGATTCCCGGGCACGTACACAACGAACGAACGAGAACACAAGCACATAAGCAACGAACACATGAACCAAAAAAACGAGCACAACCCACGAACCAACACACCCACACAAAGAGAGAGACGGTGGACAGCGGCGGTGCACGACGCAGGGGAGACGGGGTCGGCAACGCTGCGGGGATGGCGTCGCTGGCTGCAGGCGTCGGAGGGGAGACGGGCAACTGGCCTATCGACGGAAGAGGGGACAGTGCAGGGGTTGCGCGCTGGCTTCGCTGACGCTCAGGAGGAGTAGGATGAGGAGGGCGCCGGGGTTCTGTTGACGAGCAGGGGGGCTTCGGGAGGTGCTGGCGGAGCACAGGGGCGCGTGGGGAGCTCGTGATGCTGCTGCTGCCGACTGTTGCAGGCGGAAGAGAAGAAGGGAAGGAGGTGCGGGAGGCTTGGGGTCGAAGACGAGGGAGAGAAAGACGGGGAAGAGGATCGGGATAGGCAGCTGAGGGTGGATGAGGGTGAACAGGAGCAGGGGTGCAAATATATAGGTAGATGAAGCTAGGGTTTAGGTTTTTAGGGTGACGGCTGAGTAGGTATAAGGGGTAACAGGTTTTGGGTTGCGGGTAGGAGTGTAATATAGGATTAAATTCGGTTATAGGGTTTATTAATAGAATTTTGGGTATGAACAAATCAAAATATAAAGAAATATAGAGATCAAAAAATAATGAGATGGGCACAAAAAGAATAAATAAAATAAGGCACGAAAAAAAAATTGAATAATGAGGATCAAAGTACAAGCTCGATCGAACAGAGATAAAATAATAGGGGACAACTGAATCAAGAAGATCAAATAAAGGCGAAAAATGAAATGGATGAATATAGACCATGAAGATCCAAACAAGGTTCAAAAGAGATACAAGACGAATAAATACCCCAAAAAGAAAAAAATACATCCAAAAATACAAAAAATGAAAAACAGGAATTACAAATAGGCTTAATTAAAAAATTAAGAGTTTATTTGGAAGAGATATTTTTCACAAGAGAGCATCACACTACTAGTTAAGATCCCAAATGCAGTGGTAGAGCTATTTACTTCTTCGCCAAAGCGCTCTTTCCCAGTGGCTTTGTTCATGTGTTGGAGTTGGTCAGATCTCGCATTCTTTAAACACCTGAAGTGCTTTGACATATACTTGAGGGCAAAATATGCATAAGGGGCAGCACTACTGAGGCCAGGTATGAAGTAATGATCGGTTGAGTTTGTTGGTAATACAGTTTGTATATCCTATAGACCTGAAGAAAACATACAAAATAACATTATTAAACTGAAACTCAAGTTAAAAAACAAAAACTGAAACTCCCTGATATATATTTTTTTAAATAAAAAATACCCTACATGAAATAGAATCCCAGAAATTTAGTTCCATACGATATTTCTTTCACCCAACTAGATTTCAAAAAAGATCATATCGGGAAATCACTACTTCCATGCCTCCGAATTCCAATCAACACTATCCAACTTCAATCAGGTACACTTTGTAGTTAATAGATGTACTAGACAGTAAACCGAGCCTACTATTTACTTATAGAAGGCTATACATAATAGAAATATGACGTAGCAATATTAATTTTATCCAAACTAACCTTATCTTGATTTGTGCTTGGATAATTCAAATCAAATTGAATAGAGTTGCGTGCTCAGGTTAATGTCATCGTTAAGGGCCAATAAAATTAGATGCCAGTAGCAATTGTAAGCAATTGTCAGGAACACTAACACATTAGGGCATAGAGACTAATATAAAATTTTGGTGTTACAAATAAATACATGCTGATAAAAAAAAAATTACCTTTTTCTGTGTGTACTCGATTTCTGCAAACAACTGTTCATGCTGTAAAGAACAAAAGCAGAAATATATACCAAGCAAATATATAAACCACACATCAAAGAAATAGTGATCCCTTGATAATAGTGAAATTAAAAATTAGTGTCAAGGATAGTGTTAGTTATTGTTAGATCCACTGCTAACCAAAATAAGTCAATGCAATAAAATAAGACTTTTTTTTTTTAAATGTTCAAGTTTTCTTTAGTTATATGTCACTATAAGTTTTGATGATCACCAAAAGATCAAGTCACAGATGGTTACATGAAGTTGGAATTAATGATGGTGCGGCCGTTATGGAAGCAGGAAGTCTAGTGCATAAACTGAAATATGCAGATGTTGAATGAACATCATTCAATATCCAAGGGGAAGCTATACTACGCTAAACTTTACATAGTCAGGTTGCTCTTTTCAGGATATTACATTAAATACTATTCAACTGATATGATGGATCATGCATACTATCAAGGATATAAGTTCATTTCCAAAATGTCATTTCATATATTACATGAAGCATTATCATTATCTTTATGGTATTGGGGTTTAATACAGTCACAACGGAGATTAAAAATATCCTAGTTTAATATATCATACCGCATTCAATATATCAGGAACTTTAGCCTCATTCATGGCATATGTTGCATTCTGGAGAAGCACCTGCATATTGAAATAAAAAGTAATTGTGTGAACACATAGGTAACTGACATTATAGTATATATATCTTTTCCTTAGAGAAAACTTCAGGAAGAACACGAAGAAAAGAAAAGGATTTACTGTTCGAAAATTTTCGGAGGAGACATGTCCATTTTTATTTGGTACCAATATCCGTAACTGAATCCTTAAATATATGAGCTCGTCCTCGGTTAAAGCTTTTAATAGAGCCTACAAGAAGAGGGCAAAAAAGAAATTTAAACAACTCATCCTCTCTTAAATACAATAATGATGGTACTCCAGGCTGCAGAGGTAAAATCTAAAACAACTTCAAATTAACAAAATGACATTTTTTTGTAAATTTCAGCACCAATTTACGAGACAGAAACTCACCTTATCCTAGTGATTCCTTACAGATGCACTGAATTTCTTCCTAGTGATTCCTTACAGATGCACTAACCTTATCCTAAGTGGTTTACCATTTATCCACCTTCTGTAGTGTATGATCTATGTAGAACCTTGTGAACAACAATATGCATTACCAACAATGTCATTAAGCCTTGCATCTGCACAAAAACACCAATGTATGACAAGCTGTCAACATGATAATGTGATCAAGTGTTAAATTATGAGCAAAATAAGTATCAGAGATAATAACTTGGAACTAACTAAAATTAAAAATGAAGAGAACTAGAAGATTTTGACTGAGGGCATTGTTGGAATTTATTTTTGCAGTTTTCCGGGCCGGATTCCGGCAGGCTCCGGCCACCGGCGGCGCCGAAAAATGAGTGGATTAAGATCCTCTCGACGAGTACTATTTCGTAGTATACTCACTTGCCAAAAACGAATTCCGTATGAATGAGAAATGTTGATCCAAAGTTGGGTACTTGAAAGGTACTAACTTGGCAACTTGGAGAAAATGGATAGTCCCATATCAGAAATTGGAAAAGACTTTTTCTAGTATATATACTAGAAAACTGGACTAAAGGGCGTGGCCCAGGGGTTACCACTAACCTGTAGTGGAGAGAGGACTTAGCCAAAATAACAAACACACACGCGCGCCGGCCCAGCCCGGCCCGGCCCCGGGCTCGGCCCGGTTTGGCTTGGTTTGGTCTGGTCTGGTCTGGCTTAATTTTTTTTTTTGCCCAGACTAAAAAAACTCTTCCCCTACTGAACTGAAAAGGCTTTTCAGATTCAGTAACTGGTACTCATTTCTCTGTAACAGCAGAGTAATGGCTCACCAGTTATGAATCTGAAGAGTCGCCATTACTCTGCTATTACAGAGTAGTGGCATCTGAACAGTCTCCAATTTTCCTCTATAAATCCAGATAGAGTCTTTTATACAGACACAGAATTTTTCATTTTGTTCTTCTTCTTCTTCTCCTCTGTGTCAGTGTCAACTGAGAGTACATCACAGACAACAGTTCGCTGAATCTCTGAAGCAAGGGTGCTGCGTTCTTCAGAGAAGGTACAGTTGTATCCTGGGAAGCAATTCGCCGGTAACCGTCACACTACGGGGCAAATTCTGCTTTATGGAGAGAGATTATCAGACTCGAATCTGTGCAAATTCTTAAACTTACTGTTTTCTTTCCTGTATTTCATTTCTTCGCAATTTCTGTTGTGATTTTCTATTTTTATATATTCAGGTTCTAACAATCTTAAAGCAGAATTTTTTCCTCACAGATTCTAACAGTTTTGTGGAGTCTATTTACAGGTGCTGTTCGGAAAAAACAACTAACAGTTTCTGTTTCAAACAATTTCAGAGAAATAAGAACATGGAGAACATACCAACTGACATTGCTAATGGACTTCTCGGTACTGAAACACCGGTGACCCAAAATGTGACTGCACAATCGGTTGCGGCACATTAGGTCGTTCTGTCCACGCACATAACCGTGGGAGAAAAACCAGAAAAGTTCAATGGAACTGGATTCAAAAAGTGGCAAGGGAAGATGCAGTTCTACCTGACCACATTGAAGCTGGACAGATTCCTCACTGAATCTGCCCTGATGCTGGCGCCAATGGATGCACACTCTATTGCTGCAGTTGATGCGTGGACTCAGGGCGACTACCTCTGCAGGAACTACATCCTGAATGGCTTGGTAGACCCCCTGTACAACGTCTACTGTGTCTTCAAGACGTCCAAACTCCTGTGGGGGTCCCTAGAAAAGAAGTACAAAACAGAAGACGCCGGGTCCAAGAAATTTATTGTCGGCAAATTTCTGAACTACAAGATGATTGACTCCAAAACTGTGGTAAGTCAAGTCCAAGAACTGTAGGTTATAATGCACGACATTGCTGTAGAGAATATGACGATGTGCGAACCATTCCAGGTTGCAACGTTCATTGAAAAACTTCCACCTGGGTGGAAAGACTTCAAGAACTACCTCAAACACAAGCGAAAGGAGATGTCTCTTGAAGACCTAATTGTCAGGTTGCGGATCGAAGAAGAGAATCGCAAGGCTGGCAGGTCTTATGGAAATCAGTCCATAGAAAAGGCTAATGTGGTGGAGCACGAACAGAAGGGCAAGAAGAGGAAGTTTCTGCCATAGGCCTCAAACAAAAAACCTCTTGCAAAGAGGTTTGCTGGGAAATGCCACAAGTGTGGTAAGCTGGGGCACAAAATTTCTGAGTGCCGCAGTAAGGACAGTAATCGTTCAGGAACTGGACATGTAAAAGGGAATGAAAAATCCCACGCACACATAGCTGAGAACTTGTCCACTGGTCTCTCTGACCTGGACCTCTGTGCTGTAGTATCAGAGGTAAATTTTGTGGGGAGCAATCCTCGTGAATGGTGGTACGATAGTGGGGCCATCAAGCATATCTGCTCGGACAAGAAAATGTTCACCTCATACCAGAAGTGCAACAAAGATGAACAGCTGTTGATGGGAAACTCTTCCACCTCCAAAATTGAAGGAACAGGGAAGATAGTGCTGAAAATGACTTCAGGCAAAGAGCTAACACTCACAAATGTGCTGCATGTTCCAGACATTAGAAAGAACTTGATATCAGGTTCTTTGCTAAGAAAGAATGGATTTAAGGTTGTTCTTGTTTCTGATAATTTTGTACTGTCTAAGAATGGGGAATACTTGGGTAAAGGATATGTAAAGGATGGACTGTTCAAGTTTAATGTAATGGCAGTCATCCCTAAAACTATTGTTCCTGCTGTTCCCAAAGTTAATGAAAGAACTCCTATTGCCTATGTTGTTGAGTCTTCCTCTATTTGGCATGAAAGACTAGGCCATGTTAATGTAAATTCTATGCGTAGATTAATTAACATGAATTTGCTACCTAAATTTAAGGTAGATAACTCAGAAAAATGTGAAGTTTGCACGGAGGCCAAACTCACTAAAACTCCATCACGTTATGTAGAAAGAAACACAGAAACTCTAGGTCTAATTCACACGAATCTGTGTGACTTAAAATATGTGCAAACCAGAGGTGGCAAAAAGTACTTTGTGACTTTCATAGACGATTGCACAAAATTCTGTTATGTATATTTGTTACATAGCAAAAATGAGGCTTTGGATAAATTCAAAGAATATAAACTTGAGGTTGAGAATCAACTTGGCAAAACGATTAAAATCGTTAGAAGTGATAGAGGAGGAGAATATGAAGCACCATTTAACATGTTCTGCTCGGAACATGGAATAGTTTATCAGACAACTGCTCCCTACTCACCCGAATCAAACGGTACTGCCAAGCGCAAGAACCGAACTCTAAAGGAGATGATGAATGCCTTGTTGTTGAATTCTGCTTATCCCAAAACATGTGGGGGGAAGCGTTGCTGATTGCCAACTACATTCTCAACAAAATACCTCACAAGAAAACCGGCAAGACACCATATGAACTGTGGAAAGGTAACTTACCTTTGTATAAATACCTCAAAGTGTGGGGGTGTCTAGCAAAAGTGGCAGTACCTAACCCGAAACAGGTCACCATCGGACCTAAGATGATTGATTGCATATTCATAGGCTATGCACACAACAGTAGTGCATATCGGTTCTTGGTATACAAATTGGATATACCGGATATCCATGTGAATACAATAATGGAATCAAGGAATGTTTCCTTCTTCGAACACGTGTTTAATGCAAGGATACTGCGTACCCCAAACGTACACATGAACAAGGGAATGCAAGCACTTCAGTTGATGAACCAGAACATGATACTGATGAGCCTAGACGAAGTAAACGGGCTAGAACATCAAAATCATTTGGTCCTGACTTTGTGACGGCCTTTCTGTTAGAGAATGAGCCCAGAACTTTCAAGGAAGCCATGTCTATGCCTGATACTCCTATGTGGAAGGAAGCAATCAAAAGTGAAATAGACTCCATTATGCAAAATCATACATGGGAGTTAGTCGACTTACCTTCTGGATGTAAAGCTCTAGGATGCAAATGGATTTCCAAACAAAAATTGAAACCAGACGGTTCAATAAAGAAGCATAAGGCAAGACTTGTGGTACAAGGATTTAGGCAAAAGTAAGGCCTAGATTTCTTTGATACATATTCCCCAGTTACAAGAATAACATCCATAAGTGTTGATAGCTATTGCAGCTCTACGTAACCTGGAAATACATCAAATGGATGTTAAAACTGCATTTTTAAATGGGGACTTAGAAGAAGAAATATACATGAAACAACCTGAGGGCTACGTAGTTCTTGGATAGGAAAACAAGGTGTGCAGGCTTGTAAAATCACTGTACGGTCTGAAACAAGCTCCAAAGCAGTGGCATGCAAAATTTGACAATGTTATGATGTCAAATGGTTTCAAAATAAATGAATGCGATAAATGTATCTACATCAAAGATATTCCAAATGGATACATTCTGGTCTGTCTGTATGTAGACAACATGCTCATTATTGGAAGCAATAACGACATTATCAAACAAACTAAGAGCATGCTTAGTGGCAAGTTTGATATGAAAGATTTGGGAGTTGCAGATGTCATACTAGGAATCAAAGTTTCCAGGACATCTGAGGGGATTACTTTGTCTCAAGCTCATTATGCTGAGAAAGTACTTGAAAGATTCAATAATTACTCCAATGGGCAGCAAAAAGTCTCGTCGATCCAAGTCTTCACTTGTTCAAAAATACAGGCGAAAGCATATCATAACTGGAATATGCACGTGTAATTGGTAGTCTGATGTACCTAACAAATTGTACAAGACCGGACCTAGCACATTCGGTAAACGTACTGAGCTGATACACGAGTAATCCAGGACGAAGTCACTGGAAAGGAATAACTAGAGTATTGAACTACTTGCGACATACTCAGAGTTATGCACTGCATTACACCAGATATCCAGCAGTACTGGAAGGCTACAGTGATGCCAACTGGATATTGGACTCCAAGAACTCAAAATCCACAAGTGGATATGTCTTCACACTTGGTGGTGCAGCTGTGTCATGGAAATCCTCTAAACAAACGCTATTGGCCAAATCCACCATGGAATCTGAGTTTATTACTTTAGACAAAGCAGCAGAGGAAGCAGAATGGCTTCGAAACTTTTTAGAGGATATTCCTATGTGGGAAAAACCAGTGCCTGCCTTATGTGTACACTGTGACAGCCAATCGGCTATAGCACGGGCACTGAGTTGTATGTATAATGGTAAGTCTCGTCATATCAGAAGGCGACACAAAACCATTAGACAACTGCTCTCAAATGGAGTAATCTCTATAGAATATATAAAATCAGCCGACAACCTAGCAGATCCATTTACTAAAGGTCTGTCGCGAGAGCAGGTTGTGAGATTATCAAGAGGAATGGGTTTAAAGCCTATGACGAAACAGGATACTTGATGGAAACCCTACCTAGGAATTGGAGATCCCAAGATCTAGGTTCAAAGGGACAACTAAATCTTGTTGAATGGACGAAAGCACTGAGAGATTAACATCTCATACCCACTCTTAGGATGATAAAACAAGTGCTGCCTGCAAATAGTTAGGATAAGCTTGGCTTTTAATGATTCCCATAGCTTTGAAATAAAAGTGGGGTATAGCAGGATACTCTTTATGGGCAATCACCTTGTGAGTGTGAAATGGGGCCATTTCTAGGAGAATGAAGAGAGGCTACATTCTCCAAGTTCACTCACGATTAACCAGGGATGTTCAAGGCCAAAATGAACACAACAAGAGAACTTAGTTCTGTGAGGAGATGAAACTGTGTGATAATTATTGTCTAGGTTCACATCAACGCCCGGGTAGTTCAAGACATCATGATCACTACCTGGTCAAGTGAATCTGATAGCTAATTACTAAGGGTGGTTCAAAGTTGAAAAATTACTACCATTCCTGATGCAGTGATTTTCCGATTGTACTCTCAGAGTCTTTCTGTCATGTTTTTTGTTTTTCTGTTGTGTCTGGATTACATGGTCTGGTAATTTCCTTCATGTGGGGGATTGTTGGAATTAATTTTTGCAGTTTTTCGGGCAGGATTCCAGCAGGCTCCGGCCACCGGCGGCGCCGGAAAATGAGTGGATTAAGATCCTCTCGACGAGTACTATTCCGTAGTATACTCACTTGCCAAAAACAAATTCCGTATGAATGAGAAATGTTGATCCAAAGTTGGGTACTTGAAAGGTACTAACTTGGCAACTTGGAGAAAATGGATAGTCCCATATCGGAAATTGGAAAAGACTTTTTCTAGTATATATACTAGAAAACTGGACTAAAGGGCGTGGCCCGGGGATTACCACTAACGTGTAGTGGAGAGAGGACTTAGCCAAAATAACAAACACACACGCGCGCCTGCCCGGCCCGGCTCCGGCTCCGGCTCCGGCTCCGGCTTCGGCTCCGGCTCCGGCTTCGGCTCCAGCTCGGCTCGGCTCGGCTTGGTTTGGTTTAGTTTGTTCTGGTCTGGCTTAAATTTTTTTTTTTGCCCAGACAAAAAAACTCTTCTCCTACTGAACTAAAAAGGCTTTTCAGATTCAGTAACTGGTACCCATTACTCTGTAACAGCAGAGTAATGGCTCACCAGTTATGAATCTGAAGAGTCGCCATTACTCTGCTGTTACAGAGTAGTGGCATCTGAACAGTCTCCAATTTTTCTCTATAAATCCAGACAGAGTCTTTTATACAGACATAGAATTTTTCATTTTGTTCTTCTTCTTCTTCTCCTCTGTGTCAGTGTCAACTGAGAGTACACCACAGACAACAGTTCACTGAATCTCTGAAGCAAGGGTGCTGCGTTCTTCAGAGAAGGTACAGTTGTATCCTGGGAAGCAATTAGCCGGTAACCGTCACACTACGGGGCGAATTCTGCTTTAAGGAGAGAGATTATCAGTCTCGACTCTGTGCAAATTCTTTAACTTACTGTTTTCTTTCCTGTATTTCATTTCTTCGCAATTTCTATTGGGATTTTCTATTTTTATATATTCAGGTTCTAACAGGCATGTCTATCTTACAAAAATTCCATGACTGAGGGCATGTCTATGCGCATGTAATAAACTTCGAAACTTACAAAAATTCTTTGTTAGAAATCAAAATATCTTATACCAAGAATATATTCAATTAAGAAAATTCAATCCTAATTATAAAGAATTGAAACCCTAACTAAAAACAGAATCTAATTCTTAATCCATGATTAATACATTCTCACGCATTCACCATCACATAAACAAAGAACACATAGCTTTCAATATCTATACAAATTCAAACAAAATTCAAGAAAAAAAGTGTGAGACCGAACCTGAAAGATCGATTTGAGAGACTGAGGAATCTGGATGCCCTAGCTGCTTTCAGAGCTCAACGACGGAGGATGGTGGAGATGGAGGTCGATGGCTCGGGAATCGAAAAGAAGGGAGAGGAGAGGAGAGGAGACGAGGGGGTGTTGGCGTTGGGCTGAAGACGGCGATATCGACATCGTTGGTGACAGCGACGACGACATCGATGGCAACTGCAACGGTTACGGGCTTCGATTTGGGATTTTGAGAGATTAGTGAGTTTAGAGATTTGTAGGGATTTTGAGAGATTTGGGGTTGGAGGAATTTTGGAGAGATTTGGGGTTGGGGTTGGGGTTGGAGGGATTTTTGACAGAGCAGTAATTTTGAGACTCTATATGTCTCTATCCCCATCTTTTTATGAAAAATGTCGGGATGGCTAATAGCTATTTCTGCTTTTTTTCAAAACAAGTTACAAAATGCCAAGGTAGATTCCTTGAATTTTTGCAGGTGTCTATCACGGCGTTTTCCATAAATGCCGTCAAAAAAGTGCCGACATACACTATTTGTTTTGTAGTGTAGAATCGTATCCATTAATCAAACTTAAAGAAGTTTTATACTGCTTAGGGCATATGACTTCATATAGCAAACAATGACTGTTATTCGATCTTCCTACAATCCGTGCCAACCTGCCAATTGCATGATTAGCTATTCAATCGCATAGCGTTTACTTATTGGGTCGTGGCCTTTGCTGAAGTACTTGAACTGGTATATTGTTTTTTTTAGGGAAAAGGTGGAATAAGGCCACCCTGTTTCATTAATAAGAAATTAACAAAACAAGCCCAGCATGCTGGAGCAAGTTACAACCCACAGACAGAAAAAAAAACATGAAGCGACATGACCAGTACATATAATCAACTCTCACTCTAACCTACGAGGACCAACCAATTGTATGTCCTTTAAGCAAGCTTTGAGCACCCACCTCCACGGCACGCGCCCACCCACCTAAAGCGAATCCTGTGGGATTTGAAAATTTGCCGCTCCCCTCCTTCTACCTCATCAACGCCACTTCAAATATGGCCCAATCAGAGTCGCACCCAAAAGGAGAGCCGTCGCAATTTAGCTCTCACAAGCGATTTCTCACTAAGCAAAACTCTCACTAACCCTAACCACGGACACGGTCTAAGAGAGCAATGAAGATGGTACTTATACTCTCTCAGATGATTTTTCACAAACACAAACAGACATCTACATAGAGTAGTGAGAAGCAACGTCTTCACTCTCTCACTCTCTCACTCTCACTCTCACGTAAAACCCAACCAAATCACAACCAATTTGAAGAATCACCTTCACCTCTCGCCCCTGTGGGCGATGGACGTTGTAGATTTCAGGGTCAATGATGAGGGCGTAGTGGCGGTGTTGTTGCAAAGTCTATGGCAGTGGATTAAGGAAGGTCGAGTTCAGTGTGTGACTCCTCTACTGCCGACCAAGAAGACAAACATCTCCCCTCTGTGCACCTCATGGGGGGACCCCTTCTGCGGACCCAAGCCCCACCCTGTGCAGTAACGGTCATGGGGGAACCGCGTCTTCGGACCCTAGCCCCACAACTATACACCTCAATCTTCGCACCGAATCAAATTTTCCTCCACCTCCTTCATCACATCCCGGACGCTCCGCGACAGTTGAGACAAACACCCCGGAAGCTGCGACAAGTGAGCGCCCATCACGGAGGGACCCCATCTTGGGCCCAAGCTCCACAATCGGTCTCATGGTGGTAAAATACTAGTATGTAATAAGCGGTCTCATAGGGGGACCCCATCTTCGGGCCCTAGCCCCACAACCGAACTACACCGCAAATATCACAACTAGACATACACAACCCAGACAGCTCCACCAACCCCCCAAACCAAAAAATACCTTGCCATCTCACACTGCGGCACAGCCAAGTACCCCCCGGCTTCTTCACATGCACTACCAACCCTCGAAAAACTAAAACATAGCTGTGATTGGCCCTAAGAGTGTGGATATGGTGGCAAGCGCGAAGAGCAACCGATGACACCTAGAAAAGCTAACCAATCTCAACCTAAACTAACCCCAACCCCAATAAAAGTGTCACAGATCTGGGTCAAAAGGGGGGGGGGAGGGGGGTGCACAGCAGCTCGGCCCCATACCGCACCGATCTCAGCCTAGCCCCGTTGCCATCGCCGTCGCGTGGGGGGAGGAGCACCGCACCGACCTCAGGTAGCGTCGTGAAGCTTCGCTGATCGGAGCGCGAAGATCTTGGCCTTCGTCGAAACGGAAAGCCGTCGAAATCGCTGCATCGGTAGCGTCGTCGTGGAGCTTCGCCGTACGTGGAGCATCGCAACGTCGAGGACCATCGTGTGGAGGAGAGGATTCGTCGAGGACCATCGCCGTGGAAGAGCGGGTTCGTGGGGCTTCGCGTCGTCATGGAGGGGACCGAAGGGGGACAATGCGGGGGGGGGGGCAAAGGGGGAGCTGCCGCCCCAAGGTTGTTCAGATCTAAGGTTTCAAAAGAAGGAAGGGAGTTGGTAGGAGAGGAGCGGGCTTCTTTGGGTTACGAGACTAGTTATCCTCCTAGTAATTCGGTATATTGTTTTCTTAGCTTTTAATGACTATTTAAGCAAGTTCGTATTGTACAAACTCGGGCCCACTTTGCATCCTTACCCATAAAAATATGCTCCGTGATATCTGACATATAACGTCTAGATACTCTAATATCTAATATCTCTAATCTCTAATATTATAATAGGAGAGTTTGGATTGTTATTTATAGACAACATGTAAATTGTAGACATTCAACCATCTAATCTCAACCATTTACTTTAAAGTGAGCGTTATATTAACCATTCATTTACTCAATTGTTGTTTGTTACCATAATACCCTTAAAGTTTACATTTATTTACAACATAATTATTTACAAAAGTGTCACTCATATAAAATAAAATTCCTGCCACTAGGGGTAATTTGTACAGTGTATGTGATGAGTAAAGGGAGGTCTCAGGTCGAGACCAGATTACATCTTATTATTTACCATATAAAAAATTAATTAATTAGAACGTACATAGCACTTGCAGATTACTGGTAATCTCTAATATTATAATAAGAAGGCTGGGGTTGTCATTTGTAAACAACCAGTAATTTTTAGACAACCATTCAACAAACCCTCTAATCTCAACCATTTATTTTTAAGTTGGAGTTATATTAATCATTCATTTACTTAACTAGTGTTAGTTACCATAATACCCTCAAAGTTCAAATTTATTTATAAAATAATTAATTACAAAAGTATCACACATATAAAATAAAAGTTGATGAGATTAGAGGTAATTTGTAAAGAGTATGTGATGAGTAAAGTGAGATCTCAGGTTTGATGCCAGATTATGTCTTAGTATTTAACTTTTTTTTAATTATTAGGACGTGCATCGCACATGCAGATTACTTGTAACGCCCTGAATTCCAAATAAGACCGAATTCGAGATTCCACAGGATATTTACACTCCACTTCGTACAATTTTATAAGGAAATTTAAACTTTTCATAATACATCAGAGTTTTTTACATTTATTACACAGCGGAAGACAAAAATAGATTACAACAAAATACAATTACAACATCTTTAACTTTCAATTAAATCGACAGCAGCATTTCCACTTTTAAATCCAATACCTGCATGTAAAACTGTGAGCACGTCAGTAGATTACAACCGACGAAATGTTTTACACGACTATACTCTCTATGCCGAAGACAGTATAACGATCTCCGTACTTTAACAAATCACAAAACTTGAATGAGATGCCTTAATGCCTAATGCAGATATTTTATACTAGGATAACACTAATGCATACTCGTTCGGATTCTATGCATCCCATACTACATAGGTCCGAGGTGTAGCGCCCCGAATTTCTAATATAATATCTTAGAAAATACGTGGCACAATTCCCAGCATCAACTTCAATGTAATATTAAACACGACTTAACACCAATAATATTTTTCAACTTTCGTTACAATAATTGTTTACATAGCACAGCGGAATACAATACATCTTAAATCACAATTCTCTTTTCTTTACAACAATTTACAATTACATAAGTTACTATATAAATGGAACTCAAGCATCCAAATCCGAGCCTTAAGAAATCACCTGTAAAATATGAGGCTAGAGATAACTCTAACCCCCAAAACTAAAGGGGTCAGCCATAAAGGTGTGAGCGACATAAACAAGCAACATAAGTAAAGCATAGATTTATCAACAACAGAACATAACAAGAGCAGGTGAAATTAGAGAAATCACGAAATGCGAAAAACCATCTAGACTAAGTGTTAAGTGTAGAGAACAGGAAAAACCATCAACAACAGAACATAACAAGAGCAGGTGAAACTAGACTAAGTGTTAAGTGTAAAGAACAGGAAAAACACATGCATAAAACCAAGTCAAGAAACACAAGTCTATATGCGGACTCTGTAATGCGTACTTGTCGAAGTCTATGCATCCCACTCTACATAGGTCCGGTGCAAGCCCTTAACGTCTACACATTATAGGGTTCAATCCCCGCTATGCAACTAATCCTATCATGATGACTACTACGAGATAAAGATACACTGTGAGTATTAGCCCATGCCCCGATAATTCTGGAGGTCAATCTCTATCCATAGATAATTTCGGAGACTATTTCACTCACACCTGGGAATCTTCGAGAATACCCCACATCGCAAGCAATGGAACCTCATCACACGAATACCACATGTGCGTCGCCTCGACCCCGATAATTTCGGAGATCAATCCCACACCACAGGTAATTCTGGAGACTATTTCACTCACACCTGGATAATTCCAGGGATTATCTCACACCGCAAGCCATATTGAGGTCCATAACCCATGTTCTCGTTTATCATATCACCACTAGTGCCTGTCCTTATCATTTTGGTTGTTTAATTACTTAACGAATCTCCTAGAGTTGATGTGCCCTACCGGACTTAACTCAACAAATGATCAACTAAAATTTGCCTCAACAAGCCCAAACATAAATATCTCAACTGCCAGTATACTAGGGTCACACACACCCTCTAGAGACTCACACCCAATATCCAAACTAATCTTCCAATATAAATTACTCAGTTAAACCACTTGAAAACGTATGTTCAATAGAAGATAAAGTATAGAATAGTAAATTATAGATTAAAACATTTAGAGAATAAATCATTTGAAAGAACATTCAGAAATATAAAGGTACATCAGTATCGGTCGACTAATAACAAGCGTAAGTCGACTGTCCAGAAAGAGAATTCTATGGTTTTAAGAAAATAATTCTAAGTGTTATAAGTCGACTTGTAAAGGTCATAGGTCGACTGTCCAGAGAGAAAATCCAATAATCTTTAAGAAAATATTCTAAGTATAGCAGTCGACTGAAAAGGGTCATAGGTCGACTGTCCAGAGAGAAAAATTACAATAACTTTGAAAAATAATTCTAAGTGTACCAGTCGACTGTAAAAGGTATAGGTCAACTGTCCAGAAGAAAATTTCAAGAAAACTAAAGAACATAGCAGCCGGGTCGTATCAGTCGACTGAAAATTTATACCAGTTGACTGTCGACCTACAGACTGTGTACTTTTGGTTGTGCACAATTCAACCGATACGTAGTTTTACTTTATGAAAACGATTTCTTCAAAAAGCATATTTCTTATATGTTCAAATATAACTGGTAGGACATATAATAGTCCACAAAACTAAATCAAACTACTTGAATTTATAAAAATATAGATTTTGTTGATTTCCTTAAATCAAACATGAAATTGTGCATATCATCAAAATAGAGTTTTCTAAAAATCAATTACTCATTGAAATTTCTTCATATTCAGATACAAAACATATAAATATCAAAATCTCAAAAGAATCCTCAATTTGGGTATATTCCTCAACTCGACTAAATTCTCAAATTTTGATTCTCAAGATATGATATCTTGATTCATAACTTTCCATTCAAATTCCTCAAAACTGAATTACTACTACAAGTCACAACCATAATTAATTGATAACATCACCATATCCAATTTGTATTCAACCAAATACTCAAAATCATAAAAGGTCTCACCTTTATAAGATTCATGCATAAAATTCACCATATTCATTCAATCCAACATTAACCCAAAAGAGAACAACTACCCACATACAATCCTATTTACAAACAACTAGGGTTTTACAAGATCCAATTTTTCATCCAATTCATAATGTGCATATTCATATTCAAACCCTAAATATGCTTTCTAGCAATAAGATTCAACATCCAAGATCCATTAAACATTCATAGATCAAACAACCAAATTGTACCAAATCACATACATAAACAAATCAACAAACAATTACATACAAAATACACAAAGCAAAACAAACATGTCACTCACCTCGAATGAAGAAATCCCTTAAGAAAACTTCTTTTTTGCAAAATCCAAGATCCACTTCTTAATTCCTCCAAAAAAATAATAAAAATTTATGTTGTGCAGCGAATGATTGCTACGTTTCTTTTAAATAGGCCGGAAATAGAGGATTTTGGGTTTTTAGACACATTTGCAAAATAACCCCTTTAAAATATAACTTTATATAAATAGATTCCTATACCTGGAAACTTGATAAAATCAATTAAATTGAGATTTAAAAGCAAAATAACATCCGTATTTCCAGTCGGCACTATTTTAAAAGTCCAGAAAATAGTTTTGCACTTTCACCCCTCAAAATGACAATTTTGCAAAAAGATCCTTCTTTTCTTAATATTTACAAATAGATCCAATTAATATCAGAAAAATCTAGAAAAATTACAAATAAATCCCAAATATTAAATGATGATTTTTCATAAAATAATTTTGGCCTTTGAACATCTCAAGAAGATATTTGCACGTGTTTTGCACGTGTAAAAGATGAATTTTCAGAAAATATTTATCAACTCTCCAAAAATTTATTTTAATTCATTTATAAACCTTTAAAATAACATTTAAAAATATGGGGTACTACACGAGGGCAAGTACCTACGTACTCCACAATAAAGGGTTCAATTTCTCGCTATGAAACTACCCAGTAATAAGACAAAATTATGACATTCCATGAGTACGGATCCCAGTCCCGAAGAACCGCCGCAACAAATCCACTGCCTGACTGTTATACAGACTCCTCGTCGTGCGAACCTCCCGCAAGTGCCCTTCTAAACCCGGTACACGTATATAAATGGAGTACGGCAAATTATCCACTCGACTACGCATAGTCCCGGATTTAAAATAAAAGCTCGTCGCCCATGAGGCAACCACAGTCCCGGAGTACACCGCCCGACTGGGTCTATAGTCCCGATGAACCGCCACAACAAGCCCACCACCCAACTATATAGAGTGCCCCACTTACGTTTGTCTACGTCTTACTACATCTTCACTTATGTGCCTAATTCTTAAGTTCGAGACATGAATAAATTATCATACCTAGAGTTAGTATTACCCCCTACCAGACTTAATCACAAATACCGAGATAGCTCCATGGTCATATCTCAAAATAACTCAATTCTTTTATCTCAACAATGTCGGTACCCGAGGTCTTACTAAACTCTAAATCACAACCTTTTCATGTACAAGAAATCATGGGCATTCATACCCTTCATCATATCATGTCTTAAACTCAAATTATTCTTATCTTTAACTTATTCACAAATGTGATCAAAGTCCCACCATTCATGATTTATTTATCCATTCTAAATTCTTTCCAAACAATAATTCTTCTCATAAATTCATCTAATTTATAACTCCTTATCAATTTAAACACATATAGTAATCAGTATTCAACATAAATGCATAATCCCAATAAGACAATTAATTCTCATATCAATATTTTATTTTTCTTCTAAGGATATAAATCATGCTCTTAAATAATTTATTTTGAAGAGAATATCTCATTCTATCTCAATGTCTCTTTTTACTTCTTAAAAATATACACAAATTTCTAAAACTATTTTTAATAAATTCCACATCAATATAGGTATATTACAATTTTTCTCCAATTTTTGATGCTTTAAAAACTCATTAAAATCCTTTAAAACCCAAAATAAATAAAAGGTCAACACCGGGTTTCGAACCCGTGACCAAACAGACAGTGCCCAAAGCACACACTGAATGCCAAAGAGTCCAAATGGACTTGGTGTCCAAAACCCACATCGAAACCCCTTTATACCCACTCTCGGGCTCTGAGTTAATTTAAAAAAAAAAACAGAAAAAAATATTTGGGCTTCACAGGATTCGAACCCAGGCCGAACAGGAAGATAGCGTAACGCCAGACCACAGGGCCAGACGTGCCCAACGATACTAAGTCTTCTCTTCGAATTTTGTTCAACTCTCTGTGTTATCCCATTATTTCATAAAACTCGATTACCCATTGATCTAATCTCTTTTTAGACTGAAATTGGTTCATGTAAACTGAGTTTACTCTCTAACAGCAACTTATAGATTTCTAATTCATATTTTAGAAAATAAAACTAACTTTCAAATTGTTTCTTCTTATTAATAACATGAATTTGTATTTGTTCAATTTAATCAAAAGTAGCACATTATATATTTTATAAACAATCAAATGAGTTCATTGGCATGAACTTTACTTTACAAAAATTCATTTGCTTATCAAAAGAAGAATTCCCAACAATTTCATACAATAAATTTTTTTCTTCATTCATGTATACTAGTGCATGGCAAAATAACCAATTAAATCTTTTTCTCATTAACCACTAACATGATGTAATTTAATTTGCTAATCATACATGGTTTACTATCATTCTTACTTCATACAATAGTATAGATCACATCAAAATTCCCATACTACTCATTTATTATTACTTAGCATGTATTGTTCTATAATTAGAAAGTATAGGAACACCCACATCACATCAAATTGATCTATATTAATACTATCATGTTCTAACATGATCAACCTATGAATTAGAAAATATAGAGACTACCCACCTCTTATGAAGATTGAACAAATGAGGAAGTTGGAACACCACTCCTAGATCCTAGCAATTCCTTCTCCTCCTAGCAAGAATTTCACCAAAGCACAAGAACTCTCTTCGTCTCTTACTTTTTCTCTGTCTTATTTCTTTTGTTTTTGGTGTGTAAAATGAGAAGAAAAGGGGTGTATTTATAAGACAATGTTAGGGTCTAAATTGTAAACTTTTCCACCTAATAACTCCTCATTTAAAATCTCCACCCCTTCACTTACCTAACACCTCCCCTAAACTCTCCAAAAACCCTAACTCCCAAACTGCCAACTCATCCCCTCCCCACTATGCCAAAACCGGCCTACTCTTCTAGTCCAAACCGGCCAACCCCTATGTGTGCAAATGCACACATACACATACAAAATAAATACAATTTTTATAGTTCTAAATGTATACTAAAAATTGTAACTTGTCATGTATTAGTCCATGCTCAACTTAAATTAGGTTTTAATTAATGGGTTTGATTCATGGACTATCTTTTTAATCAACTAATTAATTAGTCTAGTGGGCTAGAATTCATTTTTAGGTCCATGGGTTAAAAGAAGGCTAAATAAACTTATGCATGCTAAAAAAATAGATAAATGAGAATAATAAAATGATGGAAAGTAGCATGTGCACTATACATGCAAAAGTTAAAAAATATATTTTTTAAAAATACGGGATGTTATAGCACTCCCTCTTTAGAATAGTTCCATCCTCAGAACTACTCCTAAGAGTGAGAAAATACAAGGAAAGGAAAGAAAATAAAAGAGTTTACACTTTTTAGTTAAAGAGTTCAGGGTGATCCTTCATCATCTTCTCCTCTGATTCCCAGGTGGCCTCCTCATCAAATGAATTTCTCCAAATGACCTTGACCATAGGTATCGTCTTATTTCTCAATACCTTCTCTCGGCAATCCACAATCTCTACCGGACGCTCAGCATAGCTCAAGTCCAACTGCAAACCTTCTGGCACTTCTGGCACTTCTGGCAAATGATGACTCGGATCTGGGATGTAACCTCGTAACATAGATACATGAAAGACATTGTGTACTTGGGCCAACTCTTCTGGTAATTCTAACCGGTAAGCTGTCTTCCCAATCCTTTTCAATATCTTACAGGGTCTTATGTATCTCGGGGCTAACTTTCCTCTCCTGCCAAACCGAATCACTCACATGGTCGGTGACACCTTTACAAAGACAAAGTAACCTTCATCAAATTCCTGGTCTTTCCTCCGGTTATCGGCATAACTCTTCTGTCTGCTCTGTGCGTCGACCAACCTCTTCCTAATCAGCTCGATCTTTTCTGAGGTCTGCTGCACAATTTCTGGTCGATACAACTGCCGCTCCCCCACTTCATACCAACAAACCAGTGTCCTATACTTTCTTCCATATAGAGCCTCATACGGTGCCATTCCGATGCTTGTCTGAAAGCTGTTAGGCAAATTCCACCAGAGCTAAATGCTTCTCCCAGCTACCACCAAAATCTAACACACAACACCTCAGCATATCTTCCAGGTCCCTATTGACTCTCTCAGTCTGCCCATCAGTTTGAGGATGAAAGGGCGTACTGAAATCAGTCTTTGTCCCCAAAGCTGCTTGAAGACTTTTCCAGAAATGCGAAGTGAAACGTGCATCTCGATCGGATACTATTGATAGTGGGACTCCATGAAGCTTCATAATCTCGCCAACATACATCTTTGCCAGCTTTTCCATTGACCAAGTAAGCTTCATCGCCAAAAAGTGAGCCGATTTGGTGAGTCGGTCCACTATCACCCAAATTGTATCATTGCCCCTGGGACTCTTGGGCAACCCGGTGATAAAATCCATGCTGATACAATCCCACTTCCACTCTGCGATGGATAATGGCTACAACAAGCCTCCGGGCTTCTGATTTTCTGCTTTGACCTGCTGACAAACTGCACACTGGGCAACAAACTTAGCCACATCTCGCTTCATCCCTGGCCACCAGAAATATAACTTTATGTCCTTGTATATCTTGGTACTCCTGGGATGCACAGACAATAAAGTATCATGCGCTTCCTGAAGAATACTCTCCTTCAGTTTTACTAGATCTGGCACACACAACCGCTCGCCATACCACAATACTCCATCCTTCACTTGGAACTCTGCCAACCTGCCAACATCAACCTGCTCTATCATCTCCTGGATCTCTGGATCGGTCTTCTGGCTGTCGATGATTCTGTCTCTCAAGGTAGGTTGAATTCTCAACTGAGCTAAAGAAGCTCCCAAACTGTCACGTCCCGCTTCCCAAAAACACGGAATATGAGTGCGTGACAAAGCCCAGCGAATAATTTTAACATCATTCATAAGCTATAGAATCGACTCAGCATCACAACAAGAATATAAAAAGATATATATATACAACCAAGCATGCATGAATAATTTATTAAACAACAGAAATAATTGAAATAAATACTATTGTCTCAAATAATTCTCAAATCTGGATCAAATGTAAAACTCGAGAATATAAGCCCGTTACAAGTCTTAAGTAGCAAGAAATAAATAACACAAGAAAAACAAATAATTTAAGCGTTTCTTTTCTCTATTTGAAGCCTAAAATCTCTGCTCACCAATTTCAGTAGGCAACATGTCTCCAAAGTCTGTTTAATAATTATAAAAGGAGAAAAATAGAGAAAACAAGAGAAAATGTTCTTAGTGCAAGTTAGGGTCACAAATAGAAAAAACAAGTACAAGAAATATAGAACGAGATTTGGGATCAAGAATGTAATAGAGATGCAACAAGTAGTGGAAATTCAAGAAACTAACTAACACGGAAGACAAATCAAGTGACCAAGTTAGGCAACAAATACTAATAGTGGAGTAAGTGGCAAGTGAACATCTAAGGGTATCCAACATCAAGTGACAAGTATCAGGTATAAGTGTCTAGTAACAAGTCTCAAGTCTAGTGTCAAGTTGTCAAATACAGGTATCAAATTTCAAGTGTTAAGTTTTCAAGTATCAAGTGAACATGTATCAAGTTCAAGTTTCATGTATCAAGTCTTGTAGTTATTACTATCTAGGTAGCATTTCATGCATCCATACTTTTACTACATGGTTGCTACAGTCTATGCAATTTTGTTTAGGCCTAGTAGTAGATTTTATAGGGCGGCGTACTCAGGTATCGAGTATCAAGTAAGCACGGTTCATGAATACGAAAATAAATAACAAGTTCACGAAGCGAGTCTGTGAATACTAACAAGTTCAAGAACCACATAGTGGGTTCATGAATACAACAAGTTCATGAGCCAAGTAACTGGATCCATGAGTACATCAAGGTGCAACAATTTCATGAACTGAGTACTGGGAAACACGGGCCCCCTTCTGAGTACACTTACCTATATTGTCCACTACTATGGTCTTTTCCTTAAACCCCGGCTTGTTACTTTTATTAATTTTTATCAAGCAAGCATGAAAGTATGCAAAAAAAGTCAAGAAATCATAATCATGAACATGGAATAAGTTTGAGATATTTATATAGCATATTCGAGGGTCAACACGAATCAAAATATCAAGAACAACGAAAATCTCAAATCTGGACAGCACGACGTTGCTGTACCAAAACTGCGATTTCCGTTGCTGCGAGATAGAAAATATGGATCCGTCAGAAGATCTAGAAACTAGACTCCTGCTCGGTTCCAACGCATATAATTAAGGTACATAAAAATTGTGGTAACATGTGTCAAAATAGCAAACTATACAGCCTTTGTGTTCAGCCAGAATTTGTGAATCTGAGTTTATACATGTGAAACAGGGTTGAAACTTTATTAATTAATTCTGAAAAAATTTGGGAATGTTCTCTAGGGTGTCCAGCAACAGCATGTAAAATTTCAAGTTTATTACTTACAGGTAGCATACTTAAAATAATTTGTAAACTAAAGAGGTACAGCAATTTTGTGAATCTGCGACTACCAATACTGCAGCAGTAAAACTGCGATATCTCCTAGACTGTAACTCGGAATTCAAAAATTCTGGATGCTATCGATAACTAGACATTCAGAGATATATTTTATATTCAGGGCTCAATTTCAAATTTTGATTTTAAAAGGGTCGAAACAGCAAGTAAAGTTCAAGACAGCAACAAGTGTGAATGTCTTTCATATATAAGTTGCATGATAATTGGTTATTATGAGTCTAGGTTAATGTGTGATACAAATACAGATGTAGTGGTTATCAAATCATCAAGCAACATATATTTCTCAACTCAAGGAATGCAAGATCATCACATACATGATACAACACACATCTACAAGTCTAGGGTTTCTTAGTTTTATGTGTTCAAGTGACTAGGAGATAAAATGAGTCCAACTAGTTTGTATAATATATCAACGAAGGGTTGTGACTCTTGAGATCATGAGATCGATAATGAATAATTCAAGATCAACAAATGATGAGACAAGAAGGAGTCACAAGTACAACCTATTTGCGGTATTTTCAATTAAATACTTGTACTTGGACAATAAATTGTACACAGAGAATACTTGCCTTGATTGGATGAGGGCGTTGATCGATGATCGAGATCGGATGGATCGGATCGGTGCGGATCTTGATGGAAATCAAGATCAAGACGATTGGACGGCTGAGATCTGATCTGGTGTTGATAATGAAGATCTGATGACGATGATGAAGATCAAGTCACGATCAGGAGGGGATCAGGTGGCCAGGATCACTTGATGAAGATCATGAAGATCCGATGGCCAGGAATCAAGAGATCAAGATCGGATCGAATGGACGGCCCACAATCAAAGCCACGATCAAGGTGATCCAACCCAAAAGAAACACTAGCTTGGCTCGACGACTGCATGGCTAGCCTAGCGGTGGTCAGCGCGACGGGATGACGGCGGACACCAGCGACACTGGACTGGGACGGCGAGGCGGCGTGAGCGACGGCGGGATCGGCACTACTGCAGGTGGCTGCGTTGCTGCTGTCGCACGACAGGGCACACACAGCGAGAGCACAGCCAGTGTAAGGCTACGGGGTCTGCATCGTGGTGAGTGGGCGGGAGGTCACTACCGCAGGGGAGCTGCGCTCTGTGGATGTCGGAACGGGAAGATGGTGCTGCACTGGAGGGCATCGAAGCGGGGAGGCATCGTTGGCTACTGCTTGGCTGAGCGGCGCAAGAGGGGCGGCACAGGGTGGAGAGGCAAACGGCTGGGAGGCAGAGTGCAGCGGGGCTGCGGGTCGAGTGGGCTGTCGACGGAATGGGTTCTCGGTAGAGAGGTGCGATAGGGGGACACCGCAGTTGCTGCTACCGTCTGTTGCATGTCGACGGAGGGACACGGGGGCGGCGCAGCAGGCAGGGCACCGACGGAGGAACACAACGCCGGGGGGTGTCAGGCTGGAGGCGGGAGGTGAAGACGAGAGATGGGGTAGACGAGGAGAGAGAAACGAGAGGTAGGGGGTAAGTGAACAGTAGAAAAAAAAGGGGGTTGGCGGCTGTGCTTGGGGGTAGAACAGTGTCGGTTTAGGGTTAGGTTTAGTTTAGGGTATTTATATAGTGGGTTATTGGGTTTGGGTATTTGGGTAGATAATCCAATAGGTGAATGGGTAATGGGTTTAGGTGAAGGTAAACAGGCTTTGGGTTTTAATAGGGTAATTGGGTTTTATTAAACAGGAAGTAGGGTTAAATAAAAGAGTATAGGGTTATATAAAAAGATCCCATAGAATATAAGAAATAACCAGTAAAAATATGAATTAAGACATAATTTGCATTACACGATAGAATTTATTTAAAATATTATAAATACAGTTAGTAAATAAAAGTGAATTTTTAATAGCCAGTCAAAAATATCACTAAGAATAATAATACTAATAACAATCATGATAATAAGAAAAATGATAAAACAATAATAGTAATAATAATAACAGTAATAGTAATAAATAAAAGTAGTAATAACAATAATAAGAATTGTATTACAATACAAAAATCATAGAAAAATAGTTACATCCAAAAATTAATTTACAAGATTTTTAAATACAAAAGAACACACAGAAATTACGAATTTACGAAAACATGGGTTACACAAACCTTGCAAAACCACTTCAATCTCTGCTCGATCGAGCTCTTCTGCCAACTTTTCCTGAGTGGTGATCATTCTGGACAAACTGCCTTTTCTACTGAGCGCATCTGCCACAACATTGGACTTGCCTAGATGGTACTTGATCTCAGGTCTGATGTCTTCCAACACTTCTAACCATCTCCTTTGCCTCAGATTCAAATCTCTTTGCTGATAGATATACTTCAGACTCTTGTGATCCGTGTACATGTTGATCTTCTCCCCGTACATGTAGTGCCTCCACTGCTTCAAAGCAAAGATGATTGTTGCCAGCTCCAGATCATGGGTTGGGTAATTCTTTTCATGTGGTCTCAGCTGTCTAGACCCATAAGCTATTACATTTCTCTCCTGCATCAGCACACAGCCCAATCCGCGATGGGAAGCATCGCTGTAGACATCATAGTCAACTTCTGCTTTTGGCAAGGCCAAAATGGGAGCGGTAGTCAACCTCTCCTTCAACTCCTGGAAACTAGCTTCACACTGCTCCGACCAGTTGAAACTCGCCTTCTTCCTTATGAGCCCTGTGAGTGGCACAACTAGCTGGCTGTAACCCTGAATGAACCTTCTCTAATATCCAGTTAAACCCAGAAAGCTCCAATTTCCTTCACTGTGGTCAGTTTTAGCCAATCTTTCACTACCTCAATCTTCTGTGGGTCAGTAGCTACTCCCTCCTTAGAAAGGATATGACCCAGGAAGGCGACTTCGGTTTTCCAGAAGTCACACTTGGATAGCTTAGCATACAATTTCTGCTCCTGAAGCTTCTTCAATACCTCTGCTAGGTGCTTGACATGCTCTTACTCTGACTTGGAATAGACCAATATGTCATCGATGAATACAACGACAAAAGAATCGATGAATGGTCATAGAACCCTGTTCATCAAGTCCATGAAAATAGCCAGTGCATTGGTGACTCCAAATGGCATGACTAGAAACTCATAGTGACCATGCCTAGTTCGGAAAGCCGTCTTGTGCACATCTTCTTCTTTCACTCGGACTTGGTGATATCCTGACCGTAAGTTTATCTTGGAAAAAACAGCTGCTTCTTGTAGACGGTCGAACAGATCATCGATTCAAGGAATTGGATACTTGTTCTGTACTGTAACCTTGTTCAACTCTCTATAGTCAATACACATCCTTATTGATCCATCCTTCTTCTTCACCAAAAGAACTGAGGCTCCCCACGGTGATGCACTTGGCCTGATGAATCCTTTGCTCAACAACTCTTCGATCTGCTTCTTGATCTCATCTTGTTCAACCAGTGCCATTCTGTATGGTGCCTTGGAAATATGTGCACTTCCTGGTTGAACAGTGATGCTGAACTCTACATCTCGATGATGGGGAAGCTCTGGTAGATCATCAAGAAATACAGCTGGAAAATCTCGAACCACCGGAATCTGCCTTACTTCTTCTGGAACTTTCTGCTCTGACAAGGCTACTACCAACTCCTTACACTTCCTCTTACCTTGAAATGTAACTACTGGTCCTCCTGGAGCCTTCACTACAACCTCCTTGATCTTGCATTCAATAGTGGCACTGTAAACTGACATCCAGTCTATGCCAATAATGATGTCGACTCCTAAAACTACCAACTCAATGAGGTTGATGCCAAAGAGTCTATCTCCGATTTCAAGATCACACCCTTTATAATATCGGTCGGTAGTCAAGTTTTCTCCTGACGGAGTAGCCACAGATAGAACTTTGCTAGGAAAAATTTTAGGTTTGACTCCTAATCATTTTGCAAATGAGGGTGACACAAATGTGTGCGAAGATCTCGTATCAAATAACACTGATGCTTTTATTCCATTTATTTGGATGTCTCCTATTACATATGAGTACTCTCATTGCATAACATTTTATTACATAAGTGGAAAAGCAACAAAGCAACTAGACTTTATTTCCCATACCAGTGATAACATTGTCCACATCATCAGCATCTGCCTCGATCAAAGCGAATACTCGCCCCTACCGGAACTGCCTTTGCTCTGGGTTGGACTGCTTCTGACTTAGTCCTCCCCGCTGAAGCTGAGGGCAAAAAGGCTTGATATGACCCTCCTTTCCAAAAAGGTAACAAACCTTAACCTTTTCAAACTTCTTGCACCCAGAAGACAAATGACCTGATTCTCCACGCTTGAAGCAAGTGGGTACCCTTCCATTCACAGCAACAACATTGGCTCCAGTTGGTTTGAAATGCTGTGTTTGGGGCTGACTTTTGAAATTGCATGGAGCTGCTGGCCTCTTGCCCATGCTCCAATTGTTCTACTTGACTTGTACTGCCTAGAATTGGTTCATGTATGACTCAGTAGCGGCAGTCCTTCTGACCAGCTTCTCAAATCTACTTATACCCAGGGGTATCATCCGGGACCTCAAACTTGGCCTCAGTCCTTGCTCAAATTTCCGTGCCTTCTTGGCTTCATCCTGTACCATTTCAGGTGCGTACCTTGAGAGTTGGCTGAACTTGGTCTCATATTTCTGCACAGACATACCGCCCTGCTGCAAGCCCAGAAATTCTATCGCCTTCTTCTCTTGGACATCTAATAGAAAGTAGTGACTCCTGAATTCATCAAGAAACTCCTCCCAAGTAAGTTGTACATTGCCCAAGGTCCTTTTCAGCGATTGCCACCAAACACCTACATCCTTTTCTAGTTGGATGGTGGCCAATTTCACCTTGCTGGCCTCTGGGGTCTCTAGCACATCAAAAACTGTCTCGATCTATCTGATCCAGTCGTCAGCTACGTCTGGATTGGACTGTCCTTCAAACACAGGTGGCTTCATTCTTTTGAACAATTCAACGAACATGATTTCTTCGGGAACATGCACTGCTGGCCCTGGTCCCCTGTTTCCAGCGATGTTTGCGGTGACAGCATTTAAGGTCTGATATACCCGAGCTAGTTCGGTCTCCAGATCTAGCCCGTTTTCACCGTTATGCTCTTCGCCATTCATGATCCTTTGTGCTATTTCTGAGTCATAAAATTTATCATTAATCATCATAAATATCACAAATAACACCGCTTCAACAAAATTTATTCATTCCAAAATAAAACTTTTTGCATTCAGAAAGAAAACTTTGTTCCAATACATCCATTACATCCTTTAATAAAAGACATCCTAGATTCTACCGGTTCTCTTGGCTTCTCTGAGCTCTTCCCGTAGTTCTTGGATTTCCTTCTGCATATCTTCAAGTTTCTGCTGTCGCTCTCCCTTGTCCCAGCGAGTGATGTGGTCCAATATGGCGAAGTGTCGATCATTCACGTGATGAGCCTTGTTGAGTTCGCACACCAGAAAACTCAGCTCCTGAATACGCTCCTTATCCTGTGCTCGTTGTCATTCCAAGTGGTTTACTCTCCACTTTTGTGCATCCAATTCTCGTCGAAGAGAAGCAACAATATCATTCTTGTCATCTGGAACAGGTTCTTCATCTGAGGGTTCCTCGGGTAAATCAGGCAGAGGTGGAGTAATCTCCCTGGACTCAGGAAATTCTTCTTCTATCTCAACTGGTTCTTCTTCTTCCTCTTCCTCTGGTTCTTCTTCATCTTCCATTGGCTCTTACTCTTCATCCTCGAAGGGGACAAACCAATGCGCCTCATTCTGGGGATCATGCTGATTGGCCATCTTATAGGGAAAAGAGGATAAAAATGTCATCTCATAGAGCAACACAAACATAAGTTTAAATCTCTATAAGTTGAAACTTACACACTAATGTTCACTCTAGGGTGTCGTTCCTTATAAATTTGTACGACTTATGAAGTGTGCTCTGATACCATCTGTAACGCCCTGAATTCCAAATAAGACCGAATTCGAGATTCCACAGGATCTTGACACTTCACTTTGGACAATTTTACAAGGAAATTTAAACTTTTCATAATACATCGGAGTTCTTTACATTTATTACACAGCGGAAGACAAAAATAGATTACAACAAAATACAATTACAACATTTTTAACTTTCAATTAAATCGACAGCAGCATTTCCAATTTGAAATCCAATACCTGCATGTAAAACTGTGGGCACGTCAGTTGATTACAACTGACGAAATATTATACATGGCTATCCTCTCTATGCCGAAGACCATATAACGATCTCCATACTTTAACAAATCACAAAACTTGAATGAGATAAAGTGTTAAATTGTGACTATGCTAAATATGTAAGTGTATGTCATGCCTTAATGCCTAATGCACATATTTTATACTAGAATGATACTAATGCATACTTGTTCGGATTCTATGCATCCCATACTACATAGGTCTGAGGGCAAGTACCTACGTACTCTAAAATAAAGGGTTCAATCCCTCGCCATGAAACTGCCCAGTAATAAGACAAAGTTAAGACGTTCCACGAGTACGGATCCTAGTCCTGGAGAACCGCCGCAACAAATCCCCTGCCCGACTTTTATACAGACTCCTCCTCGTGCAAACCTCCTGCAAGTGCCCCTCTAGCCCCGGTATACGTATATACATGGAGTACGGCAAACTATCCGCCTGACTACGCATAGTCCTGGATTTAAAATAAAAGCTCGTCTCCCACGATGCAACCATAGTCCCGGAGTACACCACCCGAATCGGTCTATAGTCCCGATGAACTACCGCAACAAGCCCACTGCCCAACTATATAGAGTGCCCCACTTACGTTTGTCTACGTCTTACTACATCTTCACTTATGTGCCTAGTTCTTAAGTTTGAGACATGAATAAATTATCATATCTAGAGTTAGTATTCTACCGGACTTAATCACAAATACCGAGATAGCTCCATGGCCATATCTCAAAATAACTCAATTCTTTTATCTCAACAATGTCGGTACCCGAGGTCTTACTAAACTTTCAATCACAACCTTTTCATGTACAAGAAATCATGGGCATTCATACCCTTCATCATTTCATGCCTTAAACTCAAATTATTCTTATCTTTAACTTATTCACAAATGTGATCAAAGTCCCACCATTCATGATTCATTTATCCATTCTAAATTCTTTCCAAACAATAATTCTTCTCATGAATTCATCTAATTTAAAATTTCTTATCAATTTAAACACATATAGTAATCAAGTATTCAACATAAATGCATAATCCCATTAAGACAATTAATTGTCATATCAACATTTTATTTTTCTTCTAAAGATATAAATCATGCTCTTAAATAATTTATTTTGTAGACAATATCTCATTCTATCTCAATGTCTCTTTTTACTTCTTAAAAATATACAAAAATTTCTAAAACTATTTTTAATAAATTCCACATCAATTTATAGGTATATTACAATTTTTCTCCAATTTTTCTTGCTTTAAAAACTCATTAAAATCCTTTACAACCAAAAATAAATAAAAGGTTAGCACCGGTTTTCGAACCCGTGACCAAATAGATAGCGCCCAATGCACACACCGAACGCCAAAGAGTCCAAGTGGACTTGGTGTCCAAAACTCACATCGAAACCCCTTTATACCCACTCTCGAGCTCTGAGTTAATTTAAAACAAAACAGAAAAAAAATATTTGGGCTTCACAAGATTCGAACCCAGGCCGAACAGGAAGACAGCACAACGCCAGACCACGGGGTCAGACGTGCCCAATGATACTAAGTCATCTCTTCGACTTTTGTTCAACTCTCTGTGTTATCCCATTATTTCATAAAACTCGATTACCCATTGATCTAATCTCTTTTTAGACTGAAATTGGTTCATATAAACTGAGTTTACTCTCTAACAGCAACTCATAGATTTCTAATTCATATTTTAGAACATAAAACTAACTTTCAAATTGTTTCTTCTTATTAATAACATGAATTTGTATTTGTTCAATTTAATCAAAAGAAGAATTCCCAACAATTTCATACAATAAATTTTTTTCTTCATTCATGTATACTAGTTCATGGCAACCAATTAATTCTTTTGCTCATTAACCACTAACATGTTGTAATTTAATTTACTAATCATACATGATTTACTATCATTCTTCCTTCACACAATAGTATAGATCACATCAAAATTCCCATACTACTCATTTATTATTACTTAACATGCATTGTTCTATAATTAGAAAGTATAGGAACACCCACATCACATCAAATTGATCTATATTAATACTATCATGTTCTAACATGATCAACCTATGAATTAGAAAATATAGAGACCAGCCACCTTTTATGAAGATTGAACAAATGAGGAAGTTGGAACACCACTCCTAGCTCCTAGCAATTCCTTCTCCTCCTAGCAAGAATTTTACCAAAGCACAAGAACTCGCTTTCACTCTTCTTTTTCTCTCTCTTATTTCTTTTATTTTTGGTGTGTGAAATGAGAAGAGAATGGGTGTATTTATTGGCTCAATTTTAGGGTCTAAATTGCAAACTTTTCCACCTAATAACTCCTCATTTAAAATCTCCACCCCTTCACTTACCTAACTCCTCTCCTAAACTCTCCAGAAACGCAAACTCCCAAACTCCCAACTTTTTCCCTCCCCACTATGCCAAAACTGGCCTACCCTTCTAGTCCAAACCGGCCACCCCCTATGTGTGCAAATGAACACATACACATACAAAATAAATACAATTTTTATAGTTCTAAATGTGTACTAAAAATTGTAACTTGTCATGTATTAGTCCATACTCAACTTAAATTAGGTTTTAATTAATGGGCTTGATTCATGGGCTTTCTTTTAATCAACTAATTAATTAGTCTAGTGGGCTAGAATTCATTTTTATCCATGGGTTAAACGAAGGCTAAATAAACTTATGCATGCTAAAAAAATAGTTAAATGAGAATAATAAAATGTTGGAAAGTATCATGTGCATTATACGTGCAAAAGTTGAAAAATATATTTTTTAAAAATACAGGATGTTACATTACTAGTATAATCTCCAATACTATAACGGGAGAGTTGGGGTTGTCATTTGTAGACAACGTGTAATTTATAGACATTCAACGATGTAATCACAACCATTAATTTTTAAGTGGGAGTTATATTAACCATTCATTTACTCGACTGTTTTAGTTTCCATAATACCCTCAAAATTCAAATTTATTTACAACATAATTATTTACAAAAGTGACACTCATAAAATAAAAGTTTGTGCTCCTAGGGGTATTTTGTAAAGCGTATGAATAAGTAAAGGGAGGTCACAGATTCAAGGCCAGATTACATCCTATCATTTACTATATAAAAAAAATTAATTAGAACATGCATCGCACGTGCAAATTACCAGTGATACTATAATGGGAGAATTGGGGTTGTCATTTGTAGACAACCTGTAATTTGTAGACATTCAACCATCTAACTATTAGGTTTCGAATGCAATCACAGATTAAATGCACAACAGAAAAATTACAAAAATATTGAAATCTAGCCATGGATCCATGCGAAAACTATAAATCGTGTTAAGGAGTTATACCTTAAAGATGGTTCTGATGTCTCCACAGTATGTCAATCACAACACTACAATATTGTGGTGCCTCTACGGTATCCACACGAACCAAATGAAAAATGGCTCTCACTCAGAACGCGATGCTAGCTGCGGGGAGGGAATGTTCCTCCTTATGATCTGTCTCTCACTTTCTGTGACGGCTTGGTTTTTTTCACGTGTGTCTTTTCCACAGATACATATCATATATATAAGTGCAGAAAATCAACCCTAAGAAAGTAATGAGGTTGTTGGGCTCACAATCTGATTTCGGTCAGATTCGTGTGTGGACCTTTGAACTTTAACCGGCCCATTTAATCTAATTAAATGTCCAACCAATGTCAGGTGTCCAAGTGTTACTTGGATCCCTAGTTAAATTTATTTTATGAATTTAAATCCCAATTTCGATCCATTCTAAGTGTGTGGCCCTGTAGGTTCCAATTATATTGGCGTTAATACTAAAACCATATTCGACTATTACAAACAGCGAGCGGTATTTAGCAATACATCACTGCTACTCAAGTAACGAGAATGTCAGTGATTTGACATAACATATATGTGACCAATATTACCATGTAGTCTAGTCTCTTTGTTCAGATATCTTAATTGACCACAAGGCATGGAGCGTTTCACCCTTGTATAGTTCAATCTTTGGTTTCTTGATGCCTGAGTAGACTTACTAAAACAAATGAGATCAATATCACATATTGACACATTTGAGCACGTCCATGCATTTTGCAGTCTCACACAATCAAGGAGCCCATAGATATCTCTCTTATTATGTACGAGGGACAAATCATATCTAACTCATTCACATCTCTCCGCACAATTTGTAGTATATTTAATAGTCGACTTTATAATCACCTTATTACAGGCAACATTTGACAGCATTAAAGCATATAACTTCGCATGTAGGGAATTATAGTGACTTCAAGTCAAAAGACTACGTACACCATGGTCACAGTTAGAACCGCTTATGACACTCAATTAACGATCCATGCAGCGTTCTCATGGTGGGTCAGTCCAGTATATTATTACTCTAATATGTACTCATGTGAAGACTTGATATCTAATATCCATAACCCATGAGAATGGTCATCAGTCTACGCACACATTAATCTCTATGTATTATTGTTGTCCTAATTCATAATAATACTTGACTAGGGATATTTAATAACAATATTCTGATTTCAGCCAATAGGATCTCATAATCAAGTCATGCACTTGATATTCCATGACATTGAACTTACTATTCTAAGGACTTCATTATGTTCATTTAATTCACAATAAATAACACAATAAATGAAATGCCTAAATATGAAATAAATGTCATGATACAATGTCAACTAGTAATATCAATACATAACTGGCCTCTAGGGCATACACCATCACTAATCTCAACCATTCATTTTTAAATGGGTGTTATATTAACCATTCATTTACTCAATTTTTGTTAGTTACCATAATACCCTGAAAGTTCAAATTTATTTACGACATAATTATTTACAAAAGTGTTACTAGGGGTAATTTTTAAAGGGTATGTATGAGTGAAGGAATGTGTTAGGTTCGAGGCAAGATTACGTCTTATTATTTACTTTATAAAAAAAATTCGATTAGAATGTACATCGCACATAGAGATTACTAGTAATATATAATGCAGATTTTGGTTTAGGGTTTGACTAAATTTCTATCTAAACATAAAACTTAATAAGAGGCTTTATTGAGTTTTGTGCGAATTAGAATTCAAATTAATTTATTTTCTTTATAAATTCAATTGATTTAGCGTCTATAAAATTTTATTAACCATTGGCTTCTATACAATATATTATAATAAACCACTTTTTGTCTAGGATTTTTTTTCTTTTTTTCTTTTTAAAATAAAAAAAGTAGTGCAAATATAGAAGACAACTCATCACTCTTGCTTCATCCAAATTATGAATTGGAATCCTATCCCTTAATCAAACCTCAAATATCGTGTAATAATGTATAGATGCAATTAGATTTATTTTTCAAAAATAGTTTTATTATTTTCTCATTTTTAAAAGTTATGTACAATATTGTACAAAGTTATACTATCTATACAATATATTATGATATGACCACTTTTATTCAAAGATTTTTTTCTCCTTTTTTTTCTTTTTAAAATAAAAAAAAACACAAATGTAGGAGATAACTAGCAATGTCTCAAAAATCCAATTAGAATGTACATCGCACGTAGAGATTACTAGTAATATATAGTGCAGATTTTGGTTTAGGGTTTGACTAAATTTCTATCCAATCATAAAACTTCATAAGAGGCTTTATTGGGTTTTGTGCAAATTAGAATTCAAATTAATTTATTTTCTTTATAAATTCAACTGATTTAGCGTCTATAAAATTTTATTAACCATTGGCATCTATACAATATATTATGCTAAACCACTTTTTGTCTAGGATTTTTTTTCTTTTTCTCTTTTTAAAATAAAAAAAAGTAGTGCAAATGTAGAAGACAACTCCTCACTCTTGCTTCATCCAAATTTTGAATTGGAATCCTATCCCTTAATCAAACCTCAAATATCGTGTAATAAAGTATAGATGCAATGACATTTATTTTTCAAAAATAGTTTTATTATTTTCTCATTTTTAAAAGTTATGTACAATATTGTACAAAGCTATACTATCTATACAATATATTATGCTATGACCACTTTTATTCAAAGATTTTTTTCTCCTTTTTCTTTTTAAAATAAAAAAAAAAGCACAAATGTAGGAGTTAACTAGCACTGTCTCAAAAATTCGAAACCCGAAACCGACCAGGACATGGTATTGGACCGGAATCAACATAGTCTATTGCTAATATGGTTTGGGTACTAAAATAGAACCCGTTCATATTTTCGGATCGGGTCTGGTTCAGCAAAAAAATGGACCCTACCCATACTCGGACTTGGTCCACTGCGGGTAAGGTCCAGAACCTAAAATAAGACCCCTTCATATTTTCGGGGCAGGTCTGGTTCAGCTCAAAATGGACCCATCTCGGACCAAGACCCAGACAAAAAAAAACCCTAACCCCCCAATTAAACTTTTAAAAAAAAGTAAGGAAAAGAGAAGAAGCAGCAAGCCCATCCTCCTTCTCCTGCCCGCTCGCCGTTACCTGGACCCGATGGGTAGCATCTTTTTAACAGGGCCCGAACCCAGTTCTCACGGGTCGGGTATGGATCCAATATTTGGACCAGTGGAGAAGTAGGTCTGAGTGCAATAGTACATGACCCAACCCGACTGACTCGATAGTAGTGCTACAGGTAAACGTCCCACTTGTTCTTTATCCATACAAATTTTAAACTAGAATCATATATGTTAATCAAACCTAAAAATTTTGCAATATTGTATACATGTTATTATATGAATTTTTTCACAAAAAAAGTTTTATTATTTTTGTATTTTTTAAAATTATGTGCAATATTGCACGTGATTATACTGGTTTAGATTAAAGAACTTTAACTTAAGGATAAACTCGTTCCCTATGTATATTAGAGAACTATTTTATTCGCAATTATTTTCTCAAATGCCCGTTCAATTTGGGGCAAAGTTTCAGGATTTTCTAATTTCCATCATGCAATTTTGTGAAAATGGTAATCAATTAATTTTGGATGCTTTTTTTTTAAAGTAAACCAGTGTGGAGATCCCCCTGTGTTCCATTAAAAATTTACTAGTAATTTACATGTGCGATGCACATCTTAATAAATATATATTTTTTAAAGTAAAAATTTTGACATTATCTGGTCTCGAATCTGAGACCTCTTTTATATTAGTTATGCACGGACAATGCACATCTTAATATATTTTTTAAAATAAAAAACGAAAACTCTGACGTAGTGAGGACTCAAACCTGAAACCTCATTTATATTAGTTATGTACGTGCGTTACACGCGTTGATAGATTTACAAATAACACTACGGTATTCTCTCATTATAATAACTAGTAATCTGCACGTGCTTTGTACGTTCTAATAAATATATTTTTAAAAGTAAATACTAAGATGTAATCTAGCCTCGAACATGAAATCTTCATTTACTCATCACATACTCTTTACAAATTACCCCTAGTTATACCAACTTTCATTTTATATGAGTGGAACTTTTGTAAATAAATTTGAACTTTGAGGGTATTTACCATCAATTTAGTAAATGAATGGCAAATATAACTCCCACTTAAAAATGAATGGTTCTGATTAGATGGTTGATTGTCTATAAATTACAATTTATCTACAAATTACACAACCCTATGTTTTGCATTATCTCTAATATTATAATGGGAGAAGGCTTTAGTGTCATTTATAAATCTACCAACGCGTGCATTGCACGTGCATAACTAATATGAATGAGGTCTCAGGTTTGAGTCCTCACTACGTCAGATTTTTTACTTTAATTTTTTTTTTAATATATTAAATGTGCATCACACGTGTAAATTACTTTCTATCTATTTATCTATCTATCTATCTATCTGTAATATATAATAACTATTATAATGGAAGAGTTGGAGTTGTAAATCTACCTACTTATGTGCAACGTACGTGCAACTTCAACTCTCTCATTATAGTCTTCACATTTACTTTTAAAAATATATAATCCTATTTATTAAGACATGCATCGCACGTGTAAATCAGGATTTTTACTTTAATTTTTTTTAATTAATACGTGCATCGCACATGTATATTACTAGTAGTATTAGAGATAGATAGAGATATTAACATAAAGGCATACATTCAAGTAGTAGGCGGATATGCTCTGATCTCCATGCCGGCTCTCCCCAAGCTGTCGGTTCCTGATCCAAAATGGCCAGCCTGGGATATTAATCCTCATTTGTCCTCTGATTAGGACAAATTTCAACGGTCTGTTCACTGTCCCACTTCTCGAGAACCCAATTCTTCGTTGGTTCCTATTAAAGCCCTAGCGATACAGCCAACTAAAGCCGATGCTTGGGTGGATCAAGACAACCTGTTAGAGGAAGAGAAAACAGAGCTGAACCTTGCTCAGTCGCAACAGAAGGTCCGCTTTCTCCCTTCCTCTATTATTTTTAAGAATTGTGTTTTTTGTGTGTTGGAATTCTAGTTGTATCACTTTGCAAGCGGGTCCTGATTCTTCACCCCAGGCTAATTTCTACCTCTCTTTCGTTCTGGCTACTTGTGCTACCTATTCCCCCAGATTGGGATGCTTGGCTTTGCTGGGCACAGATTTCCATCCCTCTCAAGGGCATAGCAAAGCACATTTTCTCCCCCATTTCTCTTCCTTTTCCATCTACTACTCAGTCCCCTATGGTGTTCTTACGTTCTTCGCCTTCTCGAAGTGCCGATCACGATCCCAACCATCAACCTTTTGTCTCTCCTAACCATTTGGGACCTGCTCTAAAGCAGCCTTCCCTTCCTTCCTCCCCTATGGTTGAGGAGTCTTTTTGTCTTCAGCCTTCTTCTGCGAAGAAGGCTTCTATCCCCATTATTTGTTCGAGCGCTCGCATTAGGGCTAAAAGAGCTTCTGTCTCCTCGACATCGTCTAACCACTCTTTAGCATCCCAGGGTCGCTATTCGAACCTCCCTACCCCTTACCCAGTTTCCTCTGATCAGCACTTGTTGGGATCCATCTATCAAGTCCATTTTGATTCCATTTCCCACCTTGATATGATTAGCCTTGCTAATAATATGGGGTCTTTAGTTAATTCGGATAATTATGTGGACTTTGATGCCATTAGGTGAAAAGAACGTTCTAGAGCTTTTGAGTCTCAATGTTTTCATGATTAGTATTTCTTGGAATATTCGGGGACTCAATTGTCCCGCTAAACAACAGGCAGTTTATCAACTGATCGCCTCTTCTCGTTGTGATTTAATCTCTTTCCAAGAATTGAAGCTTGATTCTCCCTCCCCCTCAATCTTTCGTTCTTTTGGTGGATCCCTTATCTCTAAGTGGATCTCCCTAGACGCCATAGGCTCTAGGGGGGGAATCATCTTTGGTTTCAAAGAATCTTGTTTTTTGCTTATCTCTGTTCAGCGACTAACTTTATTTCTCATCGTTCAACTCCACTGGGCAGCTTTCAACTGCAGTCTCACTGTCGTCTCAATTTATGCTCTGTCTTCTCCCGAATGGCGCAATTTGTTTGGAACGAATTCCAATATTTCCGAAACAACATTTTTGGTTTTTTATTTTTCTGTGAAGACTTTAACGTTACCAGATTTTCTTACGAAAGGTCTAGCAATGCCTCCTCCTGGTTACACTCCTCCCGGTTTAACGATTGTATTCTTTCCCTTCACCTCACCGATCTCCCTCTCAATGGCAGATCTTTCACTTGGTCCAACTTGTGCCTCTCTCCGACATTGGCTAAACTTGACCGTTTCCTTGTCTCCGAGGACTAGATTAACTGTTTTCACAACTCTTTCACTTCGGCTTTGCCCAATCCCTAATCAGATTACGTGTCCATAGCTCTTTATTCTAACTACTATTTTGCTAAGCAATACAAATTTTGTTTTGAGAAATTCTGGTTGCAAGATCAATTATTCGTTATTCTTATTTCTGAATGTCTCTCCTCTATTACGGGATCTTCCGGCCTTGGCCGCATCCTCATCAAGCTTCATATTATCAAGCATGGTTGTAAGATTTGGCGTAAAAAGAGACAGGCTAATAGTGTTTTTCTTAAAAACTTCCTACTTTCCTCCAATGAATCCATTGATTAGCTTGAGGAACTGGGACCCTTATCTGACTCCCTTCATTCGGAACGTAGAGCAAGAGAGATTATGCTGACATCCTTCACAAGGATCACATTAAGTGCGCTCAGAGAGCCAAGTTCCGATGGCTTAAGCAGGAAGATGGGAATACTTCTTTCTTTCATAATTTTGCATCTTACAGGCAATGTTGTAATCGTATTACCTCTATTATCGACAACGGCAATGAGTTTAATTCGAATTCAGATATCCATTCTTCCTTCCTTTGCTTTTACAAAAATCTTCTTGGTTCTTATAAACATCTCTCCATTAACCTTGATTGGATTCAACTCTACGGTCATCAATTGCATGACCTATCTAGCCTAGAAATTTCGTTTTCTATGGAAGAAATTAAGTCGGTAGTTTATTCTTTGAAGTGCGACTCTGCGCCAGGTCCAGATGGTTTCCCTTCGTTCTTCTTTCAAAAATTCTGGAATTGACTTAAAGACAACCTTTTCAATATGTTTGCAGAATTGCATCAAGGGTCATTCTCCTTTGTCCGGATCAATTACGCACATATAGTGCTCATCCCTAAAATTTTGGGAGCCCACACGGTTTCTAACTTTAGGCCTATTAGCCTTCTCAACACTACCTTCAAAATCATCATGAAGGTTCTTTCTTCCAGGCTCAGTGCTATTATCTCTCTCCTTATTGATCCCGCTCAATCAGGCTTTATTAAAGATCGTTTTATCTTGATAGTGTAGCATCGGCCCAAGAAATCATCTCTGATTGCCACAGGACTAACTCCGAAGGGATTTTATTAAAACTAGATTTTCAAAAGGCATATGATAATGTCAGTTGGGACTTCCTCTTCGAGATCCTTATAAATCGTGGTTTCGGTCCTAAGTGGATCGCCTGGATTAAATCCAGTTTATTCTCAGGCACTTCTTCCATTCTCGCCAATGAATCGGAAGGCCACAAATTCAAAATTAAGTGTGGCCTTCGTCAAGGCGATCCTATCTCTTCCTTACTTTTCTCTCTTGTTGCTAATGTGTTCAGTAAATTACACTGTAACGCTTGGGATGTGCAGGTTATTAAAGGGCTTGGTAACTCTCACAGTTTCCGAGGTGTTCTTGACCTTCAATATGCAGACGACACTATCATCTTTGCCAAACCTAACGTTTGTTCCCTTCGAAATCTGAAACTTCTTCTTTATATCTTTGAAAAAGTCTCTGGATTATCGATCAACTTCCAAAAATCTTCGGTTCTTTGGCTCGGGGGATCCCCCAATCGTCAAGCCGAAATCTCCCAATTTTTCAATTGTACCTCTGCCTCTTTCTCCATTCTGTATCTTGGTATCTCCTGGAGATGGGGAAAGCTGCATAAATCCGATTGGATGCCGATGATAGAAAATGTTGAATCTAGACTTAATAATTGGTCTGGGAAGCAGCTCTCCCGTGGAGGCAGATTAATTCTTCTCAACTCGGTTCTTTCCACTATTCCACTTTATATGATGTCCTTCTTTTACGTTCCCTCTTGGGTGATCAAGAGGAATGACCAAACCAGAAGTAATTTCTTCTTATCTGGTGCCCACAATTATAAACCGGGCTCTCACCTCTGCAATTGGAATATGGTTTGCTCTTCCAATGCAGCGGGGGGTTTAGGGGTTCTTGATCTCAGAAATCAAAATATGGCCCTTCTTGGCAAATGGTTGTGGAGAATATTAAAAGAGGATCAATTACCTTGGGCCCGCAGTATTAGTCTTCGGTGCTTTACTAGGCGTAAGATCTGGGATTTTTCCCATTACTTTCTTGTAAGGCCTCCCCCTTTTGGAAGGGTGTTTGGAAAGCTGCCGCATCTTTTCAGTGTGGTATATTCCATGAATGCTCTGATGGATCTAAGACCAAGTTTTGGTCCGACCTCTGGATCGGTAACACCAAGCTTACGTTTGCCTTCACTTCGCTCTTCCGTTTGGCCTCCAACCCTTCCGCCACTGTGGCGGAATCATTCACTGCTCTCAATTCCTAGGTGCATTGGATCATTCCTTTCACCAGTGACCTTCCTACTTCGCTTATTCCTGACTTAAATGTCCTACTATTATGCCTTAACAACTATTCATGGCTTCCTAAAGAAGACTTTAGGTGGCGATGGACCACCTATGGTTGTTATTCGGTTAAATCTTTTTATAACTTCCTTAATTTTCTTGGTGTCAACTCTCCTTTTGCTAATTTTATCTAGAGTAGTTGTGCCCCACTTAAGGTCAAAATCCTCTCTTGGCTCGCCTTCAACAACAAACTCCTCACTGTTGAGGTGCTCAACAAAAGGAACTTGGCCTGGGGTCAACTTTGCCCTTTATGCTCTACTGAGTTTGAAGACGTTGATCACATTTTCATTCGGTGCAATTTCATTCGTCCGTTATGGAAGATATGCATTTTAGCCTGGAAAACTTCTTCAGTTCCGTCCAAATTGTCATCCTGCTAGATTCTTCATCTTATAAATAAAAAATATCGTGGGTAATGGATCTTTTCTGTTATGACTATCATATGGATGATTTGGTCGGAAAGGAATAAGCGTATCTTCACTCATACCGCTGCCTCGATCGATTCTATCATTGATGATTTTTTATTTTTCTCTAAATTTTGGCCCTTTACTTTAAATCAAGATACTGTTTTAGCTTTAAACATTCACCATCTTGATGAGGCGTTACTTTGCTTACGTACTCTTAATGCTATATGATCTTTGCTTTTCTGTTTTGCTTATTTCTACTTTCTGGCTTTCTTGCAGTGCTGAGATGCTATTATGGATCTTTCTTTCTTTTGCGCTGATCCTTTGGTGGGACTGTTTTGGGGTTTCTGATCGGCAGCGGGATGTTCCTGACCCTTGGCATGAGTTAGTTATCTCTGCTGGTGGGGATTATTTTGTGGTGTTTGGCCAAGCTTGATGCATCTTTTCGTTTCTTTCTTATGTTTGTTGGCCTCTGGTATAGGCTACCTCATGGTTTTTTTCCATTTGTATATACTGTCCCCCCCCCCCCCCAGATACTGGATATTTTGTTCTTGTTTCATCCCCACTGTTGTTTGGGTTTACTGTTCTTGATGATATTGGCTGTTAGTTGCCATAGGGCATTTCTCTTTGCTGCGTGTTTTTTTCTGCTACCTTTGCTGTACTATTTGATGTGAGCTGGCTTCTGCCTGGAAGCAAGTTTTTAGGGTGATTTTGCTTCCCTCCTCAGTTTTCTTCTGCCTTGGTTTGTATGTTTGGGGTTCCGCCTCTGGTGGCTGAACCGCCTCTTGTCTATTCAGGCTCCATGTTTCTTTAGCCGTCGTTCTGTTGGGTTTTGACAGTGTTTTCTTTTCGGGAGTGCTTATTTCCTCCCGCTTCATATACATGTTGGCTTTCTCTATGCTGGTTATGTTTCTTGCTTTAGTGTTTGGCTTATTGTTTCATCCTTTAAGCGCATCTGGTTCTGGCCGAGTTGTTGTCGGTGTTAGTGAGAAAGTTTTGTTTCGATTACGGCGTTCTGGTTTCTAACTGTTTGGAGGCATTTTCGCTGCGCTTTGTGCGCTACCTTTTCCTTCTCTTTTTCTTGGCGCTGGTCTACCGAGGTCTGTTGGTCGGAATTTTGTAGTTTTTTTCTTATTTATCTTCTCTTGGTTGTGTTGGGCCTTCTTGCGCCTGGTGTGTTTAGATGGACCTCAGCGTAACTGAGTTTCTAGCCTGTTTCTAGGCTCTCTTTTACCTTTATTTCTCCCCTGCGTCTCCTATTCTAGGAGGCTGCAACTCTTCATGTTCTTCGTTTTGAGCTCATGTCACCGTCCCCTACCTTTTATTCGGATGCGTAGTCTTTGATTTTGATGGCTCTCTTCTTCTGCCTGGCTTGTTGTCTGATCGGTCTTGTTCTCTCCAGATCGATGAGTCGGCTAGCGTTTGGTTGGATGCGGCCTGTGGAGGTGTCTTTGCTCCTCAGTGGTGGTGGTGTATCCCTTGCTTTGATTTCGTTTCTGCTCTGTTTACGGTGGTTTGTGTTGTGTTTCATTTCTGGGCAATTAGCTTAATTGCTTTTAATCGTTTTTTTTTTCTTCTCCGTGTTCTTTGTTTCCGTTTACGATGATGTAAATGTATTGTTGCTTGTACCTTCTTTTTATTAATATATTGGGCTGAAATCGTTTGATTCTATCCGAGTTATTAAAAGAAAGTAGTAGGAGGATATTCAATTATTCATACCTAGTAAAATCGTATCTACTTATACCAATAATTCATCACGCTACGTTTATTAAGCAAGTTATTTTAATTTTTTTTAGCACATTTTTCATGTTTATATATGCTTGTATAATTTTAGCAAAAAACAAAAAACAAAAAAAATAAAACAAAACAAAACGTACAATTTTTTGAGTAGGGATATTCTTGTACAAAAGATTTATCTGCATCACATGCTCCTAGTTCTCCTCTCTTAATCATGAACACTTTACCATGTTCGCTAATTCTCTGTATCTATTTGGAAGTTAAGAAACACATATATACATCTAGTTACAAAGAAATTTAAGAATAATGAAAGGAGGGAAGGAGACAGATGATATGGGCTAGGAATGACATGGCCCATCCTGGGCCACAGGATCCCCTCAGGATACGCGCACCTCCTGATTCTCCAGATTTGCCACATCAGCGTCGGAAAACCGCCCGGACCGCTGCCACGTCAGCCCGAAAACCGCCCGGAAACTGCCCGGGCATCTGCCACGTCAGTCCTAAACCGCCCGGGTTTCCACCGCTTCAGCCACACGGGCAACCGGGTCCAGACCCGGCCCCAAACGGGTCCAGACCCAGTTGGGATCTTCTATAAATACCAGACCCCTACTCCTTCTCCAGGTAATCAATCCTTTGCCACCAAAACCCTAGTTACTGTTACTTTCACTCAGTGACTGACTAGATCGTCGGAGGGTCTGCCACCGGGACCAACCCCGGTGTTCCGAGACCGTCTGCAGGTACACAAGACCCTCGGATCCGAGCCTCAAAGATCCGAGCCCAGCATCAGCCTCCACCTCAATACCGCCTACTTCGGTACCGTTCGCCCAGCCAAGGGTCGTCTGCATAGGTGTCTCCTCTAATACAAATCGAGTAAGAACTCACGCCTGGTGCATCCACACGTTCCCCAAAAACAAACCGCATCAGGATGGCGCCGCCTGTGGGAAACTGCCTATCATAGACGCCGATCCGAGCCTCGCTTCCAACGGTACCGTAGTGAACGCCGAACCAAGCTCCGCCCCCGTCGGCATTAACGTCGACCCGAGCTCATATGGCGCCTAAAGCCACAAAAGCTGTTACTTCCGCACGCCGACACGATGTGCCTCCGCGAGGCATCGATGCCGATGCTCAGGGACCAAACAACAAAAGGGTCAGCCACGGACACCAACCGAACGCCTCCCACCCTGTTCAGGGCGACCTACGGGGGGTAATCTCGAACCGCCAGGCCAGCCGTGGCAGGGGAGGAGCCGCTTCCAACTCAGCTCCGAACCATCCCAGACCCCCGTCTCAAGGGGCTCCGAACCATCCCAGACCCCCATCCCAAGTACGGGAGCCTGCGCTCAGCCGGGTCGATCGGCAGCAGTCCGCCCAACCAAACCGAGTCGGAGGAGCCCCGGTTACCCACCAGGAGTTCCAGGACTTTCGAAGGGAAATCTTGGGCACCATCCGAGGGGTCCCTGTCAATGAGAACGCCCACCGTTCCCACACACTATCGCAGGCCGAGGCTACCGTATCTCGCCAATCAACAATCCCCCAGAGTATAATGGCGACATTTGGAAGCTCCTCCAAGAAATGGAGGAGCGCCTCGACCACGTTGGTAACGGCGACCCTAGGGCAGCTCAGGGGTACAGGCCGGTTCATCCTCCTTTCTCCGCACTCATCCTGCAGGCGGAGATACCCCGCAATTTCCATCCGCCTCAGTTCAAGACATATGACGGCGAGGGCGATCCTGCTGATCACATGGAGGGCTTTAAAACCCTCATGATGATTCACAGCGCATCGGATCCCCTCCTGTGCCGAGCCTTCTCCGCAACACTCCGGGGCCCGGCTCGGGAATGGTTCTCCAAGCTCACCCCTGGCTCCATCTATTCTTTCGACCAGCTAGAGGGCAGTTTTCTCGCCCACTTCGTAACCAGCCGAAAGGCCGAAAGAACGAGTGCATCACTACTCGAGCTCCGGCAAAAGGAGGGGGAGCCCCTCCGAGTGTTTGTCCGGAGGTTCACCGCCGAAGCGAGGTCAGTCTCATCCCTCGACCCCAGTGTTGCCTCGACAGCCTTCCGCCACAACGTCCGACATGGACAGCTGAAGGCCTCCCTGGCAAAGAAGCCGCCGATAGACTTCCCCGATCTCCTCAACCGGGTCGAAAAATATATCCGAGCCAAGGAGGCACTCAATCCCGAGGACCAGAAGGAAGCTCCCGGGAAGGGGAAACGCAAGGCCGACGAAGTTGAGCTGGCCAAAAAAGCTCCCAGAGATGGGGGCTCCGCAAAGAAGGTTCCGCCGGTCCCCCGCTTCGAGAGGTACACTTCGCTGACGCAGAACGTGTCGACAATCCTCTTGGCGTTTGAAGACAGCGACCTCGTCCAGTACCCTCCTCGACCGTCCAATAATACCAGCAAGAAGAGGGATCAGCGGTTCTATTGCCGATTCCACCGGGACAACGGGCACGACACAGATCACTGCCAAGCCCTGAATGACGAAATTGAGGCCCTTATCCAAAGAGGGTACCTCCGAGAGTTCAGACGAGAAGGCACCCAGGAACCGAGGGACAACAGGAACAGGAGGGATTCCCCTCCTCCCCGAGGGCAACGACAGCGTCCTGAGCGGGATTCGGATCCCGAGGAGCCTGAGGGTCAAATGATCATGCATTGCGTCCATGGAGGGCCCACAGGAGGCGAATCCAACAGTTCCCGCAAGGCCTTCATCTGGGATGTGAATACCGTTCAGGGCCCTCTCTCCCCACCGGTCCAGCAACTCCCCGTCTCCTTCTCATGAGAGGATCTGGAGGGGGTCCGGCTCCCTCACTGTGACGCCCTCGTCATCAACCTCAGTATGGCGAACTTCGACGCCCGAAGAATCCTCGTAGACAACGGGAGATCGGTCAACATTCTGTTCCTCGAAGCATTCGAGAACCTAAAGCTCTCCCGTGAGAAACTAAAACCCACCGGGTATACCCTACACGGATTCTCCGGCGTCCCCGTGACTATTGAGGGGATCGTCACCCTGGACGTCACGGCATGCACGAAGCCCAACAAATGGACCGAGTCCATGGATTTCATGGTTGTAAATGTGAAGGCAGCCTACAACGCCATCCTCGGCTGCCCGGGGCTCTGCTCCCTCCAGGCGGTTCCCTCGGCTTACCATCAGAAGATGAAATTCCCTACCAATACTGGCATCGGAGTCGTTCGAGGGAACCAAGAAGCAGCACGTTCGTGCTACATGACGGCAATCGGAAGCGGAGTGTTTCCCCTCGATGCCGTCGAACTGGAGCCCCAAAGAACCCAGCCAGAACCAGAACCGGTGGACGAGCTACAAGAAGTCTCATTCGAGACCGGGGATGCGTCGAAGCACTTTCGAGTAAGAACTAGAGCCCAAAACCCCGAACTGTTCGAGGACGGCAGAAGAGCCAACACGCCTCGGCCCTCTCCGAACCCCCGAACCGATCGGTCGGCCCACCACTCACCAACGAACAACCCGGGGTCTCACGGCCCTGACAGCCTGAACCCCGAATAGTCCGAGGGTGATCGGTGTGCCTCCGATCCAGAGTACTCGGAAATATTATATTTTCTGGGCACCCGCCTTTGGCAGGCACCCGAGTCAGACGGCTCACTGCCTGACAACCAACAAGGGGAGGGGGGATTATATAGCCCCCTGAGGCCCTCATTTATTGCATCTGGGAATACGAAACGGTTTCCGCGAAATGTCGTCATAAATGCTCATGGGAATGCGAAACGTTGCAATTAATGACGCAGTCGCGTCAGTGGCGACCCTTCGTAGCAGTCATACCGACCACCCTCGGCAGCCAAGGCAATCAAGGTTCAGGAAAACGAATGTTCTTATTGATTACTCATTGCTTACAACTCAATGAACGTCGATACAAATACAAGGAAAAAGCTCACAACTCACTCACACTCGGCTGGAAAATCGAATTCGGGGCTCCTCTCACGCTCGGCCGAACCGGCCCGGGAAGGTACTCCCGCCACCGAGCTTCCTGCATCTTCGGGCTGCATCCCATCCGGTAGAAATATCGGAGACCGCCCCGGGTCGCGTTGCTGGCCCCTTCTATCAGACCAGCGCCTAGCAACAGCTTCAGTCTGCGGATCTCCAGCTCCTTTTCGACTACGGCCTCACGAAGGACAGACTCCGAAGCCGAACTCCCGCTCGAAGCATCCGAGAGGGACCAGCCTGTCTCGATAACCCACCAGCCCTGATCGGCTACGGCCTTTTTCAGACGCGCCAACTCCAAGCCGAGCTCCCTAGACCTGTTCAGAAAATAGTTAACGGCGGCGGCGCGGTCCCGAGCTTGCTTCTGTTGACGAAGCAAAGCTACCTCCGTGGCCTCCTCCCCCACTCGATCTAGAGGCACCTCGGCAACAACGGGGAAGGCGACATGGGTCCCGTGCGTCTATCAAAAGATGAGAACAAACATCACAAAAAACACAAGTATGGAAGAATCAGCCCAAAAAATATATTTCATTTCAAAAAGTCCAATACAAAAGCCGCGGTGGCCAGTCCGCCCAAGGCATTTACATCAAAAAAAGAAAAGAAAAAAAAGAAAAAGAAAAAGATCTATTCTTGATTTGGGTTCGACACCTCTTCATCGACCTGGTTGCCCCCCGAACCGTCGACCCCCGGGGTGGGAGGAAGATTCGGCGCCCATCCGTAGTAGAGATGGTCCACGTTCTGCTCGGGGTAGATATGTTTAAAATGGGACTTGGCTTGTTCGTACGCCTCGTCCTGCGCCACCATGACGGTCTCCCCCAACACTGACTCCATCTCCTGCAGTGCCTTCTTCCCCTTTGCCGCCTCGGCCGCGATCTTCGCCACAAGGTCCTCCCGATCCTGCTTGTGGATCTTGCCGAGCGACTCTATCTGGGCTTCGTGGACGGCAATCATCGACCGAGCTTCTTTCAGCTCATTCGTTGCCTTGTTTAGGTCGCGAAGGTACTTCTCCGCATTCCACCTCTCGACAATAATCTCCTTCTCCAAGCACTTGTGGAAGTGCTGGCCATGGAGCATCGCCTGGCCGAAGAAGAGAAATATCAGAAAAACTCCGTCATTTGAATGAAAAACAGGGCCAAGCCAACTTACCGAGAGGGTTGCCTGAGACCACCGCATGTAGGCCTGGTCCGCCGACTGCACCGCTAGGGCCATCCGATCACGCTCGGTGGCGGCCTTCGAGACGAACTCGACCGCCACGGGCCCATCGAGCAGAGAATCCCCCCGCACGATTGACCAATCAGGGGAAAATGGTAGCATACCCTGCCTGCCCACCATCTCCGTAGCGCTCGGCCGAATTGGGGGGAGCCCTTTTTTCGGGGCATCAACGGTCTTGCCCGAACCACCCGCGGCGTCCCGAGCCCCCCTCGACGAATGGGAGGACTGGGAGTGTGGCCTCTTAGTCCTCTTCGCCGGGGAAGGCTCCTCGGACACCGGCACAGGTACCTGGGAGGGCGCGCCGGTCTGTGTGGCCAGCCTCTGCTTCTCGGCCGCCAACCTCTCCTGTTCGGCCTTCTTCCTCTTCTCTACCCTCGCCTTCTCGGCGACAGCGAGCAACAACTTCTTCGCATCCGCCTGTTGAGTTGTCATCCCTACAAAAACACAGAAGAAAGGCTAACGTTAACACGAAGGCAGGAAATGAACATATTCGGAAAGAGACATACTATGGTCGGCAGGACTCAGTCCGGCCCGGGTGAGGTGTATCTCGGTCACTCGCGGCCACGCTATACTGAGCCCCCCGGTGATCTTCTCCACCCTCTTCCACTCCTTGGCTGTCAAGTCGCTCTTCCTCGGAGGCTTGTGCTTCGGCTTGACGAAGTTCCACCCAGTCGGAATTCCCTAAGACCCGTCATTCCGAACTACAAAATATTTCTCTTTCCATCCCTTTATAGAGTCCGGATGACCGTGCATAACCTTCTTGTGCGGCCTCGGCGAAAAGTAAAAAATCCCCTCCTGATCTCCGAGCGAACCAATCCCAAAAATAGCTCGGAAGAATGTCATCCTCGGCTTTACTCCCTTCTCTTGACACTTAAGAATGAAGCAGACTAAATGCTTCCAGGAGTTCGGACCATATTGCATGGGACACAGCTTCGCCCAGTTCAGAACCCTCTTCACGAAGGGATGCAGCGGCAGCCTCAGCCCCGAGAGGAACGTGTCCTCAGGAAACATACAGTACCCCGGCGCCAGAGCCGTAGTGGGCCGAATACCTGGGCTCGGAAGGAAGATCTCGAACTCCCGCAGAATATAGTAGGCGGCCCTGATAATGTTGAGGTACTCTGCCTTCAGAATGCTCGGGATGCTATCTGCGCGGATCTTCACCCAAGTGTCTTCGCCCGGCACTGGCGGGATCAGTTCGATGTCCTTAATATCGTCGAGATACATCCGAATCGCCCCAGGATTCCTGAAGGTGACCGGGGGAAACTCGAGACCCAGTCTCGGTGCGTACTCATCGTGTGAGGAAGGACTGTGCGGGATGGTCATGGCTTTCTTCTTCCGACGAGGACGAGCCTTACGCTCGGGGGACGGCGTCGACAAGGGAGGAAGTGGTGGAAGATCTTCTCCGACCCCAGTCGGCCCTCCAGCCGTGCTTTGACCAGCATCCTGTGCTTCGTCCTCATCCTCCTCGTCTTCCTCACCACCCTCAGCAACCTGCTCTTCTTCGTCCCCTTCCTCTTCATCACCTTCCCACTCCTGATCCTGTTCCTCTTCATCCTCGCCATCCCCCTCATCCTCTTCCCCCTCGTCACCCTCATCCATGGGCTCCTTCCCCGGTCTTCTGGACCTCAACGGGGACACCACAAAGACAACATTGTCCCCATCATCTGACCCAGGGTCGGTAAGAACCTCCTCCTTCACCTTATACTTGCTCAAGGATGACGACGTTTCCTGCTCTGATTCCTCCGCAGAACAACCTGACGAGCTAGCCTCGGATCCGGACTGAGTTCGCGACATTACTAAAAAGAAAAATACTAACCTGGAATGTAGAAAGTTACGGTCACCGGAAAATCTGCCGACGGCAAGTAAAATTCCCGCTCTTGTTAATAATTGAAAAGTGAGTGATAAAGTATAAAGGAAGAAATGAGGGAGGGGATGGGGTTATTAAAGAGGAAAAGTGACTCCTCGATTCTCGCGAAAAAGATCTAGCCGTTGGATCTTATCTGAAAAGATCCAGCGGCCACCAAGATCTGAAAATGCTTTGATCTTTGCGCCCATGATGTCAGCAATAGGCGTAAAATTACCCCACTGCCCCTCCACATTTTCTATAACAAAAAAGGCTTTATTTCGCCAAGTCAGGCTTTTTTCCGCCAAGACAGAAGGGTCGACATTCGGATGGAAGTGCGAGCCAATAATTCCCCTTCTATTTTCACATAAGGGTCGACGCTCGGATGGAAGCGCGAGCCAGTAATTCCCCTTCTATTTTCACAGAAGGGTCGACGCTCGGATGGAAGCGCGAGCCAGTAATTCCCCTTCTATTTTCACAGAAGGGTCGACGCTCGGATGGAAGCACGAGCCAGTAATTCCCCTTCTATCTTCACAGAAGGGTCGACGCTCGGATGGAAGCACGAGCTAGTAATTCTCCTTCTATTTTCACAGAAGGGTCGACGCTCGGATGGAAGCACGAGCCAGTAATTCCCCTTCTATTTTCACAGAAGGGTCGACGCTCGGATGGAAGCACGAGCCAGTAATTCCCCTTCTATCTTCACAGAATGGTCGACGCTCGGATGGAAGCACGAGCTAGTAATTCCCCTTCTATTTTCACAGAAGGGTCGACGCTCGGATGGAAGCACGAGCCAGTAATTTCCCTTCTATCTTCACAGGAGGGTCGACGCTCGGATAGAAGCACGAGCCAGTAATTCCCCTTCTATTTTCACAGAAGGGTCGACGCTCGGATGGAAGCACGAGCTAGTAATTCCCCTTCTATCTTCACAGAAGGGTCGACGCTCGGATGGAAGCACGAGCAAGTAATTCCCCTTCTATTTTCACAGAAGGGTCGACGCTCGAATGGAAGCGCGAGCCGATAAAAACCTCCTTTGATTCAGAGGGGCTCGGCGCTCGGATAACAGCGCGAGCCCCAACTACTCTCCTTCGATATAGTGGGACTCGGTGCTCGGATAGAATCCCGAGCTGCAACTATCCTCCTTTGATATAGTAGGACTCGGCGCTCGAATAAAATCCCGAGCAGCAACTGTCCTCCTTTGATATAGAGAGACCCGGCGCTCGGATGGAATCCCGAGTCCCAACTACTCCCTTGATATAGTAGGACTCGGCACTCGGATAGAATCCCAAGCACCAACTGTCCTCCTTTGATATAAAGGGACTCGGCGCTCGGATGGAATCCCGAGTCCCAACTACTCTCCTTCGATATAGCAGGACTCGGCGCTCGGATAGAATCTCGAGCCCCAACTGCCCTCCTCTGACATAGAGGGGCTCGTCTGCCAACCCCTAATGCTCGACGAATCGAGCCCCAGAAGAAAACCTCGCCTCCTCCTCGCTCTTCCAACTAGCGAGGAGATCGTCCACCGACCCAAGGAGCTCGTCTGCCGACCTCCAAACACTCGGCAAGCCGACCTCCCACAAGAATCAATCTCCTATAAAATCGACCTCAGCGCCCCCCTCGCTCTTCCAACTAGCGAGGGGACCGTCTACCAACCCCAGGGGCTCGTCCACCGACCCCTAATGCTCGACAAATCAAGCCCCAACAGAAGGCCTCGACGTCCCCTCGCACTTCCAACTAGCGAGGTGGCCGTCTGCCGACCCTTGGGCTCGCCTGCCGACCCCATGGGCTCATCTACCAACCCCAGGGGCTCGTCCACCGACCCCTAGTGTTCGACAAATCAAGCCCCAACGGAAGGCCTTGACGTCCCCTCGCACTTCCAACTAGCGAGGTGGCCGTCTGCTGACCCCTGGGCTCGTCCGCCGACCTTTGGGCTCGCCCGCCGACCTTTGGGCTCGCCTGCCGACCCCATGGGCTCATCTACCGACCCTTGGGGCTCGTCAAGCCCCAACAGAAGGCCTTGACGCCCCCTCGCTCTTCCAACTAGCGAGGTGGCCGTCCGCCAACCCTTGGGCTCGCCTGCCGACCCCATGGGCTCATCTGCCGACCCTTGGGGCTCGTCAAGCCCCAACAGAAGGCCTCGACGTCCCCTTGCTCTTCCAACTAGCGAGGTGGCCGTCCGCCAACCCTTGGGCTCGCCTGCCGACCCCATGGGCTCATCTGCCGACCCTTGGGGCTCGTCAAGCCCCAACAGAAGGCCTCGACGTCCCCTCACTCTTCCAACTAGCAAGGTGGCCGTCTGCCGACCCTTGTGCTCGTCCCCCGACCCTTCAGCTCGTCTGCCGACCCTTGGGCTCGTCCGCCGACCCTTGGGCTCGTCTACCAACACCATGGGCTCCTCTGCCGACCCCCAAGCCTCGGCGAGCGTCGCTCTGGCTCTCCTACTCTACACAGCCGCCCGCGCAAACTCCAATGAGGGATCCATTCCTCCTACCCCCCTGGCCTCCTCGGAAGGTAGCAGATCCTACTTTCTCACCCCAACATCCACCCTGCTCTTCCTACGGAGGCGAAGAATCACTCCTACATGGCTGGCTCACCCAGCCCTACAGGAGTGTGGGGCTTGTGATATGGGCTAGGAATGACGTGGCCCATCCTGGGCCACAGGATCCCCTCAGGATACGCGCACCTCCTGATTCTCCAGATTTGCCACGTCAGCGTCGGAAAACCGCCCGGACCGCTGCCACGTCAGCCCAAAAACTGCCCGGGCATCTGCCACGTCAGCCCTAAACCGCCCGGGTTTCCACCGTTTCAGCCACACGGGCAACCGGGTCCAGACTCGGCCCCAAACGGGTCCAGACCTGGTTGGGATCTTCTATAAATACCAGACCCCTACTTCTTCTCCAGGTAATCAATTCTTTGCCACCAAAACCCTAGTTACTGTTACTTTCACTCAGTGACTGACTAGATCGTCGGAGGGTCTGCCACCGGGACCAACCCCGGTGTTCCGAGACCGTCTGCAGGTACACAAGACCCTCGGATCCGAGCCTCAAAGATCCGAGCCCAGCATCAGCCTCCACCTCAATACCGCCTACCTCGGTACCGTTCGCCCAGCCAAGGGTCGTCTGCATAGGTGTCTCCTCTAATACAAATCGAGTAAGAACTCACGCCTGGTGCATCCACACGTTCCCCAAAAATAAACCGCATCAACAGATATCACACATTCTCTTATTTTATTGCCATCTATCTTTAGTCAAAAAAAATAATAACAGAAGTACACATTGAACAACACTAGTAGATAAACTAGAGTGCGAAATTCATTCATTATAGCACTCATTCTGGATTGTGAGGTTGTGGAGACAGTAATTAACCAAGCTAAAGCTAAGAAGAAAAGGCACTGACAACATTAATAACTGAAATGTTTACCAAATGCCAAGAAAATAACAGAGGTATTAAAAGAGTAATACTTCATTCACTACCAATTTCCCTATAATTATCTTTTGACCATCTCCAACCAGCTAGCTATCTCTTAATTTTAGCCAAAATAGCTAGTTTAGAGATAAAAATCTGCTCCAACGGGACTCGCCAAAGCACTCGCCAAAATAGAAATATCATATTCACTCGCCAGATCTGGCGAGTTTGTATTGCTCGCTAAAGCACTCGCCAAACTCAAAAAAAAAAAAACACGGAGAAAAAAATCGCGTCCGATCAGATTTCTATATTTCCATATTTATTTCGCGATTAGATTTCCATATTTATTTCGCGATCTGGATTTCCATTAAAAAATCGCGATTGGATTTCCATAAAAAAATTATTTCGCGATTGGATTTCCATAAAAAAATCGCGATTGGATTTCAATAAAAAAAATTCGCGATTGGATTTCAATAAAAAAAAAATTGCGATTGGATTTCCATAAAAAAATCTGCGATATGATTTCGCGATCTGGATTTCGATTTGATCTGGGTTTGATTTCGCGATATGATTTTGAACTGAGATCTGCGAACTCAGATATAGGTTTGATTTTTTTAATCTGGATTGGATTTCATTTAATCTGGGTTTGATTTTTTTTTAGGGTTCAGTTTAATTTGCTTGGCCTTTTTTTGGGTTTGGTATTTTTTAGGCTTTAAAATATCTATAATTATCTAAAATAGCTAGTATGGATGGAGTGGATATTTTTTAAGCTAGCCAAATTATCCAATTGCTCTTCATTCTGGCTATTCTAGCCAGTTAAAATAGCTAGCATGGTTGGAGATGCTCTTACTAGCTTAGTTAGCACACTCTAAATCGAAAAGAGTAATGTTTTACCCAATACCAATCTCATTATTATTCTCTTCACTACCTTAGCTTGCACACTCCTATTGGAGAGTTCCCCTGCCTACTATCTCTTTCTTCACCTATTGGAATGTGTCATCTAAGATAGTAAAAAAAATGTAGTGAAATTTAGAGGTGGCATTCGGTCCTCCCGGGCCGGGCCGAAGCCCGATGGGTTTGACCCGGTCCCGGGCTAAGGCGGGCCGGGCTTTGTGCTGGAATATTGAGGCCCGGCCCCGGCCCTTGGCCCCTAGCTTGGGAGCCGGGCCGGGCTTATTTTATTTTTTTAATATTTTTTAATAACTTTTAAAACTTTTTAAATTTTGTTCACAATTGTTAAAATCATATAGATAAAAGAGATATTCAAAATTTATATTTATAAATTAAAAAGTGAAATATGTAATCAAATAATTGAGTAAAATTTCATTTCATTCAGATAACTTCAAATTGCAATACGAGGGAAACATTTGTATTTAGAGATCGAGATAGCCTCTATTTAGATTGAAGAGAAGGCAGTGGACTATTGTCGTGCACTTCTACTTAACCTAAATATAGAATCTCATCCCCCTAAATTTTTCCAATTATTTACAATACATTATACAAACTATATTATACTATTTCTTCACTCGTCGCTACTTGTTGATCCGTTTTGTGATTCTTGTAAATCTTAAGTCCTCTCTTCCGCTTTCATCCAATCTTCGACGCATACTAATATCTCCAAATTCTTTGACGTCAAGTGATTCTTGTTCGGGCTCATAATCCTGCCACAAGAAAAAAACACTTTCCGATGCAACGGTTAACACCGGTATAGTTAGTAAATTTTTAGCCATGCGAGAAAGAATACTAAAAATATTTTCATTAGTTTTCCAAAAAAAAAAAAACATCAACTACATCTTCAATGGGAGGTTGTGCATTATACCAATTCAACTCATTTGGTAAATTGGTTATTGGTTTTTTTTTTTAAGAGATTTAAAACACTACTAATGGCAAGACCATTTCCCTTTCATAACATAGAAGAAGAAGAAGAACTAAACTTTTGTGTTTGTGCAGTGTTAGATGAATAAATTCTATCGTAACTATCATATAAACTATTCAAAACATTTTCAAATTTTGAAGTGAAAACAACATGATTAAAATCATCTATTTCTTCGTGTGGAACATAAGTATAAAATATCTCAATTAAAGTTTTTGTGCCATCTAACTTAATTATGGGATTCATTACACTAAAAACACAATATAACATATGAAGAAGATGAAAATGTTTTAAAATTTTAATATAAGCGGCATAAACCATTTCTCCAATGAATTGATCATTTACTAAATTTTTAATTGTTGTCATCATAGTAAAAATTGCAAGTAAAATACCACTAGATGTAGATGTATATATTTTTGAAAATTGTAAAGTAGCATCATTAAAAGATTCTAAAAATTTGTACATGCTATCGGCAAAAAACCAAAAATCATCATCTAACATAGAATCTTGTATACCCATTGTAATACAAAATTCTATAAGATTAAAACGATAGTGAAGAACAACACTTAATAAATCAAAAGTAGAATTCTAACGATGTCTAACGTTTTTAGGAAAACGTTTAAATACAATTTTCCTAAGTTGACACCAATCTAACTTAATCATGGTTAAAATTTAAGTGTATGTTTTAAAAATTCTAATATATGTTTTAAAAATTAATTGTACTGTATGTTTTAAAATTTTAATTCTACAAAACAAGTAAAGATAGATAAACTAGTGTATATTATATAAAATTATTCTACAAAACAAATAAAACAACAACTATAAAATTATTATTCTAGTGTATGTTTACCAATTTACCAAAAAAAATCTAAAAAGAAGAAGAAGAAAAAGAAGAAGAAAAAAAAGAAGAAAAAGAAAAATCAATCTAATTATGAGAAATAAATGATAACACAATGATAATTCTAAAAATTATATAAATATGAAAATATCGTATGAGTGTAGAATGTAGATTGAAGAATGAAGGTAGAGAGAGTTGAGAGCTTGTAGTGTTGTTGTTGATGTTGTTGATATTGTTGGATGTTGTTGATATTTAATCTTGAAATAGAGTAGTTGAATGTTGTTGATATTGAATCTTGAAGGAGAGTAGTTGAATGTTGTTGATGTGGTTGATGTTGAATCTCGAAAGAGAGTAGTTGGATGTTGTTGATTGTTGTTGATTTATTGAGAAAGTTGAGAGATAGAAGAGAGAGTTGAGTGAATTTGTGAAGAGAATTGAATGAAATGAGGTTGTATATATAGAATATGTATTTTTTAATTTCCCAAAATACCCTAAAAAACTAGCTAGTATAAATCTGTTGGAGGGTATTTTGGTAATTTTACATACCCTTTTTAATATAAAAAAATCTGGAAAAAAAACCCAGCCAACGGTCGGCCTGTGGGCTAGCCCGGACCGTCCCGGGCCAGTTCAATCTGGTCCTGAGCTAGTGCAGGCCGGGCAGCTGGCGGGCCGGGCCGATGCCGGGCTTTTTCCTCGTTTTTGTGAACCGGGCCGGCCCATAACTTTAGGGCGGTCGACCCCTGTTCAGCCCGGTTTTGGGCAGGCCGGGCCGGGCCTAGGATCGGGCCAGGCCGGACCTAATGCCACCCCTAGTGAAATTGGTAGTAGGTGTAACATTACTCAATAGAAAAACAAAAAAAAATCTCAAAATAGATGCATCCATACCACAAGTTAATTACAATATCGTATCAGCTTTTGAGATACTTTAAGAATCATGTCATTTTCGTTTTTCATCGTTTGATAGGAAGGCTATGAACCGTTTTAAACCGTTTCAGAGATCAATGCATCAACACTAAGTGTGCATACAAAATCCGTAGAGACAGAGTTACAATTTTTATTAAGTTTCATTAAGGGTTGTTTGTTTTAAAAGAATAAAATAATAGAAACTCAGAAAAAAAAAATTTCTGACACGTTTAAATTTTAATTTTTTGTTGTTTGTTTAACTAGAAAAAAAGGATTATAAAGACCTTAAAAATCAAACTCTTTTGTTTGGATGACATTTTTTAAAATTATGAAAAAAATTTCATAGTTGTTTTTTCCTTATTTGGTAGAAAAAGATAGAAAGATAATCACAATCATTTTAACTTTCTATTAGAAAAGGTACAGCCCACAAAATCTTTTAAAAGATTTTGTTATCGATTATCTTACTTTTCAAAATGAAAGCAATAAAAGCAATTTTCCTTCAAATCTACGTGGAACTTTATTTTTTTGTCAGTTTTCTATACAAACAAAGATTTTTTCAAAAACACATCTTCTAATTGAGTGAGGAGTAATGCTAGAGCCACTACCAATTTCACTATCATTTTCTTCACTATCTTAGGTGGCACACCCCAATAGGTAGAAAATGATAGAGTAGGTGGGAGAACTCTCCAATAGGAGTATGCCACCTAAGGTAGTGAAGAAAATGGTAGTGAAATTGGTAGTGGCTCTAGCATTACTCTTGAGTGAAACCACACCGTATTTCTCTCGAAACAAACATTTTCTAAAGGTAAATTTTTCTAGTCATTGTATGTGCATATAGATTGGAACTAGGCTCTAATTTTTTGGTACATCAAGTTTGAATTAAAGGTCAGTACAACTTTTACGCATTCAAATTTGAGTGGCTCCAAAACAATAACTCTACTTATCTCTAATCTTTAATATTATAACGCTAGAGTTGGAATTGTCATTTGTAGACTACCTGTAATTTGTAGACATCCATTCAACCAACAATTTAATCTCAACCATTCATTTTTAAGTTGGAGTTATATTAACCATTTATTTACTCAATAGTTGTTAGTTACCATAATACCATCAAAGTCTAAATTTATTTACAACATAATTATTAACAAAAGTGTCACGCATATAAAATAAAGTTGGTGCCAGTAGGGATAATTTGTAAAGAGTATCTGATAAGTAAAGAGAGGAATCAGGTAGCATTGGTATAAATACCCGAAACCCAGATCCGACCCGGACCTGACCCTGACCCGGACCCGGTATTGGACCGGAACCGACCCGGCCTATTCAGGTCAGGGTCCTAAAATGGAACGCATTGTACTTTCGGGTCTGGGTCCGGGTCCGCTCAAAAGAGATCCGACCCGGACCCGTTAAAAAAACCCAAAAAAATCAACTGAAAATAAATATTCTATTCTCATCCCTCCCCTCCTTCCTCCTCAATTCTAAACCTTCTTCTTCCAAACTCAAAACTCATGCATTTTTCTTCTCTCCTCTATTCTAGATCCTCTACTCGCCGCCTCCGCTCACCGCTCACACTCCCGCTCCTACCCGAATGGGTAGGAATATTTTAATAGGAGCCGGACCTGGAACCGGACCCGGTCCTCACGGGTCCGGGTCCGGGTCCAATTTTTGGACCCGTAGGGGACCTGGTCCGGGTCCAGGTAGTGAAGGACCCGACCCGACCTGCCACGATACCAATGCTAGTCTCAGGTTCGAGACCAGATTGCGTCTTAGTATTTACTTAAATAAAAAAAATTGTTAGGACGTATCGCACGTACAGATGCCTAGTGAAGTTTTAATGATGACAGTCTAGTAATTATATAAGGAACAATAATCAATTGTAGTAATTTTTTCTTTCCAAAAAAAAAAATTTAATATTAGCAGCAAATTTAGGGAGCATATGCAGGTAAAAATTATGGCAATATGATCTACCATACTCCCACTGTTTCAATGTAAGTTGTTTAAACCTTTTTTTTCTTGTTCTACAAAATGTAACTCGGTTTATACTTTTCAATACAATGTATTTACAGTCTTATCCCTCACTAATTAATTATTTAACCAAACTATCAATTCTATCCTTATAGCGTAATTTTAAAAGGGTAAAAAGAATATAAGCAACTTGCTCATTTAGTAAATGAGCAATTGATTATGTGGCATGCATGTAATACATTGAACAACTAACCCTTTAAAAGCTTTTCCAATCACATGTATGCCACATAATCAATTCCTTATTTACTAAATGAGCAAGTTGGTCATAGCCCTTTTTCCCATTTTAAAAATATGCATTTTCATAAATAATAAGTTAATTAGTATGTTCAATTAAGAGATATTTATTAACTAATACACTAATTTATATGGTTCTTAAAAAGAGTGAAAACCTTAAACTGAAATGACTTATATTTTGGAATGGAGATTAATGAGGGAGTATAAAACAAGAGAGGAAGATTAACAGGGGTGTATTGAATAGGAATTTGAAAAGAAATTAAAAGAATTGAGAATCCCAGTATTTAAGGGATTTATGGGGAATTCCCCTAAAACTTTAACTGAGATTTATAAGGATTTTAAAATAGTTTGATGGAATTCTTATTATGAATTTGATGGAATTCGAAGGAATTCGAAAACAATTGAACTTTCATAGACTTTATAAGATTGTCATTCTCATAAGAGTGGTACGAATAAATATCAAGGCACCTCACAAGTCATTGACATAAATCATCACATGGATAACCTATTAACTGTTGAAAACTAAATATGTTCATTATCAACTGAAATCATAAATGTATCAAAAGATAAATCAAATATAGTAATGTAAAAGCATATATAGTCATTTAGTAAGATTTTAATTGATGTTCGGTAATCTCTTTGCTCATCTTTGACTCCCATCAGCCATTGCATTTGTCGGATGATGCTGACGGATATTGACTAGGTTAAATTGCAAAGCTTCTACTATTGTTGGCTAAAAAAATTAGCTCAGTAATGAAAATGATAATACGCCTTTCGTTTCTCCGAATATTAAAACTAAATTTAGCTTGCCGAGGCCAAATCATTCAGAAAGCATCGAAAAAAAAACTGTTAAAAGAAAATTATAGATACAATGCACAAACCTGCAAAATCTGAGATAATAAACACTTAAGAGTAAAACCATAGATACAATGCGTGAACCTGCAAATGAAGCTGAGATCAGTGATGCCAGGATCATGATTAAGAAAAACATAGGATTTTTAGGTTCCATATGAACGAATGTTTTTTTTTTTTTTTTTTGAAATAACATATGAAGGAATGTTGATGAACTTCTTCTGTTACTTTCCTTACTTCAGTATCATAGAGAAAAGGGCAGTTTCTCTTATGTTGCAGATGGAAATGAATAATGAGTGTCAAGGCATTCTTTATATGTCATAATGCATATCTATTAGGCTCTATGATTTTAGATTTAGCATAAAGTAGTAGAGGCTGAGCAGGATCCCTTATTCACCAAAATATAGGGCAGTGTTGGTGGAAATAATTTTTTGAGTAAAGAATATCTATTTATTATTAAATTGAAGCAAGGCAATGACTAAATTTTGATTCATGATGAAACAATAATTTGAACAAAATCGACAGGAACACCACATATACTAGTTAAAAGTTTTTTTTGGTTAGAGATTAATATTTAGGTCAGCTTTCTATATTTTCAAATTCCAACAACCATTATAATTTTAAAATTTTGTTAGATTATGTTGCAAGGACTAGTGACTGTATCTTCATGTTATTAAATTAGCAGGACTTCTCAAGTTGCCAAAGGATTCATGTAGAGATAACTCCCTATTCACTTTCCTAGGGGCAGAATGAAGCGGTAGAGCTTTACCCAATAAGGCATATAGAAAATGGATGAGTTTGGATAAGGATTCATGCCGCCATAGCTCCCTTTCTTGCTTTACAGTATATTGGATTTAATTTTATTTTTGAAGGAGAGTGGTATCATCGACGGTATTTTGTCGGGGGGGGGGGGGGGGGGGGGGGGGGGGCATCGGGGATTTTGGCAAGGTGGTTTGGGGGATTTCGGTGAGCATGGTTTGGGGGATATCGGCGACGAGATGTTGAAGGAGAAGAGCATGGTTTGGTATTTCGAAGAGGATGGTTTTGAGAAGAGGATGATAAGGATGTTGAAGAAGAAGATGAACAGTAGGAAACCATACTCACCAGTATAAAAAATCAAGCTAATGAAAATATACAAATACTGACAATCAATACCTTCACAAGAGGGGTGGATGCAACTGTGGGGAAGGAAGAACGTCTAGAGAGAATCACAAATGGCTTGAAAGTTTCTACGGAGAATGTGAGAATTGCAAAGGCTTTTGGTATTTATACCTCAAACCCTAGATTCCATCTAAATCCTCCAAATTCTCAATTCTACCGAAATCAATAACTTTTTGAATACACCGAGAATTGAATGGGGTCATTTAAAATCTCAATTGAATACACCGAGAATTGAATAGAATCACTTAAAGTCTCAATTGAATACACTGTGACTTTTATAAACTCCTTTAAAATCCTAATTTAATACACTAGGATTTTCACATTCTTTTAAATCCTTTTCAAATTTCAATCCAATACACCCCTGTAAAACAATTGGTATCATTAAAGATAAAGAAAAAAGACAGTTAATTTTCATATTTATGATTGGAAAGTATTCCCTTATAGCTATATATAGGCCATACCCAACAATAGAATCCCAAATTGAACTTCAAAAGAGCTTAAGAAATCAGCAAAACCTTCAGCAAGAAATACAAAAGAAAGATACAGAAGTGATTAATTTATGGACCCAAAAAATTCAAAAGAAAACTCCTAAAGCGTAATTGAAATTAATGATCATTATTCTACATGCAGTGCATCAAACTCAGGAAACTTAATTATATAGGTATTTACCAACACCAGCAACATTGTAATAATGCATGTCTACAGAAATTAAAGGACATGCAGAACAACTTCACCATTATTAACAAACAAAGACTGTGCACGACTTCAACACTAATTGCATGTTATTTGGAATGAATAATTAGATCAAGTGAAACGACTAGTACCCATGATTCATCAACCGCAAAATGAGAAACAAATTAATCAAGTTCTGTAATTTTGTATCCAACAGATCAAGTTTGTACTATCCGCATTAGCTCAGACGTTATGCTTATATTTTTGTAATGAGAATTATATTTTTGTGTTTCTATTAGAAAAATATCACCTTATAATTTACATCTTAATAAAAAAATTAATATATATTATTGAAATTTTTTAACGAAATATGACAAATTTTTAGTACTGAAAAGATCTCTACTTATTTTGTAGGGAAATGGTGGTAGCTAGATTAGTATATAACAAAAAAATACTAATAATGAATCAAAATTTTCATAATTGCATGATTGCATCCAAACTATTTACATCCTAATCTCATTGGTATGTGCTTAAAATTTAAATAGAAAAAAAAGTCAACAAAATATAATTTGCAAAATAACCTTAGTTAATTGTTTTTATAAGAAGAAGAAGCGGAAGAACAAGCAAAAGAGCATGATCAGGCTAGCTGATCAAAACCAATGTCAATCAGAAATCACTATGCCAAATTTATCCTCTTTCCTTCGACAACCTAATGATAAAACCCTAGTTGTTAACCTACGATGAACAGTTGTATCACTCAAAATTTGCGAAGAATAACTGGACAAAAAGAGAAATATTCAAGAACTTCAACAACAACAACAAAAATCATATTGAACTAACTTGTGTTTCACTAACCAAAACAAATAAATCAGATTAAAGAAAAATAAAAACAGATTAAATTATATAAGAATCAGAAAGAGCTGATCCAATAACTAGTACAAATTTGCATCTATACATTACAGTATCTCCCTTTTTTTTTCTTTTTTTTTTTTGGAATCACTTCCCTCATTAACCTTACCAAACAGTAACACTCGAAACAATACTCGCCTCCTCATGCACCATCTTCATTGGAGCTTAACACAGGCTACTTAACGTCTAACGATTTTTCTTTCTTTTTTCTTTTCCAATTTTTTTTCATGGAAAATAAAAAATAAATAAGAGAATTAATATATAATCAAGTAAACCCAAATCTAATGCAGCAATAATAATCTATATCAAATACCATATTACCCATGCATGCAACCAAATAAACCCTAACCCTAATTTGAGTAACTCAAAGATCAAACAAGAATGGATCCGGCTCATCCCACATACACGACGCCGCCGCCACCGCACAAGAATCGTCATTATACCCCCACATACCCCCTCCCCCTACCGCTGGCGCAGCCTGCTCCTCCGCCGGCCCAGCCACCACCACCTCCTCCTTCCCCATCTCCCCCTCTCCCATCCCCTGCGTGGTCCCCACCACCTCAGGACACGACACCGACACCATCCCAGCCCCCACTGTACTACCTACCTGGTCAAACATCTGGTGAGTTCCAGTCAACGCGTGATGGTTCACCGCCAGCCCCACCACCTGCCCGGTCAACGGACAGTATGGCTGCTGCTGCACAGGCCCCACCATCTGGTCAAACAGCGGAGGAGCTGGAGCGTAGAAGTACGGGTACGACACGGGAAATCCAGAAGGGCGAGGGAGCAAAGGACGAAGAACAGTTGTAGATGAAGTAGTAGTGGAGGTTGAAGAAGTGGAATTTGAGATAGCTGAAGTGGAAGATGAAAGAGGCGGAGGCGGGGAGGGTTGGAGGTTGAGCTGGGCGCGGGGGCCATAGAGGATGAGGGCGGCGCGGTCGTAGGCTCGCGCAGCATCTTCGGCCGTAGAGAAAGTGCCGAGCCACTTGCGGGTGCGCTTGCGCGGCTCGCGGATCTCGGCGACCCACTTGCCCCAGCTACGCTGGCGGACCCCGCGGTAGCGGAACTTGCCGTTGTCGGGGCCACCCTTGCCCTTGCTGCCCTTCTTGCTACTGCTACTACTAGGGCTAGTGCTTGGGCTAGGGCTAGGGCTACTGTTGGTGTTTGTGTTGGTATTGAGGCAGCTGTTGGAGCTGTTGGTGGAGAAATACTGTTCTATTGGGTAATCCATTTTGGGGAAAGATGAAAAACTAGAGAGAGAGAGAGAGAGAGAAAGAGAGGCCTCGTTGTTTGTGGGATGATGGGAAAGAGAGAGAGAGAAAGAGAAAGAGAGGGATGCAGAGGGGGCAGCTGGGGTGCAAGGTTGTGTATGGATGGGGAGGGCGGTGGTTATATGCTATGTGCTATTTATAGTAAAGAAAAAGAGGACAAGAAAAGAGAGAGAGGGAGAGAGAGAGAGAGAGAGAGAGAGAGGGGTTAGGAGTGTGGGTTTGTAACTCAAGTTTTTGTGTTTTGGAGATCTGTTTAGGTACCAGTGTTGTAATGTAACATATTTTCGAACTTGTGATCTTGTATGTACTTGGTTGTGTTTTTTATGTGGATACAACAGAACAGATCATGAAGAGGAGTGGTAGAACTAAAATCATGATTGAGATCATAAGAGATGTTCTCTAGTTTGTATACTGCTTTTGACAGTGATGTTGCATTCGTATCGGTTATTTTCATTATATTCAATCACATTTGGTAGTACATAGCGATGTTTTTATTCATCTTTTGAGTGTTTTTTTTCACTCTCTCTATATATATATTCATAATCTGCACGTGCAATGCACATTTTAATATTATTATATTATTTTAAATAAAGACTATGATGTACTTTGGTCTCGAAATTGAGACCTTTCTTTACTCATCCCAAATTCTTACCATATACTTTACAAATTACCTTTAGTGGTACTTATTTTTAATTTATATAAGTGACACTTTATAAATAATTATGTCGTAAATAAATTTTAACTTTTCAGATATTTGGTAACTGATAACAGCTGAGTAAATGGATGGTTAATATAACTCCCATTTAAAAATAAGTTGTTGAGATTAGATGGATGTTTATCTACAAATTACAAACTCCAACTCTCGCATTATAGTAGAAATCTGCACTTGCAACGCACGTTCTAATACTATTATTTTTTTGAAAATAAAGAATACGACGTAGTCTGACCTCGAACCTGAGATCTCTCTTTACCCATCTCAAACTCTTGCCATACTCTTTACAAATTACCCTTAGTAGCACCAATTTTTATTTTATATGAGTAGCACTTTTGAAAATAATTATGTCGTAAATAAATTTTAACTTTGAGAATATTGTGGTAACTGACAACATTTAAGTAAATAGATGGTTAATATATATTTCCACTTAAAAATGACTGGTTGAGATTAGATAGTTGTCTGTCTACAAATTACAGTTGGTCTACAAATTACACAACTCCAACTCTAGCATTATATATATATATATATATATATATATATATATATATATATATATATAGAGTTCCCTTCGGTTGCACACTACTTTTGGTGAGCACTCACGAACTAGAGACCCTATGAAAAATTCGAACCGCTCATATTGTTCTATATGCCTTAGATAGCCTAACAATAAAAAATCAAGTAATTTGAAATTCATTTGCCATCCATCAAGCTGTTAGAATTTTCAGCCATACAATTTTGTGATGATGTAAATTATGGGCAAATGAACTTCAAATTACTTGATTTTTTATTGTTAGACTATCTAAGGCATATAGAACTATATGAGCGGTTCGGATTTTTCATAGGGTCTCTAGTTCGTGAGTGCTCACGGAGTGCTCACCAAAGTAGTGTGCAACCGAAGATTTCTCTCTCTCTCTCTCTCTCTCTCTCTCTCTCTCTCTCTCTCTCTCTATATATATATATATATATATATATATATATATATATAGAGAGAGAGAGAGAGAGAGAGAGTCCCCTTTCGTTGTGCACTAGGCCTCCGCGTGCACTCGTGTGCACTCGGCCTTCCCGTCTTTGGATTGACGATCCGAACCATTCACATTGATCTACACATCTAAATTAGTCTAAATATGAATTGCCCATTCACTGAAGTGTTACAAAATTGTATGGCTGAAAAATCATTGTTTTTTATAGTCACATGATGGATAGGTAAATAAATTACAAATGAATTTATTTTACATATTTAGACTAATTTAGATGTGTAGATCAATGTGAACGGTTTGAATCGTCAATACGAAGGCGGGAAGGCTGAGTGCACATTAGTGTACACGGAGGCCTAGTGCACAACGAAAGGGGACTATATATATATATATATATATATATATATATATATATTCAGTCCCATTTGGTAGTACATGGCGATGTTCTATGTACTATCAAATGTGATTGAATTTAATGAAAATAATCTGATGTGTATACATTTATGGGTAAATTTTCGATAACCCTACTGAGTTTTACTAATTTGGCAGATAACCATACTGAGTTTTTTTTTGTATATAACCCTACTTAAGTTTGTTCTGCTAGGCAATATGTCATACTCCGTCCATTTTGGGGTGCTTTTTTGGAAAAAAAAAAGTGTTGTTGTTTTTGTTTTTCAAATATGAAAGTACCCTTATCTTTATATAGGCTTAAGATAAGGAGTTAAAACAGTAAAAATATTTGAAGGAAAAATTAGAAGATTGGGCATGATATTTGGGGGATTTAATCTTTTTTTTTTGCGCGTGTGTTTTTAGTTGAGTTGGGGAGTGGTTGTTTATTTTGTCACATCAAATACATATAATTCAATTCGGAATAAATTTCAGTAATTTATTTCAGTAATCTTCCACAAGTCCATGAATAATAAACAATAGAAAAGTACTTTAAAGCACAAATTTTATTCCAATAACCAAACATAATAAATAAACAATTTGATGTTGTTGTTTTTTGGGTGTGGTAGCAACAGATGATGAGTTCGATTTTTTAAGGAGAATTGCATATCTCAGCTGTAGATCTGGATCAGATATAAGATTGGAGAAGTGGATCTGCCGGTGGCTCTCGACTGTTGGCCGCCAGACACCTACACAAGGCCCAGAAATACCAGGAGTCTTCCCGGTGACGGACCCTCCGACGGTCAAGTCAGTGACTGGAGGATAAGAAATGAGATATAGGATTTTGGAGGCTAAAAGTTCATTACCTGGTCACAGTGAAGATGGTCCATTATTTATAGGCAAAGAGAGGAAACCCTAATGGGCCGGATTGACCGACCTCTGTGGGCCGGGTTGATCGACCTCTGTGGGCCGGAAGAGAATAGAGGGTTGGTTAGTGGCCCAGGGAGCATGTAAGTCCATTGTGGTGGGTTTCAGGATCTTGATGAGATCAAAAGGCTCAGTTAAAGCTGGATTTTTACCCAATGATAGGCCCCCATTTCAGCTGTTGAGGAGTAGTTCAATCTCGTGGGAAGAATCAATGACAGTATGAGCGGGGGTCAAACAGGGATGCTAGGTGACATCACGAAGTAGCCACTATCACTCTGAGCATCATGTTCTAGATCACACTGGTGATGTAAATGCCGAGCTCCGAGTGTTGAACCCCGTCGCTCGACGGTGTTGCAGTTCGAGGACAGTGCCGAACGTTAATCCTAAAAGACCTTGTGGGTAGCTCGAAGTCATTGCCAAGCACCGAGCACCGAGCACCGAGCATCGAGCGTAGCAATGTTGTAGGAAACCTTGCAGATGGCTCGAAGTCACTGCCGGACGCTGAGCATCGCAAGATTGTAGGAAACCAGGTGGGTATCTAGAAGTCACTCTCGAGCACCGAACGTAGCTAGGCTATAAGAAACCTGGTGGGTGGCTCTCAACTACTGCCAAGCACCGAGCGATAGCAAGGGTGTAGAAAATCTTGTGGGTGGCTTGAAGTCACTGTTGAGTGTCGAGTGATAGTAAGACTATAGGAAACCTTGCAGGTGGCTCGAAGTTACTGCCGAGTGTTAAGCGTAGAAAGGGTGTAGGAAACCTGGTGGGTGGCTCAAAGTCACCGTCGAGCACCGAGCATCGCAAGATTGTAGGAAACCTGGTGGATGGCTATAAGTCACTGCCGAGCTTCGAGCATAGCAAGGCTGTAGGAAACCTGGTGGGCGACTCGCAGTTACTGTCGAGCACTTACCGACAATAAGGGTGCAGGAAACCTTGTGAGTGGCTCGAAGCCACTGTCGAGCCCCGAGTGATAGCAAAGCTATAGGAAACCTTGTGGGTGGCTCGAAGTCACCGTCGAGCATCGAATGTTTCACACTTGGAGGTTTTTTGAGAATCAGTTTGTGCTCATAATGGTCATGGAAAAGACATGTGTGCTACACGTGACTCGGTTGACATCACGGTTTGGGAAACCGAGGAGCCTTTATGTTATCCACCGTTGAATCAAATTGCATGGTCAAGATTGGTTGTGGGAATCGATGCATCCCTAAGTCGTTTATATATACTCCCCCTCCCCACTCTCATTCTCCTCTTTACTTTCACTCACCTGCACCAGAGTTTCTCTTTAGTTTATGTTCCGACACCGACGACTAGCTTTCCGACGTCTTTTGCGGCAACCAGGTTAGTATTTTATATTATGTCGAGGGTTTGGTCTAGTTCTTCCGCTTCCACATCTGGCCGAGGCGACAACGGTTTTTCTTCTGAATCTACATTCTGGGAAGAAATCCAGGAAGTCTAAAAGGTCGAGCCTATCTGAAGTCGAAGATCCTTTGTGGTGGAATCAAGTGACTCGAATGAAGAGGCCGAATTGATGGAAGTGGACGATGACGGCGAGGGTAAACCAGTAGATGTTGACGTTGGCGAGTTGGAGGAGATGGAGGAAGTGGAACTAAATTTGGCAATGGGGGAAGAGGACAAGGGCAGAGCCAAAGAGGTCGGCTCGCCGGAGATGACCGTGGATTTGGAACAATTGGCGACGGCTTTCTCCCCAAAGGCCCCCCATATTTGGGGGAGGAGGCTAAAGTGGACTCTTGTTGACAGTCTTGGATCACCCATTAAGTTTCAACCGAAGGGCGGGCTCGACGTCCCCTATCTTTAGCAGTTGTGATCGATTAGAATGTACCCAGACGACCTTGAGGATTTGGTTCGGGATGGGGTGCAACCCTCCGCCTTGAGCCGTCAAGGATCAAGGTAGACGACATCCAGAGCATGTTGACAAGCACCGACTTTTCTTTGATACGGGCAAGCTATTTCATTCCCCTGGAATAAGAGTTGATGGTACCGAATCCGAGGCTATGACCGACTGTCACGCCCCACTTCCGAAAAATACGGAACACAAGCACGTGATATTGGCTCAGCGAATGACTTGCGTCATCCATAAGTTGTTTACCCATTCAACTCAATAATAATAACAATACAAAATAATTGTGTAGACAATAATAATAACCTCATGAACAATAATACTTGGAATGAAGTAATATGAAATATCCAAATACAATAATTCAATGTCTAAAAACAAAATAATTAAATCCGGGACATAAGCCCAATATAATAATGAATCCAATCACAATGATAGTAAGTCTCAATACAATAAGCTCAATAAAATAATAAGCAACTTGTAATACCCTGATTTTTCAATTAATGAAAAATTATTTATTTTGCACGTAGTGTGCACGTGCAATATTTTGTTTGGATTATTTTATTATGATGTGTATAAATATTTAAATATTTTCTCAAATTATTTTGTACAAAAGCTTTTCTTTAAACAAATAGAAAGCCTTATTTTAATTTAATTAAAAAGGCCTTTTTAAAAGCCCAAATGTATTTTATTTTATTTATTTTAAAGAGCTATTTTGGCCCAAAGATAAAGCCCATGGATTAATCTCTTTTTTAATTAAACTTGTCATGTAGAAGACTATTTTTTAACCAATTTATTTTTTTATACAAAATTAAAGTGTACAAATTGGGCCTAGTTGCATGCACGTGCACTACACGTACACGTGCAATGCACACTTTCCTTCATGGCCGGTTGGCATCTTTTGGAGGGAGATTTGAAATTGATCATGGTGTTCATGGAGGTGGTTATGTGGATGTGGGTAGTTTTTATAACTCCTACTCTAATCTTGGCCCTCCATCTTTCAACCAACTAATCAATCTTGGCCCTCCATTTCACTTGTTTTCTAGTATAAATACCCCCCCTCTCATGGCTATTTTCATATGCAATTACATACTTCCAAATTATAGTCTTAATTAGTAATAGTGTGAGTTATTAAAGATAGAGAGATTGTGTGGGATTGCTTGCTTGTTCCAAGGAGGAGTGGCCGGCTATTACAAGAGGGAGCTTTCGGTGTGCTTGGTGGCTTGGAGGTGCTCGCATTCGGCTAGGAGGAGGTGCATCGTGTTGCAAGGACTTGGTTGCTTTGTGTGTTTTTTTTTCTCTCCATTCAAGGTAGGTAAACATTTCATATTTCTAATATAGAGGACTATGCTAGATCTCATAAACAAATTGCATGAAAAATGATTAATAAGAAAGCGCCTTTAATTGAATAAATGATCTCTAGTTGATTGAATTATTGATATGTGAATTATGTGTGATTGTATGCCATAAGAATGTGACTACAAAGTGAGTTGATTATTTTTGTTCTAATTAGAAATGATTCATGGAAAATGTTAGTAAGAATACATTTTTAATGGAAAGTTAGTTTACAAATTGATTAGTATGTTAATGAACAATTTGCATGTAATTATTATTGTTAATTAAGTTGTAGATAAAATTTTCCATGCTTATTAGAATAAATGAATGATGCTAGTATTGATGCTTGAGAATACTAATGAGGATGTTAGTTTAAATTGAAGAAAAAAAATTGAAGCATGCAAATTGATTAAGAAAGAGCACGCTTTTTGGAAAGAACAACTTTCTTGAATGTTTGATGTGTGAACATGATAATTGATAAGTGGCTATATATTTTTGTGATGCACATGATTGAACTAGAACTATATGTTGATTTAAAGGAAACACGTTTTTGCCATCACTACTTGCATGAAAAAGAAAACTAATGCCTTGTTAGTGCAAATTTGTGAAGAGACCTCTTTAATTATTGTGGGGTTAGACAAATTCAAAGGAAGTAGATTTGTATGTTAGATGAAAGATTAATATCAGCAAATTTGTATAAGAAATTTTGGATAGAAGAGATTTGAAGACTAAGTGTTAACCAATGTCGAAAATTAAAAATATATTAGTTTTAATGAACGATTCATTGACTAGTGTGAAAAATATAATTTATTAGTACAAAAAAATTATTTTTATCTTACTGGTATGAAATTCATATGAATGAAGATTGATCTGGAGATTTTCAGTAATTTTTACAAAAGCAATAAGGAACAAAGTTTGGTTGAACATCGAAATAATTTTATAACAGTGGGTATTAATCTAAAAAGAATTTAACGCACACTGTAACAACCCGAGCATGTAGCTCGAGTGGTCACAGCGTCACGTTGGGTTCTCTGCCGTGACCGGTTCGAATCCCAGGATGAACAATATTTTGTTTAGTTTCTTTCAAAACAATTAATCAGCGGACTGAGAGCATTTATAGCTCTCAGTTGCCTTTTATACTGTGGCGGCAATCGGTCTAGTGGCCTGTGCTCTGGGCTGTGTCGGTGGTGTGCTTGGGTTCGAATCTTGCTATCGGCAAGATGGAAAAATTATTTTTTTGGGAGTTTTATGTATCGAAAAATTATGAAAAAAATATGTATATTCTCCTAAAAATGTAAGGGACTTTCTAAAAATAGTTTGGGGATTATTTGAATGAATTTAACTATGGGTTGTAGTTAAAATGCATAAATAGACATATGGTTCTATATAGATTATTGATATGAATTTATAACTTGAAAGAATAAGTGAATTGAAACACTAAGTGTTGATTTGGCAAAAAGAAATGTGGTTATGTGACATGATGCAATTATTTTCTCACTGGTGGAACAATATATGAAGTGTGCATATTGTTTAGTAATGTGGAATTATTGTGATGTGATAATTGATAAGTATATGCAATTTATGTGCAATGATGAACTTGTGAACAAATAGAAATCATGAATTGAAAAGAGAATGTACATGTGAGTATGAGAACTCAACATGGAAATTTATAAGTTGAAGATTGTGAAATGAAATTTGAAATAGAGTAGCTAAGTCTCCCCGGCATTGAGAAATGAGTTGAAATGAAATTAGACCAAGGTTGGTCATGATGAGATGAATGAATAAGTCCGGTTGATGGAGAGGCTAACTCTAGAGATTAATTTTGTTCATGACTTTTAATAAAACAAAGGACTAGTGCATAGTGAAGATGTGATGAAAGTAAGAGAAAACATTGAGTATGAGGGCCCTGGGTAGCGGCGAGAGCGTATCTCAGGAATTCCCATGACGAGTCTGGGTGAGGATACTGCTCCAGAGTACCGTCCCAGTGGCGACGCTCGTGGGATGTTTGAAGACTACGGGTGGTGTCATGTTTATGGTGAGAGCGTATCCCAGGAATTTCCATGATGAGTCTGGGTGAGGATACTACTCCAGAGTGCCTAGACATGAGTTCGTAGGTCAGAAAACATCTAGGATACTTACCGTAATTACAGTAGTAGATTAAATCATAACGGGGGATTGAACCCTACAAAGATGAAGAACGAATAAGGGCTTGCCCTCGGACCTATGTAGTATGGGATGCATAGAATCCGAACAAGTGCGCATTAGTGTCATGTAACATAAATAAATGCATTAAGGATTAAGTGCACAATCACAACACGACATCAATAGGGTAGTCCCCTTAGTTTGAATTGTGACAAGTTTGTGTTTGTTAAATATGGAAAGTTAAGTTATACTATTTCCGGCATAGAGAGGATGGCCGTGTATAATGTTCGTCGGTTGAATAAACTGACGTACCCACAGTCTTATATGCAGGTAAATGACTTGTTAAAGAGGAATGGATGCTTAAAGATTATATCATGCTGTTGTACTTTTATTCAATTGTTGTAAATTTTACTTCCGCTGTGCAAAAGAAAAGTGTAATATTAATGTAATCTCTGATGTATGATGAAAAGTTTTAATTTCCCTGTAAAATTGTACTAAAGAAAGTGAAAAGATCCTGTAGAACATCTCGAATTCAGTGTATTTGGGATTCGGGGCGTTACACAACTAGAAAGCATTAAATCTTCAGAAAGTTTGTTCTCCAATTCCAGCAGGCAATTTTCCTTCATTACCTGTGAACACTTCATCTAAAAAGAGGAAAAAAATTTCTTTAGAGCAAGTCATATACGGCAAGTAGAGAAAGCAAAGAACAACGGAATAACGATATAACAATGAATTCAATGGATCAATAGGAGTCAATAACATAGGATGATAACAATAATCAATATCAATGAAAGTCAATGCAATATTTATAAACAATGATTCAATATTCGATGACAGTATTCAATGGTTGATATCAATAATACTTAGACAATATTTGATAGCAATAGGAACAATGATGTACAATATGCTATGTTATGTCAATCCTTAAGACTATTATTCATTTTAATCCTAACTAATGCACGTACTACTGCATCCCATTCTACAGGTATGATGCATACAATCAATGCCATTTAGACTTAGGTGAAAGAATCTATAGATCATGTACACAATACGATAACATTATTTGCAGCATTAGTACACACTGGTTGGCTCAATAACAATAAAACAATACACGATCAATTAGGATACTATAGTCAGTAATCCAACAATAAACCGATAACGATAACACTAGCCAACACACAATATTTTGGAAAATATTGCCCACACTTCTGCGTATAGACACTATATCATCTACTACTCTAGTCAATCCCTTAAATCCAGACTTGTTAATTATTTTATTAAGGCAACAATACAATATGTAATTAAGAGACATGAGATGAACGATAGTGACAATAGGAGAACAATAGGATGATATCTTGAATTGGAACAATTAGAATGATGGCAATAACTTATTCGGATCATGCAATGCAACATACATACTTCAATTCATGCAATACTACGATATAGGAATAACTAAATTGAGAAAAACTGAAAGATGAAATTCTGGACAGCAGGAGTTATCTGTACTAAAATGTAATTTTCCGCTGCTGCAGAAATCGAAAACTGAATTCGTCAGAAATTCTGAAAACTTGACTTCCACATGATTTCAATGCATATTTAAAATCCAAATTGTGTGATTTTAAGGTTTGCAGTAGGATTGTATTTATAGAGTGCAATTAGGATGTTTGGTTAATGGTTTAGGATCCAATATTGGGTCAAGAATTAATTGTAGTTGGGTTTTGGGTTCAACAATAGATGGAATTAAAGACAATAGGTTTCAAATAAAAATATCCACAATCAAATAGAAATAGGTTTAACAAGAAAATAATCCATCAAGAAGAACATGGGAAATTCATGAACAAAATTTAATGAAGATGATCAAGAAAAATAGAGTATTTTATTCAACTGAAAATAAAATATTACAAAAAGAAGGAAAAATGAAAAGAACGAAAACGGTAGTTACAATCCTACCCACCTTACAATAAAATTTCGTCCTCGAAATTTAAGTAAGTAGTAGTAGGGTAACCCTGAAGAAAAGAAAAGAAATACACAAAAAGATGGGGGAACTTCTTCTAAATCTCTTCCTCATTCTCCCAAGTCGACTCATCGGGAGAGTGAGGATTCCAAGCAACATGAACCAGTTTGATAACCTTATTCTTCAAAATCTTCTCCCGTCGGTTCACAATCGAAACTGAACAGATCTCACAGGACAAATCTAGTCCAACAGACAATTCCGAGTAGTCAATAACATGACTATCATCCCTGACATACTTCGTGAGTTGGGAAACATGGAAGGCGTCATGTACTCCAGAAAAAGCTGACGGCAACACGAGTCTATAGGCCACCTTGCCTACTCCCTCCACCACATCAAACGGACCAATGAATCTTGGGCTTAGCTTTCCCCTTCCTCCAAAACGGATAACACCTCTCCATGGTGATACCTTGAGAAACACATGGTCACCCACTTCGAATTTCAACGGTCTCCTATGAATGTCTGCCTATTTCCTCTGTCTGTCCTAAGCTGCCCGAAGATACTTACTGATCTGGGCCGTATATTGGTGGGGAACTTGCTGGTCATTTTGACTGCATCAACAGTCCTCGTGATCAACTCTGGCCCAAAAAGCTTGCTCTCACCAATTTCATCCCAACACACTGGCGATCTACACTTCCGACCATACAAGACTTCATACGGAGCTACCTTAAGACTTGCTTGGTAGGTATTGTTGTATGAAAACTCTACCAAGTGTAGATGATCTTCCTAAGAACCTCCAAACTAAAGAACACATGACCTCAACATATCCTCCAATGTTTGAATAGTCCTCTCTGATTGTCCATCTGTCTGTGGATGGAATGCAGTACTGAATCTCAGCTTACTCCTATGACTGTTCTGAAGACCCTCCTAAAATTAGGATCCGAATCTAGTATCTCTGTCTGATATAATACTGACAGGAACACCAAGCAATCTCACAATCTCCTGTATATACTTCTCTACAAGGCTCGTTGTAGACTAACCCACTCTGAAGGGAATAAAATGAGCACTCTTCGTCAAGCGGTCCACAATCACCCAGATGTTATTGTGACCCTTAGGACTTCTAGGCAAAGCAGTCACAAAATCCATAGTAGTATTCGCCCACTCTACTCCAGAACAGGAAGTGGTTAAAGAAGTTCAGTAGTCCTCTAATATTCTGCTTTCACTTGCCGACAGATCAGACACAGCGAAACAAATCTTGCAACATCTCTCTTCATACCATGCTACCAGAAATGCAACTTCAAATCCTGTTACATCTTCGTACCACCGAGATTGATAGAATATGGCGAATGGTGAGCTTCTTCAAGTAACTTCTGCCTGACTTACCCCTTTCGAACACATAAACGGGTCCCAAAGCGGAGAGATCCATCCTCGTGAATCACCATATTGGTCCTTGAACCAGCATCAACTTCAGCTTGAAACTTCTACAACTGCACATCACCAGACTGTGCCTCCTTAATCTGATCCACCAAGGATGATTGCAACTAAAGCACAATACAACTCTGCTCGGAATCAGGCAAAACCACTTCCAAATCCAATCTCCTCATAGCTTCCACAAGTTCATCCTGCTCAGTAAGAACCATGGCAATAGGTCTTCTGCTTAAAGCTTCAGGTACTGAATTAATCTTGTCAGGGTGATACTGCAAACTGATATCATAATCCGCCATCAATTCTAACCATCGTCTCTGCTTCATATTCAGCTCATTCTGAGTGAACACATACTTGAGACTTTTGTGGTTAGTGAAAATCTCCACTCGGTCTCCAAGTAAATAATGCCTCCAAAGCTTCAAGGCAAAGATCACAGCTGCAAGCTCCAAATCATGTGTAGGATAATTCTTCTCATGCGGCCTCAATTGTCTGGATGCATGCGACAACCTTGCCTCGTTGCATCAAAACAGCTCCCGAACCTCTTCCTGAAGCATCACAGTGAATTATAAAACCTCCTGATCCATCCGGTATAGTCAACACAGATGCTGATGTCTACCAATTCTTCAATTCAGCGAAGGCTTCATCACAGGACTCTTCCCACACAAACTTCTGATCTTTCCCGGTCAACTTGGTCAACAACCCAACAATCTTCGAGAAATCCAGAACAAACTTCCAGTAGTACCCCTCTAGACCCAGAAAACTCCGAACTTCCGATACTAATTCGGTGTCGGCCAATCCTTAACTGCAGAGATCTTGGATGGATCGACAGAAACTCCATCACTAGAAATAATATGGTCCAAGAATGCCACACGATCCAACCAAAACTCACACTTGCTAAGCTTCCCATACAGCTGATGATCCCTCAATGTTTGTAAAACAACCTTCAAGTGCTCAACACACTCATCACAGTTCCGAGAATAGACAATAATGTCATCAATGAACACCGCAACAAACTTGTCCAGAAAGGGAGAGAAAACCCGATTCATCAAGCTCATAAACACAGCTGGAGCATTAGTAACTTCGAAAGGCACCAAGAATTCATAGTGCCCATATCTTGTATGAACAGTAGTCTTCTATACATCCTCGCTTTCACCTTAACCCGATTGTAACCAGAACGAAGATCCAGCTTCGAAAATACAAAAGAGCCTCCCAATTGATCAAATAGGTCATCGATCCTTGGCAATGGATATCGGTTCTTCACTGTGACAATATTGAGCTCGCGGTAGTCAATGCACAACTTGTGACTACCATCCTTCTTATTAAAGAACAGTACCGGAGCTCCCTAAGGCAAAATACTTGGCCTGATAAAACCTCTACCCAGCAATTCCTGAATCTGCTCCTTCAACTCAGCCAACTCAATAGGAGCCATTCTGTACACTCTTATAAATTGGAGCTGTACCCGGCTGAACATCAATACTGAACACCAATTCACGATCTGGCGATAATCCCGACAATTCCTCAGAAAAACATCCAGAAAGTCCTGCACGACCAACAGTGCGACATCACCATCTGCATACACTTCTTCCATCACTCCAACTTCATGACTTGCCAACTTCTCCACACAAGCAAGCGGTGTTTCACCAGCACAAAATTCAAATTCCTGACGACCCGATATTTGGAACACCACCTTCTTCTTACGGCAGTCAATTACAGCATGAGTAACACCAAGCCAATCCATCCCTAAGATAACATCAAAACCAGAATTGTTGATGAAAATCAGATCGGCAACAAAATCAACACCAATAACCAAAGGACTCTGCTCACAGATCTGAGAATACACGATAAGACCTCCACCTATAGAAATATTCCATGCTGCTGGCATAGCACTGCTAGCCAAGTGATGCAGGTCGACGAAGTGGGAAGAAACAAAGGAATGAGTTGCACCAGAGTCAAAAAGAATATAGAGGAAAAGGAGTGAACAAGAATAATGCCTAGCAAGAGGTCAAAGATGAGAATACAACATGCAGACACAATATGCAAGAAACAGACATGAATGGGAAGATAACATAATAAAGCAACAATATTGAATAACAAGATAGCAAGGAAGAATGAAAATAAAATCTACATAAACACAACTAAAGATATACCTGCAATAACACCCAAAGCGGTTTCACCATCCTGCATAGTCAAGTTGTAGGCCTAGCCACGACCTACAGGAAGAGTACCCTTAGGAGCGACTCTCCTCTGATCAAAGATCTGCCTCTGAGGTGGGAGAGGTGGTCCACCCTGACCACGAAAAAGCTCCCCCTGCAGAGCGGAATCTCCAATTGTAGCAAGAGCTCTGGACCTTGGGCAATCAAGAACCATATGATCATTCCCCCACACAGAAGGCACAGGCGGTTGGCTATCCTGCAATCTTGGTGCAAATGTCCAGTCTTTCGACAGTGTGAACAGACCAGATCCGACCTCTGAATAGCAGGTGGATACGACAGTGCTCTAGCAGGAACGGTCGGAACAGGCCTCCTAATAGGCCCTCCAGAAGGCCTAGCAGCAACAAGGTGCAAAACAGACCGCTGAATGGCACGTTTCCTCGTACTAGTCTGCTCCTGAATTCTAGCAGCATCCAGGATGTCAGCATAACAATGAAGTCGCAAGGCAGCAAGATAATCCTAAATCTCAATATCCAAGCTCAATAAGAAATGATGGCATCTATCTTCGTCATTCGCCACCATTGAAGTATCAAAACGACTTAGTCGGGTAAATTTCGCAGCATACTCGTCCACGGTCCGACTCCTCTGATTCAAGACAGTGTTTAGTTTAATGTCGATACTTTATGAAATAACAAAGAAAAAGCATAATTAAACATCATATGGTGAACCTAAGTTAATGAGACAAAACTGTCGTTCCATTTCATTCTTGGTGGCATTAGGGAAGAACTTCATAAAGGAAGCTCTCAGGGAAGATGGCCCAGTGGATGCGTCGACCTAATCGTTCAGCCTCAGCTAGCCACCAGATGTGGGCAAGATCAACAAGTTGGATGCTCACAACATCCACACGATCCACATCCGCTATCCTTGCTGCAGTCTACAGCTGCTCAGTCCTGATAAGCCATTGCTCGGCTTCAAGTGGATCTTCAGTGCCCAAGAACTTGTCTAGATGGAGCCTTATGAAATCTGCCACATTACCAGGTCTCGGTGGTAGCAATGCGGGGGCAGGCACAACGGATTCCCTATTAGCAGTTTCGAAAGACATTCTCATATGTTCATTATGTTCCCGTTGCATCCGCAGCATCAGTTCGTTGTGCCCACATTGCATTTGCATCATCCGTGCAACATTGGGCTCATCAGACTGATCATCCCTAGCACGAGAAGATGAAGTACCTTTTCTAGCCATGGTCTGCAATTAAAAATCAAATGGTTAGCATCCAGATCATGAGTTGGTTATCAATTGTTCATGTGATTCATATATTCCACATACTGTTGAGTCAAATCAGTAAAAACCTAAGTCTGATCAATATATCAATCAAATCCAAATTTCCTTACGTTAGTCATGTTTGACTGATATATTATCAAAATCCGGACTCTGATACCACTAAAAACCTTATCACGCTCCGCTTTCCAAAAATACGAAACACAAACACGTGACATTGGCCCAGCGAATGACTTGCGTCATCCATAAGCTATTTACCCATTCAACTCAATAATAATAACAATACAAAATATTTGCGCAGGCAATAATAATAATCTCATGAACAATAATACTTGGAATGAAGCAATATGAAATATCTAAATACAATAATCCAACGTCTGGAAACAAAATAATTAAATCCACTTCATAAGCCCAATACAATAATGAATCCAATCACAATAATAGCAAGTCTCAATACAATAAGCTCAATAAAATAATATGCAACTAGAAAGCATTAAATCTTCAGAAAGTTTGTTCTCCAATTCCAGTAGGCAATTCTCCTTCATTACCTGTGAATACTTCATCTAAAAAGATAAGAAAAATTATCCTTAGAGCAAGTCATGGACAACATGTACAGAAAGAAAAGAACAATGGAATAACGATATAACAATGAATTCAATGGATCAATAGGAGTCAATAACATGGGGCGATAACAATAATCAATATCAATGATGGGTAATGCAATAGTTATAAATAATGATTCAATATTCAATGAAAATATTCGATGGTCGATATCAATAACACTTAGACAATATTCGATAGCAATAGGAACAATGATGTACAATATGCAATGTCGATATTGTGTCAATTCTTAAATCTATTATTCATTTTAATCCTAACTAATGCACGTAATACTACATCCCATTCTACAGGTTCGATGCATACAATCAATTTCGTTTAGACTTAAGTGGAAGATTCTATAGATCATGTACATGGCACGATAACATTATTTACAGCATTGGTGCACACTGGTTAGCTCAATAATAATAAAATAATACACGATCAATTGGGATACTGTAGTCAGTAATCTAACAATAAACCGATAATGATAACACTAGCCAACACACAATATTTTGGAAAACATGGCCCACACATTCGCGTACAGTCACTATATCATCAACTACTCCAATTAATCCCTTAAACCCTAGCTTGTTAATTATTTTATTAAGGAAACAATACAATATGCAATTAAGAGACATGAGATGAACGATAGTGACAATAGGAGAATAATAGGATGATAACTTTAATTGGAACAATTAGAATGATGGCAATAACTCATTAGAATCATGCAATGCAACATACAAACTTCAATTCATGCAATACTACGATATAGGAATAATTAAATTGAGAAAAACTAGAAGATGAAATTCTGGACATCAAGAGTTCTCTGTACTAAAATATAATTTTCCGCTGCTACAGAAATCGAAAACTGAATTCGTCAAAAATTCTGAAAATTAGACTTCCACACAATTCCAACGCATATTTAAAATCCACAATCCGACAACAGTAGTTAGGTCAAACAGATCATTTCTCATGTTCAGGCAGAAAATCGACATCACGTTATTTTATTTTTAGAATCAGCAAAAACTCGATAATAAATTCATTAAAAATATTTATTAGACTCCTAAACATGTTAGCTAAAATTATGGAAATTTTCAGAGCAATATTTTAATGTTAGATCAGCCTTTTAATAGATTAAATATGAAACATACACGAATCTGAAATTCTGAAAATAAAAACATAGCAATAGTAAAACGATCATAACTTTTGCAATAAAACTCGGAATTTAGTGATTCAAGATGTTATGAAAACTGGAAACTAGAAAATAGGGTTACAACTCTTGTTCAGAAAGTTATTTATTTTGAGATCAAATACTAGGTCGAAAACATCAGGCAAAATATAGATAGTAAACAACATACAGATTTTTGGCTATCTTTTATGAAACAAATTGATTAAAAATGATGGGTATCAATTCTATTAGTCATTAGACTTCATAATCAGCATGATGGGTGTAAAAACATGATAAAAAGAAATTAAAAACACATACGTACACTAATTTAGCATCAACCAAACATCAATTGATCAATCAAACATAGAACCTAGCAATTATGCCTACAATAATTTAAATGTGTTGTGATTCTATGAGTAACCCTATTATGAATACTACATGAATGCATGAAAGATTCAATCTTTAGAGTCAAAAGTGGCACGAAGTTGAGAATATTTAGGTTAGCTCGTGTAAACCCTCAATAAACCTAACGAAAAGGGATGAACAATATACAATACGATGAACAATTGGATCTACTTGCAAGAATTTCATTAAAAGCTTGAATTTGATACAAGATTCAATTCAAGAGGAAAAGTGACTTGCCTTATAGACGATAAATTTGAATACCAAGAATAACGGGATGAGAATCCCGGAGCAACAAACCCACGAACTCACATGCGCACACTACGTGCACAAAGAAACTTAAGCACAACAGCAAAAGAGACAACAACTACAATAGTAGCCTGGCATCTGGAGGTTCAGACGTCGAGCGGCGACGTTGCTAACGGTTGACGGTGGCGCGACGGGACTGGCAGCGGCGGCGTGCTCGGGCTGCTATTGTCGAGAGCAGAAACAGGGGGGACAGCGAAGGGTGTGGTTGCTCTGTTTTGGGCGAGAAAACAGAGGAGCAGCAGTGGGGGCATCGACGGCTGGGGGTGGTGGCAACGGGGTTGGTCGCCGAAGGGCTGACGACGCTAATGGTCACCGAGGGGTGTCGGAGTTGTGTCGGGGAAGGAGCACAGGGTTTGGGCGGGAAAAGTTTAGGCCGGGGAGAGAGAAACAGAGAGGAGAGAGAAGATGGCTAGATTAGGGTTTCAAATTGTATGATTTTAGGGTTTGCAATAGGATTATATTTATAGAGTGCAATTAGGATGTTGGGTTAATGGTTTAGGATCCAATAATAATGGGTTTGGGTCAAGAATTAATTGTAGTTGGGTTTTGGTTCAACAAGAGATGGAATTAAAGATAATAGGGTTCAAATAAAAATACCCACAATCAAATAGAAATAGGTTCAACATGAAAATAGTCCATCAAGAAGAACAAGGGAAATTAATGAACAAAATTTAATGAAGATGATCAAGAAAAATAGAGTATTTTATTCAACTGCAAATAAAATATTACAAAAAGAAGGAAAAATGAAAAGAACGAAAATAGTAGTTACACCAACAGACAACTTGGCCCCTTGGTTTTGTATGTTTCCACTCAACGCCTTTAGCTAGGGATTGAGGTTTCTCATGCACCCGTTCGTGAAGGAGGTATTGAATTGGGCAGGGCTGAGTCCAATGTAGTATGGCTCGAACTCGTGAAAGCAAATCGTGTGCTTCATGCTGCTCTGCGAAAAGAGGGGTTCCCTTGAAGTTGAAGTATTTTTAAGCCTATCTAAGGATCCAGTCTATTATATCACCCCTTGCCCTCATAGATAGGCAGTGCACGGTCACCCGAACTCCATCAAGAAATGGAAAGAGAAGTATATGATCGTTTGGAACCAAGTAGCCTGAGAGATCCCAACGAACTGGTCCTTCTACAAAGCTAACCACAATGCCCCAAAAGAGGACTTTACGAAGGAGGAGAAGGAGGATGCAAACGGATCGTCGCCAAATGGAGCATCCCCTGGGCGACTGTGACGGGGAGGCATTTAGTGAGGATTGGACTGAGCCACATCGACCCCTTTATGATTTTTGTTTCCTTTTTCCCTCTATCTTTTCTCCTTCATTCTCATAGTTCATGTTTTCTTTTGCAGCTATGGACGATGCGAAGACCGAACAGAGGAGAGCCTTCTTGTCCAAGAAGGTGACTGAGCAGCAGAAGCAAAAGAAGAGGCCCTCCGCTGCCATGTCCGAAGGTGCTTCGGAGGCGAACTCCAAAAGACCAAAGGCTTCGGGCGCCTCTGGCTCCTCTAAGGTAGTGTCGAGCCCGGGTATCCTTAAGGTTGCCAAGGAGGTGAAGCCTGGTTTCCTGTCCATCCGTATCAAGGCCAGGGAGATCATTGGAGAGGCGGGGCTGGCGCCATGGGCCCCAAACTGGTCTGTGAAGGCGGATGACTCTCTAACGAAGAGTCTAGTGGCGATCGAGGAGGTGTAGAACCTAGCCACCCCTCAAGACAGGGAGAGCCTCGTGACCGAGACCTTCGAGTCATTCTTCATGAAGTGGGCGCAAGCCGACTTGGTGGTAAGTGTTCTCTAAGCTTCGCTTCTTGATCTTTACATGTCGTTGAAATTTCTAAGTCTTTGCTCTTCTTTCACATTCGACTCTGCAAGGGGCAGAGCTGAGGAGGAATTACACCCGCGAGCTCATTCAGGCCAAGCGAAACTCTAGATGGTACGAGTGGAAGATGAAAGAGCAGAAGCTGCTTGTCCAAGCTGCGAAAGCTTGCGAACGAGCCTTGAAGGCAAAGCTGGCCACCCTCGCTGTCGACCAAGCTCGATTAGAGACGGAGAAAACCTTCCTGCAGGAGAACGAGAAGAAGCTACATGCCACGAAGCTGGGAACCATTGACAAAGTCATCTTCACCCAGAACTAGAGGTGCGATATGGCCATCGAGCATGTGCTACAGAAGTACCCCGATCTCGAGCTCGAGAGCTTCAGTTTCTCCATGAAGTTTCTCGAGGCCCCACCCACTCTGGGGGGAGGTGATGATGAGGAGGATGATCTCTTGCCCGCTCGTGAGAGCGAGCCGAATCCAGACGCTCCCAGGGTTAACGCTACAAGAGCCAAAGAGGTGTCCTCCTCTCCCAAGCAGTAGTCATCTATTTGTCTTTCTTTTTTCTTCTTTCTTTTTCATGTTATTTTCAAACGCTGACTGGCCACTGCTTTTTTTATGGAACTTAATTGATGAATGAAAAAGATTTTTAGACCGAGATTTTGAACTTGATGTTTTTCATATGATGTTTTGTGTTCTGCGATTTGACTAAGTCTATGAGACTCAGAGTGACATGTCTCTTTCTTCTTTTATAAGATGAAAAAACTTATTTTGGCCGACCCCTGTGGTGCCGAGCTCGAGTATCTTAGGGGTAAGGTAAAATCTTGGGAATCTAACATTGCATGCCATCGTAAGGAGGCCAGGGATCGGGAGGCGGTGTTTTCCTTTTGTCTTAAGAAGCTGCAGCAATTGAGCATAGAATTGGCTCGCCTGAAGAAGGCGATTGTCGATCGGGACCTAGGGACCGCCGAGACTCGGCTATCGACCTCTGGTGATTCCTTTCGACAGACGACTTTTGTTGGAGCACCCCATTCGGCTGACTCGCTTCTTCGTGAGATGTTGGTGGAGAAGGAGCTAGAGATATACAGGTTGGGTTGGTAGGATCCCGGACTGCTTCTCTAGGAAGTGGTTGGCCTTCTGTTCGTGGTCCTTCTCTGATCCTTAGACTGGATCTGCCAAACCCTAGTGATTCTCAGAGCTCGGTGGTCGTGGCGTCGACCTTGGCCGCTCCTAGAAGGGAAACCGATAGGCTCGCAGACAAGGAGGCCAGCTCAGTTGGACTTGACCTGGTCGACCTTAGCCTAAGGCCCCCCAGACAGAGGAGCAGTTCGTTCGGTTTACTTTCATGCTTTGTTGTATTCTGGTTGTATCTTGTTGCATCTTGTTGTAATCTGTATGGCCTCGCTGGTTGTGTAATAACTTTGTCTATAGATGGAGCTCGACTCTGGACTGCCTTGTGTAAACGTGTCACGTTGGAATTTGAAATATTAGTCTTAGAAATTGTACCGTCTGTTTAATTGCATGATGTTGGAATTCAAAATGCTGGCTAAGGGATGCGTGGTGGCGACTCATTCTCATCTGTTGGATGAGAATGTGTGACCCATATCTGTCCACGTCATTATTGTGGTTTTCGAGGGCGCTCTCCTTCTGTAGCCTATATAAGCTCCATTTGTTCTTCATGCTTTTATCAGTTGCCTTAGCTTAAGTGGTTCTCCTACTACCCACTGATAGTTATGGGTAAAACGGCGAGCATGGTTGTTATGTCCCTAGCTGCCAACGGGCGATAGGGTGACCGCTTTAGAACCCGGACTCCACTGGAGTTATACTACATCTCATATGGGGCTTCAAGCTTTTGGAGAGCGTCTTCGTTCATGTGGTTTTCCTACCACCCGCTGACAGTTAGGGGTAAATCTGTGAGTTTGGTCGCTCTGTCCCTAGCTGTCCGCAGGTGATAGGATGATCGTCGTAACCAGTTTGGTTCTAAGTCCCATGTCGAGCTCGAGGCGCAGGCCTAACGGTGAGAGCTTAAGAGACTATAGGGGTTGAAGCCCATGCCGAGCGGTGAGGACTTGGGAGATTGTAAAAAATCTCCCATTAGGGTCGAAGTCCATGCTGAGCGGTGAGGACTTGGGAGATCGTAAGAAATCTCCCGTTAGGGACGAAGTCCGTGCCGAGCGGTGAGGACTTAGGAGATTGTAGGAAATCTCCTGTTAGGGTCGAAGTCCGTGCTGAATGGCGATGACTTGGGAGGTTGTAAGAAATCTACCATTAGGGTCGAAGTCCATGCCGAGCAACGAGGACTTGGGAGATTGTAAGAAATTTCTCTTGTACTACAATTGCTTGGGTGTTGGCTGTAATCAGAAGAGTTGCTTCGGAAACAAAGTTTTATTGCTAGATTGCCAATGGTTGGCGCTTATTACAATTGCGGATACAAGTACAGGCCATTATGGTCCCTTATAGATTTAATCAAGTGTTCCGCTTTCCAGGTCCTCTTGACCATCTTGCCCCCTGGGTTTTTAAATCGGTAAGTGTCTGGATGCACCACTTTAGAGACCTTGTATAGGCCCTCCCAGTTCGGAGCCAACTTTCCTATTTTGTGTGGGTCGGAGATATCGAGTCTTCCGAGTACGATATCACCCTCCTTGATGTTCGTTGGCCAGACCTTTTTGTTGCAGAACCATTCAATGCATTGTTGGTAGACATTAATTCTAAGGGAAGACATCTCGCGGACTTCATCAATGAGGTCCAGGTTGGCCCTGAGGTCGTTAGAGTTCAACTCCTCATTGAAGCCTATAATCCTTGGTGAAGGTAGTCTGACCTCCAAGGGGATGACCGCTTCTGTCCCATTGGTCAGGTTGAAGGGTGACTCACCTGTCGGGACCGTCTTTGTGGTTTGGTATGAGCAAAGAACACAGGATAGTTCTTCGACACAAAAACCTTTGGGGGATTCATCCAATCGCTTTTTGAGGCCCTCGAGGATTTGACGATTCGCATTCTCTGCCTGACCATTGGATTGGGGGTGCGAGACCGAGGAGAGGAGAACCGATGTTGGATCCTGAGATCCTCATATAATTTAAAGAAGCCTTTCCATGCGAACTGGGTTCTATTGTCAGTGATAAGGACCCGCAGTGTCCCAAACTGACAGACGATATATTTCCAAAGAATTGTTGAGCCTGATGCTCGGTGATGGTAGCCAGGGATTCCACTTCAATCCACTTAGTAAAGTAGTTGATGACCACAATGAGAAATCGTCTCTGACCGGTTGCATTAGGAAAGGGACCAACGAGGTCCATTCCCTACACGGCAAATGGTGCGGGACTGGCGAGTGCCTTGAGTAGGGCTTGGAAGGAATTCTTAATAGGGGAGAATCCTTGGCACGGTCCGCAGGATTTAACCATGTTTTAGGCATCTTGAAGGAGAGTCAGCCAATAGTAGCCATGGTTGAGGACTTTCCTAGCGAGCATCCTGCTACCCATATGGCAGCTACCGATGCCTTCGTGCATATCTCTTAAAGCATTTTTTGCTTCTTCCGAGCTCAGACATCGCAAATAGGGCCTCCCATCAACCTTCATGTATGAGTGCTTGTAGAGCATGCCATCCACGCGCACGAACCTTTCAGCCCTGACTCAGACTTTTTTGGCCTCGGATGGATCTTGCGGCAGCACACCATCTCTTAAGAAATCTAAGATTGGGTCCATCCATGCTGGCCCCTGCACAAGCGGATCAAGGCAGAGGACCTCCACTAGGACTGTGTGGTTGAGGCCATCAAAGGAAGAGGACAGGACGTCTGCCCGAACATTCTGTTCTCGAGGGATTAGGGTAACTAAGGCATCCTTAAAATCCACGATGAGAAATTGGACGCAAGCCAGGTATTTTTGTTAGGTTTCAATGGTAGTCTCAGATCAAATGCACAACGGAAAAATTACAAAGAAATATCGAAACCTAACCATGGATCCACGTGGAAACCATAAATCGTGTTTAGGAGTTATACCTTGAAGAAGGATCTGCTGTCTCCACAGTATGCCGATCATAGCAATGCAATATTGCGGTGCCTCTACGGTATCCACACGAACGGATCAAATCAAGCTCTTCCTCATGCCGCAGTGCTAGCTGCGGGAAGGAGATGTTCCTCACGATCTCTATCTCTCACAATTTCTGTGACGGCTAGGGTTTTTTCATGTAACCCTTTTCCACAGATACGTATCATATATATAGCTGCAGAAAATCAACCCTGAGAGAGTAATGAGGCAGTTGGACTTACAATCTGACCTGGTTCAGATTCTTGTGTGAGCCTTTAAACTTTAGTCAGCCCTTTTAATCTAATTAAATATCCAACCAATGTCAGGAGTCCAAGTCTTACTTAGATCTCCAATTAAATTCATCTTTTGAATTTAAATCTCAATTTTGATCCATTCTAAGTGCGTGACCCTGTAGGTTCCCGTTACGTTGACAGTAATACTAAAATCATATTCTAGTATTACAAACAGTGAGTAGTATCTAGCAATACATCACTGCTACTCAAGTAACGAGAATGTCAATGATTAGACATAACCTATCCATGACCAATGTTACCAAGTAGTTTAGTTTCTTTGTTCAGATATCTTAATTGACCACAAGGCATAGAGCGTGTCACCCTTGTATAGTTCAGTCTTTGGTTACTTGATATCTGAGTAGACTTACTAAAACAAATGAGCTCAATATCTCTTATTAACTCAGTTGAGCATGGCCATAAATTTTGTAGTCTCACTCAATCAAGGGGCCCATAGATATTGCTTCTGTTATGTAAGAGGGAAAAATCCTATCTGTCACTCACATCCCTCTGCATGATTTGTAGTATATCCAATAGTCGACTTTATAATCACCTTATTACAAGCAACGTTTAACGACATTAAAATATATAACTTTTTATGTAGGAAACTGTAGTGACTTCAAGTCAAAGGACTACATACATCATAATCACTGTGAGAACCGCTTATGACACTCACGTAACGATCCATGCAGCATTCTCATGGTGGGTCAGTTCAGCACATGATTACTTTAATATGTACCCATGTGAAGACTAGATATCTCATATCCATGACCTGTGCGATATGGTCATCAGTCTACACACATACTAGTCTCTATGTATTATTGTTATCTTAATTCACAATAATACTTGACTAGAGACACTTAAGAATAGTGTTTTGATCATAACCAATAGGATCTCACAATCAAGTCATGCACTTGATATCCCATGGTATTAAACCTACTATTCTAAGGACTTTATTTTCATTTAATCACAATAAATAACACAATAAATAAAATGCCTCATATATAAAATAAATATCATGATACAATGTGTACTAGTAATGTCAATACATAACTGGGCTCTAGGGCATACACCAACAATTTCAACATTCGGGCGTCACGAGCTTCATACTCCCCCCAAACTTGGTTGACGATGAGCTGGGGGTCACAGAATGATCTAACTCGTTTAGCTCTGGCCTTCCGGGCCAGTATGAGTCAACCGATCAAGGCCTCGTACTCTACTTCGTTATTCGATGCTCTGAAACTGAAGTGCAGGTTGTACTGAAAAACAAAGCCGTCAGGGCCGCTTAGTATGACTCCGGCTCCACTCCCATCTTCATAGGAGGATCGGTCTATGTAGAGCTCCCACATAGGCTCGTCTTGTCGTTCCTCGGGAGTCTCTAGGGTTGTGCATTCTATGATGAATTCAGCTAGTGCCTGCCCCTTAATGGTAGTCCTTGACATGTAGATTATATCATGCTGGCTCAGCTTGATTGACCACTTAAGTAACCGACTGAAATTCTCCGATTTATTGAGGACTTGTTTGAGCGGCTGATCGATCAGCACTTGAATATAGTGGGCCTAAAAATAGGGTCATAGTTTTTGTGTGGCCATGACTAGGGCATACGCGACCTTCTCCATTTTGGTGCAGCAAAACTCGGCGTCATGCAGAACTTTGCTGATGTAGAAGATGTGTCTTTGGACCCCATCATCCTCTCTGACTAGAACAACGATGAGTGCCTATTCCGATACATCCAAATGAAGATAGAGGAGCTCGCCCGGCTCGGGCTTGCTGAGGAGAGAGGGGCTGGTGAGGTATCGTGTTAACTGGTCAAAGGCTTGCTGTTGGGGTTCTCCCCACTTGAAGCTCTTCGCCCCCCTGAGGGCCTTGAAGAAGGGGATAGACTTCTCCCCCGATCTGGAGAGGATACGACCGACGGTGGCTAGGCGACCAGTGAGCCTCTAGACTTCCCTCACGTTCTTAGGAGGGTCCATGTCTAATATGGCCTTGATCTTCTTGGGGTTTCCTTCTATCCCGCATCAGCTAACCATGAAGCCGAGGAATTTCCTAGAGGTAACGCTGAATGCACATTTGGAGGGTTTGAGCCTCATATTATGCCTCTTGAGGACTACAAAGGCCTCTTCGAGGTCTCTCACATGGTCCTCCTTTTCAGACTTTTGGCGAACATATCGGCGACATACACCTTCATGTTGCGCCCAATCTGCTCTTTGAAGACTCGGTTAATGAGTATCTATTATGTTGTGTTGGCATTCTTGAGCCTAAAGGGCATGACTCTATAGCAGTAGAGCCCCTGGTCAGTCACGAAAGTTGTCTTCAGAATGTCGGGCGGGGGGGGGGGGGGGGGGGGGGGGGGGGGGGACATTCGAATCTGGTTATAGCTTGAGAAGGCATCCATGAAGCTCAACAGCTCGTGGCTGGAAGTAGAATCAATCAGAGCATCGATGTTTGGCAGTGGGAAAGGATCCTTCGATATGCCTTGTTGAGGTCAGTGATGTAACACCCCACAAAATTGAGTTATGACAATTTTGCCCATGGGTGCTACGCACATATATTTTGTACTGTTACGAGTAATATTCGTAACATATTTTTATATAAATATCATACATATTTTATTCTCCGATTATTTATATATTTTCCATTTCCTCAAAATTCATTTTTATCCTATTTTGAGCCAATTCAAATATTAATTTTGATCTCTGTGTTTTTACGTGTATTGCACGTGTTTTCAATACATGTGTCGATTACGTATGTTTTACCGTTACGTGAAATATCTGTAAGATTATTAATAAACATGTTCTACGTATTTTATATTTTTGACTATTTTTCGTTCTCTCAAATTTATTTTGTATTGATACGTGCAACGCATGTATTTGCAATGCACATGTTGCTTTCGAAAATTTTCTTGAGTCATGAATATTTTTTTTCTCATTTTTCTAGTGAAAATTGTGTGATTTATTTTTTAATTAAAATCCATTAGCCCTAAATCCATTTTATAGCCCACTAAAATTAATTTAAAGCCCATGATTGATTTTGTGTGCACTAAAGTAAACATTTAAAATATAGTCAGTTTGGTACACTTGTCATGTGTAACAAACATATCTAACTTAATCAAAATTAATTTCTTTGAAAAGTGTGCACACACATTGACTACACGTGCACATGTTTCTTATCATAGTTGAGAATGAGGGAGAGTGGTGTAAGTTAGTGAAAAGTTGGGAGTTATTTTGGGAAGTGGGAAACTATTTTGACCACACAATTTTCCTATAAATAGTCCCTACTTTTTTCATGAAAAACACAACTCAAAACAAAAATAAAAGAGAGAAAAAGGGAGAAGAGCTTGCGGGTTGTGCTAGGAAGAGGCCGGCCATTTTTGAGGGAGTTTGGAGCTTTGAAGCATTATTTTCTAGGAGTTCTACTACTAGGAATTCTACAATTGAGGTGAGTGTTTCTCCAACTTTCTAATATAGTTTTATTAGTAGAATGCTTGATATGTGTGAATTGTTAGATGCATGATAACTTATATAGATTGAGTGTTCATGTTTAGATTATTTGTTGTTGACTGAATGTGTGAAATTATGATATGTGATTTGGGGCACTTTCATAAGGCTCTATTTTGAGTTCTAACTGCACTTCACAAAAACATAACTATTAAACTAGATGGAATCTAGAGCTAAAATTTTTATAGGAGCATCTCGTATATGACAAGAACATCTCCTTCGAATTTCATAATAATTGGATGTCATTTACTATTTTAATAAAATCCAAACTTATGACTGGTTGGCCGTTGGCTAGTTGCTGGAAATATGTACACTTTTTTCGGATTTTGATCATTTCAATATCTTAGATGAAGTATTTTGAGAAAAGACAAAATTAAGAACTTGAAGTACATTCATTAACCGTTCTTTAGAGTCCAAGAAATCAATTTTTCATGAAGAATTGAATTTATAATGAATTTTACAAGATCGAACAGTGACAGTCTGTGCAACATTTTGACCCTGCTGTATATTTCGAAGAATCCAGGATTATAGACACAATATTATGGGGAAACTTATATATACAAAGTTATAGTAGACTTGTATACCTTTAATTTGATCTAAAAAATACAAAGTTTCATGAAGTATAGATTTTTTTGTGATTTTTACAAGTAGAATGAGCTGCAGTTTTCTGATTTTGAACCTACTGTTTTGCAAATGAATTTAGACGAAGTAATTGAGGATGATTGTAGATGATCTTAACTACAAAGTTGTAGTAGACTCATTTATGATTCCTATAAAACTAATAAATCTATTTTTGGAGTAGTATTGGAATTTATATTATTGTTTCAATACCATTGGGTTGATGTCTTTTATGTAGTTGTCCTAAAACTTTTACAACATATAAAAATTGGATTTAAAATTGGAATGTTATTAAGATGTACCGTATGAGGAATTGAGAGATAATTAAATGATGAAGTTGGAATATTAAACATGTGATGTTTATAATGGTTTTAACTCATCAAGTGTTATTAAATATTACTATAAGAAGTTGGTTACTTCATGATTGATAAATAAGAGAATGGATAAAAGAAGTTAAAAGATGTGAATGAATGAAATTTGAAAACGTGAATAATGAGGGTATGGATAACCCATGATGTTGTGAACATGAATTTTGTTGATACTAGAGGCTAAGTGAGACCCAGGTATCGGCAAAATGATGAAAGTGATAATTCATTTTGAGAAGTGGCTAATATAGGCAATCGTTCTCGGTATATTATTTAAGATCGGTAGGAGGGTAAGCTAGATCTAGGTGGTGTTATTATTCATGTTTAAATTTGAGAATAGGCACTAGGAGAAGATGTGATGAAACTTGGGCAAACGTAAGTGTGGCACTTCCATATAGTTTGACGGTGGACTCCAGGACTAGACTCAGTTTGACAGTGGACTCTGAGACTATGGTTGCTTGTGGGGTGAGACGAGTCTCAATTAAATTCGGGACTACGATTGATCTGACGATGGACTCCAGGACCATGAATAGTATGGGAGACAGATCACCAATGTATATGTATATACTAGGGCTAGAGGGGCACTTGCGAGATGTTCGCACGATGAGAATTCTTATAGTTTGACAGTGGACTCCGAGACTGGAATCCGTATTCGTAGAATATCTAAACCTTGTTTTTGTTACTGTAGTAGTCATAGTAGTAGGTTTCGTGGCAATGGATTGAACCCTATAATAAGGAGTACGATAAGAGCTTGCCCCCAGACCTATGTAGTATGAGATGCTTCGAATCCAAATAAGTATGCATTAGTGTCATCGTAGTATAATGTCTGCATCAGGCATTAGGTCATAACATACACTGACATTATTAGGATAGTCACTTCTCACATTTTTGTTTCGCATTCAAGTTTGTGGGTGTTAAAGTAAGAGAATCGTTGTATTATAACATTGCGTCAGTTGTATACAACTGACGTGCCCACAATTTCCCAGATGTAGGATTAGACTTGGCATGGACTTGAAGTCACCATGATGAGTTGATTATAAGATTGAAGAATTTTCATTATTGTAGATCATATTGTATTCATTTAATTTTCGTTGTGTTGAAGTAAATAACATGTTGTAAATAAAAGTTTTAAATTTCCTTGTAAATTTATACGAATTTGAAGTAAAAGATCTTGTATTTGTTATGAATTGCCTGTGCTTGAAATTCGGAGCGTTACAAGTGAAGTCATTGGACTTCTTGACCATGACGACATTGGCCAGTCACTCCAGATTGCTGACCTCTTGGATGAAGCAAGCAGAGAAGATCTTTTCCACCTCTTCCTTCATTGCCTATTGCCTCTCCAGGGTGAACTTCCTTCGCTTTGCTGTACAAGCTTGGAGTCTGGCAGGAACAGAATATTGACCACGCTCCCGTTGTCAACGAGGATTCGGCGAACCTCATGATTAGAGAGACTGAGGCTCATGACTAGGGTGTCGCAATGAGGGACCCTGACGCCCTTGAGGTCTTTGTCTGAGAAGGAGACCGATATCCTAGGACGTCGAGGAGGACAGCTATGGACGGAGTTGACCTCCCGAATAAAGGCTCGACGGGAAGAATTGGAGTCCCCGCCCATAGGCTCTCAATGGACATAGTGGAGTTTGGAAAGTCCTTAAGAGCCCTGAGGCTTGGCTTCAGCTTTGGGTCGCCTATTGGCACCCAGGGGGGAGGAGAAATTCTCGGCTCATCCCTAGCAAACTTCTTCAGGTATCCCCTTTCGGATGAGGGTCTCAATCTCATCCTTAAGATCTCGAAAGTTGTCGATCTCGTGGCTGTGGTCCTCGTGGAAGAGGCAGTAGAACTTGCAGTCCATTTTCTTATTGCCAATGTTGGATCGAGGAGGGTGTCGAAGGATGTCGTCGCCTTCTAACCCCATCAAGATGGCTGATACATTCGCATTGAACATAGTGAATTTGTCGAACCTAAGGACCGTATGTGGGTGCCTCTACCCAGAGTCGTCCTTCTGGATCTTCTTTGGTGCCTCAACACCATCCGCCTTCCTCTTCCCTCTTGCGAGGGGATCCCTTCGGCCAGCTGGATGCAACACCTCTTTAGCCCAGATATACTTCTCGCTCCTGAGAAGGAGTTCGGGGAATTCTACCGGATGCTTCTTCGTGGAGGACTCTTTCAACAAGTCATGCCTAACATTGTGTTGGAAAGCCACAGTTGTGACTCCAGCATCGAGGGGGGAGATCGACCGGGCATCAACGGTAAACCTTCAAACAAAGTTCTGGAGGGACTCCCCGTCCTTCTACTTCAGATCTAGCAGGGAGGCACTGGTCTTCTTAGCCTTATGGCTAGTGACTAAGTGTGCGAAAAAATTCTCTTCGAGCTGGTGGAAGGAGGAAATGGAGTTGGGAGCGAGCCGAGAGAACCATTCCGGAGCTGGGCCGCACAGTGTGGCCGGGAATGCACAACAGAGGAGTGCATCCGATGCGCTGTGAATCATCATGAGGGTTTTGAAGCCCTCCATGTGGTCAACCGGACCTGACTCCCCATTGTAAGTTTCGAAGACGGGTGGCTTAAATGTCCTCACAATCTAGGCCTCCAAGATATGAGAGGAGAAGGGGGGCTGAACGGGTCGGTACCCCCAATTCGGCTACCTCTCACCTTCACCGATCTGAGCCAAGCGGTCTTCCATCTCTTGTAGTCGCTTGAGGACGACGTCCTCCCGTCCCTCGGATCGGGTTAACCCGTGGGACTCCTGATTATCATCCCATCCAATTCAGTGATTGCCTTCACTGTGACGGTGTTGGGTGTGTTCGTTCCTGGCCCCACCTCGGAGTGTTTGGAGGATCTCATCTAGGATCTCCTAGAATTTGACCTTGGTAACGTGGCCTCCTTCCGCTCGGCCATTGGGAGGCCGGTGACCCCTTGGAGAACGGTTGAGTTCCCTGTCGTTCGGAAGGAAGGAGCATCGGCTTCGGCTCAGACCATGGTTAGAGGGTGCCTCATCCCTGAAGTAGTTGAGGTGGTTGCGGATGTCGTCCTCGTGCAGGCGGTTATTTATGTTGTTTCAGAGGTCGGGGCCCTCTGACGGCTCGGGATATTAAGCCACTTAACGGGAGACGCTCGGAGCTGGAGCATGCGGGCGCTCGACCAGTCGCTGTTGCGATCCCTGAGTGACCGGTCGATTGCACGACGAACGAGGTGGGTGAAGAGGTTCGGAATGGCGACTCGCCGTAGCGGTTTTCCTAGCTTTGGGAGCCATCAGAGAAGACGTTAATGAGAATGGGATTTCGAGAAGAGGCTAGATCTGTGTTGTTTCCACAGACGGCGCCAATCTGACGTTGTTGTTTTTGGGGTGTGGAAGCAACAAATGATGAATTCAATTTTTGAAGGGGAAGGGCATATCTCAGCCGTAGATCTTGATCTAGTATGAGATTAGAGAAGTGGATCTGTCGGTGGTTGCTTTCGAATGTTGGCCACCAAACACCAACAAAAGGCCCAGAAACACCAGAATTATTCCCAGTGACAAACCCTTTGATGGTCAAGTCAGTGACTGGAGGATAAGAAATGAGATCTAGTATTTTGGAGGTTAAAAGTTCATTACTTGGTCACAGTGGAGAGGGCCCATTATTTATAGGTAGAGAGAGGGAACCCTAATGGGCCAGATTGACCCACCTCGGTGGGTCGGATTGGAGTAGAGGGCTGGTTAGTAGCCCATGGAGCATGCAAGTCTATTCTGGTGGGTTTCAAGAACTTGACGAGATCAGACGGCTCAGATGAAGCTAGATTTTTACTCACATCACAATTCATTCCAAATCATTTACAAATTCAATTGATTCAAATAATTACATAGATGTACAAGTGCTTAAGAGCACGAAATCATAAATCACAAATAATTACATATATGTATCAGTAATTTACAAGAATGAACCTCATTTGACAAATATAAAGCTGGCGGTTTCCTACCATAATTCTCTGGGAGATGGCTTTCTTCAATATGTGTCAAGAGTGCTGATTGCAGATCATTGTTTTCCACAAATACAAACTGCAGTATTAACAAAAGCAACAAACTTCGTAAATGATGGATGCCAAAAAACCAACATATAATATCGTAAATTCAGTTTGAGTGCCAAAAAACCAACAATTCAGGTCAAACGGAAATCACTATCTTAAACAGCCTCGCCCCAACCATGTAATAGCCATTTTGAGTAAATAGTCCCCCAACACAGTATGCAGTGTATGTATATGGTAAGGGCTGCTGTTAACGCATCTATGATGATGGAATTGGCATTAAATAATCATCGGCATGTGCCAAATATGAAATAAATCGCAAAAAGCAGAAGTGCAAATTGAAATGGAACAAATATAAAGTAAATTGTTTGACCAACTTTTTCAAAAAAAAAATTCTTTGGAAAATCTGAAAGTACATCATTTGACAAATATAAAGTACAGTGTAAAGTAAAATGACATCAAAATATTATAGCTTTTCTCAGATCCAACCCCTCTAAGGTGATCTAAGTAAATGATCTTCTCCACAGCCAATATCAGTATATCCGAGAACATAACCCATTACCAAACAGTCCAGAAAATAAATATAACTACCAATTTGGAAAACATAAGCATGCAAGAAACATATGGTGTCTGCAGATGATACCATACTAATCATGTAGATTAACATATAATGCCTACTAAATGCCCGAATGTAGAATAATCTGAGACTGGACATGAAAAGGTCATATAGTAAGGATAAGGATGAATATAGTTGGTAAATGACATTTAAATTTTATGAATTGTGCATACAATAAAATAAAACTGATGACAAATTATTATACAAATCACCTATATTTTTCGTAATTACCTAGGTGTTGTACTTGAGAATAATGAGGGTTCTGCACATAAAACTATCAGTAACTCAATAGGAATCAACAATTTAAAACTGTTGGTTATTGACAAAGATGTGAATGTTCATATCCTTAATGTTACAGTCAAAATCTTTTTAGTCTTAATAGAAAAAGAATGCACATAGTAGTAAGAGTTGAAGGCAATGCCAAAAATGATCTCTGGCTCTACCCTCTCCTCATGTTACTAATACTAACAAGACTGGAAGCATAAACTAGAGAGAGTGGAAATTCAAATGAATATCTGTAAAACAATGAGGTGAGACGCTAGCATAGTTATGTCAGCCATCTGTAAAACAATGAGGTGAGTATAAACAAAGCAGTATAAACAAAACAAAACAGTAAACCATATGAAATTCATAAATAAATGATACATACATCCACAGAAGCTGCTTCTGTAGCCAATTGCATTAATAAGGTTTGAAGTAAATGAGTGATTCCATGTTTGGGCAAAAAATCAAGAGCTGAGAGATTAGCGACATGGAATCCATTAGATTTCAAATGCTGACCAAGCGCTTCAAATGTAAGGAGATCATCAACAAACTTTGCATTCTCTGCACAAAACAACTCACTCCAATTCAATTTTCTACATAGATAGATAGATGGATAGATAGATAAGTGTAACTAATAATAAAAGCAAAGCAACCAACAAGTTTCTTCAGCATATTCTTGCTACTAAAATAACGAAGAAGAGAAGAGAGACGTAGTGGAATTAAGGGAGATAGTATTACTAGTAAAGATGAAAGTTGTTTGCATCTGTTTGGATATAGGATTTGTTTGGACATATGACCTACTTTTTTCCCAAAATTGAATTTACCAGTAAAATATACAAATGTATAGATATTATCAGGGCTGCTGATCTGACATCTATGTTTGTGAAATTGACACTAAACCATCGTAGGCATGTACCAAAATTGAACTAAATCGTAGAAAGTAAAACCAGAACATTAAAACACTCAAACTGCTACTTTGTTCCAACAAATCTAGGTGACCTAAGTAAATGATCAGCATCCCACAAAGCAAAATAAATTATATTCTGGTGTAAACATGCCCAATCCCAACAGTATAGAAAATGGAATAACCCAAAATTACATAGAAACGTAGGAAAATCAAAGGATGCATCATAAATCGCCTATATACTGGCAATTACAATAAGTAGACTACTTCTTTTGGCTCATTTTAAAGTGCCAATAAACCACCAATTCAGTCCACCATAAATCACTGTCTTCGGCAGCCACGCCCCAACCATACAAACAACTTTTTTAGAAAATAGAGTCCCCCAATGCAGTATACAATGTATATATATGTGATCAGGGCTGCTGTTAAAGCATCTTTTTTGTGAAATTAGCACTACACCAAGGTAACAATGAACCAAATATGAAATAAATAGCAAAGGCAATGGTACTAGAAGAAATTGAACACAAACAATGTAAATTCTCGGACAAAATATGAAGGATATTGTTTGACAAATCTGAAAGTACATTATATGATAAATATAATTGTAAAGTAAAATAAAACATTCATATTTTTCTCGGTTCCAACCCTGTAGGTGATCGATCTTAAGTATATGCTCAGCTTCTCTACAACCAGCACAAACCCAAACTCTAACCCTAACCCTAACATCAGATCGAGAATTAGAAATTGACGCGAAATTTGAGAAAAGGGATCGAACCTTGAGGAAGAAGAAGACGATGAGACCGAGGGTTTGGGGAACGGCGGGTGCGAGCGGGCGAACGTGAGACAGGCGACGACGACGGTCGGGGCTTGCAAGGAAAGAGAGGGAGAAGGGAAATGGGTTTAGAAAGAGAATGAGGGACGGTGGCGACGGGGAAGAGGAACGGCGGGGATTGAGCGGAAGAGAGGGAAAGAGAGAAAAAGAGGGTTCAGTGTTATTTTCTTCAATTTTTTTTTAAAACTTTACCCGTTAATACAGTACACGGTTATTTTAGTCATTCTATGTTAAAAATAACGGCTTCAATCAGTTTACTCGGCTCCTAACCAAAAATAAAGTTCAGTAGGATTTAATGAAAAAAAAAATGATAATGGTTATCTGCCATCTGCCACTCTTAAAACTCAGCAGAATTATCTGAAATTTACCCCATATATATATATATATATATATATATATATATATATATATATATACATATATATGAGAACTCAAGGAGTATACTCCCCATGAAAAATTCGAATCGGTCATCTCATTCTACACGCCTTAAATAGCATAACAAAAAGAAATCACGGAATTTGAAGTTCATTTTCCCATGATTTACATCATCGCAAAATTGTATGGCTGAAATTTCTACTCCATTTGATGGATGAGCAAACGAACTTCAAATTATTTGAATTCTTTATGTTATGCTATCTAAGGCATGTAGAACGAGATGGTCGGTTCGGATTTTTCATGGGGGGTCTACTTTGTGAGTTCTCACGGAGTTCTCACCAAAATTACTTCTCAACCGAAGGGATCCCTATATATATATATATAGAGAGAGAGAGAGAGAGAGAGAGAGAAATCTTCGGTTGCACACTACTTTGGTGAGCACTCCGTGAGCACTCACGAACTAGAGACCCTATGAAAAATTCGAACCGCTCATATTGTTCTATATGCCATAGATAGCCTAACAATGAAAAATCAAGAAATTTGAAGTTCATTTGCCCATGATTTACATCATCACAAAATTGTATGGCTGAAAATTCTAACAACATAATGAATGGGCAAATGAACTTCAAATTACTTGATTTTTTATTGTTACGCTATCTAAGGCATATAGAACAATATGAGCGGTTCGGATTTTTCATAGGGTCTTTAGTTCGTAAGTGCTCACAGAGTGCTCACCAAAAGTAGTGTGCAACCGAAGGGGACTCTATATATATATATACTATATATATATATATATATAATAATAATAATAATAATAATAATAATAATAATAATAATATATAATAATAATAATAAAAATAATAGTAATAATAATAATTGATACGTATAAAGGTTCATATGCGAAGAAAGGGATCAAGTTTTGAGTTTCATAACCCTTCCTTTTTCTTTTTTCCTTTTGTAGAAAGGTTCATATCTATCTTATCTTTATCTTAGTACTGAAGATTAATGATGAGGGTGAAAATTACGGCTAATCCTTGCACGGATCTCGAGGCTCCTAAGGTCAAGATAGTAATCCCGCAAGCAGCTGCGGGCCCAAGACCAGCTCACGGGCCATCTACAGGCCCACTTGTAGTGCCCCGAATTTCTAATATAATAACTTAGAAAATAGGTGGCACAATCCCAGCATCAACTTCAATGTAATAGTACACATAGCTCAAAACACAAATAATTTTATTCCAAACTTTTATTACAACAATTTTTTTCAAACACAGCGGAATTACAAACACCTTGAATTACAACTTTCTTTTCACAATTCTTCTTTTTACACAAATTTACACAAAACTCTATTACATCAGTTTATCTCAAAACTATCTCAAGCATCCAAGCCTCCAAACTCTAAGCAACAACCTGTAACACATGAGGCTAGAGATGATTCCTAACCCCCAAAACTAAAGGGGTCAGCCATAAATGGTGTGAGTGACATAAAAACATACAACATAATTAAATCATAAAACATAAAGTCATCGACAGCATGTATTAACAACAAGGATAAATAAATGAGAAATAACAAAGATGTAAAGCATGAAAACATCATGAAATGAAAACAACAAGTGAAGCTAGACTAAGCGTCAAGTGTAGGAAAACTGGCAAAACACAAGCATAAAACCAAGTCAAGAAAACACAATTCTATATGCTGACTCTCTAATGCATACTTGTCGGAGTCTATGCATTCCATACTACATAGGTCCGGTGCAAGCCCTTAACGATCTCTATGACATAGGGATAACCCCTCGTTATGCAACTAATCCTACGACGGTGATGGGAAACAAGACTCAGAATACTCCGCGAATAGGCGTCACCGCCCTCGACGCGCAAGCATCATGTAAGATAGCTCAAAGTCAACAACAACCGGAGAATCATCTCCCTGCTATGTACCCCACGAATAGGCCTTCAAGACCCTCGACGTGCAGATACACCCGATACATTCCGTGAATAGGTCTGCCAACCCTCGACACGCAAATGCACCCTGCATGCTCCGTGAATAGGCCCGTAGACCCTCGACATGCGAACACCTAAATATTATGTACCCCACGAATAGGCCTTCGAGACCCTCGACGTGCAGATACACCAGATACATTCCGTGAATAGGTCTGCCAACCCTCGACACGCAAATGCATCCTGCATGCTCCGTGAATAGGCCCGTAGACCCTCGACACGCGAACACCTAAATATTATGTACCCCACGAATAGGCCTTCAAGACCCTCGACGTGCAGATACACCCGATACATTCCGTGAATAGGTCTGCCGACCCTCGACACGCAAATGCATCCTGCATGCTCCGTGAATAGGCCCGTAGACCCTCCACACGCGAACATCTAAATATCCTATAGTTGGACTAACAAATCTTGAGTCTATACTTACGTCGATTATTATCAAATATACCAAAAATCCTTATCTCTAGAGTTAGTGTATTCTGCTGGTTCGCAGGACTCCCACTCAACTCCTAGAGGCCTCAATATGATCATAACTCACTATTCCATCGTCAAACGATCAAAGGAGAAATCTCTCTGCTCAACAAAACTCAAGTCTTTAATAGATTCCATAATCTAAATCCAACCATAATATATATTGAAAGCGTATGTTCTATAGAAGAATAATATTTATAATGGTAGGTTATAGATCCAAAACATTTAAAGGATAGTCGTTTAAAGAACATCAAAACACCTTAGAAAAGTATCAGTACCAGTCGACTGTCCAGAGTGAAAACTAACATCTTTAAGAAGTAAGATCTAAGTGTCTACAGTCGACTGCAAAACTCACCAGTCGACTGTCCAGAGGGAAATCCAGTAATTTTAAGAAAATAAGTTAAGTATTATAAGTTGACTTATAAAAATCATAAGTCGACTTACCAGATTATAAGTTGACTTACAAAAACATAAGTCGACTTACCAGAGAGAACTTCCAGAAATCTTTAAGAAATATTCTAAGTGTTATAAGTTGACTTAAAAGAGATTATAAGTCGACTTAAAAAGTCATAAGTCGACTTACCAGAGAAAAATCTACGATAACTTTGAAAAATAAATTCTAAGTATGCCAGTCGACTGAAAAGGGTCTAAGTCGACTGTCCAGAGCGAATTTTCAAGAAACTAAAGATCATAGCAGCTGGGTCGTACCAGTCAACTGAAAGGTCTGCCAGTCGACTGTCGGCCTACAGACTGCATAATTTTGGTTGTACATGATAATCGAAATTAAGGTTTTCCAAAAGCAATCATTGTTTACTAAAATAATTTGTATTTAGGTAAAATCGACAATCTCAAATAATCCTCATTATTGATACATTTCCTCAAATCAACCATTATCTCAAAACTTAATTCTCATGTTCTTAACTCCTAATTCTTCCATTAGGATTTCTCAATACTAAATATCTTCCACAACTCAAAACCAAATCTGATTTGTATCCACGAGATCCAGATGTTCATCCATCCGATCTCTTATTATCATAACCATACTCAAATCTTAAACATGTTTTCAAGCAATAAAGAATTCATCAATCAAGATCTACTAAACGTTCATAGATTTCACATACATCATACAACAATAACCATTGCATCGTTCTCATACGGAATATACCAAATAAACATACATGTCAAACAAACAACAAAACAATCGTTCACATAAATCAAATCCCAAAACAAAGTTCATATCACTCACTTTAGAAATGAAGAGATCCAACAAGAAAGCCCCTCTTTTGTGAGATCCAAAATCCTCCTCTTCAATCACCAAGAAATTAATAATATAATGAAACTTGAGTTGTGCAGCGAAAGACGGCTGCACACTCTCTTTTATACAGGCCGAAAGTAAAGATTTAGGGTTTTAGAAATACATTTGCAAATTAGTCCTCCCAAAATATAAACTTACATATATATCCTTTTCTTAGTTAAAATAGATTAAATAAATCAAAATCAAATCAAATATTTTATCACTGAGTTGTCCAACAATCCAGAGCAGCCCAGTAAATAAGAAAAATTCGGATTTACAACTCAGGGTGGCAATTTTGCACAAAAGCCCTCCGTTTTGTAATATTTGCAAACATATCATAAAATATTCATAAAAATCCAGAAAAATCAGAAATAATATCTAATAATATATATTATATTTTCCAATCAAAATATTTGACTTTTACTTTCCAGAAAATATTTGCACAAAATTCTACATGAATTCCATATTTACAAAAACACCCTTTTGACTAAATCTTCACCAAATCGACTTTAAATAAAATCTAATTATATTTAAATTCAAATGATAACCATGGAGAACCAAAATATCAGTAAAACGAATTTTCATAATTTATTTAAGATCCAAACGACTTTTTACATAAAAGTCCCTCCCTTTCGAGGTATTTATAAAAATAGTTTCTCTACTCAGAAAAATCCCAAATTTTAGAATGTACTCCATTATAATTAGGAGAATTTACTAAAAATATAAAATCGGTTATTTACACCAAAAAATATTTGCGCGTGTTTCACACGTGTAAAAAGATAAATCTTTTAGAAAATATTTATTAAGTCTCCAGAAAATCATTTTAATTCATTTTTAAATATTTAAAATAATATTTGAAAATACGGGGTTCTACATTAATCCCTCCTTAGAAGAGTTCTGTCATCAGAACTACTGCTAATGGGGTCCAAACAAACACAACAACAAAGAACGAAAACTTATGGGTAGAAACATAATTTAAAGAAATACAATCACACAAGGGAATGCATTTCAACGAAAGAGGTACAACATACAGAAGAAACACAATCATGCAAAGAATTTCAGAAAATCAACCTTCCGCTGCGCAACTCTGATAACTTGCCATCGGAAGCCATGCTGCAACGATTACTGAACTCCTGCATCCAATTCTGACGTGCTGCTTCATCCTTCCTAGAATCAGTGGCCACTCCCTCCTTGGAAAGGACATGACTAAGGATAGCCACCTCAAGACCTTGCCTGGAAACACCTTAAGCTCCACACTAAGACTAACAAGAATTGGGCGACACAATTGCATGCAAGAAAACAGTATCAAATAAAACTTTTATTTTTATTCCATTAATCCAAATAAATCTTGTTACATGAAGAAAAATACTCAATCTTCAATTATTCCCCAAATAAAATTTTTATTTAATACAAAAGAATGAATTTCTACATTCTTGCACACCCGAGTCAAAATCCTGAGTTATCTGCATCCTCCTCGGTCAATGCGAACACTCGCCCCTACTTCAGATCCTTGCCTTTCCCTGCACCATCTTTCTCCCGCTGTGGACAGTTTGATCGAATATGCCCTTCACGACCACAACGATGGCACGCCTTCCCAAGTTTGGTGCATGCTGCTCGATAACGACCGGTCTCTCCACAATTGAAACAAGTCACACCTTGAACTGCGGGCACCTTCTGCACTGGCCCACACTGGAAACAAGTCTGCTTCGCCGACTTCAGACATGCTGACCTGTAATGACCTGCCTCCTTGCAGTAATAACAAGTCACTTCCTGAGTTGCAGGTGCCTTCTGCACTGGTCCACTGAACTTGACTTGCTTCGCTGGGAACTCATTCCCACTATGATCTGATGCTGGCCTCCTCCTCTTGAAAGACTCGGCTTGCTCGATAGGATCAGCATTAATAAACACTGATCCAATCTTATAGTTCCGATTCTGGTTCCGAATCTGCGCCAAATTAGCTGCCATCAGCGCATTCAGAATCTGATACACCTTGGCAAATTCGGCCTCGAGATCAATTTCAGTTCCTCGAGAACCTCCAGATCCATCCTCGTTATTACCACCATCCTGGTTCTGGGTCCTGGCATTTTACGGAATACTGCAAAACGAGGGTAAAGTTAGAGCACCACACACATTTCACATTCACAACCATACCCTATGACAAAACTATCACCATACCCCAAACCATAACCTCAAACCAAACATCATGTTCTAACTCTATGTGATACTCACACTCTGATGTCCACACCTAGGTACTCACTCTTTAGTGTCCACACCTAGGTTGGTTTTCATACTATGTCTATTATCACAATTGAAGTATGCTCTGATACCAATCTGTAGCGCCCCGAATTTCTAATATAATAACTTAAAAAATACGTGGCACAATCCCAGCATCAACTTCAATGTAATAGTACACATAGCTCAAAACACAAATAATTTTATTCCAAACTTTTATTACAACAATTTTTTTCAAACACAGCGGAATTACAAACACCTTGAATTACAACTTTCTTTTCACAATTCTTCTTTTTACACAAATTTACACAAAACTCTATTACATCAGTTTATCTCAAAACTATCTCAAGCATCCAAGCCTCCAAACTCTAAGCAACAACCTGTAACACATGAGGCTAGAGATGATCCCTAACCCCCAAAACTAAAGGGGTCAGCCATAAATGGTGTGAGTGACATAAAAACATACAACATAATTAAATCATAAAATATAAAGTCATCGATAGCATGTATTAACAACAAGGATAAATAAATGAGAAATAACAAAGATGTAAAGCATGAAAACATCATGAAATGAAAACAACAAGTGAAGCTAGACTAAGCGTCAAGTGAAGGAAAACTGGCAAAACACAAGCATAAAACCAAGTCAAGAAAACACAATTCTATATGCTGACTCTCTAATGCATACTTGTCGGAGTCTATGCATTCCATACTACATAGGTCCGGTGCAAGTCCTTAACGATCTCTATGACATAGGGATAACCCCTCGTTATGCAACTAATCCTACTATGGTGATGGGAAACAAGACTCAGAATACTCCGCGAATCGGCGTTACCGCCCTCGACGCGCAAGCATCATGTAAGATAGCTCAAAGTCAACAACAACCGGAGAATCATCTCCCTGCTATGTACCCCACGAATAGGCCTTCAAGACCCTCGACGTGCAGATACACCCGATACATTCCGTGAATAGGTCTGCTGACCATCGACACGCAAATGCACCCTGCATGCTCCGTGAATAGGCCCGTAGACCCTCGACATGCGAACACCTAAATATTATGTACCCTACGAATAGGCCTTCGAGACCCTCGACGTGCAGATACACCCGATACATTCCGTGAATAGGTCTGCCGACCCTCGACACGCAAATGCATCCTGCATGCTCCGTGAATAGGCCCGTAGACCCTCGACATGCGAACACCTAAATATTATGTACCCCACGAATAGGCCTTCAAGACCCTCGACGTGCAGATACACCCGATACATTCCGTGAATAGGTCTGCCGACCCTCGACACGCAAATGCATCATGCATGCTCCGAGAATAGGCCCATAGACCCTCGGCACGCGAACATCTAAATATTCTCTAGTTGGACTAACAAATCATGAGTCTATACTTACGTCGATTATTATCAAATATACCAAAAATCCTTATCTCTAGAGTTAGTGTATTCTGCTGGTTCGCAGGACTCCCACTCAACTCCTAGAGGCCTCAATATGATCATAACTCACTATTCCATCGTCAAACGATCAAAGGAGAAATCTCTCTGCTCAACATAACTCAAGTCTTTAATAGATTCCATAATCCAAATCCAACCATAATATATATTGAAAGCGTATGTTCTATAGAAGAATAATATTTATAATGGTAGGTTATAGATCCAAAACATTTAAAGGATAGTCGTTTAAAGAACATCAAAACACCTTAGAAAAGTATCAGTACCAGTCGACTGTCCAGAGTGAAAACTAACATCTTTAAGAAGTAAGATCTAAGTGTCTACAGTCGACTGCAAAACTCACCATTCGACTGTCCAGAGGGAAATCCAGTAATTTTAAGAAAATAAGTTAAGTATTATAAGTTGACTTATAAAAATTATAAGTCGACTTACCAGATTATAAGTTGACGTACAAAAACATAAGTCGACTTACCAGAGAGAACTTCCAGAAATCTTTAAGAAATATTCTAAGTGTTATAAGTCGACTTAAAAGAGATTATAAGTCGACTTAAAAAGTCATAAGTCGACTTACTAGAGAAAAATCTACGATAATTTTGAAAAATAAATTCTAAGTGTGCCAGTCGACTGAAAAGGGTCTAAGTCGACTGTCCAGAGTGGATTTTCAAGAAACTAAATATCATAGCAGCTGGGTCGTACCAGTCGACTGAAAGGTCTGCCAGTCGACTGTCGGCCTACAGACTGCATAATTTTGGTTGTACATGATAATCGAAATTAGGGTTTTCCAAAAGCAATCATTGTTTACTAAAATAATTTGTATTTAGGTAAAATCGACAATCTCAAATAATCCTCAATATTGATACATTTCCTCAAATCAACCATTATCTCAAAACTTAATTCTCATGTTCTTAACTCCTAATTCTTCCATTAGGATTTCTCAATACTAAATATCTTCCACAACTCAAAACCAAATCTGATTTGTATCCACGAGATCCAGATGTTCATCCATCCGATCTCTTATTATCATAACCATACTCAAATCTTAAATATGTTTTCAAGCAATAAAGAATTCATCAATCAAGATCTACTAAACGTTCATAGATTTCACATACATCATACAACAATAACCATTGCATCGTTCTCATACGGAATATACCAAATAAACATACATGTCAAACAAACAACAAAACAATCGTTCACATAAATCAAATCACAAAACAAAGTTCATATCACTCACCTTAGAAATGAAGAGATCCAACAAGAAAGCCCATCTTTTGTGAGATCCAAAATCCTCCTCTTCAATCACCAAGAAATTAATAGTATAATAAAACTTGAGTTGTGCAGTGAAAGACGGCTGCACACTCTCTTTTATACAAGCCGGAAGTAAAGATTTAGGGTTTTAGAAATACATTTGCAAATTAGTCCTCCCAAAATATAAACTTACATATATATCCTTTTCTTAGTTAAAATAGATTAACTAAATCAAAATAAAATCAAATATTTTATCACTGAGTTGTCCAACCATCTAGAGCAGCCCAGTAAACAAGAAAAATTTGGATTTACAACTCAGGGTGGCGATTTTGCACAACAGCCCTCCCTTTTGTAATATTTGCAAACATATCATAAAATATTCATAAAAATCCAGAAAAATGAAATAATATCTAATAATACATATTATATTTTCCAATCAAAATATTTGACTTTTACTTTCCAGAAAACATTTGCAAAAAATTCTACATGAATTCCATATTTGCAAAAACACCCTTTTTGACTAAATTTTCACCAAATCGACTTTAAATAAAATCTAAATATATTTAAATTCAAATGATAACCATGGAGAACCAAAATATCAGTAAAACGAATTTTCATAATTTATTTAAGATCCAAACGACTTTTTACATAAAAGCCCCTCCCTTTCGAGGTATTTATAAAAATAGTTTCTCTACTCAGAAAAATCCCAAATTTTAGAATGTACTCCATTATAATTAGGAGAATTTATTAAAAATATAAAATTGGTTATTTACACCAAAAAATATTTGCACGTGTTTTGCACGTGTAAAAAGATAAATCTTTTAGAAAATATTTATTAAGTCTCCAGAAAATCATTTTAATTCATTTTCAAATATTTAAAATAATATTTGAAAATACGGAGTTCTACACCACTACCTAGGGTCAGCCCACCAGGGAAATATACACCAGCCATTTATGGCTGGTGATTAAATTCCCTAAAATCAGTGGATTAATGATTCCATCACATCCCTAATCCGCAGGATTTGATTAGGCGGCTAGAAAATCTTTTCCTAATTAATTCTCCACATACCTATAAATACAAGTCATCCCCCTCAGTTACCAGGTGATCAATCTTTTACCACTAAACCCTAACTTACTTCCTTGGTTGCTAACTTGATCGCCGGAGGACCTGTCGTCGGGAATACTCCTGAAGTTTTAGTCTTTTTGCAGGTATTTGGTGACCAATAACCACCAGATCCACAAACCCCAATCACATACTAGCCTCTCATCAGGATCAGATCTATGGCTGAGATCTGCGTTCCCCATCAAATACAAGAACTCATCATATGTTGCTCATACACCAAAAAGCAGCAGCATAAGATTGGTGTCGTTGGTGGGAATACCCAAATCCAGCCACCTTCTCAAATTCTAAATCCTACTAGCCTCCTCTTACTATGTGATGAACCAAATATTATTCACATTTAGGAGCAATAATCTTAATGAAATTAGACATTTAAAAGCTCTATATGTGGTATTTACGCTTCTTTTCTCTTTTTCCATAGGAAACAGCCTAAAACAGCAAAACGAAGCAGATTCCACACTAACACAGACTTTGAGGATGACACACAGAATACTGCAGACATCAGTCGACTGGTTCCCCTACAACAGGCGACTGGACAGAGGAGTTGATTTCCACAGAGCTGCTCATGACAGTCGACTTATCTCAAAGACAGTCGACTGGACTGCTTAACTATGAATCTCCAGATGTCTCGACACAGTCGACTTACTCCAACACCAGTCGACTGGTATGCGGCGAGTCAGAAGATAAGAACAGATGCATCCTCATCCAAATCCGAATCAAAATTAAGTTATCCAAACCCAGGTGTTTTCTGCGAATAAGAACTTCTCAAACAATCAAAGCAAGAGCACGTGGTGAGCAGATAAGGAAGAAAAGAAGAAAAGAGAAAGAAATAATAGGCCGATCAAATAAGGAAGGAAATAATAAAAGAGGAGGACTTTCCTGAAAAAGTGGCAAACCCTAATTCTCTTCTCTTGTTCTATAAATACCAACCAATAAAGAAGCGGCAAGGATTATCTATAACTAGAGAAGGCCGGATCCATCATCAAGAACCGATCGTCGACAGCAATTATCAAGAAGGAGAACAAGACGACTACTGATTGGGCTCAATTTCAACATCATACAAATCAGTGTTCTTCTGTTCTTCCTTTGAATCTTATTTTTATTGTAGTCATGAACTCTATTTTATCAATCAATAAAAGTTTTATTATGTGGAACTAAATTTCATAGTTGGGTAGATTGAAACCGTAGTCATGTAATGCTTATATTCTTCTGAATGTTACTCTTTTACTTATTGATTAAACCTGATTAAACGATTAACAATTTACACAAAACAAACTTGTTCAGATGTTCTAGGGGCAGTCGACTGAAGTGACAGCCAGTCGACTGACGTACAGAACTTAAGGTTATCAAGTTGTGTAGTGTAGATCTGAAGCTGTTATATGAGCATATTGAGACGACCCGTATCTCGTGCTCATAACTTGTAACAAGGGAATCTCTAGGGGGTCTTGGTTTAATCAACTTGAAGGATCTAGATCTGATACCAATTTCTAGAACTTCAAGTGTTTGTTCGTTTCCACTGTTCCTATGTTTTCTTTAAGTGCAACTTAGTAGATACCATGCTAAATACTTAAGGAAAGAAACGAATTAGAGTAGATACCATGCCTAATTCTTGGCTTAGGGAAACATTACGTTAAGGAGTAGATACCGTGCCCTTGAAGAGAACAAACATGAGTAATAAGAGTAGTGGATAACTCAGCATTACTGACTATTGGTGGAAATCAACACCCAACTATTTTAATAGAGATTTGTGACTCAACTTGTGATGCTACTTATTTAGATTTTTATCTTTTCATTTCTTTTAGACTATAGAACAACACTTTAAGGTTTTTAATTCGGTTTTGTTGATTAGTAAGTTAATTTCTACAATCTCTGTGGGATCGACCCTTGCTTGCCACTACGCTTCTTCAAACGATTCGTACACTTGCGAGGTTTTTAATTTGTGTCTAGTTTATCTATTAATTTAGGTATCTAGATTGCACAATAAGTTTTTGGCACCGCTGCCGGGGATTGTTTAGTATTTTAACTTACAAATCAATAAAATTCTTTTTCTTTTTATTTCTTCTTTTTCTTTTCTTATATTTTCTTTCAGGTTAAACTTTGCACAGACTCTGACCAGTCGACTGTCCCCAAGGACCAGTCGACTGTACAGCGAAGAATTCCAGAAGCAACAATGGGGGTGGAAGTATCAAATCGAGTACCAATGCAAGACAAATTCACTCCAACGAATATTGAGAACCCTTCTTGCATAGCTTTTCAACCTAATGTCACAGGGAATTTGCACCTATCTCCTCAATTACTCAGCATGGTTTCCCACTTCAATGGTAGACTAGATGAAGATCCGCACCTACATCTGCATGACTTCTTTGATCTTTGCAGGACACAAAGCATCCAAGGGCTTACCCCTGAACAAATCAGGTTAATCTTGTTTCCATTTTCTTTAAAACTTAATGCTAAATTATGGTATAATTCTTTGGAACCAGGATCAATTAATTCATGGGAGCAGTTGGCGACAAAATTCTTGAAAGAGTTCTTTCCAGCCCAGAAAACCAGACAACTAAAAAGGGAGATTCTACTCTTCCAACAAAAAGATGACGATTTGTTCTTCGAGGCGTGGAAGGACTTCAAAAACAAGCTTCACAAGTGTCCTACGCACAACATACCTAAGGATGATCAGGTACAATCATTTTATGAAGGCTTAAATGACGCTAACAAAGCAATTGTAGATGCAGGTTGCAATGGAATGTTGATGAGGAAGAGTGCTGAGGAGGCCATATAGTTATTTGAAGAACTCAGCGAAAACTCACAACAATTCTCCACAAGGAGGGGTCTTTCGAAAAAATAGGGAGTATACGAAATTTCTTATAATAATAACATGCAATTAGAAATGGAAACCATGAACAAAAAGATTGATATGCTTGTGAATTCAATGTTGGGAGGCACAAAAAGCCAACCAACAGAAATTTGTGCAATTTGTTTTCATTCTAATCATACAACTAATTCATGTCCCATGTTTTCTTTCGCAGATCAGGAGCACACAAATTACGTAGAACAGGGAATGTACCCGTCCCAGAACAATTTTTTTTCAAACACGTATAACCCAGGGTGGCAAGACCATCAAGGCAATCAATTCGCACCAGGGCATACGCAGCAATTCCAGGGTGGGAATGGGTATGATAGGCCAGAACAAGAACAGACGAAGTTGGATTTCGAATCCACCATTCTTCAACTACTCCAACAGCAACAACAAACAAGCAATCAACAAGGACAAGCCATTCAAAAATTGGAATTTCAAATTGGTCAAATTGCTACGGAGTTAAGTGAAAGAAAGGCAGGAGAATTTCCATCACTAACCATACCTAACCCTAGAGGACAAGAACAGCTCCAATCAAGGACAACACTAGAGGAAGAGATTGAGTTTAAAACGTTTGATGCACCACAATTTCTACACGATGATCATGAATGTTATAATATTGATGTGGTTCAGGAAATTTGTGACCAAACATTTCAGAAACATAGTGTTGATCCATTACAAGAAACAATTACACACCCTCTAACATTATCTCATGTTGAACAGGAATATGATGATCGGAGGATTGCAGAGACAGTACATCACCTTGAAACTCCAAAGTCATATTCAGGTAAGCTTGTACCTGCATTTGAAATGTTGGTATCTGATAACACTTGTGTTTCCCAGGATAAGTCGACTGGTGATCAGGCCAAGTCGACTGGTGATCAGGCCAAGTCGACTGGTGAACAGGCTGAGTCGACTGATGAACGGGATAAGTCGACTGCTACCAGGACACCAGAAGTTGAGCTGAAGCCACTGTATGAATATTTGGGGGACAATCAGACATTACCTGTGACAGTTGCTGCAAAATTCAGGATGCATGAAGAAGCAAGGCTGCAGGGAGTCTTGCAAAATCACAAAGGTGCACTAAGGTGGACCCTTGCAGACAGGCTCATGTCAAGATGGTACGGTCCAGACATTGTTGCAGAGGTTTCCCCACATAGAGCGTTGAAGGAAAATCAAACGTTCAAGGTGAATCGGCAGAGGGGGAAACCTTATAATAAGATGAGTTGTGAGCCGCAAGCCATTCAATACATTGCACAACTCATCCAGTCTAGCTGAAGACAAGAAACACAGCGCTTATTGGGAGGCAACCCAATTTTTCAGGGGAGTATTTACACTCTTTTCCTTTATTTATATTTCTTTAGTCATTTCTTTATTTCTTTATTTCATTTTCTTCAAACTAGGTGGTAACACATGCCTATTTAAATTTTTGTGCGAACATTGAGGACAATGTTCCATCTAAGTTTGGGAGTATTAGTTAGTTACATTTGAAGTCTTTTGATTTTTTTTTAGGATAAACAATTTCTTATAAAGTAAGAGGAAGGATACTTATTTACTTTAGGATTGTTGAGTTTCATACTACCTTACAAAATTATATGAGTCATGCGATTATACATAATAAACAAATGTGATGCTTTTTCTGGTGATTATTCCCTTTTGATCTAGTCCTAAATTGAGTTTAAGTAAATAGAGTGATAAATTATATATATATATATATTTGAATAAAGTCAAGCTACTCCAATGTTTTGAGTGCTTAGTAACTAGGGGTATTCATCACCAATGTTTACCTTTACGTCAAACGGCAACTTGGAATATGAGTATGCAAAGCACTTTAAAGTTTGTGACTTGTTGAGTAACCGGGTGGATTCATCACAAATGTTTTGCATTCACGTCAAAAGGCAAGTGACAACTTTAGAGAAGAGACTATAAAAAAAAAAAAAACTCTAGTTTGCTACTCGGTTTGTAGTAGAGAAAAGGGATAATCACAGATTGAGTAGTTGCATACAATAACTAAAATTAATGGCATGACAAGTATGATTGAGTTGGGGATTATGACTAAACAATCGCACTGGAGAAAGTGGGTATACTTGTTTTTACTTTATTTGCAATTGTTTATATTGAAATTTTGATGCTTGCATAATGAGAATTCTTGGTGCAAAGGGTTGAGTACTATTAATTTCCCCTTGTTCATAATTTTAGTTTGCTTGAGGACAAGCAAAAGCTAAGTTTGGGAGTATTTAATGAACCAAATATTATTCACATTTAGGAGCAATAATCTTAATGAAATTAGACATTTAAAAGCTCTATATGTGGTATTTACGCTTCTTTTCTCTTTTTCCATAGGAAACAGCCTAAAACAGCAAAACGAAGCAGATTCCAGACTAACACAGACTTTGAGGATGACACACAGAATACTGCAGACATCAGTCGACTGGTTCCCCTACAACAGGCGACTAGACAGAGGAGTTGATTTCCACAGAGCTGCTCATGACAGTCGACTTATCTCAAAGACAGTCGACTGGACTGCTTAACTATGAATCTCCAGATGTCTCGACACAGTCGACTTACTCCAACACCAGTCGACTGGTATGCGGCGAGTCAGAAGATAAGAACAGATGCATCCTCATCCAAATCCGAATCAAAATTAAGTTATCCAAACCCAGGTGTTTTCTGCGAATAAGAACTTCTCAAACAATCAAAGCAAGAGCACGTGGTGAGCAGATAAGGAAGAAAAGAAGAAAAGAGAAAGAAATAATAGGCCGATCAAATAAGGAAGGAAATAATAAAAGAGGAGGACTTTCCTGAAAAAGTGGCAAACCCTAATTCTCTTCTCTTGTTCTATAAATACCAACCAATAAAGAAGCGGCAAGGATTATCTATAACTAGAGAAGGCCGGATCCATCACCAAGAACCGATCGTCGACAGCAAGCATCAAGAAGGAGAACAAGACGACCACTGATTGGGCTCAATTTCAACATCATACAAATCAGTGTTCTTCTGTTCTTCCTTTGAATCTTATTTTTATTGTAGTCATGAACTCTATTTTATCAATCAATAAAAGTTTTATTATGTGGAACTAAATTTCATAGTTGGGTAGATTGAAACCGTAGTCATGTAATGCTTATATTCTTCTGAATGTTACTCTTTTACTTATTGATTAAACCTGATTAAACGATTAACAATTTACACAAAAAAAACTTGTTCAGATGTTCTAGGGGCAGTCGACTGAAGTGACAGCCAGTCGACTGACGTACAGAACTTAAGGTTATCAAGTTGTGTAGTGTAGATCTGAAGCTGTTATATGAGCATATTGAGACGACCCGTATCTCGTGCTCATAACTTGTAACAAGGGAATCTCTAGGGGTTCTTGGTTTAATCAACTTGAAGGATCTAGATCTGATACCAATTTTTAGAACTTCAAGTGTTTGTTCGTTTCCACTGTTCCTATGTTTTCTTTAAGTGCAACTTAGTAGATACCATGCTAAATACTTAAGGAAAGAAACGAATTAGAGTAGATACCATGCCTAATTCTTGGCTTAGGGAAACATTACTTTAAGGAGTAGATACCGTGCCCTTGAAGAGAACAAACATGAGTAATAAGAGTAGTGGATAACTCAGCATTACTGACTATTGGTGGAAATCAACACCCAACTACTTTAATAGAGATTTGTGACTCAACTTGTGATGCTACTTATTTAGATTTTTATCTTTTCATTTCTTTTAGACTATAGAACAACACTTTAAGGTTTTTAATTCGGTTTTGTTGATTAGTAAGTTAATTTCTACAATCTCTATGGGATCGACCCTTGCTTGCCACTACGCTTCTTCAAACGATTCGTACACTTGCGAGGTTTTTAATTTGTGTCTAGTTTATCTATTAATTTGGGTATCTAGATTGCACAACACTATGGCACCCAAAGCCAAGAAGATAGCCACGACGGAGCATCAAGCTGACCCCCCGCCTCCTCCTCTTCGTCCGTCGCACAGCCGATCGGCCACTCAAGAGTCACAACAACCACGAGTCAAATGCCAGAGGCCAGCCACGAGTGCCTCTCGTTCAGTCGCAAGATGGACCGAACGCCCGGCAGTTTTAGATCTCCTAAACCTTATCAACAACCGGCAGGATGAGGAAGACCTTCTCCATTACATCAACTGCTCTAGAAACGGTGAAGGACCCTCGAACCACCCTCCAAGCCGTAGCCGTCAATCCGACCACGCCTGGGAGAAGGAGCAAAGTCTCTCCCCGAGAGATCGCTGAGCCTTAAATGGCCCCAAAGATGGGGGTCACTTGACCAGAGCTGAGTTTCAAGAGTTCCGGAATGAGGTCCTCCAACTCTCCATGAGGGATCCAGACATGAATACCACTCAGAAAATCCTCGCATTGAAAGGACTGAGAACGAAGAGTCCTACAGGTTGACCTGATTCACCGGACGAGAAGATGTAGTCCTAACGCAACTACATGAGATAGAAGACCAGCTCACCCGGATAAGGGATGATGGGAGGCAATCTAACAGGAGGTACCGTTCGGTCTATCCTCCTTTCTCCTCCTACATCCTCGAAGCCCCTGTCCCAAGGAGCTTCAAGCTTCCCGCATTCGAGACCTACAATGGGGAGTCAGCCTCTGCTGATCACATTGAGGGGTTCAAAACCCTCACGATGATTAACAGCACCTTGGATACCTTGCTCTGTCGCGCGTTCCCCACCATGTTGTAGGGCTCCGCATGAGAGTGGTACTTTAGACTAGCCCCAAATTCTACTTTCTCCATCGACCGGCTCGAAGAGAGCTTCCTTGTCCACTTTGTAATCAGCCAAAAGACCGAAAAGACAAGCGCTTCGCTCTCGAACTAAAATAGAAGGATGGCGAGTCCCTCAGAGACTTCATCTAGAGGTTCACCATAGAATCCAACTCCATCACCTCCCTCGATGCAAAGGTCGCGGTGGCTGCCTTTAGGCACAACATCCAACTCGACCTCTTGAAGACTTCCTTGGCTAAAAAGCCTCCCCCGGATTTCACTGACCTCTTACTCTGAAGAGAGAAATACATCCAAGCCGAAGAAGCCTTAAACCCTGAAGGTCAGAAAGAATCCCCCACCAAGGGGGAAAGAAAAATTGATAGCTCAAAAGTGCCAAAAAAGTCCCAGAATGATACCTTCGGGCAAAGGCGCTCTCCCCCAGTGCCCCAATTCGAGAAGTTCACTCCGCTCAATGCGAGTATCTCCGCTATCCTCATGGAAGTGGAAGAAGAAGGGCTGATCCGACACCCCCCCCGGTTGAACAATGGATTCAAGAAGATGGATAGACGGTTCTACTATCGGTTTCACCGGGACCATGGCCACGAAACTGATAATTTTCAGGCACTGAAGGACACAATCGTGGCCTTTATCCAAAGGGGCTATTTATCTAAATTCACCCAAAATGATCAGAGAGTCTCTCCCCCTCCTTGCGGGCCTAACAAGCATCTGGAGACGGACTCCGAACCCCAGGACTCCGAGAGGATGGCCACCTCCACTCCATACATGGGGGACCGATGGGGGGCGACTCCATCTCTTCTTGTAAGGCGTTCTTCTGGGAAGTGAACTCAATCCATAACTGTCATCCTCCTCGAGGTCACAGGTTTTTGGTCTCGTTCTCGGATGAAGATCTTGAGGGTGTCTGAATCCCTCACCATGATACCCTAGTGATCAGCCTCAGTTTGGCATACCACGAGGTCCAACGCATCCTCTTGGACAATGGTAGCTCTATCAATATCTTGTTCCTCGTCACCTTCGAGGGCCTGAAGCTCTCCTGAGAAAGACTAAAATCAGCGGGCTACACTCTCCGTGGATTCTCTGGTGCTCCAGTCCGAATCGAAGGGATCATCACTCTGTACATTACTGTGGGAAAATCTCGGACCACCTGGACCGAACCTATGGACTTTATGGTGGTCGATGTCAAAGTAGCCTATAATGCCATCTTAAGGCATCCCGATCTTGCATTTCTCCAAGTCGTACCCTCAATCTATCATATGAGGATGAAGTTCCCCACGAAGTCAGGGGTCGGAGTCGTGAAGGGCAATAAGGAAGCTTCCCAAGCATGCTATGCCGCTACGGTGAGGAGCTCAGTCCTACCTCTCGACGCGGTCGAACTCTGCAGTGATAGGAGTTCGATTGGCTTCGAGCCAGTCGATGAGCTGGAACAGACTCCCTTCTTCGAAGCAGACAAGGCCAAGTGGTTTCTAGTGAGCAAGTCCCTACCTTCTTGTCTTGAGGAGGAAATCATCAGCTATGTCTGACGGAACCGGGACATATTTGCTTGGACTCCCTCGAACATGTCGGGCATCTCAGAGGACCTCATCATGCATAGGTTAAGTGTTAACCCGGATTCTAAGCCGGTATAACAAAGGTGCCGAAAGTTCACGCCCGAGAGAAAACACGTTATCAAGGAGGAAGTCGACATGCTCCTCTCTACTTGCTTTATCTAGGAGGTCAACTACCCTTAGTGGTTGGCAATGTCGTCATGGTGAAGAAAGTCTGGAGCAAGTTGAGGATCAGTATCAACTTCACTAACCTCAACACGGCGTGCCCGAAAGAACCATTTTCTCTCCCAAGTATCGATGCCCTGATCGATGCAACATCAGGGCACGAGCTCTAAAGCTTCATGGACGCCTTCTCTGAGTACAACCAAATCCGAATATTTTCTCTGGATATCCTGAAGACATCATTCATCAAGGATCAGGGGATGTAGTGTTACCAGGTGATGCTCTTCGGCCTAAAGAATGCGGGTGCCACCTATCAGAGGTTGGTAAACAGGGTCTTCAAGGAGCAAATTGGCCAAAACATGGAAGTGTACATGGATGAAATGTTCTTCAAAAGCCTCAAGGGTGTAGACCACGTGAAGGACCTCGAGGAAGCCTTCGGCGTCCTGAGAAAGAATAACATGAGGATTAACTCGTCAATCTTTTCTGGGTAACCTCATTGGCTGACCATGAAGCCGAGGAACTTGGAAAAGATTCAAGCCATTATGGACATGGCCCCTCCTATGAACGTGAAGGAAGTTTAGAGGCTTACAGGTCGGCTTGCCACAATTGGGAGGTTTCTCTTGAAATTCGGGGAGAAATCTCTTCCCTTCTTTAAGGCCCTCTAGGGGGCAAAAAGTTTTGACTTAAGGGATCCCTAGCAACACACCTTCATTCAACTAAAGGACTATCTTACCAACATCCCTCTGCTTAGTAAGCCCGAGTCGAGTGAAGTCCGTTATCTCTACCTGGCGGCCTCAGAGCAAGCTCTCAGCACAGTCTTGGTTCGGGAAGATGAAGGGGTGCAGAAGCCCATATATTATGTGAGCAAAGTGCTACACAATGCAGAGCTTCATTATGCCAAAATGGAGAAAGTAGCGTAAGCCTTGGTTATGGTTGCGCGAAAGGTTCACTCTAACTTCCAGGCCCATTACATCTAACTCTTGATCGATCAGCCCCTGAAGCAGGTTCTTAACAAACCGGAGAACTACGGACGACTGATCAAGTGGTCCATTGAGCTTAGTCAGCATAACATCAGTTATAAGCCGAGGACCGCTATCAAAGGCCAAGCACTGGCCAAGTTTATCATCGAATGCACTATTTTAGAGTCAACCGAAGCTCAGGAGGAATAGCCTCGATGGTATCTCCATGTCGATGGCTCCTCATGAGAAGAGGGAGAGGGGTAGGAGTGATTTGAATGGCCTGGAAAACTTCATCCTCCAACAATGAGGCCGAGTACGAGGCACTGATCATCAGACTCCATCTAGTTCGTAAAGTCGGGGCAAAATGGGTCAAGGCCTCCAGTGATTTGCAGCTTGTAGTCAACAAGTCTGTAGGGAATACGAGGCTCGTGACACCCGTATGATTCATTACCTAGCACACGTCATACAACTCTTAGTGGACTTCGAGGAAGCCTCTGTCGTCTGAATCCTGAGAGAACAGAACTGCCAAGCTGATGTGTTGTCCAAGCTAGCATCCTTCTCCTTTGAGGGTCTCGATCGCACAGTGCTGGTAGAGGTCCTTGTCTGACCAAGCATCGACAGCGAGAACCCGAAGTACCTTGCCTCGAACCCCCTACACAGTCGGCAACGTGGATGGAACAAATCCTAAACTTCTTGAAAAATGGTGAACTACCAACAGAACCATCTGAAGCGCGAAAGGTCCGCATCAGGGCTGAGAAATTTGTGCCAATCGAAGGGGTTATGTTCAAAATATCATACACAAAACTCGACAGACAACCATACCTTCGATGCCTGACCCCCGAGGAATCCAAGTATGTGCTCGAAGAAATGCACGGGGGGAGTCGGTAGTTGCCACATGGGCGGAGGGTCGTTTGCAAGGAAGATCCTCAACCACAGATATTACTGGCCGACTCTATTGCATGATGGCCAAGACCTCGTCCGAAAATACGGCCTGTGTCAAAGGTTCTCCTCCGTCAAGCACGTCCCCCCAGGCTGAACTCAAATCGTTGGCGAACCTAGCTCCCTTCTCCATGTGGGGATGGATCTTGTCAGTCTGTTTCCTAAAGCGACGGGTTAACGATGTTTCCTGATTATTCCCATCGATTACTTCACCAAGTTGGTCGAAGCGGAGCCTCTAGCCACCATCACCGAGCATCAAGCCCAACAGTTCTTCTAGAAGCATATCATTACCGGTTTGGGATCCCTTGGATTCTAATCACCGACAATGGTACTCAGTTCGCAGAAAAAGGGTTATGCAAGTTCTGCGTAGAGCTGGGATCCAACAGAGGTTCTCTTCTATCTCGCACCCCCAATGCAACGAGCATGCTAAGAATGCCAATCGTCAGATCCTGGAAGGCTCAAGAAAAAAAATGGAAAAATCTCCCAAATGATTGTGGGTCAATGAGCTACCTAGTGTGCTTTGGTCATGTTGAACGACCAAAAGGATTCCAACAGGCAAATCGCCTTTTAACCTCTTTTCGGAACCGAAGCTATCATCCCCATGGAATTCGGGCTTCCATCCCCTCGGATAATGAGTTTCAATGAAGATTTGAATTCGAACAACCTCTGAGCCAATCTAGATCTCTTTGACGAGGTGCGAGAGAGGTCTGCCAGCAGGAGAAACATCGACCAGCGGATGGTATAACAGTTTTATAATAAGAAGGTTCGGTTAACTGAAATTGGGGAGGGCGACCTAGTGCTCAGAAGACTTGAGATTTCCGAACCCAGCAAGAAAGGAAAGCTAGCTCCTAACTGGGAAGGCCCATACAGGGTCTCCAAAGTGGTTCACCTCGGGACTTGTCGACTTGAAAGGGGGCAGGGTGATCAAGAGAACTTGGAATATGGAACATTTGATGAAGTTCCACAAAGGCCCCTAGCGGTGTATACTTGTAACAAGGCCCTAAAATGTCGGCGAATGTAATAAGTGCTCGCCTATCGGCAACCAATGAATTAAATTCATTTCGGTTCAACAAGTTTTTCAAACTCTCATTGTTATGAAGCCCCGGATCTCGCCCCTCATCGTGGTACTCTAGGCCACTCGCGAGTTTTTCTCCCTAAGTTACCAAGCCATGGACCTCGCCCCTCGGCATGGTACTCTGGGCCACTCGCTGTTTTTTCTTGCTCTTATCAAGAACCGGATCTCATCCCTCGATGTGCTACTCTAGGCAAATTGCGAGTTTTTCCCGTTGTTATCAAGCCCCGGACTTCGCCCCTCGAAGTGGTAGTCTGGGCCACTCGCGAGTTTTTCTCGCTAACTTATCAAGCCCCGAACATCGCCCTTCGGCATGGTACTCCGAGCCATTCACGAGTTTTTCTCACTAAGCCATTAGTCTCGAACCTCTCCCCCCGGCACGGCACTCCAGGTCACATTTTTTCTCACAAAACGTCATCGCCCATGCCTCTCCCCTTGACGTGATAAAAAAAAGGAGACTAGAAAAAAAGATAAGAGTCAAGGGTCCACCTCAGTAAAAGGGGCTACGGGAGTGGAAGTCTTGATGAACTCCTTCCCCTTCGCTCTTGTATCTCGCCCGGGGCCATTCTCCTCCCCGAATGCATGCTCCTCCTGAGCCATGTCCTCTCCCTCCTCGTCCTCCTCTTTCTCTTCATCATCTAAGGCCCTCGGGACCGGCTCCTTTCTTGACTGCAGCTCCAGGTGGTACCCCTTCTCGTCGAAGAGGGGGACGCGCTTGATGACATTTTTCAATGGCCTTGTGGTACGACTTTTTCATGTTGGAAAGCATTTGTTCCTCTTCCTCGGCTCTCACATGAGCGATTGCATCGTCCTTCTCCTTGATTTCCTTCCCCCCTTCCTCTTCAGCTCCATCTTGTTTGCCAAAGGCCTTCCTCCGAAGCTTTGCCACCTCCCAGGCCATCACGACCTTCACCTTCTCAGAGTTGGCCTTGCTGACCAACAACCCCAGCGCCTCTCATCCTCCGCTACCTGTTCGAATAGGTTACTAAGGTGGCAGGTGATCTATAAGAGAAAATGAGAGCCTCAAAACTTAGAAGAAATATACAAGAAAGAGAAATCATTGTAAGAAGTCACTATACTCACTGATATGTTGCCCGGGCAAGCTCCATGGCAGACGATCCGAGTCCCTTCGCAGCCATCCTAGCCAAGTCCTTCAGGGTCGGAAGATGCAAAATAGCCTCCATACAGCAATCCCCGTCCCCGAGAAAGACATCATGCTGCTTGATGGTCCAGTATCGGGTGTAGATCGACTTGACCCAGTCGCGTCGGTTGTGTCTGTCAATGGAGGACGCTCTCTCTCAAGTACGGACGCCAACATGAGACCTCTGGGTAACTATCCGATAGTAAAAAGTGATTCGAAGCCCTGCATCGAGTAGGGGCACTACGGGTAACTCTCCAATTGGGGAGAACCTGGTCCCTATGATTCCCCTGAGAATCGTGCCCCATCAGATCCAATGCTCCAGATCGCGCCATGTGCCCAGGTACGATAAATTAATTTAAAATTTCCTTTTAATAAATATTAATTCAGATAAGTTAATTAAAAATTCCAAAAAAATAATTAAAATTTTGGTCAAATTAATTTTAAAAATCTAAACATAATTATAATTTTGGGGAAAAATCAAATTTTCCGAAAAAATAATAAAATTTTTAGAATAAATAATTTAAAATCCAAATTTTAATTATAAAATTGAAAATTTTGATTAAAAATTCTAAAAAATAATTAAAATTTTAGAAAAATTGAGAAAAGTATAGAAAAAATCATGGAAGTTCTACAAAGTTGGTACTGCTCCCAGAAGATCCAAAATAGGTTTTTAGCCTGTCCAATCGTCCCTGAAAGCCACAAAAATGTTCTGATTACCTGAAACGGGTCGAACTACTCATAGAATGCTGAAAAACCCAACCTTCAGGAGTTGGGGAGCTTATGATGAAGGGGGTACATAGCAACAGATATGGGCCACACGATTGAAGCACCAATCTCAAAGCCTCTAGGTTTAAAACAGTAACTTTATAGTGAATGCAGACCTATATGGAGAACATAGGTCGTTTCCAGTCCCATTAGCTCAAACAGGCCTACAAGCAAGAAGTAATGTGCAACCCAATAAGACGAATCTTGGTTAGTCAAAAACTTTTGACCAACCAAATCCTAAATCCAAAAAAAAGAATTATCAACTAACCTTATCTCCTAACCATGTGAATCAGCAATTTAAACACAAAAGATACTCTTTTAAGCTGGTCTGTAGTAATTAACTCCTAGCATATAAATACTCTCCATCGCTTTCATAATCAGGTAATCATTATTTTGCAACCAAAACTCCACTATTTTTCTAAATTCTGACTTCTGCATTGGAGGGTCTTTCGTCGGGGAACAATTCGATGTTTATACTTCTTATAGGTTTGTTGGAGCGATCTTGACCATTCAAATCATATCAAAGCATCAGTCAGAAAATTAGATTAAAAGGCAGTTGACGGCGATTAATTTTGATCAAAGTAAAGGTTATATCTTGATTATTTTCTATTAAAAAATTCACATCATCAGTTTGCTCCCACAAAAAAATAGCAACAACAATAGATAAATAAATGTTGCCAAGAACTTAGTTTTGATCATGAGGGTCAATTTTGTTGTTCTTTTTTTAGTTAGAGTCAGAAATATATCTTCTTCTTCTTCTTCTTCTTCTTCTTCCATGAAAAGAAAATCTATTCTTTCTCAACCTTATACAACAGAAAATATGAATGATATCCAAATGATCTAATCTTTCTAACTTCTTTGATTTTATATAGATAAGGCTTCAATCAATAATGTTGTTGAGTTTTACATATTGATTTTCAAGTGATTATTCTATATTCTTTGAAAATAATATTTGTGTCAACATAATAATCCATATGCAAATTTATTTGTTATGGGTTTGTAAAATACTAACAAGATATTCAAATTTTTTTTCTTCTTTTTGCCTTCTTTTCTTGTTGTTGGTAGGTGGACATATTACACACCAATTATGTCAGTTTTCCTAGCTTCAACATATTAGTTTTAGAAAAAAGTAAACTGCATGTGTTATTTAGTAAACCAAATATTTTGATTGGAAAATAATAAATAAAACATTTTTTCATTATTATTATTTTATAAACGCATAATCTTATATAACAATAATAATATGATTATATAATAATAATATGGCAAAGTTTCAAGTGGAGAAGTTCAATGGAATGATCAACTTCAGTTATGGCAAGTCAACATGAGTGATATATTGATGCAACAAGGTCCACATAAGGCGTTGCAAGGGATTCATATTTGTTTAGATAATGAGGTGAAGTATACTATTCTCAGGAAAAAGAATGAGGCAAAGCTTCGAGGAAAACTAGAAAGCCTCTACCTAACGAAATCCCTGATGAACCGAATGTATTTGAAGCGGTAAGCTCTCGATAAAATAAGGTACTTCACCTCATGATGGCAATGAAAGTTGTGACCAATGAAGAAAATACGGCCTTAATTCCACTATCATCTTTGCCTCCATCACATGAGCACTTAATTACTACTTTGCATTATGGGAAAAATTCCTTCAATTTGGAGAAGGTGAAGGATGTGCTGGTGAATGATGAGATTCAGAACAAATCAAATGGAACTTATTCGGTTGATGAGAGGATCTATCTGTCGTTGAGGATATAAATTGAAAAAAGGTGGTATGAATATATAATAGGAATGGGATTTGATGTCACTTTTGTAAGAGTAAGGGACATCTGAATAAGGGTTGTTGGAAATTATAGAATAAAGAAACATATGGTAGTTCCAAAGATCATGTTGGTGTTGCAATTTTAGAAGATATTCACCAATATGATGTACTTTGTTCAGAATCTGGAAAGGAAGATAATGTTGAGATGCCTTGGATTTTGGATCGGAGAGTTCCTATCAAGTTTGTCCAAATAAGGACTTGTTTACTACATACAAAGCTACAGAGGATTGTTCAGTTAGAATATGTACAGGTGTGATCTGCGAGGCAATGTGTGAGGGAACATTCAAGTTCAGAAGTTCGATGGCACTATTCGTGATTTATCATATGTTCAACACGTTCTAGATTTGAAGAAGACCCTCATATCGTTGGGAACTCTCGACTCCAAGGACTGTAGGTACTCGACTCGAGGTGGATTCCTAAGGGTGTTTAAAGGTGCTCGCTCGATCATCATGGAAAAGGTTGATCACCACAACCTTTATAAGTCTCGAATGAGCATAGTTCAAAGTTGGCCAACTATGAAAATATCCAACATTTCTTAAGCAAGTATGCCGCCGCTTGTATGTGACACTATGATCACAGACAATCGTTGTCTGTGTTTCAGTTAGAAGACTCAGCTCCAATTTGTGGCATTGTGGGAAAAGATCGATGAATCTTGGGTTGAGAAAATTGCTATTCTCTATGGTTAGAAGAAAAGATTATCCTCTGAAACGATTATTCTCTTTCAAAGTGGATTTCCAATCATTTTTATTTCCGTCTCCCTCTTCCAAATCCAGTAACCCACTTCCCTTCCCACTCATCCCTTTCTCAGATCCTCCAACCCAAATCTTGTCCCTTTCTCTGCCATGTGGGACTGACTTGTACTTTTCTCTTAAAAAGTGGATTTCCTATATTTTTTATTTCCTTCTCCATCTTCCAAATCCAGTAACCCACTTTCCTTCCCCATCCTCATTTCTCAGCTCCTACAACCTAAATCTCGTCCTTTTCTCTGACTTTTGGGAGATTAGGTCGGGGAGGGGAGGTGTAACTCCCGTTTCAGTTTGTACAAGATCTTTTTACGTATTTTTTGTATTTCAGCTATTAATAATTATTTTTCGCTCTTAAATTCTTTTTCTATATTAAACTCATTTGTGGATCTTTATTTGAAGCTCAATTTTATTCTATTGTTAATTTCCTAATTGAATTCAAGCCTAAACCCACTTTTAAATCATAATTCAAACACAAATCCTAAACAAATCCTTAAAAAATCATAACCCTTTCTAGAATCTTATTAATTGATTATTTATTAAATTGTGAAGCCCAAGCTTAGCCCATCAATTAAAAACCCAAGCTCATAACCGAAATCCCTCAACTGCACACACCACTAATCCATCCTTAATCTCCTAACTAATCTCCCCACTAACCCCATTATCTCAACTATCTCCATAATTAACTCCCCTAATCAACTCCTTAACCCAATCCTAATCATCTACAGCTCTCTCTCTCTCTCTCTCTCTCAACCCGAGCCTCCTTCTTCTATTTCTTCTACTTCTTCTCCTTCTTCTTCCCCACCCACTGCCCTCGTCTCCTATTCATCTTCAACCCAATCAAAACTCCAACTCCATCACCTCCACACTCACTGCCCCTCCTCCCCTTGTCGCCAAACCCGTCAGCCCTTCTCACCATCATTCCTCCCCTTGTTGTTGACTGCTATCTTCTCCCACACCCAAAACACCACCAAAACTCCACTTCTTATTGCCTCCCTACCTGACGCCACCCCCGCAACCATCACCAACAGCCACTGCACCCATCCTCGACCTTCATTAAACTCCTTCTCCTTTAACCTGACACCTGAACCCCTGGAATCCACCACCACTCGCTGGAAACAAAACCCATCAACAACAACCCATCCATTGCATCACTGCACACCAGCAGCCCTTTATGTCATTCTGGAACAGCCCTTGTAACGCCCCGAACTTCCTATATGGAGACTTCGAGACACGAGCCAGGACCTTTACATTCAATTAGTCACAATACACAGAAAACAGGAAAATTTAAAACTTTTTTATTAATACAATATTACAGGCCGAGTATTTTCCATTGATTCAATATATTACATCATAGTACACATGAATAAAAATGATAACATCGGGCTCTTCACTTGTAGACCATGCCTTGACTAGAGTCCTTCCGATTTGGTGATCATGTATCTACAACCTATTAAAGTGGGGACGTCAGTACATATACTGACGCTTAAAGGCTGATGCTAGCAGAGAATCTCCAAAATCAACATATAAAACATGGTAAAATATGTCGGTGTAGTTTAAGTGTTCGTGAGTGCAATGAATAGAATCTAATGCGATGTCAACCAAGACTAGGATGCTCATATTCTAATGCAAGCGAGAATCTGGAATCGTATGCATCCCATACTACATACGTCTATATCAAGTCGTTCTCCATATATAGGGATTTTAACCCACGCCATGAATTCTACTTTTGTACCCATCCTGTTCCTGACATAATACTACATGACTGGTGATTATTGCCCGGCATACCGGATCTCACTCAAAAGCCAACACGAACTACAAGGTACTTGTCAACCTTCTTCCGTGCCCTCAACTGGTCATGAGAAGGCATAGAACCTACCGGGATCGCAGGGTGTATTTCCCTAGAAAATCCTCTCGTTCTTATCATGGCATATTCAGGAATTAACAATCAAGATACGGAACCCGTGCTCCCAACTTGTCATGAAAAAGCACCACCCATATCCCTTTGACAGGGGAATACATCCCGATAACACCACCTAGTATCAGCCTATAGGAGAGGTTGGATTATAGGGTATCACCGCTAACACCAACTCTCGCCCTTTGGCAATTTATAGATAAAAATGGTTAAGTAACTGTTACTATCCTAACGATGTCACTAACCTTAACCAAACAAGCGAGACATGCCACTATACTTCCAACTTGATATGAGAAAGCACCGTACGTGTCCCTCTTCTAACCAAACAAGCGAGACATGCACTGTACTTCCAACTTGACATGAAAAAGCACCGTACGTGTTCCTCTTCTAACTAAACAAGCGAGACATGCACTGTGCTTCCAACTTGACATGAAAAAGCACTGTACGTGTCACTTTTCTAACTAAACAAGCGAGACATGCACTGTGCTTCCAACTTGACAAGAAAAGCACCGTACGTGTCCTTCTAACTAAAAAAGCGAGACATACACTGTACTTCCAACTTGACATGAAAAAGCACCGTACGTGTCTCCCTTCTAGAGGGTGCAATAATTTGTTGACACAACTAACCAAGTCTTAAACTAGACTTCACAAGATCTCCTCGGGTCCACTCATAGCCTACTTATTTAAGACAATACCTACATACGAGCCCAATGAGCTTCTTATGAGACCAACAGCTACATACGGACCAGGCGAGCCGTGTATGAGACTACAACATAAAAACAACCCTACAGGTAATCAACCTAGAAGCAACCAAACGTATTTCTAGCAAAACTTAATCTTCTATATTTAGAAGCAACAGAAGAATCTTAGAACAACTAGTCATCATAAGCATGGGTTCTTTTCTTAGAACATTGACCATAACAAAACTTTAAGCACGGGTATGTACATACAACACAAGCATGATTGTTCACTAGAATGTCACATAGGCATGGATGGGTTCATTTCAACATAGAACAATAAAACTCAAGCATGATGTTCTACTACAACTCAAGCATGATAGGTTTACTAGAAGTCACATAAGCACGAATGAGTTCTCTTTTGACACAGACCAACCTACTAACTAAAGCATGATCTACTACAACTCAAGCATGGTATTGTTCATGGGTTCACAAGCATGAATGAGTTCCCTTTTGCAATAAAACAGCCTACTAACTCAAGCATGATCTACTACAACTCAAGCATGGTGTTCTACTACTAACTCAAGCATGGTACTTTTCATGGGTTCACAAGCATGAATAGGTTCTCTTTTGACATAGAACAACCTACTAACTCAAGCATGGTATTGTTCATAGGTTCACAAGCATGAATGGGTTCTCTTTTGACATAGAACAACCTACTAACTTAAGCATGATCTACTACAACTCAAGCATGGTTAAATAAGACTAAGCTACTATCTAAACTTACCTACATATTACATGGACTACTTCTTTTAGGGATTACAAGTCCCATTTATTACAAGAAATATTTTTTACCAAATTACAAGTTCCTACATAAACAAAAGATTTCACTTATTACAAGATCTATTTTCCTTCAACCTACAAGCACCTACATCAATAAACTTACTTTTTCATGAACAAAAGTTAGTAAAGACATGATCTTTAATGAGATTAAAAAAATCACATACAACCAAAACTTATCTTTTAATTAGCATGTAAAGTCCTACAACCCCCAAAAATGGGTATGTGACAACTCTCATTTACTTATTTATATGCACATAATTAAAGTCCAAGTTGTAGCTTTATGCTTCACAAAAAAAATAACCATAACAACAATAGCCATAATGAACATAACAAGTTAAAGATCCCATTTTTATGGGTCTTAGTGAGTTCCAACCTTCAACTTTTCCTTATATGAAATCCCCTTTTATATTCAACCATTCTTATGCTTATTTCTTTAGTCCAAGTAGTGAAATTTAACCATAATAACAACAATAATAGTAGCAAGGCTAAAGATCCAATCTTTATGTGTTTTAATTAATTTCCACCATTCAAACTTTCCATGAGATCCTTTTGATCCAAACCACTACTTATATGCTCAATATTTAGTCCAAGTTGTTTTAATCAACATACAACATACATACACATATAACCATAAGTAGAGAGCAAAATACAACAAAAATCAACATACAAAATAGTAGAGAAAGCTCCACCTTTTACTTTCAAATAGGAAGGACTAGCTTATGCTCCTTCTCTTTCCTCCTAGCTTTTGTGAAAGATTCAATGAACAAACCTACAAGAGAACTCTAGGGTTCTTCTTCGCTTTCTTTTTCTCCCAAAATTTGGTAAATGGTGCAAGGGGGGTTATTTATAGGGTGAAGGAGAAGGGTTGGAGTACAAAATTAGCATGGCAATTTTGCACTTAGCCCCTTGGGGGATGTTGTCCGGCCAAACCCTAGAGGGTGAAGGGGTGAGGTGGCATGGTGAGGTGGAGGGGTGAGGTGGAAATGGAGATATAAAACCCTAATTAATCCAAACCCTAGGTTTAATCTTTCAATTAAATCCTAGCCATCCAAAAATGGTTAATCATGACAAAAAGATATTTTTTTGTCAAAACACATACTACATGATTTATACGGACGCATGAAATCGATACAATATGCGCACGTATAGATTAGTAAGTGTAAGGATAATTTCCGTTTGTAAAACCGCACAATCCATATAAAAATAAATAAATTCCAAAAATAATAATAATAAATAAATTTTTATTATCAGTTTGGGGGTTTACAATTCCAATTTGATACAATACAAATGTATACAGGCTGGTACTTATACAGATGGTGGTTAATAATTAAACTAAGTAATATCCATAAAAAATATTTCAATTCCAAAAAAATAAAATAAAATAAAATAATAATAATAATAATAATAATAAATAAATAAATAATATTTATTATTTAACAGGTCGGCATATTACAGCCCTCAAGCTTGTCGTTCTTGCGGTTGTTATTGTTACCAATGCTCACTGTTGCAGCTGCCTCGCAGTCACCATCGTTCTCTCCATTGTTGCGCTATCGTCACTGTCGTTCAATGTCGTTGCTCGCTGCCATGTGCCTCCGCCGTCAATTCGTCTACTTCTCGCCGTTCCTTGCACATTCATAATCATCATTAAGGCAAGTATTTACTGAACTCCTGCAGGTAGCTTTTGAAATTGATTATCGTTTCAGTATTGTCAATGTTATGTGTTGCGGTCTTTTACTTGGGCGTGTGGGAGCAACAGATAATGTGAGTTCTTAGTTTTGAGGAAATCGCGATAATCATATCCTTCGCTCCGGACTCGGGTGGATATTGGATGAGTAGGACGATTGATGGTCGTTCCACAGACCTGCAAAATAAAGCCTAAAATACCAGGAGTATTCCCGGCGACAACCCCTCCGATGCTTAAGTTAGAAAGCAGCTATTTTGTGGTAAGGATTCTATGGAGAATGAGTCATTACCTGCAGCTATATAGTAGCCATTGTAGTTATAGGTTCGGGGAGAAATCCCTTTGATCCTGGATCTATGACCGATTAGCTCCATAATTTTGTGGGGGTGTAGTTACGACATAACCGATGGCAAGTGACTCACCAAGGCATGCGAATGGGTTAGCGAAAAGCCCCTGGATCTGTTTGGCCTGGGCCCAGTTAATCTTCGCAATTTGTGCCAGAATCAACGGTGGAGATCACTTACAATTTTTCCCATATTATAAGCCCCCAACTCTCGGGAATGCACCGTTGGTCGTTTCCGAGGAGTAGATAACTCGTTGAAAAAATTGTCAGTGTGACGGTGACGTTAGATTGCTGAATCGCGATGGATGCATTGCTTCGGGGGAAAAGTTGAAATGGTGTTCAGTATGAGTCCGACCTGTGAACTTGGCGGGTATTGTGCTCGGTGGGAAGTTCAGAGACGATATGAGTTAGGATGTCTAAACATCTTCAGATGGGACTTACTATCCACGTGGACTTCCTTCCTGTCAGATTTTGTGGGGTTCGAGGAGATGACACGTGATAGCGGTCATTTGATTGGGCTGTCGATCAAAGAAGTCGAAGAGGCAGCACGTGCCGATGGTTCGAGAGCCAGTCGTCTTATAAATTTGATCCCCCCATCAGCACTGCGAAAGGCTCTTTTTCTTTTTCTTCTGAAGTTTCTCTTTTCAAAGTCGTAAACTTCATATATGTCGACCGCAGAATCAGATGGCTTGTCATCTTCTGGCAACCATGATGATTCAGATGCAAGTTCTTCGTGGGGTGGGTCTGCCACCCGTTCGTCGAGCCGACTCGGTTCGAGGGGGAGTGACTCAGAGAATTCGGGGTCGACACGCGTGAACATGTCCGAGCCAGTGGTGGACATTATTGGGATCTCCGATTCCAAAGGAGGGGGCCACACTCGAGCCGAAGATGAGGCCAAATATGGTGACACCGGGGTTGGTCCAGTGAGGGAAACTCGAGGGTGCTCATGCGGGCGAACGTACCCTGAAGACTTGAAGGATGAGCCTGGCTTTGGTGTTTTTCCTCCGTCCAACAGGTCAATAGTGGACGTAGAAGAGGCGAGGAGTGCATTGGTGGGGAGTGCTAGAGTCATTTCGGGTGGCTTGTCGCATTCCTCCCCGATTCGAGTTGATGCTTTCGAGCTTCGACCTTGCACAGAATGCCGATCTTTCGGGGCCGTTGTGCGTCATGAACATCGACATGTTCCATTCTGGTTTGCGTCTCCCCCTCCATCCCTTTATAAAGGAGGTGTTGAATTGGGCAGGCCTGAGCTCGATGCAGTATGCGCCGAACTCATGGAAACATTTGGCGTGTTTTATTGTGATCTGCCATGAGAGGGGGATCCCTCTATGCCTTAAATATTTCCAGATGTGCTTGAGCTTTACAGCACTGACGGGGTCACCCCTACTGGTGGTATGTCTCACCGGTCAGGGGTATACAGAGGTGCATGGTCATCCCAACTCTATTAAGGGCTGGAAGAGAAGATACTTTGTCATCGGAGTGGTGAGCCCTGGGATATCCCCACCTAGTGGCCATACGAGGGTCCGCCGAGGATAGATCCTCAGTTACCTCATGATCTTAGTCCGGCAGAGAGTGCTAAGTTTCAGAAACTCTTCGGGGAGGGTGTTAGTGTCAACTGGTAGTAAGTAACGGAAGGGAGGTTGGTTGATGTTGATTTAAGCTCCGTTGGCTCGAGTAAGCTTTATAGTCTCTGACTTAAAGTATTGGTACTTTTCTTAACCTGATATTTGCTTCCCTACACAGATCTTGGTGTGATGGTTGCCTTGTCATTAGAGCCTTGGGAGGTTCCGAAGGCTGACCGTAAGGGGAAGCGAAAGGCTGAAGTTTCCGCTCGGGAGCACATTCCGAAGAAGCCTAAGGCTCCAGAGGCTCGTGACATGGAGGAGACTCAGAGGGGGGACCATCTGTTAGTTCGTTGAGGGTCTGTGGGGTGTTCTGTACATGGTCTACCCACGGGGGAGTTGGACTCTGTCCTGGAGCCAGAGATTGCTCTGGAAGTAGTGGAAAGTCTTTCTCATCTTGGAGATCATGAGGTCCTCTCCCAAGGGATTAACACTTCTTGTTTCCTGTTACTTTCTCAAGGGGTTGTACAGGTGAGTGTTCTCATGCATTGTCTTGCCAATGTGATTGTTCCTCGATGACATTCTAATTTTTTCCTACAGGCTGCTCTTTATGGGGCTAAAATGAAGAGGCAATATGAACGTTCGCTCGACTTGGCGGTTCGGAACACAGAGCAACACAGGAAAAGATGCGAGGAGGAGAACAAATGTACTGAGGCTTTGGAGGAGAGGGCGAAGGAGTTGGAGAAGAGGTCGGACGACGACCCGGGCAATGAGGGGTCTGCTTATAGGGCCTTGTTAAGCAAGAAGGACACACTAGAGCGCCAATTGTACCAGACGCAATCTGAGTTAGTGGGAGCGGTGAATGAGATCATTGATGACGAGGAACATGGCTTCAGACAAGCCATCGAGCGTATCAGGCCGAAGTACCCCAACCTTGACCTTAGTCCACTGGAGTACGATTCGGAATTCGGCACCTCCCCAGCGACTGCTCGATCGATTCCTTCTGACCTGAGGTTCAGCGTTGACCCTACTCTTGGGGTTTTTGTCAGAGCGGGTGATGACTGTGCTTGTCCCACCTTTTGAGGGGGTTCGCCTACGCCCCCAACCGAACATCCTCCAGAGTTGTGATTGGACATGCGATCAATTCCCGAGGTTCCTAGGGGAGGGTACCCCCTTTGTTTTAGCTGTTATGTTCTTACTGTATTGTGCCAAACGCAGAATGGACACCGCCCTTTGTATCTGAAAAATGATAACATCATTTTGGTATTCTCGAATCTTAATTTTTTTTTGGATTCTGAAAAGGTTTTATGATGATCGTTCGGGGGCGAAGCGACCCTTTCGACAGAATCTGCAGGAGTGAGGCACTCGTGGAATCCAAAGATTCATATTGGAGTGGAAGCTAGGAGTCAAGGGACCCACGTGTCCCACGCATTTCTCATGTGTGTCCAGTATTCGATATCCTTTTCATACTCATTTATTGCTCTCTTTCGTCTGTTCTTTCTTCACCTTGCTCCTTTGTTTTCTTCGTTCTTCTTTTGATCATGGTTTCTGATGCGACTCTGATGGAAAGGTGTTTGGCCTGTAAGGCGAAACTGTAGGAGGCCGAGGTCAAGGCTCAAGCTCAGGCTGAGGCTCGGGCCAAAGGGGGGGAAAGGTCAGGGCGAGGGATAAGGAGACTGGGGGATCTGAGGACCCCAAGGGGGGGAAGTTCGGGGGGGCTCTGAAGCGCCCCCTTATCCTTCTTCTGTTGCGCCTCCGGGGAGGAAGAAAAGCGAAGATGCCAACCTTCGGTATTGCGGAGTCGCCGGTCCCCGTGGAGGGGGTTCCTCAGACGGCACCGAAGGTGCCATCGCCGAAAAAGATGTAAATCCCACCATGGAGTGTGACCAAGACGGATCTGGCGACGAACCGCGTGAATGCAGTTCAGGTGGTCGAAAACCTGGCCACCCCTAGAGAATCAGTGTCCCTGAAGAGGGAGGCCCAATGCGACGTCTACTCCTATAGGGCTCAGGCTTCAGTCCTGGTTAGAGTCTCTCACTTGAAGTCGTTATCCTCCCTCAGTGTGAATATCTAATTTTCCTTACAACCTTCCTTTTTGCAGGCCGTCGTTACTAGGGCAAAGTTGAAGGAAAGGCTGGATGCGATTCTTGTGCGGGCTCTGGCGTCCGAGGAGAGTGGCAAGAATTTGGTGAGTAGGAACTAGCATCTCTGGCGAGGTACCAAAGACACCGAGAAGACACTGAAGGAGGAGAAAAGCTGTCGGCAGGAGTTGTTGGCCGGGAAGGAGAGATGGGCTGAGGAGCGACTAGCGTGGCAAATCGAGGAGAAGAAATTGCTGGGGATGCTGGACGAGGCGGCTAGGCACGTGGCTAAGGATAAGCAGGAGCTGGAGGAAATGGTGCTGCAAGTGCCCGATGCCCAGGATGCAGGGTACAGTAAGGCCCTCACGCATATGAACATCTGGTACCCGCACCTCTTGCTCGAGGGCTTGGCCTTTGAGGCAGACAAAGAGGACTTACAGTGGAGGGCCAAACTAGATGTTGCAGCTCTTAAGAAGAAGTCTGCCCCTCTTAACGAGAAAGAACCGACGACGAAGCACCGGGGATGAGCTGTTTGTACCCCTAGCATTTAAGTGGATTGGCTACCGCCCTGGTAATCTTCCTTTTAATGAATAAAATTCTATTTTGTCCCCTTTTTCCCTTTGTTTAGTTGTCGAGTGTTGCCGGGTTTGAGTTAGGTAGCCGAGACTTTGTCTCTGTAGCCATGCCTTGGTATGCACGCAAATAACTGCCACGTGTTCATTTTGGTCATTACTTTCGTGATGATCGAGGTTACTGTATGCCTTGGAAGTTGAAGCGTTGACCATTCGAATGCTCATTAAATGAGGTGGTTGGTTGAGTTGTCTATAAAATCCTTTGGCTTCAAAATGACTTACTTTCGCAAAGTGATGCTTTCCTTAATGAGAACTTGGGAGGTCAGTTTCGACCCTCGGGAATTCGACCTTACTAAGATTGGAGTATGGGATACTTCATCTAACTTGACCATCTCGGATGTCAAGATCTGTAGTTCGATTGACCAAGTTCCTGGAGGTGATCTTGGTAGGAGACTGTCACCAATGACTCGGATTACAATATCTGATCTCCTCGACCTTCGGCCGAGGAAAGGTGATGTGGAGTTACCTTTATCAGAGGACTCCTCGTTCCTCTCTCGAGATTTTCTTAGTTGGGTCGGTCGGAGGGACGGAGATTCGGGTCGATGTGGAGTTACCTATCTCATAGGGCTCCTCATTCTTCTTTCGAGATTTTCTGAGTTGGGTCGGGCAGGGAGAAGGTGGTTCAAGTTATTTTTGGCTTCAACTACCACCTTCCACAGTCGATTCCCGGGGCTTTCATCGTTATTGCTTTCCGTCGTATGATGCCTCTTCTGCAGAGGAGGGCATGACCGATCTGTGGCAGCGAGGCAGATGGACGATCTGAGAGGGATATGGTACATTTTCATGAGTGCCTCTCTCATAACGGAGTCCCGAGGGTGACTGTCATGGCGCCCCAACCTGCTTCTCTGTTCAATGCATGGGGAGTAGCTAGTGTTCCGTGATACGGAGCAAATTGTGTGTAGATGTAGGTTTAGCTTTCAGTGTTTTGTATGCCTTTTGCGGACTGGTCACCGGCTTTTTAATCATCTTTTGATCAATAAAGTGAATCTTTTTCCTGCAAATTGACCTATTTTTGTTGAGATTTGAGATGTTGAGTTCGTTGCAGTGGAGAGATCCGCTTTGAGTTCAAGCTCGGGGTGATTCTCGCATTCTGGATGTAGCAGGGAAAGAACACCTTAGTACTCAGAACCGAGGTGCTCCTTCCAAGGCTTAGGCTTAGCAGTGAGGACTGCACGAGACTCAGAGTCGAAGTGCTCTTTTAAGGCACCATTTCTGAGGTTTGGACTTGGTAGTGAGAACTGCACGAGACTCTAAGTCGAAGTGCTTTTTCAAGGCACCCTTTCTGAGGTTAGGACTTGCAGTGAGAACTGCGTAAGACTCAGAGTCGATGTGTTCTTTCGAGGCACTTTTTCCGAGGTTTAGACTTAGCAGTGAGAACTGCGTAAGACTCAGAATCGATGGGTTCTTTCGAAGCACTCTTTCCGAGGTTTAGATTAAAGCAGTAAGAACTGGTAGGACTCAGAGTCGAGGTGCTCTTTCAATGCACTCTTTCCGAGGTTAGACTTAGCAGTGACGAGGAGTAGGAGATTGGTAGGACTCAGATGAGGCGCTTATTACATTTGCTTTTTTACTAGTTTGGTACATTTTAAGGGCTTCCATAGAATTTGATCAAGTGCTCCGCATTCATTCCAAGTTCTTTTAACCGCCCTGCCCCCCAGGTCTTCAAGTCGGTAAGTCCCTGGATGAACTACTTTGAAGATCTTATAAGGACCTTCCCAGTTTAGAGCGATTTTTCCCTTTTTGAGGGGTTCGGAAATAGCGAGCCTTCGGAGCACAAGACCGCCCTCTTTGATGTTGGTCGGTCTTACTTTTTGATTGTAGAACGTTCAACTCTCTGTGTGTAGATGTTCCTTTTGATGGCCGACCATTTGCGGGTCTCGTCAAGGAGATTGAGGTTGGCTCTTAAAGTAGTGGAGATATGGGAGGCCGACCTCCAATGGAATGACTGCTTCGGTCCCGAAAGTCAGTTCTTAGGGTTTTCGGAAATATCATTAAGTCTACTCCAACTTCTCAGTTGAAACATTTTTCAAAATAATTCATTTAGATAAATAAAATAACCCAAAACTGAGTGGTATGTAAAACTTCCAGATCTAATGAAACTACCGGTCTATCACACAATAAAACTCCTTTATAAATAACAAATGATCTCAAAACTTTATAATATTTTTCAAAAATGCTCTAGACACATAGGAGCAATACATATAAAAATTTAGCCAAGAAATCTAAGTATACAAAAAGTTATGACTATTTGAATACGATATAAAATTTCCAACAGAAACTACACTGTTCCTGATCAACTGCAGCAATTTATATTTAAAAGAAATAACAAATCTTATTCAAAAATTAAAAAACATAGTAAAGTTGATATAGACACATATAAGAAGCTCACATAAAAGTTTTGACTCAATACTCCTAGTATTTAGAGATTTATGCTAATTGGAATAGGATGCAGATTTTCAAACAGAAGCCGCGCTGCTTCTCAACCACAGCGAGATTTTGCATTTTATAAAAATATAAAAAAATCTCCAAAAATTATGAAATTTGGAAAAATTGATCAACACATATAATATCACCTAACTTAAAATTTTCAACTCTAAATTCATGATAAAAAGCGAGTTATGATTTTTTTTACAAGTTAAACATGTTAAAATTTAACATAGCATAAATTCTTTCCCCAAACAACAAGAAATGGAATTTATTAGAATATCATACCACATCCAAAATTAATGAAATTTGGTAGCGTTGTTTTGAACATGTATAAGAAGCTCTAGTAAAAATCTCATCTCTATATTCATAGTGAACATGGAGATACAAATTTTATAAGTCAACATGTTAGATTCAACAAACAGTAGCTTTCATTTCCACAACCAGCAACTTGATAGGTTTTACAAAAATACCAAACCACCTCCAAAAATTGTGAAATTTTGCGGAATTGATAAGGACATTTAACATCTCATACTGTAAAAATTTCAACTCTAGATCATAGTATTCAAGGAGTTATAATTTTTGCAAGTGAAGCATGTCCAAAATTCAATTCAGCAGAAATTTTCTCTCCAAACAGCAACTAAATGGAATTTATTAAAATATCAAACCACGTCCAAAATTAAAGAAATTCAGTGGAGTTCTTAGGCACACAATCAAGATGCTACCATAAAAATTTGATGTCTAAATTCCAAAATAGCACAAAGTTATATTTTTTCTAATCAAACATGCTTATTTCTTCACAAGATACAATCTTTTTATATCAATTGGCACTCTTAGCTCATATAATATAAGTTAGATCATGCAAGATTTTATTTAAACCATCCCACAATCCCAAAATAGCAAGTTAGCATTCATCACTCAAAAAAAAAACATTCACATGCATAAAATTGAGAAAGTCACCCACATATGAAGTTTGATTTCTTCTCCTTGCTTCTTCTTCAACATTGCTTTCTTTGGCCTTCTCATCCTAGCTCCTTTCTCTTCTTCTCCAATCCTTACTTCCTTTTCCTTCACCCAAGCTCCATGAAGAGATTTAGAAGTGTAGAAATGCAAGAAATGAGAAATGAAGGATTTTGAAGTAGGAGAATTTTAGGATTTTGGAAGAATGAAGAAATGAATGGGTTTCTCTTTTGAAAAAATGGAAAATGGGTAGGGGAATTTGGCTGCCGGCAAATATAAAGAAAAGAGAGAGAGAGTGGGGGTGAGAATGAGGGTGAGTGAGAGAGTGGGGCTGTTTCTATACAAAACAAGCACATAGTTTTTTTCTAGGTTGTTTAGGGTTTTTAATTAGTGGTTTAGGAATTTAATATGAGTAATATACAAACATACATACATACATACATACATACATAATGCACATACTTGTATGCATATATATATATATATATATATATATATATATATATATATATATATATATATATATATATAAGTGTATCATACTGCACTTTAGAGAAAAATACTTGCATGTAAACAAAAAATATTTTATTCAAAAATAATAATTAGTGTTTATACCTTCCATCGAAATTTATAGTTGATATAGGTATTCAATTTGGTTAAGAAAATATCCCTACTTCGATTCACAAATGTACCGTTATTGGGTTCAAAACATATTAAATAATATGTCCCAATACTTACTCAATTAAAATTGAGAAAAATCCATTAATACATGCAAATTCTGAATTGTGCACGGACTAATGTACAAAATATTTATATACGATTCTGTGGGATCTTACAGATAGTACCTCATTCGGCTCGGGTTTACTAAGGAGTGGGATGTTGACTAAGTATGTCTTCAACTGATCAAAGCCTTGTTGTTGGGGCTCCCCCCACTCGAAGTTCTTAGCTCCCCTGAGAGCCTTGAAGAATGGCATTGGCATTTCTCCAGATCCGGATAAAAATCGGCCGATAGCTGCTAACCGACCCGTGAGGTGCTAAACCACCTTGACGTTTCTCGGAGGGCCCATGTCTAATATGACTTGAATTTTCTCGGGGTTGGCCTATATTCTACGTTGGTTGACCATAAATCCGAGGAATTTTCCAGACTTTACACCAAAAGCGCACTTTGAAGCATTTAGACGCATGTTGTGGGACCGAAGGACCCCAAATGCTTCCTCAAGATCATTCACATGATCTCGACCCTCGAGGCTTTTGACGAGCATGTCATCTACATAAACCTCCATGTTCTGACCTATTTGATTTTTGAAGACCCGGTTCACGAGTCTTTGGGCATGACGCGGTAGCAATATAGCCCTTGGTCGATTGTGAAAGCTATCTTGGGGATGTCTAGAAATAAGAAAGTAGCTTGCAAAGGAGTATCTCACTAGCATGTGTTGAGAGCTTAGTCGGCTAAACAGTTAGAGCTTCAGGCCAATCGCTTTCCATCTCAATCCTTACTAATGAATAGGGGTACCGGTTCTGCTTCACCCGCAAGCTAAGTACATCCTGATTTGGTTGTAGCCTGAGAAGGCATCCATGAAACTGAGAAGTTCATGCATGGATGTCGCGTCGATGGGGGCGTCCATATTCGGGAGGGGAACGGATCCTTCGAGGTAGGCCTTGTTGAGGCCTATGAAATTGATACAGATTCTCCACTTCCTATTGGCCTTTTTGACCGTCATAATATTGGTCAGCCACTCGGGGTAGCTCACCTCTTGAATGAAGTTGGTGGAGAGGAGAATCTATACATCCTCTTTAACTATCTGTTGCCGATCGGGAGCAAACTTGTGGTTCCTCTGCTGCACTAGTTTCGAGTCGGGATGAATGCTCAGTCTGTGCATGATAAGATCTTCAAAGATCCCAGGCATATCCAAGGGGACCCAAGCAAATAGGTCCTAACTTCGGCAAACGCAGCTGACAATCTCGCGTCTTAGGTCTGGGGGAATAAACTGGCTCACTCGAAAGCATTTGCATGGATCATCCTAGGAAAATGGCACCTCTTCCAGTTCGTTGACAAGTTCGGAACCGATCGTACTTCTTTTGAAGGGGAGGTCGATCGCGTCGAGAGGAAGGACCACAACTCCCAAAGCAGCCATGTAGCAAGTTCGAGTTGCCTCCTGGTTGCCCCGAACGATACCTACTCCGCACCTAGTGGGGAACATCATCTTCATGTGGTACGCTGAGAGTACTGCCCGGAGGGACGCCAGGTCGGGTCGGCCGAGTATGGAATTGTAGGCAGCTTGGGCGTTCACCACCATGAAGTCCATGGTTTTCGTACGGGAAGTTGGGGCCTGTCCGACAGTCACGTCGAGGGTCAAAACTCACTCGATTTAAATGGGGGCTCCTAAGAACTCCTGGAGTGTGTACCCCACCAGCTTCAACCTTTCCCTAGGGAGTTACAGAGCGTTGAAGGCCGCTAGGAACAGAATGTTCACCGAACTCCCATTGTTGACCAGTATACGGTGGACCTCATGATTGGCTAAACCGAGGCTGATGACAAGAGCATCACAATGGGGAAGCCAGACACCCTCAAGATCTTCGTCGGAGAATGAGACTGATACCCCCTAACCCTTGGGGGTTGTCGATGGTGGACCGCATTGACTTCCCGGATGAAATCCTTGCGGGAGGTGTTGGAGTCTCCGCCCATTAGTCTGCCGTGAAAGCAGTGGAGAATAGCCAGACCGTTGGCTACCTCCGGGCCGAAGACCGTTGGCGGACACTTGTCTACTCATCGAGGAGGGGAGGCTCATCTAGCATTTTGGGTAAACCCAGCCAGATAGCCTTCTGTATGAGTGCTTCAATCTCCTCTTTGAAAGCCTGACAATTGTCAGTTTCGTGGTCGTGGTCTCGATGGAATCGGCAGTATTACCTCCAGTCCCTTCTCCTGTTGACATTGTTGGATGGCGAGGGATATTTGATCATCCCCTCATCCTCGATCTCCATGAGAATGGCCGAAACATTCACCATGAGTGGGGTGACTCTCTCGAACCAAGGGACTGGAGGTGAACGCATATGGGGTCCTTTTGCAACTTTTTCGGGGCCTCGGATTCATTGGTTTTACTTTTTCCTTTTGTTGGGGTCTCCTTCCACTCGCGGCGATGAAGGGCTTCCTCTGCTCGGATAAATTTCTCGACCTTGCGGAGGTGGTCAGGAAATTCAAGGAGAGGTTTCTTGGCGAGGGAGGCCTTCAGGTTTTCATGGCGGACATTATATCGAAATGTCGCCGAGGCAACTCCGGCGTTGAGGGAGGAGCTTGACCTGGCTTCGGCTGTGAATCTTCGGATGAAGACCCGAAGGGGTTCCCCATTCTTTTGCCTTAGGTCAAGGAGAGAAGCGCCTATTTTCATTGTCTTGCAACTGGTCACGAAGTGCGTAAGGAATTTCTCTTCGAGCTGATTGAAAGAGAAAATTAAACCACGAGCGATCTTTGAATACCATTCCTGAGCCGGGCCACGCAGGGCGATGTTGATGACTCAGTTATCTAAATGAATAGATAATCTAAACACAAAGTTAAAACATCGCAAGTGTACGAATCGTTTACAGAAGCGTAGTGAAAAGCAAGGGTCGATCCCACAGAGATTGTAGTAAATAACTTACTAATCAATAAAACAGAGTGCTTGTTATAAAGTTTTGTCTGAAGGGAAGAAAAAGATTAAAACCTAGATCAAGTAGCTCTCAATTTGGTTAATTTGAATCACAAAAATATCTATTGAATTAGTTGGGCTTGATTTCCACCTATAGTCAAGAATGCTAGATCTCCTTCTACACTACTCTGATCACTCATGTTTGTTCATTTAAGAGTATGGTATCTACTCCTTAAATTAAAGATTTTCCTAGGCTAAGAATTAGGCATGGTATCTACTCTAATTTCTTTCTCTCCTTAAGTGTTTAGCATGATATCTACTAAGTTGCACTTGAAGAAAGCATAGAAACGATGGAAATTAACAAACACTCAGAGATCTAGAAGTTGGTATCAAATCTAGATCCTCCAAGTTGATTAAACCAAAGAACCTAACAGATTCTTGTGTTACTAGTTATGAGCATAAAACTTGATCATCTCAATTACTCATATAACAACTTCAATTTTATAATAAGCAAACTTGATAACTCAACTTTGGTTGTGTTTAACCACGACATATCAAAGGAGCAATATAGTGATATAGAATATTCATTCAATAAATAAGTTGAGTCAACTACACTTGAATAGTAAAGATATCAAGCAATCAAATACTGCTTATTATAAATTTGATCAAGAACAACCAGGTTTAATCAATAAGTGATAGGAGTAATGCTTTAGAAGATTTGTAAACATTACATGACTAAGGTTTCAATCTGCCCAACATTAATTTAGTTGCACATAATCCAACTTTTATTGACTAACAATTTTGAATACATGACTCTAACAATTTAAGCAACTCAAGAACAAAAACTAGAGAGAGAAGAAGTAACACTGATTTGTATGACGATCAGCTTTGGGGTCGATTAGCTGTGCAGTCGACTTGCTCTCCTCCTCTTCAAGTGATACTCGATCTCCTCCTTCCTATCTCAAGTTCTCAACCCCTCCTTCCACACTTTTAGACTGTGTATTCACTACAAGAAATTTGCCATATACCAACGGACATCTATAGTGACGGATCACTAAAACCGTGGGTATAGGCATTATATACCTACAGACGTATAGTAAACTGTGGGTATAGGTATCCTATACCATTGGAGCTTTTAATCCGTAACTATAAGTTTTACCAACGAGATAAAACACTCTGGGTATATTCCATAATTTATTTTCCACCCAATATTTTCATTTTCCCCCAAATCCCAAATCCCCCAATTTATACCCTCTCTCTCACACCCATCTCTCTCTCTCTCTCACACCTGAATCCCATACGCACCACACATCGCCGTCGTCATTCATCCACGTCGCCGTCGCCGTCCCCCACCCACCATCGTCGTTGCTCGTCCATCGCCACCGCCGCCGCTGTCGCTGTCTTCCTTCAACCGTCGCCGTCTTCCTCCGCCGCCACCCACCGCCATCGCCCACCTCTTTCTCCACCGCCGTCTTTCATTATTCGCTGTCACCCACCACTTCCACCATCACCCGCGGTCATCTATTTTTGATTAATTTTGCAATCCTAGGTATGAATTTGATGCTTGGTGCTTCCCTTTAGTTGATGAATTTTGATTGCTATGTTGTTGTTTACCATGCTTCACTGATTCTTGCAAGATTGCCATGTTCACTATTACACTATTGATTTCAATTCCATCATCTCAATATTATTCTTTGTTTATGCAATAGGAAAATAATTGTGTTGGAGAACATCCCAAGATAAGAACAATTATGCATTAGCATGATTAGCTGTTATGTTCTTCATCAATATTCATTATTGGATTTGAAGTGTTGTCATGTTTAAGTTATATTTATGGTGAAACCCCAACAAAAATTGTTTAACTTAGAGGAGGTTTTTATAATGATAGACAATGCTGGATTGGTTAAAGTGCTAAACTGAGTTATGAATTTGTTTATTTACGTGACTCATTTAAAATGGTTTTAGATGAAGTGCTTATTGACCACAAACTGTGAAGTAAATTAGTATCTTAGACATGCATAAATGATATATAATTTGGTGAAAATAAAATGCCTCAAGATGGGAAGAGATAGCTCACTCATGTACAAATTACATGGGAAGGTTGTAGGTTCTTTATGTGCAATACACATGCCAAACCCACACATCTAGACACCACCCTGTGGGATAGTTTGGTAAAAAAATCGGTTGCTAATGGGAATATCGATATCTTCTTCTTCTTCTTCTTCTTGGGGTTTTTGAAGAGGCGGCGATGATGATGATGATGAAAATCAAGTACATTATTTGTGGAATTTCTCTGATAAAAAAGAAAACCCCTAACTCTTGCTTCAACTTTCTGCAGCAGCAGCAAAAGCATTTGTATATTCTGCATTGATGGCGAGCTAGCTGTAACAGCTACAGCCACTCAAGACACTCAGTTATTTATTTTGGGATGGAGGGAGACAGACAGAGAGAGAGAACATAAAGAAGGAGAGTTGGGGTTTTTCTTTCGCAGTTTTGTGATAGATGGCAATTTAGACAAACAACTGTGGATGCTATTAAAGGCGAATCTGAGCCGCCCCTTTCTTTTTCTTTCTTCTTTGATTTGTTTTCTCTTCATATCAGTGTTCCTCATTTTGGTGGTTTCTATTTTGTATTTGGGTATTATTATTATTATTATTATTTTAATTAGTTTACTATTTCCCTTTTGTTTAAGTGATTAATGATTTAAGATACTCCATATAAATAGCTACATTTTCCTTGCTAATTTGTGGTCGGTCTGGTGCCTAAACAAGTTGTGGGGATATGCACTCAGTTCCTTGAGGAGAGGAAGGAAACTTGGAGGTGAGATTTATCATGGCTTTCTTCTTATTATTATTTTTATTCTGCTCGATATACATACTCATGTTGTATGTGATTTTAAAAATATTTTTGCTGACCCTAACGAGTTGGGAAAAAGGCTGTGTTGTTGTATAGTCCTTTATAGAATAGAATAGGAGTGGGGATGTTGTAAGGATAATGTGGCTAATTTATTGAAACTATACCCTTTTTGTTCTGAGAATTTGCTGATTCCAGTTCAAAATTCAGTGTTGTTTTCCCCCTGAATTTTAGCCTTTTTTTAGGGATAAATTGAGGACAAATACTTCAAATCATTCGTTGTTCTTCTTCTTCTTCGATTGTAAAAGAATGGTTGCTGCCAAAATGGCAGAGCCCAAAGGAAAACTAACAGAAGCGATCCGTGGAGGGAGGTAAGACATCCTTTTAAATCTCTAGTAATATTTTTCCTTTATTTTTTATTGGTTTTGGCAGCCTCCTACAATCTGATCATCATAATGGGTCCCACCTTGTTCCTTAGTGTGAAGCAGGTTAGCTTTTATGATGATGATGTGCGATTCTGGCAACATTGGCGCAACCGCACAGCAGCTGCTGAAGGTCCAATAGAAGTGAATCAAAATACCTCTGCGTTTGGTTCTCCTATCCCTTCCACTAGAGGAAGACACTTTCTTGTGATATGTTGTGAGAATAAAGCTATATTTTTGGATTTGGTGACAATTTGGGGAAGAGACGTTCCAAAAGCAGAGCTTGATAACAGATCACTTCTTTGGTAAATTTCCTAGGTTCCTTCGCTCCCTTTGATTCCATCTGTAAATTGCATTCATGGAAATTGTTAGGGTCCCATAATGCACTTGATGCTAATGCAAATTTTGTTTTATTTATCTGTGGATCTGAACAAATTTGAATTAGCATATATTTGGGCTTCGTTTAAATTTCATTCATACTTTACAGAGTTACATTTATAGAGATACATTTGTTTACATTGTTAGCGTACTATCCAATTCTGGTACAACTCTTACTTTTTGTGCTATTGACAACTCCATCTATTTGATTTTGTCGTGTGCGTTCTGTAGGGAAGTAATAGACAGCAATATGTAGTCATGTATTTGGGACCTCCTTTTCCTCTTCCACAATCACATGTCTCACTCAACAGAGGTCAACATTTTAAACATAGGTTTAAAATTTTTAATCAAAAAATTTCTTCTGCAAATATTTGACCAGTATCAGTTTTACGTACTTGTTTTGATAATGCTGTAGTTTTCATTATTTTGTCCTTTAGAATTTTTAGAACTATTCCTTCAAATTTATAGATTAGCATGCTGTGCATCCTTGCTAGCTTTGTGAATGTGTTAACATTTGCTGTCAATGAAGTATCACTTTCTTTATCATGCTAAAAACTGGGGTAGTTTGTAGCTATTGTTTCTGTCAGTGTCACTTCCTTTTAGCTTCCTGAACTCATCTTCCATCTTTGATCAAATCTTCATTGACTTTCACAATGCTTTGTCATTTAGTTTTCTGAATTTCGCCAGCTTGCTTGAAGATTCTTCGACCTGAAGAGATACAAGAAGTGAAGTTTCCTGAGAGGGCAGAACCTAATTATCTAATTAAGAGGGTATTGTACAAGTCAGATTCTGGAAAAGATAATTTATCATCACAAAATGCTGAGGCTACACGATTTAATCTATTCACTGGATTTCAAACACTTCAAGAAAGAGAAGAAAGCTTCAAGGTTAAACTCTGCTCCTAACTATAATGTATTAATCCTCAACGTTTAATGTTATTCCCCATTACAGCTTATTTGATCATTTTACCTAATATTTAGTACTTGTTTTGATAAATCTGTAGTTTTCATTATTTTGTACTTGTTTTGATAAAGCTGTAGTTTTACGTACTTCTTCTGCAAATCTTAGATGGCATGTTCCTAGAGTTTTTCTGTATTGGGAAACTCTAAAGGACCTTACAAATGTATTTCACTTTCCCTTAAGAGTGTGCTCAAATTTGCTTGGAAATAAGTCACATATGTATATTGGCTGCACAAAAGTCACATATGTATATTATTTGTCGAGTTTACATGAAGACAGAAGTCAAGGTATCCTAATCTTGCTATCTTCAATTACTACATTTTAACCCTTCTATGAAGCATTTGTGTGATATACTACTGATGAGCTTATGGATAATTTTCATTTCATGGCTGATTAGCTTTAACAGGTATATTCTTTTCTTTTCTGCACTTACCCAATTTGTCAGATTTGTAGGCATGCTATTTGTTTTTTCTGACTTATCCTATTTCGTTTGATGCTTATATTGTTTGTCTTCTATTTCAGAGAAAGCGTGAAGAGTTTGTTATGCATCAAGTGATGGGGCATTGCCATCATTCTCAGGAAACTATTGAAAATTTAAATACACTTAGGGTAAAGTTTCTTGTTTGATTACAAACAGTTTGGTTGCTAAGCATTTGACTGTGTTGTACTAAGTTTATTCTCAATATTCATAAAGTGAAGGACCCTCAATCATTTTCTACATTTGGGGAACGCCTTCATTACTTACAGGCACTATTCTAATTAAACCCAGACAAGAAATGAGCCGTATCTCGTAGATATAAGTCATCATGAAAACTTCCTGATTTCCATTTGATTTGACAATTCTGGATTTTCAATTGCTTCTCTTATGTATGTAATAATGCAAGATTGATACCCTTATTTGAACTGCAAATATTTACTCTTCAATTTTTTTTATCTGCAGCCGTTGCACTTGTGTTGCTTGGGTACCAAAAGGTGATGGTTCTTTTATAGCTGCTCATGCTGATGGAAACCTATACGTATATGAAAAGGTGAGTCTGTGATACCTTATTTTTACAATCTTATGTTGGTTACTTTTAAATCTTAGTAAAATACTTTTGTTTCTAGAGCAAGGATGGGACTGCAGATTGTTCATTCTCAGTCATCAAGAACCCAACTCAATTTACTGTTGCACATGCTCGATCGAGTTAGGTACTTTGCAAATCTACATTTCTTTGGCATTTTGAAACTGAATGACACATTTTGCATGCTATTTGAATATTGACTATTTATTGATGACCAAAGTTAGATCTTTTTGTTTTGTTTTGTTTGTTAAAGGCTCTCAACAAGCGAGAAATGATTGAACTCGCTCGATCAAAATGCAGCCGAGTTTGTGTTTGCCGACGATGAAGTGAAGAAGGCTGTAAAGGAGATTTGCAGGATGCTAAAAGAAGATTACTGCAAAGAGAATCAAGATCTGGTTGCAGTAAAATAAGAAAATTGTTAGTGTCGTATCTCAAGTGAGGAGTCAATTGAATGTTATCTTATGATGCCATTGAATATGTTGATCGTAGTTTAAAGTATTAATTCTCATGTCTGCACACATGAATTCAATTGTGTATCTGGTTATTAAATATTTTGTAATTTGACATGCTTGTAGTACTTCATTAATTTTTAATATGATTGAAGTTTAATTTTATCTAATTTTGTTTCATAAACACATTTATCTATTCTATTGTGTATTTAGTTTATAACTGGATTAATATTATAAAAGAAAATATTAAATTATCATACGCGTAATTAATAAGAAATTTTTTTGTATAGAGCGATGGGTATATATTTAAATATTTGGATGCGAAAACCATCACTAAAACCTATAGCAATGGAGTTTCAACCGTGGATATAGGAAAGCAAGTGGTGTCCTTAAAACCTATACCAACGGATATGAAACCGTGGGTATAACATTGAGGTTTTGTCCAACGGGTAAAAAAACCGTCGCTATAGGCTATAGTGACGGCATTTTGCCGTGGGTATAGCTAATTAAAAACGATGAAAAAATATGTCTGTTGGTATAGGTTTTATGGGTTATACCTACGGTTTTTCGCCTTTTACCCACGAATTTTTGCTGTCGCTATATGACAAATTCCTTGTAGTGATTCCCCCCCTTTTTATAGCTTCTTTTGCCCCCATCTGCATATCTCAAGTTCCAGATTTCAATCTCCTCAATTACCAGATGTGGATTGAGTAAAATCCTCTTCATTAACTGCCAGACCAGATCTCTAGCTTGATTTTTGGGAAGTTGTTATTTGCAGCTATACAATATTTGTTTCCTGAATTTTGACAGCTCAATCTAATATGTTTTGCAGATAAGATGAGGGTGTATCTCAACCGTGCTTATCTCTAGCTCCCGTTCAGATTCTTTCTTTTTGATGTGTTGTGAAGAAGGATTCTTTTGTGTAGTCTCCATGGAGCTTGTGCATGTTCAATAATTGCTTGTGACTGGGTTGTACTTGTTCAGCTGATACTATAGTCTCACAGAACTAGAACGCCAGTCCAGTCGACTGTTGACTAAAGAACAGTCGGTTGTTCTGCAAACTGTGGAAACTCACCCAGTCAGCTCAGTCAACTGTCAACTAAGCATCAGTCAGTTGTTCTGTGAACTGTGGAAATTCAAACACAGTCAGTTCAGTCGGCTGTTCTGCGAACTGTGGAAATTCAAACCCAGTCATTTCAGCCGACTTGTAATGCCCCAATTTCCATTTAATGAAAATTATTTATTTTTTGCACGTAGTGTGCAAGTGCAATATTTTTATAATATTAAATCTTATAATTATTTTTCATTATGATGAGTATAGATATTTATATATGTGCTCTTTAATTATTTTTATATAAAGGCCCTTTTTCAAATAAACAAAAGCCTTTCTTTTTAAAGCCCAAATTTAATTCAATTTATGATTTTTATAATTATTATTTTGGCCGATAAACTAAAGCCCATGAGCTATTTTTATTTTAAATACAACTTGTAATGTAGAATACAATTTAAAGATTATTTTTATGTAAAATATAATGTACAAATTTTTGGAGGCAAATGCATGCACGTGCATTGCACGTACACGTGCAATATGCACCACACAATGCTAGGCCGGTTTTGGAATCCAAGGAGGGAAAATGAAAATTTCAATTGGAATCATGGGTGGTGGTTACTTGATCATGGTTGGTTATTGTAACTCCTCCTTAAATCCTAGCCTTTTAATCCTAACTCCTAAGTTAATCCTAGCCTTCCATTTTCCTAAAATTTTAGTATAAATACCCCCCCCCCCTAGCCTAGTTATTCTTGTGCTAATTATTCTTCACAACCTATAGTTAAAATACATTATTAGTATATAGCAAGTGAGTTAAAAGATTGAGTGTGTGTGTGTGGGAAGTTCGTGCTTGCATCATCAAGGAGAGGCCGGCATCAATAGGGAGTGCTCGGGTTGCATCTTGGAGGCTAGTGTGCGCGCATCAAGGAGGAGGATCGTTCGTTTTGCAAGGACATTTGTTTAGGAGGTGTTGCTATTTGTACTTCTCTCCAATTAAGGTGGGTAAATTTTCCATATTTCTAATTAGGAATGCATGCTAGATTTGAATGGAAAGAATGATGCATGAAAAAGATTAATAAGAGTACACATTTAATTGGAAAAATGACCTATTGATTGATTGAAATGTTGATATGGAATTGTTTGTGGTTCTATTATTAAAATTCAAGTTGTGTGCGAAATGATTATGGCTATGGATCGTGTAAGGAAAACTTCCTTATTAACATTAAAAATTATATCCAAGAATTAGTAGTTTGACAATGTCGCTTTATGTGCTTAAATGGACTTTCGTTATGACGTTGTAATGAATGAATTAGAATGTAATTGGTGTGTTTTGTGAAATGAATAAAAACAGAAAATTAGTGTAGAGATTAGTGAAATTAAAATTAGATAAGAAATGTCGAAAAAGAAATGTGTTAGTAGTAGTATATAAATTCAACCAAATTGTATGGTAGATATGTGTTAATTATTGGGAAAAATATATTTAATCATTGAAAAAAATTATTTTTATATACTGGAGTATAATTCATGATGGGATAATTAATCTGGAATTTTTACAGCATGTTAGTAAGAGCAAATTGAAATGAGAACTTGATGAACATCGAAATGTTTTACTAAACAGAGAGGGTTAATTTAAGTAGACTTCGAGTTGTATCTATGACAACCCGAGCCTATAGCTCGAGTGGTCGGGATGCTTTTGATTGCTGCAGTGTTGTGTGGCTCTCAGAGGTTGAGGGTTCGAATACCGTAAGCACCATACATTTTTGTTTTGTGAAAACTAGAGTAACCGCAGCCGAGAGCACTTAATGCTCTCAGCTCCCCCTTTTAACGCATAGCGCATTCGGCCTAGTGGCCTGTGCCTTCGGTTGGTTTCCCTGTGGTCGCTGGTTCGATCCTTGGTCTCGGCTGTGTTGTGCTGTGGGAAAAAAATAATTTTTTGGGGTTTTGATGATTGGAAAATTATGAAAAAAATATGATTATTATCCTAAAAATATGTGGGCTTTATAAAAAATAAATTGGGGATTATTTAAATGCAATGGAGTATATTTTGATACCAAAAGTATAATTTAGAACTATGGTTCTACACTTGCATTTTCATGAAAATTGTACCTTGTAAAAGGACATGAAATGGAATATTAGGAAAGAAATATGAATGAGAAAGGAATTATGTGAAGTGATGTGAATTATTCTCATTGGAGAATAGTGCGAAAAATTATGGAATGTAAATATTCATCTTTGATCGTATAACTAGTGATGTGGTTTTTAATGTGAAAATAATATTTCATGAATTACATGATGAATAATTGAATTCCATGTATAGTTATGGACTATTGAACAATTTAGAAATCATGATTGGAAAAGAGAAATATTTTTGAGTATGACAACTCAACATGTGAACTTATGAATCGAAATTGAAAATTAGAGTATAGCCAAAACTCACACCGGCAAGTAAAAAATGATGAATTATGATTATTGACATTGAAAAGACCAGGTTTGGGTCATTGTGAAATAAGACCGGTAGTAGTGAGGGGGCTAACTCTAGAGCTTTGATTTTGGTCATGATTTCATTAGAATTAAGGATTAGTTACATAGTGAAGATGTGATGAAAGTAAGAGAAAAACATTGAGTATGAGGGCCATTGGATTGACGGCGAGAGCGTATCCCAGGATGTCCCATGATGAGTCATGATAGGGCGTGGATACTGCTCCAGAGTATTGTCCCGATGGCGACGCTCGTGGGGTGTTTGACGACTGCGAGTGGTGTCATGTCTATGGTAGGAGCTGAATTACCACAGGATGCCTGCATGATGAGTCATGTGTCAGTGCGTTGGGATTCCCTCCAGGGCACCTAGACATGAGTTCGTAGGTCAGAAAACATCTAGGATACTTACCGTAGTTACAGTAGTAGATTAAGTCATGACGAGGGATCGAACCCTACAAAGATGAAGAACGATTAAGGGCTTGCCCTCGGACCTATGTAGTATGGGATGCATAGAATCCGAACAAGTGTGCATTAGTGTCATGTAATATAAATAATTGCATTAAGGACTAAGTGCACAATCACAACACGACATCATTAGGGTATTCCCTTTAGTTTGATATGTGACAAGTTTGTGTTTGTTAAATATGGAAAATGAGTTATACTATTTCCGGCATAGAGAGGATAGCCGTATATAATGTTCGTCGGTTGAATAAACTAACGTACCCACAATTTTGTATGCAGGATAATGACATGATAAAGGTTAAAGAGGAACAGATGCCTTGAGATTATTCAAAGTTGTTGTACATTTATTTAAATGTTGTAAATTTACTTCCGCTGTGCAATGTAAAGTATAATGTTTTTCATGTAACTCTGATGTAAAGTGAAAAGTTTAAATTTCCTTGTAAAATTGTACTAAATGAAGTGGAAAGATCCTGTGGAATCTCGAATTCAGTGTATTTTGGAATTCGGGGCATTACAGAGTGGTATCAGAGCCAGGCTTCACACTTGTACAAATTTATAAGGAACGACACCCTAGAAGTGGACATTAAAGTGTGTGTTTGAGTCTAGAGATTTAAATCTAAGTGACTTACATTTGTGTTGCTCTATGATTTATGCTTCTTCCTGTCTATTTCTAAGATGGCTGATCACTTCGACCCTGCTGGAGACGACGACTGGCATATCATCGAGGAAGAGTACCATCCTGGACAAGCAGATTCCGGGGAAGAGTACTACCCAGGGCAAGCAGATTCTGACGGAGAAGAATGGCCTGAATCCCGAGAGATCACCCCACCTCCGGATTCATCTGATGACTCTTCTTCTGACGAAGAAGAAGAACCAGTTCCAAGTAGTCTTGTGACATCTCTTCAGAGGCAGGTAGAAACACTGCGAGAGAGAGTCGGATTATTGGAGGCTCAGCTAGCAAAGTGCAAGGACGACTTTTTGGTTCTCAGTCATCGGGTATGGGAACTCGAGAAGAGGAAGAATTTGACTGATGTGCTGAAGGATGAAGTTGATGAACTACGGACAGAACTTCGAGAAGCGAAGAGGAACCGTAGGAGTTAGACTGTTGTAGCTTCTACTATTTTCATTCTGATGTCAAGAAATGTTTTTTTCAATTCGAATGTAAAAATTTTGGAATTCAATGAAATGCAAGTTGATTCAAAGTTCATGTTTCATACTTTGAATTTGATGGACCTTTTGCATCAGAATATGGAATGAAAGCTGTTGTGTTGTTCGATACTTGATCCTCTCATACTTTTGTGTCTCCTAAATTTGCTAAAGTGTTGGGAGTTGAACCGAAGATCTTTCCAGGCAAGATTTTAGCAGTTGCTACTCCATCAGGGAAAACTTTAACCACTGATCGGTATTATGCGAATTGCGAGATTGTGATTGGGGACAGAATCTTCGGAATTGATCTGATCGAGCTGACTATCTTGGGAGTCGATGTTATCATTGGCATTGATTGGATGTCGGTGTACAGTGCAAGCATCGAGTGCAAGACCAAGACGGTAACAGTGAAGGCTCCAGGTGGACCTGAAGTCATTTTCCAAGGGAAGAAGAAGTGTTCTAGGCTGGTGGAAGCTATCTGCAAGGAAGAGATTCCTGTGGAAGTGCAAGGGATTCCTGTGGTTCGGGACTATCCGACTGTGTTCTTGGATGATTTTCCTGGGTTACCCCCACATCGTGATGTGGAGTTCAGCATCACTGTTCAACCAAAAAGTGCACCCATTTCTAAGGCACCGTATAGGATGGCTCCAGTAGAACAGGATGAGGTGAAACGACAGATTGAGGAATGTTGGAGAAAGGCTTTATTCAACCTAGTGTGTCACCTTGGGGAGCACCAGTGCTTTTGGTAAAGAAGAAGGATGGATCGATGAGAATGTGTATCGATTACCGAGAGCTGAATAAGGTCACTGTTCAGAATAAGTATCCTATTCCTCGAACTGATGACTTGTTCGATCGTCTACAAGGAGCAGCTGTTTTCTCCAAAATAGATCTTCGATCAGGATATCACCAAGTTCGAGTGAAAGCTGAAGATGTGCATAAAACTGCATTTAGAACTCGACATGGGCATTACGAATTCTTAGTTATGCCATTTGGAGTGACGAATGCACCAGCAATCTTCATGGATTTGATGAACAGAGTTCTGAGGCTGTTCATTGATTCTTTCATCGTGGTGTTTATTGACGATATCCTTGTGTACTCCAAGTCAGAAGAGGAGCACACCGAGCATCTGGCAGCAGTTTTGAAGAAGCTGGAAGAACAGGAGTTGTATGCCAAGCTATCCAAGTGTGATTTCTAGAAATCTGAAGTGGCATTCCTAGGTCACATCCTTTCTAAGAAGCGAGTGGCAATTGACCCTCAGAAGATAGAGGCAGTAAGAGATTGGGCTAGGCCTACTACAGTGAAGGAAGTCAAAAATTTCCTTGGAATGACTGGATACTATAGGAGATTCATTCAAGGTTATGCTGAGTTAGCTGTACCGCTTACTAGTTTGACCAAGAAGAATGTGAACTTCAAGTGGACTGAGCAATGTAAGGCAAGCTTTCAGGAGTTGAAAGAGAAACTGACTACTGCACCTATTTTGGCTTTGCCTAGAGCAGGTGTTGAGTTTGATGTTTACAGCGATGCTTCACATCGTGGGCTTGGTTGTGTCTTAATGCAAGAAGGAAGAGTAATCGCTTATGGGTCTAGGCAACTACGACCGCATGAGAAGAATTACCCGACTCATGATCTGGAGTTGGCTGCGAATATCTTTGCTCTGAAGCAATGGAGGCACTACGTGTACGGTGAGAAACTGAACATGTACACGGACCACAAGAGTTTGAAGTACATATATCAGCAGAAGGATCTGAATTTGAGGCAGCGGAGATGGTTGGAAGTGCTTGAGGACATGCGACCTGAGATCAAGTATCATTCTGGGAAAGCAAATGTTGTTGCTGATGCACTTAGTCGCAAGAGCAATTTATCCAGCTTGATTACAACTCAGAAGCATCTGATTGAGGAATTGGATCGAGCAGGTATTGAAGTTGTCTTGCAAGGATTGGGAGCATCTTTAGCTCAGTTGAGGCTTCAGCCTACACTGAATGGAAGGATCATTGCAAGTCAGGAGGTTGATGCTGATATCTTGGAGATGAAGGAGCAGGTTAGTGCTGGCATGTTGCCCGGATTTCAAATCAGGGATGGAGTGTTGTGGTTCGGAGATAGGCTGTGTGTTCCAAATCAGGCGAACCTAAAAGAGAGTATTCTTCAGGAGGCACATGCTACTCTTTTGTCGGTACATCCTGGAAGTACTAAGATGTACAAAGACATCAAACAGCATTTCTGGTGGTCAGGTTCGACGCGGGATGTGGCTAAATTTGTGGCGAAGTGTGAGGTTTGTCAGCAAGTCAAAGTCGAGAAACAGAGACCCGGAGGTCTATTACAGTTCTAAAGGCAATGACGAATAGAAGTGGGATAACATCAATAGGGATTTCATCACGGGATTGCTTGCAATGACGCGATTTGGGTCATAGTCGATCGACTAACCAAGTCTGGTCACTTTTTGGCGATGAAACTCACTGCTTCGATGGACAAGTTAGCTGAGTTGTATGTTGGCGAGATCGTCAGGCTTCATGGTGTTCCGTCAACTATTGTGTCTGATCGAGATGCGCGGTTTACCTTGCATTTCTGGAGGAGTCTTCAGACAGCTTTGGGTACCAAGACGGATTTCAGCACTGCTTTTCATCCGCAAACTGATGGGCAGGCCGAGAGAGTCAACCGTATTCTTGAGGATATGCTTCGGTGTTGCATACTAGACTTTGGAGGCAGTTGGGAAAGGCATTTTCCTTTGGTAGAGTTTGCCTACAACAATAGTTTTCAGACTAGCATCGGGATGGCGCCGTACGAAGCTTTGTATGGCAGGAAGTGCAGAACACCTGTTTGTTGGTTTGAAGTTGGGGAGCGTCAATTATTTGGGCCTGAGCTTGTACAGCAAACTTCTGAAAAGATCGATCCGATCAGGAAAAGGTTGGTAGAAGCTCAGAGCAGGCAGAAAAGCTATGCAGACAACCGGAGAAGGGACCTTGAGTTTGAGGAAGGTGACTTCGTCTTTCTGAAAGTATCGCCCAGTAAAGGTGTGGTCCGATTTGGCAAAGGCGGGAAGTTAGCCCCGAGATTTTTAGGCCCGTACAAGATATTGAAAAGGAACGAGAAAACTGCTTACCGGCTTGAGTAACAGGAAGAGTTATCTCAGGTGCACAATGTCTTTCATGTGTCTATGCTGAGAGGTTATATTCCAGATTCGAGTCATCATTTGCCTGAAGTGCTGGAAGGTTTGCAGTTGGATCTGAATTACATCGAGTCTCCAATCGAGATTGTTGATCGTCGAGAGAAAGTCTTGAGGAATAAGACAATACCGATGGTCAAGGTAGTTGGGAGAAACCATTTGGTTGAAGAGGCTACTTGGGAGTCTGAGGAGAGGATGTTGAAGGACTATCCCGAGCTTTTTGCTTGATTTGTATCTTTGTATTCTTTCTTGTGCTTGTTGTGAGTATTTGTTTTTCTCGCTCTTGACTGTAGTTCGGGGGACGGAACTATTCTAAGGAGGGAGTGTTGTAATGCCCCAATTTCCATTTAATGAAAATTATTTATTTTTTGCACGTAGTGTGCACGTGCAATATTTTTATAATATTAAATCTTATAATTATTTTTCATTATGATGAGTATAGATATTTATATATGTGCTCTTTAATTATTTTTATATCAAGGCCCTTTTTCAAATAAACAAAAGCCTTTCTTTTTAAAGCACAGATTTAATTCAATTTATTATTTTTATAATTATTATTTTGGCCCATAAACTAAAGCCCATGAGCTATTTTTATTTTAAAAACAACTTGTAATGTAGAATACAATTTAAAGATTATTTTTATGTAAAATATAATGTACAAATTTTTGGAGGCAAATGCATGCACGTGTATTGCACGTACACGTGCAATATGCACCACACAATGCTAGGCCGGTTTTGGAATCCAAGGAGGGAAAATGAAAATTTCAATTGGAATCATGGGTGGTGGTTACTTGATCATGGTTGGTTATTGTAACTCCTCCTTAAATCCTAGCCTTTTAATCCTAACTCCTAAGTTAATCCTAGCTTTCCATTTTCCTAAAATTTAAGCATAAATACCCCCCCCCCCCCCTAGCCTAGTTATTCTTGTGCTAATTATTCTTCCCAACCTATAGTTAAAATACATTATTAGTATTATAGCAAGTGAGTTAAAAGATTGAGTGTGTGTGTGGGGAGTTCGTGCTTGCATCATCAAGGAGAGGCCGGCATCAATAGGGAGTGCTCGGGTTGCATCTTGGAGGCTAGTGTGCGCGCATCAAGGAGGAGGATCGTTCGTTTGTAAGGACATTTGTTTAGGAGGTGTTGCTATTTGTACTTCTCTCCAATTAAGGTGGGTAAATTTTCCATATTTCTAATTAGGAATGCATGCTAGATTTGAATGGAAAGAATGATGCATGAAAAAGATTAATAAGAGTACACATTTAATTGGAAAAATGACCTATTGATTGATTGAAATGTTGATATGCAATTGTTTATGGTTCTATTATTAAAATTCAAGTTGTGTGCGAAATGATTATGGCTATGGATCGTGTAAGGAAAACTTCCTTATTAACATTAAAAATTATATGCAAGAATTAGTAGTTTGACAATGTCGCTTTATGTGCTTAAATGGACTTTCGTTATGACGTTGTAATGAATGAATTAGAATGTAATTGGAGTGTTTTGTGAAATGAATAAAAACAGAAAATTGGTGTAGAGATTAGTGAAATTAAAATTAGATAAGAAATGTCGAAAAAGAAATGTGTTAGTAGTAGTATATAAATTCAACCAAATTGTATGGTAGATATGTGTTAATTATTGGGAAAAATATATTTAATCATTGAAAAAAATTATTTTTATATACTGGAGTATAATTCATGATGGGATAATTAATCTGGAATTTTTACAGCATGTTAGTAAGAGCAAATTGAAATGAGAACTTGATGAACATCGAAATGTTTTACTAAACAGAGAGGGTTAATTTAAGTAGACTTCGAGTTGTATCTATGACAACCCGAGCCTATAGCTCGAGTGGTCGGGATGCTTTTGATTGCGACAGTGTTCTGCGGCTCTCAGAGGTTGAGGGTTCGAATACCGTAAGCACCATACATTTTTGTTTTGTGAAAACTAGAGTAACCGCAGCCGAGAGCACTTAATGCTCTCAGCTCCCCCTTTTAACGCATAGCGCGTTCGGCCTAATGGCCTGTGCCTTCGGTTGGTTTCCCTGTGGTCGCTGGTTCGATCCTTGGTCTCGGCTGTGTTGTGCTGTGGGAAAAAATTATTTTTTTTGGGGTTTTGATGATTGGAAAATTATGAAAAAAATATGATTATTATCCTAAAAATATGTGGGCTTTATAAAAAATAAATTGGGGATTATTTAAATGCAATGGAGTATATTTTGAGACCAAAAGTATAATTTAGAACTATGGTTCTAAATTATACCTTGTAAAAGGACTTGAAATGGAATATTATGAAAGAAATATGAATGAGAAAGGAATTATGGGAAGTGATGTGAATTATTCTCATTGGAGAATAGTGCGACAAATTATAGAATGTAAATATTCATCTTTGATCGTATAACTAGTGATGTGGTTTTTAATGTGAAAATAACATTTCATGAATTACATGATGAATAATTGAATTCCATGTATAGTTATGGACTATTGAACAATTTAGAAATCATGATTGGAAAAGGGAAATATTTTTGAGTATGACAACTCAACATGTGAACTTATGAATCGAAATTGAAAATTAGAGTATAGCCAAAACTCACACCGGCAAGTGAAAAATGATGAATTATGATTATTGACATTGAAAAGACCAGGTTTGGGTCATTGTGAAATAAGACCGGTAGTAGTGAGGGGGCTAACTCTAGAGCTTTGATTTTGGTCATGATTTCATTAGAATTAAGGATTAGTTACATAGTGAAGATGTGATGAAAGTAAGAGAAAAACATTGAGTATGAGGGCCATTGGATTGGCGGCGAGAGCGTATCCCAGGATGTCCCATGTTGAGTCATGATAGGGCGTGGATACTGCTCCAGAGTACCGTCCCGATGGCGACGCTCGTGGGGTGTTTGACGACTGCGGGTGGTGTCATGTCTATGGTAGGAGCTGAATTACCACAGGATGCCTGCATGATGAGTCATGTGTCAGTGTGTTGGGATTCCCTCCAGGGCACCTAGACATGAGTTCGTATGTCAGAAAACATCTAGGATACTTACCATAGTTACAGTAGTAGATTAAGTCATGACGAGAGATCGAACCCTACAACGATGAAGTACGATTAAGGGCTTGCCCTCGGACCTATGTAGTATGGGATGCATTGAATCCGAACAAGTATGCATTAGTGTCATGTAATATAAATAATTGCATTAAGGACTAAGTGCACAATCACAACACGACATCATTAGGGTATTCCCTTTAGTTTGATATGTGACAAGTTTGTGTTTGTTAAATATGGAAAATGAGTTATACTATTTCCGGCATAGAGAGGATAGCCGTGTATAATGTTCGTCGGTTGAATAAACTGACGTACCTACAGTTTTGTATGCAGGGTAATGACATGATAAAGGTTAAAGAGGAACAGATGCCTAGAGATTATTCAAAGTTGTTGTACATTTATTTAAATGTTGTAAATTTACTTCCGCTGTGCAATGTAAAGTATAATGTTTTTCATGTAACTCTGATGTAAAGTGAAAAGTTCAAATTTCCTTATAAAATTGTATTAAATGAAGTGGAAAGATCCTGTGGAATCTCGAATTCAGTGTATTTTGGAATTCGGGGCATTACACGACTGTTCACTAAGCATCAGTCGGCTGTACTGCGGAGCTTCTAACAAATGTTTTGATGCAAAATTAAGGTTCTTCATTCCAATGTTTCATCCTCACAGTTATGGATTAGTCTTGAGTAAGTCTGGAATCCATTTCATTTTGTTGCTTTTAGGCTGTTTCCTATGGAAAAGAGAAAAGAAGTATAAATTACCAAAGATAGAGAATTTAATTGTTTAATTGCATTCAGATTATTGATCCAAAATGTGGACATTAATAGATTTATCAAATACCCCCAAACTTAGCTTTTGCTTGTCCTCAAGTAAAAATTAAAACTAAAACTACAAGCATCGCAAGATCACCTTAACCCTTCCAACATTTACCTCAGAGAACTTGCTACTTTTAGTATCAAGATTAGAACAAGCATTAAGATAGGCCTAAAAAAACTATTTTAGTTCAAATGTTAATCACTTATTCAAAGGACTACTCAACTTGAACATCAATAAGTAGGGTGGCCAATGCCTATGCAACATAATCATGATTAAGGTAGCAAGCTCAACTATATTTCAACTCCAAAATCTCACCATGGCATACACTCCCAAAAAAAAAAAATAGCTCACATTAACATGGGAAGTTCAAATTAGATCTCTTGACTTGAATGAAATGAAACCATATGCTTGATCTTGCTACTACATCTTCACACCATTGATTTGCACAATACTTGGATCAAAAGATCTTATATAGGTTGTAGTGGGGCCATGGGTGAGGATTTAAACAATTAAGGGAAAAAGGAATACAAAATTTCTAAAGAATAGTAGAGCAACTTGTATTGTTCTATGAGATTATATTACTACCATTTTTTTTATTTTTTTTTTCAAGCAATCATGAGGCCATATATCAAAGGCCTATACTTTATTTCTACCAACACCTCTCAACCACCCACAACTCAGCAATTTTCATTTATTTGATGAACAACTTTTCATATTTCTTATGACAAATCCTCCAACTTTTTTTTTTCTTTCAAACCCCTCACCTTGACATACCACATCTCTTTACAATTTTTGCTCTACTAACTCAATAGATATAGGTAAGGTAACCTATTTATCTAGGCATGGTTAAGGATGATGTGTCTTACAAAAAGAAAGCTTTTATAGGCTTCAAAGGGGTAACTAGTGAATAATTGATGTTGGGTAGGCTATTTGTCTTTAGTGATAGATTCTTAGGTGCCTTAATCACTTCCAAGTTTTCATGCAAAATCCAAAATAAGTTTCGAAAAGTAACAAAAACAAGTTCTAGTTCATCTAAAGAATGTAGATACATGTAGTCAACTGAGATCTTCAAGTGTATGACTCTCTCAAGAATATATGTTAGGCTCAAAACTCACAATTTGTGTATTTAAGTTTACTCATAGTTGAACTTGCGATTCTCTTTCATAATTCGTCGAATTGACATGGCCAAGTGAGTAAAAGTTTCAAGTATGATCCATATGATAAGTTATTAACATTTTTAAAGATAAAGATCACAATTAATACTTGTTCTCCACTATCTACTTATAGTAACTGAGCTCATGTTCTCATCATTGTTGTTAGAACGTTTTTTTTTTTTTTTACACATAATAAAAAGACTCTAAATGTGAATAAATACCCCCAAACTTAGATGGAACATTGTCCCCAATGTTTGAAACAAAAACTTAAAATGGGCATGTGTCACCATCCAGTTTGAAGGAAAGAAAATGAATAAAGAGATGAATCTAGAAATGAATAAAGAGAAAAGTGTAAGAACTTCCCTGACAATTGGGTTGCCTCCGAATAAGCGCTGCGTTTCTTGTCTTCAGCTAGACTTGACGAGTTTATGCAATGTATTGAATAGTTTGAAGAGTTATATCTTCCTCTCGCGGCTCAAAACTCATCTCAATATAAGGTTTCGCCCTATGCCCGTTCACCTTGAATGTTTGATTTTTCTCTTTGCTATGAACCTTCAAAGCTCCATGTGGGGAAACCTTTGTAACAATGTACGGACCGTACCATCTTGACATAAGCTTGCCTGGAAAGAGTCGTAATTTCGAGTTGTATATCAATACCTTCTGTCCCTCATGAAACTCCTTCCTTGCTAGTTGTTTATCATGATATATCTTGGTCCGTTCTTTGTACAACTTTGCATTCTTATATGCATCATGCCTCAATTCTTGAGCTCATTCAGCTGCAATCTTCTTTTGTCACCTGCTTGTTTCATATCAAAATTGAACTTTTTAATAGCCCAATAAGCTTTGTGTTTCAAATCCACCGGAAGATGACATGCTTTTCCAAAAACCAGATGATATGGTGACATGCCAATGGGCGTCTTGAATGCAGTTCTGTATGCCCACAATGCACCATTCAAGCGTAGCGACCAATCCCTTCTGCTTGTATTTACGGACTTTTCCAAAATGCTTTTGATTTCTCTGTTGCTAATCTCCACTTGCCCACTAGTTTGAGGATGGTATGGAGTACCCACTTTATGTGTAATCCCATACTTCTTCATCAAAGAAGCAAATGGAAAATTATTGAAGTGGCTACCTCCATCACTAATTATTGCTCTTGGTGTACCGTACCTGGTGAAGATGTTATCTTGTAAAAACTTGACAACAACTTTGTGATCGTTAGTTTTTGAGGGGACAGTCTCGACCCATTTAGACACATAATCCACACCCACGAGAATATATAAATAACCAAGTGAGTTAGGAAAAGGACCCATGAAGTCGATTCCCCATACATCAAAAAGCTCGATTACTTGATTATTTTTCAGTGGCATTTGATTTCTGGAAGAGATGTTGTCTGTCCTCTGGCATCTATCACAAGTCTTGCAAAAAGAAAAAGCATCTTTGAATACATTAAGCCAATAAAAACCAGATTGTAATACCTTAAGTGTTGTTCTTTTTGTCCCAAAGTGTCCTCCACATGCAAATTGGTGGCAATGTTGCAGGATACTCATTTGCTCTTTTTCTGACACACATCTTCTTACAATTTGATCAGGACAGAATTTGAACAAGTAAGGATCATCCCAATAATAGTGCTTACACGTGGCCACCAACCGCTTTCTTTCTTGACTCATCATACCTGGAGGAAAAACATGAGCAGTGAGATAATTGACAATATCTGCATACCATGGAAGTTGTATATTTATTTCAAATAAGTGTTCATCTGAAAAGTTTTCATTCAGTGGGGGCACATTTCTCTCTTCATCATGCAGTAACCTGGACAAGTGATCTGCAACAACATTGTCACTCCCCTTCTTGTCTCTAATTTCAAGATCAAACTCTTGAAGCAAAAGCACCCATCTGATCAACCTAGGCTTAGTATCCTTTTTTGCAAACAAAAATCTCAAAGCAGCATGGTCAGTGAAAATAATGACTTTAGATCCAATCAAATATGATCTAAACTTCTCTATAGCAAAAATGACAGCTAACATTTCTTTTTCAGTAGTGGAATAATTAAGTTGTGCATCATTTAAAGTTCGAGAAGCATAGTAAATAGCATGGGGTACCTTATTTATTCTCCGACCTAAAACAGCTCCCAAAGCGTAATCACTTGCATCGCACATAATCTCGAAAGGACGGGTCCAATCTGGTGTCATGATGATGGGTGCGGAAATGAGAAGATTTTTCAATGTAACGAAAGCATTCGTCCACTCTTCTGTCCATGCAAACTCAACATCTTTAGCTAACAATCCACAAAGGGGTCTGGAGATCTTGGAAAAATATTTTATAAATTTTCTATAAAATCCTGCATGTCCAAGAAAACTCCTTACACCCTTGACTGTAGTAGGAGGGGGTAGCTTCGATATGATGTCAATTTTTGCCTTGTCCACCTCGATGACTTTTTTGGACACCACATGTCCTAAGACAATGCCTTGTTATACCATAAAATGGCACTTTTCCCAATTCAGTACTAAATTGCATTCTTCACATCTCTTAAGCACGAGCTGCAAATGGTTAAGGCATTCATCAAAACAAGATCCAAAATTACTGAAATCATCCATAAATACCTCGATGAACCTCTCCACCAAGTCTGAAAATATACTCATCATGCATCTCTGAAATGTAGCTGGTGCGTTGCACAATCTAAAAGGCATCCTCCTGTATGCAAAAGTACCAAAAGGTCATGTAAAAGTGGTTTTTTCTTGATCTTCTGGAGAAATAGCAATTTGATTATAGCCACTATAACCATCTAAAAAACAATAATGACTATATCCTGCTAATCTTTCTAACATTTGATCAATAAAAGGAAAAGAGAAGTGATCTTTCCTGGTTTTGTTATTCAGCTTCCTGTAGTCAATGCATACCCTCCAACATGTGGTCATCCTTGTAGGAATAAGCTCATTCTCATCATTCTTTACCACTGTGACTCCACTTTTCTTAGGCACTACATGTATAGGACTCACCCATTTGCTATCTGAGATAGGGTAGATGATGCCAACATCTAGTAGCTTAAGGACCTCTGTTCTCACTACTTCCTTCATGTGTGGATTAAGATTTTTTTGTGCTTCCCTGCTAGGTTTTGCATTGTCTTCAAGAAGTATTTTATGCATGCACTTGGATGGACTTATTCTCTTGATGTCTGCAATGGTCCATCCTAATGCACCATTGTGTTCTCGCAATACTCTCAATAGCTTCTCTTCTTCCTGCATACTCAAGTTTGCAGCAACTATCACAGGTAACGTCTGGTTTTCACCCAAGTATGCATACTTCAAGTGTTCAGGTAGCTGCTTTAGCTCCACGTCTGGTGCCCTGGTAATTGAAGAAACAAAAGTGTTATTAGACACAAGATTTTCAAACACAGGTACAAACTTACCTGAATATGATTTCGGAGTTTCAAGGTAGTGTACTGTCTCTGTAATCCTCCAATCAGTATCATCATATCCATGTCCAACTCGAGATAGTGTTAGAGAGTGTGTAATTGTTGCTTGTAATGGATCGATGCTATGTACCTGAAATGTTTGGTCAACAATCTCCTGAACCACATCAATATTATAACATTCATGATCATCGTGTGGTAATTTTAGTGCATCAAACATTTTAAACTCAATCTTTTCACCATTTATTTTCATACTTATACTGCCCCTTTTAACACAAATTTTTATATCAGCAGTACTCATGAAGGGTCTACCTAAGATGATAGGTAAAGAAGATGGCATTGAAGAGTCTTCCATATCCAAAATAAAAAAATCTGCATGCAAAATGAAATCATTTACCTGAACTAAGACATCTTCTAAAATACCTCTAGGTCTCTTGATGCTGCGATCAGCCAATTGCAAAGTGATTGATGTTGGTTTGAGTTTCCCCAATACTAGTTCTTCGTAAACAGAGTATGGAAGAAGATTGATGCTTGCCCCCAAATCTAACTGTATCTTTTCAAAGAAATGCTCACCAACCCTGTAAGGAATGGTAAAACTACCTGGATCCTTCAATTTAGGAGGTAATTTCCTCAACAATACCGCACTCACTTCCTCTGTTAGAGCCACATTCTCCCAAACCTGAAACGTTCTCTTGTGAGTACAGCATTCTTTCAAAAATTTCGCATAGGAAGGAATTTGTTTAATAGCATCAAGTAGGGGAATATTGATTTCTACCTTCCTGAGAGTTTCAAAGATATCAAGTAAATATTGTTCTTTCTTTTGCTTGACTAACCTTTGAGGTAATGGTGGCAATACTACCCTTTCTTTGTCACTTACCTTGTTGGAACCCAAAGATTTTGCTGGTTGTGTGTTCCTAATTTCGATTTTGTCTGATTCGTCCACATTTGTTCCAACCTTGCTGTCGATTATCTTACCACATCTTAGGGTTGTCACCGATTTGAGTTGTTCTTCTCCTCTAGGGTTTGGTATGGTTTGTGATGGGAGTTCTCCTGCCTTTCTTTCACTTAAGTCCTTGGTGATTTGACCAATTTGGGTCTCCAATTTCTGAATGGCCTGCCCTTGTTGGTTGCTTGTTTGATGTTGCTGTTGGAGTAATTGAAGAACGGTGGATTCGAAATCCAACTTCTTCTGTTCTTGAACTGGCCAATCAAACCCATTCCCGATCTAGAATTGCCGCGCATGCCCTTGTGCGATTTGAGTGCCTTGATTGTTTTGATTATTGTTCCATGAGAAATTTGGATGGTTTCTCCAACCTGGGTTGTACGTGTTCGAGAAGGGGTTGTTCTTGGGTGGATACACTCCCTGTCCTACGTAGTTTGCGTGCTCCTGATCTGTGAAAGAAGACATTGGACATGCATCAGTTGTATGATCAGAATGAGAACAAATTGCACAAATTTCTTTTGCTTGGTTTTTTATGTCACCTAATGTCGAAATTGTATTAACAAGCATATCAATTTTTTTGTTCATGGTTACCATTTCTAATTGCATGTTATTACTAGTAGAAATTTTGTAAACTCCCTGTTTCTTCGAAAAACCCCTTCCCCTTGTTGAGAATTGTTGTGAGTTCTCGCTGAGTTCTTCGAATAGCTCGATGGCCTCCTCACCACTCTTCCTCATCAAGATTCCATTGCAAGCTGAATCTACAATTGCTTTGTTAGTGTCATTTAAACCCTCATAGAATGCTTATACCTGATCATCCTTAGGCATGTTGTGCGTAGGACACTTGAGAAGTTTGTTCTTAAAGTCCTTCCATGCCTCGAAGAACAAATCACCTTCTTTTTGTTGGAAGAGTTGAATTTCCCTTTTTAGTTGTTTGGTTTTCTGGGCTGGAAAAAATTCCTTCAAGAACTTTGTTGCTAATTGCTCCCATGATTGAATTGATCCTGGTTCCAAAGAATTATACCACAATTTAGCATTAAGTTTTAATGAAAATGGAAACAAAATTAACATGATTTGTTCTGGGGTAAGCCCTTGGACGCTTTGCGTTATGCAAAGATCAAAGAAATCTTGCAAGTGGAGATGAGGATCCTCGTCTAGTTTGCCACTAAAGTGGGGAACCATGCTGAGTAATTGAGGTGATAGGTGCATATTCCCTGTGACATTTGGTTGAGAAACTATGCAAGAAAGTTGCTCAATATTCTTAGGAGTGAATTTGTCCTGCATTGGTACTCGATTTGGTACTTCCTCACCCATTGTTGCTTTTGGAATGGTTCGCGGTACAGTCGACTTACTCCTTAAAGACAGTCGACTGAACTGACTTAGTCTGTGCAGAGTGTGCTATATCTCTTGGTCAATAGGTAGTAGCTTGGGATGAAGTGATCGTCTCCCATGCATACACCAAAATCATGTAGCCTCTAATAGGACGGTTCCTAAAAGAAAATATTTATAGTTTTCAGTAAATAAGTAATCGAAAATTTTATTGATTTGCAAGTAAAAATACTAAACAGTCCCCGGCAGCGGCGCCAAAAACTTGTTGATGACTCAGTTATCTAAATGAATAGATAATCTAAACACAATGTTAAAACCTCGCAAGTGTACAAATCGTTTACAGAAGCGTAGTGAAAAGCAAGGGTCGATCCCACAGAGATTGTAGTAAATAACTTACTAATCAATAAAACAGAGTGCTTGTTATAAAGTTTTGTCTGAACGGAAGAAAAAGATTAAAATCTAGATCAAGTAGTTCTCAATTTGGTTAATTTGAATCACAAAAATATCTATTGAATTAGTCGGGCTTGATTTCCACCTATAGTCAAGAATGCTAGATCTCCTTCTACACTACTCTGATCACTCATGTTTATTCATTTAAGAGTATGGTATCTACTCCTTAAATTAAAGATTTCTCTAGGCTAAGAATTAGGCATGGTATCTACTCTAATTCCTTTCTCTCCTTAAGTGTTTAGCATGATATCTACTAAGTTGCACTTGAAGAAAGCATAGAAACGGTGGAAATTAACAAACACTCAAAGATCTAGAAGTTGGTATCAAATCTAGATCCTCCAAGTTGATTAAACCAAAGAACCTAACAGATTCTTGTGTTACTAGTTATGAGCATAAAACTTGATCATCTCAATTACTCATATAACAACTTCAATTTTATAATAAGCAAACTTGATAACTCAACTTTGGTTGTGTTTAACCACGGCATATCAAAGGAGCAATAGAGTGATATAGAATATTCATTCAATAAATAAGTTGAGTCAACTACACTTGAATAGTAAAGATATCAAGCAATCAAATACTGCTTATTATAAATTTGATCAAGAACAACCAGGTTTAATCAATAAGTGATAGGAGTAATGCTTTAGAAGATTTGTAAACATTACATGACTAAGCTTTCAATCTGCCCAACATTAATTTAGTTTCACATAATCCAACTTTTATTGACTAACAATTTTGAATACATGACTCTAACAATTATAGCAACTCAAGAACAAAAACTAGAGAAAGAAGTAACACTGATTTGTATGACGATCAGCTTTGGGGCCGATCAGCTGTGCAGTCGACTTGCTCTCCTCCTCTTCAAGTGATACTCGATCTCCTCCTTCCTATCTCAAGTTCTCAATCCCTCCTTCCACACTTTTAGACTGTGTATTCCCCCCTTTTTATAGCTTCTTTTGTCCCCATCTGCATATCTCAAGTTCCAGATTTCAATCTCCTCAAATATCGGATGTGGATTGAGTCAAATCCTCTTCATTAACTGCCAGACCAGATCTCTAGTTTGATTTTTGGGAAGTTGTTATTTGCAGCTATATAATATTTGTTTCCTGGATTTTGACAACTCAATCTGATTTGTTTTGCAGATAAGATGAGGGTGTATCTCAACTGTGCTTGTCTCTAGCTCCCGTTCAAATTCTTTCTTTTTGATGTGCTGTGAAGAAGGATTCTTTTGTGCAGTCTCCATAGAGCTTGTGCATGTTCAATAATTTCTTGTGACTGGGTTGTATTTGTTCAGCTGATACTATAGTCTCACAGAACTAGAACGCCAGCTCAGTCGACTGTTGACTAAAGATCAGTCGGCTGTTCTGCGAACTGTGGAAACTCACCCAGTCAGCTCAGTCGATTGTTAACTAAGCATCAGTCGGCTGTTCTGCGAATTGTGGAAATTCAAACCCAGTCAGTTCAGTCGAATGTTGACTAAGCATCAGTCGGCTGTTCTGCGAATTGTGGAAATTCAAACCCAGTCAGTTCAGTCGATTGTTGACTAAGCATCAGTCGGTTGTACTGTGAAGCTTCTAACAAATGTTTTGATGCAAAATTAAGGTTCTTCATTCCAGTGTTTCATCCTCACAGTTATGGATTTGTCTTGAGTAAGGCTTGAATCCACTTCATTTAGTTGTTTTTAGTCTGTTTCCTATGGAAAAGAGAAAAGAAGTATAAATTACCAAAGATAGAGAATTTAATTATTTAATTGCATTCAGATTATTGATCCAAAATGTGGACATCAACAGATTTATCAGGTGACAGGAAAGGCACGATATAGGAGATGATCTGAGGTGTTGTGAATCATCATGGGGGTCTTGAACCCGACTATGTGATTAGCTAGATCTGTCTTGAACTGCGGAGGTTGGAAGTTTCTCGGGATGGGGGCTTCGAGGATTCGGGCGGAAAAGGGGGGTCGGGACGGTTGATGACCCCGACCGAGCTATGCCCCATTCTCGCCCATCCAAGCAAGATGGTACTCCATGTCTTGGCGCCGTCTTCGGATGTCGTCCTACCGATTTTCAGATCTGGTCGAACCATGGGATTCTTCTTCTCTGGAGTCTTCGACTTGTTCTTCGCCTGGGCATCATCTGTCTCGGACTCCTCCACGGAGTGCTCGCAAGACTTCAGCATGGAATTCATTGAATTTGGCACAGGTGATGGGACTGTCTCTGTCGTGGCCATTAGGGTGTCGACGATCTCTTGGGGAACGGCTACCTCGTTGGCCTCGAGACCGCTGGACGCTGCGACTCGAAGCAGGGTTCGAGAGTGCGGCCTTGCCACTGTGTTGGTTTCAGAGGTCCTCTTGGTTGGACCGATTGATTTTGATGTCTTGGAGGTCGCCCACCACAAGTTGATCGACCAGTCCTCTGGTGGAGCGGGATGTGCTCAGAGCCAATCTCTGGGGATTCTCATCCCACTGTCTCCACGAACCTTGGGTGGTGGAGGGGCTTCAGACCGGTGGGGGGGGGGGGGACTGAAGGTCCCGCAGCAATGGACTTCTTAGTTCGGGGAGCCATGGGAGCGAGTGGCTTTGGATTGAGACTTGGGTCGAAGATAAGATTGATTTACAGTTTTCACAGACGGTGCCAATCTGTTGTGGTCTTTTTCTTGGGCATGCGGGAGCAATAGATAATGTGAGTTCTTAGTTTTGAGGAAACCGCATTCTTCTCTCCGGTGTCGGGTGGATATTGGATGAGTAGGACGATCAATGGCTGCTCCACAGGCATGCAGAATAAAGCCTGAAACACCGGGAGTATTCCCAGCGATAGACTGTAATACCCCATACTTGAGGAGTATGTATATACATATGTGGCCTATGGTTGTGGTAGTGTGTGGTTAGAGCCTGTAGAAAGAATGAATTAATTACTATGGGGTCATGGTGTTCATGGTAGGTGGTGGTGAGTAGTCCCACATGGAAGGTGAGTTAGGATTGTGTGTGTACATAATAGTTCCCTAAGATCAAGGGGTACCTACAAGTCATAAAACCTTTCGTGAGGCTAGCCTGAGGTGGGTCATTGTTAGAATTTATTTTTCGCGTGTGTATACGTGTAGTCACGTGTACAACTGAGCTGAGCTCGGAGCATTACAAATGGTATCAAAGCCGACTTTCGACACCGATTGTGGGTAAGAGTGTGTGAGGTTTACACCTGGATGAGGACAGTACGCTGGTACAGAGACCAGGGGAAGTACGCTAGCAGGGTACTCCATTCCACATCGGCTAGAAAGGCAATCCTGTATCAACTTGCGGGTCCTGGGCTCAGTGAGGACGCTGAGATTTCAAGGTGGGGCGTATGTAATACCACGTACTTGAGGAGTATGTATATATATGGTATGTATATACATGTGTGGCCTATAGTTGTGGTAGTGTATGGTTGGAGCCATTAGAAAGAATGAATTAATTGGTATGGGGTCATGGTGTTCATGGTAGGTGGTGGTGACTTAGTCCCACATGGAAGGTGAGTTAGGATTGTGTGTATATATATAATAGTTGCCTAAGATCAAGGGGTACCTACAAGTCATGACACCTTTTGTGAGGCAAGCCTGTGGTGGGCCGTTATTAGAATTTGTTTTTCGCGTGTGCGTACGTGTAGTCGCATGAGTAGCTGAGCGGAACTCGGGGCGTTACACAGACCCTCTTATGCTTAACTTAGAAAGCAACTATTTTGTGGTAAGGATTCTGTGGAGAATGAGTCATTACCTGCAGCTGTACAGTAGTCACTGTAGTTATAGGTCCGGGGAGAAATCCCTTTGATCCTGAATCTGTGATTGATTAGCCCCGTAATTTTAGGGGAGTGCGGTTACGACGTAACCGATGGATCGCCCTACGCGAACGACGGGTGACTCACCGGGGCGTGCGAATGGTTTACGGAAAGCCCCTGGATCTGTTTGGCCTATGGCAAGTTAATTGCTTCGTGATTCGTGCCAGAATCAATGGTGGAGATCACTTACAATTTTTCCCATATCACTATGCAAGTATTTATTGAACTCTCACAAGTAGCCCTTCCAAATTGATTATCGTGTCGTGAGCTTTATTCATAGCCCATGTTCAACTTGTATATCATTTGTAAACTATAGCGATTAAGTAGTCTCATTATTTGGTCCTTTGTATTGTCAAATTTTGAGTCACTCTATTTGCCTTCCGTCGATTCGAAGCCCATAGAAAGATCATAAACTTCATCGTCACTGCATACATAGCATTAACACGAATTATATATATATATATATATATGGTAATGCTCCATTGAAAATGCTAAGGCCGTTGTTTGAAACAACGGCCTAGGTTATAATGCATTATAACCTAGGCCGTTGTTTCAAACAACGGCCTAGGGTCGTTTTCACGTTTTCACAGACATTTGCGTTTTCAACTGAGCATTACCATATATATATATATATATATATATATATATATATATATATATATATATATATAGGGAAAGCTTCGGTTGAGCACTACTCTAGTGCTCACCGCTTGTGAACACTAGGCCTTCGGGCGTTCATATCGAAAATCCGAACCGTTCACATAGATCTACACATCTAAATTAGTCTAAATATGTAAAGTCAAATCATTTGAAATTCATTTGCCCATTCATTGAAGTGTTACAAAATTGTATGGCTAAAAATCATTGTTTTATAGTCACATGATGGATGGGCAAATGAATTTCAAATGATTTGATTTTACATATTTAGACTAATTTATATGTGTAGATCAATGTGAACGGTTCGGATTTTCGATATGAACGCCCGAAGGCCTAGTGTTCACGCGGTGAGCACTAGAGTAGTGCTCAACTGAAGCTTTCCCTATATATATATATATATATATATATATATATATATATATATATATATATGATATGGCTAAAAATAGGATTAAATCGGGACCGTTCACAACAGACACAAATCTTAAATCTCAGGGGTAAAATGGTAATTTCACCTACAAACGGGTCTGAAATGGGAACTGGGTCTTTCTTCAAGACCCAATAACCCACGAACGGATCCACCTCAACTGGGTACGGGTCCCAACCTGAAACACACCCTGTCCCGCAAGATAAAATCAAGGTATCTGATTAATCCTAATCAACGGCCCTGATTCACATCTATCTTTTCACTGGGGATTAGGGATTACATTCCTTATCTGATTACGGGGATTATATTCCTTATTAGATCACGGGAATTACATTCCTAATCTGATCCCTAAGGCGACTATAAATACCCCCTATCCACCACCGTTAAGAGGTAATCATTCTTTTGCCAATTTACGCTCTCATAATCATTTCTGATTACTGACTAGAGCGTCGAAGGGTGCGTCGCCGGGATCAACCCCGGTGTCTCGCACTTTTTGCAGGTGAACGGCGGGAGTCAGCAATCAAACTCTGGCAGAACAGGTTAGGTGTTTGCTATTCAGGTTTTCCAAGAATCGACAAATACTATCTGTTTACCCCCACACCAGATTTAGCAGTAACAGATTGGCGCCGTCTGTGGAAAATCAAACGAATGGCAGCCTCCCCTCTTCCCGTTGGTCAGATCTTCTCCAGCCATGCCACCTAGGAAAGTAAAATCCAGAGGGTCCAACCGTGGACCCAATCCTGTCGAACAACAACAGGAAGCACCTCTCCAACCCGTTCAGCAACAAGGGCAACTTCCTCCTCAAGCTGAAGACCCTCTCCAGCAGAACCAACTCCCTCCTCAGAATCTCCAACCCCCTCGGGGTCCAACTGGGCCTCAGAATGCCGGTGCGGGGGGCTCGCGTCCCAATCCTCAGAAACAACCTCTCCATCAGGACCGCATCTCAATACACAACCCCTCTTCCGATTTAATGGCCTCCCACAATCTCCAAGCTTCCGACCTCCGCAATACCATCCTCAATCGGCAGAAGGATGAGGATCTTCGCCGCCATTTGGATGAAAAGTGGGCCCGAGAGGGAGCCTCCCGCCAACAATGTCCAAATGAGTGATCTCCTTATCGCCGAGACTACAGAAGGTCCCCTACTCGAAGAGGGCGAAGGGAGTCCCCTCAGCGTCATCGGCAGAGAACTCATTCTCCAGTAAGCCGAGCCACACATAGGGACTGCCAAGCTGGAGAGGCACCAGTCACAAGGGCAGATCTTCAAGACTTCCAAGCGACAGTCTTACGGGCCCTCAACATCACCCTAAAGAACGACCAGAGGCCACCTACTCATGAGCCAACTAGGAGCCACCGCCTTCACACTCCCGGTCCTCGTCCATCTCCAAGCTATCATCGCCGCAGTCCCAGCCCACTCTCGTACGAAGATGAGTCCCGGGGCTCGGCAGGGTATGATCAAAGAGAAGACTCGGTCTACCGCCGTCTCCACGAGATGGAGAGGCGCCTCGGCCGAATTGACAGGGAAGAAGAGCAACGGGCAACAAACCTCCGCCCGAGCAGACCTCCATTCTCCCGCACCATCATGGAGGCCCCCATCCCAGAGAACTTCAAGCCGCCTCACTTCGAGTCGTATACCAGGGAGTCAGACCCCGCGATTCACATAGAGAGTTTCAAAATTCTCATGATGATCCACCATGCTTCAGACGCCCTCCTCTGCAAGATCTTTCATGCCACGTTGAAGGGGCCTGCAAGAGAATGGTACTCTCGACTCGCCCCGGCCTCCATCTTTTCATTCGATCAGTTCGAAGGGCTCTTCCTTACTCATTTCGTGGGTAGCCGCCAGGCCGAGAAAACAAGTGTATCCCTGGTGACCCTCAACCAAGAAAAGGGTGAACGCCTAAGGGATTACGTTCGATGCTTCACCGTCGAAGCCCGGTCCATTTCCTCCCTCAACCAATTAGTAGCCTCAGCCGCATTCGAGCGCAACGTCACTAATGCCAACCTCAGGGCGTCCCTTGCCAAGAAGCCTCCTCGGGACTTCTCAGAACTCCTACTTAGGGTGGAGAAGTACATACGAGCGGAAGAGGCTCTCAACCCCCCTACTCTTGAGGAGACATTTTCCGAAAACAAACGGAAAAGCACAAGCGAAGAGGGGTCCCAAAAATCCAAGAAGGACGGCAATGGCCAGCGCCGCCCGACTCCTCGTTTTGAGAAGTTCACCCCCCTCATTGCCAATATATCAGAAGTTCTTATGGAGGTGGACAAGGAAGGGCTACTCCGTGCTCCCCCTAGAATGAACACACCTGGAAAGAAGAGGAACAAGGATAAGTGGTGCCGCTTTCACAGGGACCATGACCACGACACGGATGATTGTCGGGCTCTCAAGGAGGAGATCGAAGAACTCATACAGCGGGGACACCTGACCAAGTTCGTCCAAAAAGATGGGGCTTAGCTTCCCCCTTGAGGAGCTAACAAACGAACGGAAAGGCCCACCGAGCTTCAAGCATCAGAACCTCCCAGCTCCTCTCAAGAGGTCTTCACCTTATCGTAGAAGTAGGATCTTGATTTTCAATAAGGCCGATGCTTGTAATCCGGCCAATAGCATGTAACAATGGCTCGCCCTATTGAAGCAGCCACTTAGTTTATTTCAATAAAACTTTAAGTTTTTTCATTGGAAATTGTTGCTCTTGCTTCATCTCCATCTCTCCGAGTCACGACTCGCTAAATAGTGAGTTCAGAGCCCAGCTTCTTCTATATAGCTGCTCCAGCAACTTACTAAGCTCTAACAACGAGTTCGGAGTCCAACACTTGGCTCGATTCCGCTTCAAATAACTTGTTCTTAAGCGAGTTAGGAGCGGTTCGCCATTCGGAATTGCTCCCACAACCGTTGAATCCCTCTAACGACGAGTTTGGAGTCCAACACTTGGCTCGATTCCGCTTTAAATAACTTGTTCTTAAGCGAGTTAGGAGCGGTTCGCCATTCAGAATTGCTCCCACAACCGTTGAATCCCTCTAACGACGAGTTTGAGTCCAACACCTGGCTCAATTCCGCTTCAAATAACTTGTTCTTAAGCGAGTTAGGAGCGGTTCGCCATTTGGAATTGCTCCCACAACCGTTGAATCCCTCTAATGACGAGTTCGGAGTCCAACACTTGGCTCGATTCCGCTTCAAATAACTTGTTCTTAAGCGAGTTAGGAGCGGTTCGCCATTCGGAATTGCTCCCACAACCGTTGAATCCCTCTAACGACGAGTTCGGAGTCCAACACTTGGCTCGATTCCGCTTCGGATAACTTGTTCTTAAGCGAGTTAGGAGCGGTTCACCATTCGGAATTGCTCCCACAACCGTTGAATCCCTCTAACGACGAGTTCGGAGTCCAACACTTGGCTCGATTATGCTTCGGATAACTTGCTCTTAAGCGAGTTAGAAGTGGTTCGCCATTCGGAACTGCTTCTACAACCGTTGATTCTCTCACTTAAATAACGAGTTCGGAGCTCACAACTCTCTCCTAGAGTTGCTCCTCTAACTCGTCTCCCAGATGGCTCTCTTCCAGAGTCGAGCTCTTCACTCCGCTTACCTCCAAGGCGAACCTCTTCTCAACGAGTTCGGAGCTCACAACTCCCTCCTAGAGTTGCTCCTCAAACTCGTATCCCAAATGGCTCTCTCCTAGAGCCAAGCTCTTCGCTCCGCTCACCTCCAAGGCGGACCTCTTCTCAACGAGTTCGGAGCTCACAACTCTCTCCTAGAGTTGCTCCTCAAACTCGTCTCCCAAATGGCTCTCTCCTAGAGCCAAGCTCTTCGCTCCGCTCGCCTTCGAGGCGGATCTCTTCTCAACGAGTTCGGAGCTCACAACTCTCTCCTAGAGTTGCTCCTCAAACTCGTCTCCCAAATGGCTCTCTTCCAGAGTCGAGCTCTTCACTCCGCTTACCTCCAAGGCGGACCTCTTCTCAACGAGTTCGGAGCTCACCACTCCCTCCTAGAGTTGCTCCTCAAACTCGTCTCCCAAATAGCTCTCTCCTAAAGCCAAGCTCTTCGCTCCGCTTACCTCCAAGGCGGACCTCTTCTCAATGAGTTCAGAGCACACAACTCCCTACTAGAGTTGCTCCTCAAAATCGTCTCCCAAATGGCTCTCTCCTAGAGCCAAGCTCTTCGCTCCGCTCACCTCCAAGGCGGACCTCTTCTCAACGAGTTCGGAGCTCACAACTCTCTCCTAGAGTTGCTCCACAAACTCGTCTCCCAAATGGCTCTCTCCTAAAGCCAAGCTCTTCGCTCCGCTCGCCTTCGAGGTGGACCTCTTCTCAACGAGTTCGGAACTCACAACTTTCTCCTAGAGTTGCTCCTCAAACTCGTCTCCCAAATGGCTCTCTTCCAGAGTCGAGCTCTTCACTCCGCTTACCTCCAAGGCGGACCTCTTCTCAACAAGTTCGGAGCTCACAACTCCCTCTTAGAGTTGCTCCTCAAACTCGTCTTCCAAATGGCTCTCTCCAAGAGCCAAGCTCTTTGCTCCTCTCACCTCCAAGGCGGACCTCTTCTCAACGAGTTCGGAGCTCACAACTCTCTCCTAGAGTTGCTCCTCAAACTCGTCTACTAAATGGCTCTCTTCCAGAGTCGAGCTCTTCACTCCGCTTACCTCCAAGGCGGACCTCTTCTCAACAAGTTCGGAGCTCACAACTCCCTCCTAGAGTTGCCACTCAAACTTGTCTCCCAAATGGCTCTCTCCTAGAGCCAAGCTCTTCACTCCGCTCACCTCCAAGGTGGACCTCTTCTCAACGAGTTCGGAGCTCACAACTCTCTCCTAGAGTTGCTCCTCAAACTTGTCTCCCAAATGGCTCTCTCCTAGATTCAAGCTCTTCGCTCCGCTCGCCTCCAAAACGGACCTCTTCTCAACGAGTTCGGAGCTCACAATTCTCTTCTAGAGTTGCTCCTCAAACTCGTCTCTCAAATGGCTCTCTCCTAGAGCCAAACTCTTCGCTCCGCTCACCTCCAAGGCGGACCTCTTCTCAACGAGTTCGGAGCTCACAACTCTCTCCTAGAGTTGCTCCTCAAACTCGTCTCCCAAATGGCTCTCTCCTAGAGCCAAGCACCTCCAAAGCGGACCTCTTCTCAACGAGTTCGGAGCTCACAACTCTCTCCTAGAGTTTCTCCTCAAACTCGTCTCCCAAATGGCTCTCTTCCAGAGTCGAGCTCTTCACTCCGCTTACCTCCAAGGTGGACCTCTTCTCAACGAGGTCGGAGCTCACAACTCCCTCCTAGAGTTGCTCTTCAAACTCGTCTCCCAAATGGCTCTCTCCTAGAGCCAAGCTCTTCGCTCCGCTTACCTCCAAGGCGGACCTCTTCTCAACAAGTTCGAAGCTCACAACTCCCTCCTAGAGTTGCTCCTCAAACTCGTCTCCCAAATGGCTCTCTCCTAGAGCCAAGCTCTTTGCTCTGCTCACCTCCAAGGAGGACCTCTTCTCAACGAGTTCGGAGCTCACAACTCTCTCCTAGATTTGCTCCTCAAACTCGTCTCCCAAATGGCTCTCTTCTAGAGCCAAGCTCTTCGCTCCGCTCGCCTTCGAGGCGGACCTCTTCTCAACGAGTTCAGAGCTCACAACTCTCTCCTACATTTTCTCCTCAAACTCGTCTCCCAAATGGCTCTCTTCCAGAGTTGAGCTCTTCACTCCGCTTACCTCCAAGGTGGACCCCTTCTCAACGAGTTCGGAGCTCACAATTCACTCATAGAGTTGCTCTTCAAACTCGTCTCCCAAATAGCTCTCTCCTAGAGCCAAGCTCTTCGCTCCGCTTACCTCCAAGGCGGACCTCTTCTCAACGAGTTCGGAGCTCACAACTCCCTCCTAGAGTTGCTCCTCAAACTCGTCTCCCAAATGGCTCTCTCCTAGAGCCAAGCTCTTTGCTCCGCTCACCTCTAAGGCGGACCACTTCTCAACGAGTTTGGAGCTCACAACTCTCTCCTAGAGTTGCTCCTCAAACTCGTCTCCCAAATGGCTCTCTCCTAGATCCAAGCTCTTCGCTCCGCTAGCCTTAGAGGCGGACCTCTTCTCAACGAGTTCGGAGCTCACAACTCTCTCCTAGAGTTGCTCCTCAAACTCGTCTACCAAATGGCTCTCTTCCAGAGTCGAGCTCTTCAGTCCGCTTACCTCCAAGGCGGACCTCTTCTTAACGAGTTTGGAGCTCACAACTCCCTCCTAGAGTTGCTCCTCAAACTCGTCTCTTAAATGGCTCTCTCCTAGAGCCAAGCTCTTCGCTCCGCTCACCTCCAAGGCGGACCTCTTTTCAACGAGTTCGGAGCTCACAACTCTCTCCTAGAGTTGCTCCTCAAACTCGTCTCCCAAATGGCTCTCTCCTAGATTCAAGCTCTTCGCTCCGCTCGCCTCCAAGCGGACCTCTTCTCAACGAGTTCGGAGCTCACAACTCTCTCCTAGAGTTGCTCCTCAAACTCGTCTCCCAAATGGCTCTCTCTTAGAGCCAAGCTCTTCGCTCCGCTCACCTCCAAGGCGGATCTCTTCTCAACGAGTTCGGAGCTCACAACTCTCTCCTAGAGTTGGTCCTCAAACTCGTCTCCCAAATGGCTCTCTCCTAGAGCCAAGCACCTCCAAAGCAGACCTCTTCTCAATAAGTTCGGAGCTCACAACTCTCTCCTAGAGTTGCTCCTCAAACTCGTCTCCCAAATGGCTCTCTCCTAGAGTCAAGCTCTTCGCTCCGCTCGCCACCAAACCGGACCTCTTCACTACGAGTTCGGAGCACAACTCTCTCCGAAAGTTGCTCCTCAAACTTGAGTATTCTCCAACTCATCTCTGAAGAGAACTAGTAGGTCTTCGAAATAGCTTCGGAACAAGGGTTCATACGCCCCAATCCGACCACCGTAGCACCGGGAACATCGAGAAAAACTCTCCATAGACCTCGGCACCCCTTCGCCGAGCGCTCTTGCCACCGACCATGTTACATGGAAAAAAGTAGACCTCGGCACCCCTTCGCCGAGCGCTCTTGTCACCGACCATGTTAATGGAAAAAAGTAAACCTCGGCACCCCTTCGCCGAGCGCTCTTGCCACCGATCATGTTACATGGAAAAAATAGACCTCGGCACCCCTTCGCTGAGCGCTCTTGGCACCGACCCCCAAACATGGAAAAAGCTCACTCCGCACTTTGGCAAACACTCGCCGAGCCCCTTCTTTACATATGTCGCCACGCCGAGGTATCTCTGCACCTCGGCAGGAGATCCCGAACCCCCCTGGACTTCGGCCTCCTTCTTAACACATATTTGGAGGGGGTCGGCAACATCGCCGAAGCAACTTGCCACCGGAGCTCAAAAAAGAAAAATTCTCTACCTCGGAATCCGTGCTCAAATGCGATCGACGGCTCAGATACAAGCAACCAAACAAACAACACAAAAAAAATTATTAAAGGGCTACACGGTCGGGTTTGGACCCGTTAAGGACCAAACCCAAACCCTTTCTCTCTCCTCCCCTTCTTCTCCAATGGTTTGGCGCCAAAACCAAAAGAAAAAAAAATCGCTCGTCATCTTCAAGCTACATCTTCAATGCCGAACTCACCCCTTCGTCGCCAACCTCCGATGAGCTCTTCTACCATGCTGAGCTCCTGCTTCTTCGCCGAGCCTTGCCATGGCATCAAGCTCCATCACCGAGCTCGGCCCCATCCACTTCCGACGAGCCTCTTCCGTCTTCTAGCTCCGTCGTCGAGCTTCCAAACCCAACACATCGACGAGCTCGAAACGTCCACCACTGCGTCGAGCTCGCCATCCCGAGCTCGCATCCAACACCACTGCGTCAAGCTCCCCATCCCGAGCTTGCATCCAACACCACCTTCACGAGCTCCCGACGTTGCCGAGCTCCGTCACCAAGCTCCGAAGCATCGAGCTCCAACTCCAATAGCGAGCTCCATTGAGATTCACCGCCGAGCTCCTCCCCCATCGTCGCAGAGCTCCACAACCACCTCAACGAGCTCCGAACGCCACCATCACAAACTCCGTCAGCTCCCTCGAGCGAGCTCTGCCGAACACTGAGCTCTGATGCCAAGCTCCCCCACAGCGTCGAGCTTCCCCTCACCGTGCTCTAACCTCTCTCCTGTCAACTCCAATGTCGAGCCTCATTCCAAGCTTCGTTGCCGAGCCCTCCACTTCGCGAGCTCGCCTTGCTGACCTCCACCACTTCTACTATCTCCGAGCACCTCTCACCTCGACGAGCTCCTTCAAAGCTCCAATGTCGAGTTTCGACCTCGACTCTAATGTCGAGCCTCATTCCAAGCTTCGTCGCCAAACCCAACTTCTCCGACATCGAACGTCAGTCGATGCCCATCCGCGTCGCGAGCACCTCAAGCTTTACTCCTCGCCGACCTCCGAAGACGAGCTCCCCCGTCGAGCTCCACTTCGCGAGCCTCTAGCGCTTCGAGAATGGAGAAGACGAAGGAGAAGGAAGAAGCAGAGAATGAAACGGAGAAGGGAGAAGCAGAGAATGAAACGAAGAAGAGGAGAAGAGAAAGTAAAGAACAGCAGTGAGAAGAGAGAAAAAAAAGTCAACAGTTGACTTTGCCACGTGGCGTCCACATAGACTTCGGCCACTTTTGCCGAGAACTCTTGCCACCGAGCATGTTATAGCAAAAAAATGACCTCCTCCTGATGCGTGCTCGCTTGATCATGATCAACGCACACGATCACGCCACGTCACCAGGTATTTACTTATTTATTTGTTTTAATTATTTAAAAATCCGAAAAAATATTTAAAAAATCGAAAAAATTAATTAAAGATTCTAAAAATAATTATTAATTCAGAAAAAATATTTTTAAATTCTGAAAAAAATAATTATTAAATTAGAATAAATAATTAATATTTTCGATAATTAATTATTTAATTCGGAAAATGAATAAAAAATTCAAAAAAATGAGAAAAAATTCAGAAAAAACTGAAAAAATTACCAAAAATCCAAAAAATTCTGAGAATATTTTTGGGTATTTTACAAGCCCAGAATAACACCGTTACACCCCAAGCAAGATTCCAAACTCCCTTAAGAACACCGATAAAATCCCGTACGTCATTAGAACAGTAAAACTACTCCTCAAAGACTGATCAAACTCAGTCTTCGGGAGTGGGGGGCTCGTGATATGGCTAAAAATAGGATTAAATTGGGACCGTTCACATCGGAGACGAATCTTAAAGCTCAGGGGTAAAACAGTAATTTCACCTACAAACGGGTCTGAAATGGGAACTGGGTCTTTCTTCACGACCCAATAACCCACGAACGGATCCACCTCAACTGGGTACGGGTCCCAACCCGAAACACACCCAGTCCAGCAAGATAAAATCAAGGTCTCTGGTTAATCCTAATCAACGGCCCTGATTCACATCTATCTTTTCACTGGGGATTAGGGATTACATTCCTTATCTGATTACGGGGATTATATTCCTTATCAGATCACGGGGATTACATTCCTAATTTGATCCCAAAGGCGACTATAAATACCCCTCATCCACCACCGTTAAGAGGTAATCAATCTTTTGCCAATTTACGCTCTCATAATTATTTCTGATTACTGACTAGAGCGTCGGAGGATGCGTCGCCGGGATCAACCCCGTTGTCTTGCACTTTTTGCAGGTGAACGGCGGGAGTCAGCGATGAAACTCCGATGGAACAGGTTAGGTGTTTGCTATTCAGGTTTTCCAAGAATCCACAAATACTATCTGTTTACCCCCACACCAGATTTAGCGGTAACAATATATATGGTGATTCAAATGATTTTAATTGTGTTACAATAGTATAGTTTAATTCTTAGATTTAATATTGTAAAAGTAATAAATTTCAATGTGTTAATTGTAGAGGCCTGGTCTGATTACTGCTTATGAATGCGACCCATTCCTGGTTATAGAAGGATAATTTTCTGTAGATTGTGAATTTAAAATGAAGTACTAGATTCTTGTCCTGCCATCTTGCCTGACATACTAATAGAATTTGAACCAGTTCCCAGTTGGAATTTAGAACTTTATACATGTAAATCGTAGCCTTCTGAGTATAGAACCCAGAACATCTGACGGGTTCGCATTCTGACTTGTTGATTGTGAGATATTCGGCTGTTAGTACTGTAACATCTAAAATTCCAGAATACTGCAGCTTGAGATTGTATGGCCTGATTAATTGATTGAAATAATAGGTTGTTAGAGGAATTAAGATCTGAGATTAACTAGAATGTTACTGGACATTGTTAGGAGTTCATTTATAATTTTTTGTGATTTATTAATGAACTTCCAGTGGAATTACATGTATGAGAACTTGACTCTAGGTTGCTACCTGAACACTAGACTCGTAAAGAACTGACTAATAGATCTAGCTATTGTCCTTGTACCATATGAATAGGCATTGAAACCGATAGGGAGTCTACTTTTTAGAACCCTTGATGGAATCAGATTCACTGTCCCAAAGCAGCGAGAAAGTGTGTTTGAGTACAATAGTGTATTGCTATCCAGAATTGCATCTTTATGTTCATGAATATAAACACATTTATATTTTGCATTTAACTCTATACTGTGTATTGCATAACTCTTGATACCTTCTTGATATTGTCTTAATACCACCGTTCTCATAGATTGCACCAACTTCATATTCATGATTGGTCATAGTAAAATAATAAGTCGGGGTAATAAGGGTACGACTTAATAGAAGACAATATAGGAGAGTGTACTCGGAAGGGGGCTCGTGTTTCCCGTATTGGTTATTGTTATCGGACATTGTTATCATTTATTGTTTATCGATTGATTGCGGATACTGGCTACAGTATCCCAATTATCGTGTATTGTTTATCGGTTATTGTTTATTGTTATTGGAAGACCCGAACACATGATCATGTAGACTTCACCAATTAAGTCCAAACGTTCATTTGATTGTTATGCACCCGAACCTGTGGTATGGGACACAGGATTGCGTGCATCAAATAGGTTAATAAAAGATTGATAGACCTAAGATTGATACTGAGCATCGACACTTGCATTATTGATTATCGACTATTGTTTATTGACCTTGCATTATTGATTATCGACCGTTGCATCATTGATTATTAACAATTGATCCTGTCACTGACTATTGTTTATTGACCATGCATGTCGATTGACTATATCTCACAATTGTGATTGCTTTATCTTACATTCATACTTGTATTGTACATGATCATATCGTCCCGATATCTTTATTGCTTTTCTATACTTTCTTATGTATTGTATTTCATTGTTTGTTACTACTTGCCGTCTGTAGCTTACTCTAATAGAAATCCCCCCAACTCTAGATGTTGAGCTTGCAGGTACCGAGGAGGAACCGATAGAAAGACTTAGCGATCAAATCTTCTAGAGGATGGAGTCATACTTAGCCTGCATTAATTTACCTAGTTTATGTTCTTTCATTCCCAATTACTATTGTTATTTTGTACATTGTATAACCTGGCGATTTGACCCGAAGTTTATGTGTTCCAGATGATGATTGTTGGATGAGGATTATTCATGCTATTTCTTATTCATGTGATTATTTTATTTCCTGCGTGGTTGTGTTTTATATTATTGAGTGTTTTATATTATTGAGTTAATTGTATAGTTGATGAATGATGTATATCGCTGGGCCTTAGTTACGTGCCCGCACTTTCGTATTTGGGAAGCGGGGCATGACAAGAGGAGCTCGCCGGCGACGGTTTGTAGCTCCTCCCTTCCCCTATAGTTTTCTTTTCCTTTTTTCTCTTCTTTTTGCCTTAAAATCCCAAAAAGAGATAGAGGTAGAAAAGGAAGATCTTGAAGTATTAGGTCTGGATTCCGTCAGATCTGGTGGGGGGTGTAACGCCCCGGGCCTTTCTGGGATGTTACAGGGGGTCTGGCCACCCTCATGCGACATTCGGGTTTGGCCTCCAATGAAATGATCCGGCCACCCTCCGATGATGCTCGGTTTAGCCTTCGGGTGATGTCTCTCCTATCTCAAAAGGGTTTATCTTTGAAATATATTTTTCAAATTTAAAATTAGGATTGTTGAGTTTTGATCTTGGTGGTTGTGGGGATGCTTACCGGATTTGTTGCCATGAGGGGTTGGTCGGCTTAATTTGTTGTCCTGGTGGGGATGATCGGTCGAGTCTTTTATCATGGTGGATGGAACTTGCAAGAATGGGTAGTTGAGGGTGTCGATCGTGATTCTTATCATAGATCTACATATTTTGGTGTTTCTTGGATGCGATCATGGTATTCATCACGAACTGAAAAGGTTTAGGAGATCATGGTATTCACTATGGACTCTAAAGGTTTTGGGGATCATGGTATTCACCATGAATTGCAAAGGTTTTGGGGCATGAATTGTTCCTTTCTACCTTGACACGAGTGTTGGTCGTCAATGTTGGTGCAACCTAGGAACCTAGAAAACTAGTAGGGATCGAATTGTTCAACTTTAGCGGAACCAAATAAGGGTTATGACACTAGATCAAGGTTCTTGGTCAATGTCGGTGTAACCATGGAGGCGAAGGCACTGAATCAGGTCAATTGGGTGATTTTGGTGGTGCTCATTGGGTTTAGGCGCTAAATTGGAACAACTTGATCGATATTGGTACATCCAAGGAAGGTTATGGCACTGAGTTGATAGTAATTGTTGGTGCTTGGTGGATTAGTTGGCATGCAACTACGGTTAATTTTGGTTGCGTTCGACTTGTGTCTCGTGGTTGTAGTTTTGCTTCAAGTAGGACATTCGTTCATTGAAAGTTTGGGTTTGATTTACTAAGGTATTGACATAACCAATGATGGTTGATAGCTAAATCTTGGTAGATTATATAAAGGTGTGGGTACAAATCACTTGTACCTATCGATGTGTAAACTATATATTAGGGTTTGTGCTTAGTTTATTGTACAATGACTAAGCCTTGGATTGTATTATTCATTGTACTTTGGTTATTTGTTTTTTTAAATTTCTTATTAATGAAGCACCGGAGGCTTTTAACACATGGTTTTAATCACACACAAAAGTAGATTTCCTCTGATTGTGTTTAATCATTACTGGTAAAAGAAACAAATGAGTTTCTCTCTAGAAATTCTAGAGAGAGAAACTCCTTCCAAAAAAAACCAAAAACAAACCCTAGATCTGAGAAAAGTGGGAGGGGGCGGCAGCTAGGGTTCGTCGCCCCCCCCCCCCCCCCCCGGCACCGACGCATCTCCCGCTAATCCCAATCCCGCCGACGCGTCCCCTCCTCAACCCCCATCTTCTGCGACTATGGCAGCTCCTCCCGCCATCCCCTCTACCATCGACGCAATCAAGGTTTGGCATGCTTCTATGGAGAGGAGCTCGCAATAGCGGAGTGGGAGCTTTCCAAACCATTCCGCCATCGAACCACCGGCGTGATCTCCCACCGAACAACTACGGCAGCTCCTCCCACCATCGCCTCTTCCACCGACGCATTCCAGGTTTGGCGAGCTCTTATGGCGAGGACCTCGCGATGGTGGAGCGGGAACTTCCCTTATTCTTTCGCCATCGAACCACCGGCGCATTTCTCCTGCCGATTGTCGACGAATCGGAGGAGCGGCTGCTTATTCGTCTCACTAGTGACTCTCACTACCGCAACCGCGGTGGTGGTTCCGACGACAGCACCACTGTGGATCCCCCCCCCCCCCCTCCACCATCACGGCCGGCATTAAAACTCAGCAATCCGCCGTGGGATTTTGTTGTGTGATTTGATTGTGTGTTGGGGATTTAATTGTGTGTGAGTGTGTTGATTGTGAGGGGGGAGAAAGAGTGAGAGGGAGGGAGTTCTCTCATCACTACTCCCTCTTTGACTATATATTGGTTTAGATTGAGGGAGAAGATTGGAACCACCAACGATCGACGGCAGCAATTGTGGTGCTTCCTCCCCCGACGGCCACAGCCATCGAGGCAACGCCACTCTATCCCCCTCATCACTGACCTTGACATCTGCAGCAGCACCGCCCGTTGGGGCGAGAGGAGAAGGTGTTTTTCATTAGTTGTAGTTTGGTTCGGGTTGTTGGTTGAGAAAGAGAGAGAGATAGAAAGGGGTTGCTCTTCACTACTCTCTTTTTGTGTATGTCTGTGTGTGAGAAATCGCCTGAGAGAGCAAGAGCGTGAAAGAGGCGAATGTATCCTCCTCACGGCTCTCTCTTTGGCTATGGAGTTGATTGGGGTGAGTGAGAGTGTTGTTTGCGAGTATGTAGGATGAGAGGAGAATGCTGGGTTCGGCGGAAATCCCGTCTGACTCGCTTCAGGTGGGTGTGCGCGTGCCGTGGAGGCGGTGCACGAAACTAAGTTGACGTACAAAATATTATGATGGGTCGAGCATTGTAATTGAGCCCAAGATGGGGTCCAATACAATATTAGAGGAGATAGGGGACCTCTTCGATAATGTGAAGAAGACTATTGATTTGTCGACCCACCCTCCAGGGTTGTTGGAGGGATCTCTAGATGTCTGTACTGGTCATGTTGCTTCATGTTTTATTTTCTGTTCATAGTTTGTACTTGGGCCCAATACTGTGGGTTTATTTTGTTAATTTCTGATTAATGGAACAGGTTGGCATATTCCACCTCTTCCCTCAAAAAAAAATATTGTGTTAGATCTATTTATTTGTTTGATCGTTCTTCTTTGTTTGTTCATTGGTGAAACATAACCGCTAGAACGTCTCTCTTTTGTGCATCAAGGAAAAAAGCTTTACCTTTTTCTCAACATAGAAAACTATTTTGCTTTTTTTTGGCATTCGGCTATCGCCGCTCACATGAGGAGACATTTTCCAACATTTCTAATTAATTTCGCCTAAATCTATAATTAGACCTATGACCTCTAACTTAAGAGTGAAAAGCCGGAATCGAAAAATAGTATACTGGTTCATGTAAACTAGTCATATTATAATCAGCATAAATCCTTCTCAGCTTGATCGATCAACATCTTTAAAATGGCATAAAGCTCTTGCTTTGATTGGTACAATTATATTGCATTGAGAGAACAAAATAAAACATCTAGCATTCCAACTGTTCTCAGCATCAAAATTGTATGTATATCGCATCTACTAATACTTGTGTGTATATAAATTTAAATTATATCTTAATGCAAATTACAGGAACAAAATCACATGCTAAAATATGGAGGACAGTTATAACTGAGGTGCTTGGCTTACAGACACAAAAAATGAATGAAGCATGTGCAAGACCGACAAAGAAAGGGGAAGGATCACAGAGAAGAGAAGGGAGCATTTACCAATTGGTAATGATGCATATGATATCAAGACTAACACTTAACGGAGTAGATAACAGCTTGGATAAATATGAGAGAGAGAGAGGTGTAGGGATAAGTGATAGGGATAAGTGACAACTCAGGAACATTTTGTATCCGCTATAAAAATGAGAAAGAGGGAACATTGGAAACAAGCGAGGTTGTCTTCTTTGAAAGGGACATCACTATCCAGATGCTCAACCTCATCAATTTTTTTTATATATTTTTATATAGACCTGTAAATAAATCGACTTTACAAATCTATGATGTCCGATTATTTTTACTGTCATAACGAGAAAATTGAAGGTAAAACTTTCCAATTATATTTTTGTAATTGGTGAAAATCGATATCAACTTCCAAGTTCCAACTTATAAGGTTACACTTTTTAGGAAATATTTTAGAACTCGGTATGATATACTAATAAACAAAGACCCCAGGAAGATCACCACTTGGTAATGAAATTTCAAGTACTATAAGTTATGTATCGTATCGGATGCATACGGAGTATATACGATTGTTGCTACTTTTTTCCGATGCGAGAGCAATCAGATAATGAGTTCTTTTTAAGAAGAAAAAACTTACAATCTGAACAGTCGATCAGACTTTCATAATGATGGCTAAAGTCTCATTAATCTGATTCTGAACTGTTCAAAGCGTTTGGATCTGGATCGGATGACTGAAAGATCGCCAATGAACCTGCACAAAAACTGAACACCGGAGTTGGCACCGGCGACAGACCCTCTGACGCTCAAGTCAATAACTCGAAAAAAAACTAGATTTTGGTAGCAAAAAATTAATTACATGTTACCGATGAGGGGGGAGAGCATTTATAGGCTAAGAGTCTTGCTCCCTAAGAAAAATGATAGAATGTATCTTCTTCATATTTGGTTTTGAGATACTCATGATTAAGGTGTAGAATTAGTTATTTAATTTCTGATTTTAATGGTTTGACTGTCAGCTCTAATTAGTTGGAAATATTTTTTTCGTAGACTGTAAAGCCTTACTGCTGACATGGTTGAGCTGATGGACCTGGAGGCAGCCAATATTTCTCTAGTAGGTCGGAGTTGCTGTAAAATTACTATTCTGCCTCTGAAAGCTTTGAGGTGCGTGTCTAGATCGTACGGCCTTGATCTGTTGCAATTTTACCAATATCAATGGCTAATCTCAAGCTCATGCAACATGTTGACAAATTCTGGCAAGGTGCTTTCCCCTGCCCAGTATCGTGTTGTAATGTTCCGGTTTCGTCTTGTCAAATAAATTCAAAAAAAATAAAATAATAATAATAATAATAATAATAATAATAATGTAGATAAGTTGAAAAAATAATGTAGATAACAGAAACCTCCTGCACGATGCTACAATTACAGAGAATCCCCTACAAATAGATCGATGCTCTAGAAAACCCTCCAATCTGCAACTCAAACATGATCAAAAGACATTCACAAGTGACTGGACAACCAACATTATAGACATAACAATTTCAGTTGCGAATTCAAAGATTAACTGTTAAATGCATTTGACCAATGTCAAATAGATAAAAATATCTGGAATTCATAATAAGATAAAGGGAATATAAATACTATTTCCCCTCACTGCTAATGCCAGAAGAAGCTCTGACAATGATATAATTCTATATCATTATCAAGAGCTTCGGGATCAAAACAGATATCATTAAGTTTCTGAGACAAGTTGAGCTTAGATAGACCAAATTGTTGTATTCTATTATATTAGCTACAATAGGGTACCAACAATTCTTGCGTATATGATAAAATATGTGCATTTCGGCAAATGAGTGTCGTTCCAAGTGGGTTCTGACTCTATGTTGAATTCTAACTACGGAATAAACTCAACAACGACGACGAGATGTAAGAACTATAGAATCAAAACAAGAGAAGAAAAAACAACAAAAAGCAACACACAAGAACACAAGATTTTAATCGAGGTTTACCCAAACAATGGCTACTTCCCCGCGCAAAGACATTCCTGCAATTTCCACTAGAAATATGAAGATTATGTTTACAAATTTCTCAAGAACTCACCCCCAAGGTGAAGGGTTTCTGTCTATCTCTCTCTCTCTTAATGACGGCTGGTAGATCTCTCTTTTCTCTTCTCATAACCGTAAAATCGTACACAATACAATATATATAGGATTCCATAACTTTCCATCTCAACCGCTCATCAATCAGCGTCGGGACGGTCGATCGCACCATCTTGACGGTCGACCGGTCTTCCCCTTCGACTGCACGAATTTCAACAGAGAGCGGGTCGGTCGACTGCACGGTCGACCGGTCACTTCTTTAAGATTTCAGGTTGAACCAGAGAGCGGGACGGTCGACTGCTCGGTCGACCGGTCGTCAGTCGAGTGGTGCGGTCGACCGCAACTCTGCTATACCCACTTGCTCCCACTTCGACTCTCCTTCTCGCCTATCTTCTTCAACCTCATCATCATGTATTGGATCCACAAAACCCAACAATTTTCCACTTGGAGACATATACACAAAGTCTCTAACTTGTTCTTCATTTTTCCATTGGCCTAGTCTAGGCCTCTACCTCTGCGAGTCTCCTCAACAATTAACCTGGAGACAATCCGATAGCGGTATAGCAAAACTGATGTTTCTTCCTATCCACCACTTTAGTGAGCATGTCCGCCAGATTCTTAGTGCCAAGAATCTTAGTTAGCTTCAACCATTTCTTCTCAACCGCCATTCTGACAAAATGATACCTCGTTTGAATATGTCGAGTCCTAGAGTAATATGCCGAGTTTTTCACTAAGAAAACTGCACTTTGACTGTCACACCATAGTTCACATATGGGTTGCTTCCTGCCCAACTGTTTCATAAGCTCCGAAATCCACAACATGTCTTTCGTTGCTTCCGTAAGTGCCATATACTCTGACTCTGTGGTTGACTGTGCTGCAACCTTTTGTAACTGTGAAGCCCAACTAACAGTTGTTCCACCAACTGTAAATACATACCCTGTGGTACTTCTGCAACCATCACGATCGCCCAAAAAATTTGCATCCACATAACCATGCATGTATATGCAATGAATCTCCCCCAAAACAAAGAGAGTGATCTGAAGTACATGCTAGATATCTAAGAATACACCTTACTGAATTCCAATGTTGTTTACCTGGATTCTTTATATAACGGCTGACAACTCCCACTACTTATGCGATGTCTGGTCATGTAGACACCATCGCATACATCAAATTCCTAACGGCTAAGGCATAAGGAATAGCAGTCATTTCCTCTATCTCTGCCTCTATTTTAGGACACAAGTCCATTGATAACTTGAAGTGAGCAGCCAAGGGATAAGTGATTGGCCTCGCGCCATCCATATTGAATCTCTTCAACACCTTCTTCACATAGTCCGCTTGTGATAACGAAAGCTTCTTGCTACTCCTGTCTCTACTAATCTTCATGCCGAGGATTTGCTTTGCTTCACCCAAGTTCTTCATTGAAAACTCCGAAGGTAGCATCTTTTTCACTTCCTTGATCTTCTTCATATATGAACCTGCTAACAGCATGTTGTCCACATACAACGCCAAGGTAACTGTATCATTGTCCTCATATCTACGAACATACACACAATGATCCGTTTCGCACCTATCGAAACCTTTTCCTCTCATGAAGCAATCAAACTTCAAGTACCATTGCCGCAGTACTTGTTTGAGCCCATAAAAACTCTTCTTCAATCGACACACCATGTCTTCCTTTCCTTTAGCTTCAAAACCTGTGGGTTGTCTCGTGTACAGCTCTTCTTCGACATCACCATGGAGAAATATTGTCTTCACATCTAACTTTTCTAAGTGCAAGTCTTCAGCTGCCACAATACTGAGCAGAACTATAATAGAAGCCATCTTCACAACCGGTGCAAAGATCTCACTATAATCAACACCTTCTCTTTTAGAGAATCCTTTCACAACAAGCCTTGCCTTGTACCTCTTACTGCCATCTGCCTCATCTTTGACTCTGAAAACCCATTTGTTCATAAGAGCGCGCTTTCCTGCGAGTAACTTGGTCAACTCCCAAGTTTGGTTTTGTTCCAAAGAGCTCATCTCGTCCTTCATGGATAACTCCCACTGAATTCGAGCCTTATCCCTTAAAGCCTCCTCATGAGTCTCTGGCTCTCCTGAATCCATGTACAGAACATGCTCGTGAACAACACTAGCCGATAGATCAAATATCTTGATTGGCCTCCTCTCTCATGTCGATCTCCTCAAAGTGGGTACCGGTTCACCGACCGGTTCAGGTTCCCCGAACTGTTTTGGCTGTACCTGTTCGTCTTGGATAACCTGCTCATTCCCAATAGCTAGGCTCACCATGAGCATCCTGTGCTATCTGTGGTACCTGTACCTGCTGCACTGTAGGGCCTCCACCACTAGGGCCGCCTTCAGAATCTGAATCTGAGTCTAAGTCTGAACCCCAATCTGATTCTAAACTGATTGTCCTGTCTTGAACTGTGTGCTTGTACTTGTATAGGACCTCTTCATTGAACACTACATTCCTGCTGCGAATGACTTTGTTATCCACAAAATCCCAAAGCCTTTAACCATACTCATCGCCACCGTAGCCAATGAGCACACACCTCCTGGACTTAGAGTCCAACTTGTTTCTTTCTTCTCTGTCAATTAGTGCATATGCCATACAACCATAAACTTTCAAATGCGAATAATTAACAGTTTTACTTGACCATAGTTCTTCTGGAATGGTCCCATCAAGGACACTAGACGGGCAACGGTTAATCAAGTACACTGTTGTATCAACTATAGCAGCCCAAAAATGGACCGGAAGACCCGTATGAAGTCTCATGCATCTCGCCCTTTCGAGTATCGTGCAGTTCATCCTTTCTGCTATACCATTCTCCTGTGGAGTCTTAGTAACTGTCTTGATTCTTCTGATATCTTCCTTTTCCAGATAGTTAACAAACTCTTTGCTTGTGTACTCACCTCCGTTGTCTAACTTTATTGCTTTCACCTTGCAACCCGTCTCATTCTCAACCCTGGCCTTCCAAGCTCTGAATGCCTCAAAAACTTCTGATTTCTCACAAATTGCATAAACCCAAGCCTTTCTTATAGCATCATCGATGAATGTGACGAAGTATCTCTTACCACCATAAGAGAATTCCTGAGCTGGACCCCACACATCTGTATGTACCAACTCTAGCTTCGCAAGCTTCTTCTCACGTCCACCCAACTGAAAGCTAACTGTCTCCTGTTTGCCCATCACACAATTCTCACAAAAATTTATCTCAACCTTCTTCAACCCCAGCAAAAGATCCCTAGAACAAAGGTGCTTGACACCCTTTTCACTAAGGTGCCCCAACCTGACATGCCATAGAATTGAAGATGAACTACCTACTGATGCTGTAGCAATGATATCACCTGAATCACCTCCCCTGAGTAAGTACAACGTGTCACCACACTTTCTTTTGCCACCAACCTGACACCTGTAGTCACCTTCCATTCTCCATGCTCAAAAGTTGTTGTAAACCCTTCTTTGTCTAGTTTGCTAGTTGAGATCAAGTTTTTCTTCAAGTTCGGAATATGTCTTGTATCATAAAAGATCAATTGCCCACCATTGTGAGCCTTCACTCTCATAGTGCCTCTACCCACAACTGGACATATCTGTCCATTACCAACTAAAACTGCACCAAAATCACATGTCCTGTAATCCTCAAACACATCCCTCAAGGGGGTACAATGATAAGATGCACCCGAGTCTATACACCAATCATCTTGCAAAATATTAAATCCAGCAGATAAACACAATTCATCTAGACGGGGTTTAATACTTACCACATTGGCTACATGTGACCCTGCTTGTGCTTTCTTATACTCCTCGCATTGGTCTATCCTGTGTCCTGGCTTCTTGCAGTACCAACACTCACCTTTGCAATTTCTTTTTCTTGACTTGGACCTGTGATTCCTGATCTGCAACCTTCTTCTGTTGTTACTTCTACCACAGTTATCAACTGACAGCGTGGTATTGCTAGGATATGACACTAAAGTCTCTCCATGTCTTTTCCTCCTTGCATCCTCATTCATAATGCTGCTTATAACATCCTTTAGGGTTTTAGTATCAGTCATGGTGCTAGTAATAGTCTGCTTTACTGTGCTGTAACTGCCGAGAAGACTGGATAGCAACAACAATGATTGTGCCCTCTCCTCAAACTTTAAACCCGACGATTCTATCTGATTGTAAACCATACAGATTTGTTGATGTGCTCAGCAACCAAACCCCTTTCTGACAACTTCAAGTTAACCAACTTCTTTAGATGTAAGATCTGGTTCGCTGCATTTGGCTTCTCAAACATGTCTGTCAATATCTCCATTGCCTCCTTTGCGGTTCTTGCCTTCTCAATGTGAAATAGCGCATTCCTACTCAGCGACAACTAAATCTGCCCAAGCGCTTTCAGATCCAATCTATTCTAGGCCGTCAATGCAACCGGATCGACCTCCGCCCCTTCTGGCTTCACACCAAACAACGGATCATCTAGATCCTTCTGTCGGAGATACACAATCATTTGGATCTTCCACATTGTGAAATCCGTTCCATCGAACTCCTTGACTCTACTCTTGTCCCTCATCTCAATTAATACTACCAACCTATAGCTCTGATACCACTTTGTTGAATTCTAACTGCAGAATAAACTCAACAACGACGACGAGATGCAAGAACTATAGAATCAAAACAAGAGAAGAAAGAACAACCAAAAGCAACACACAAGAACACACAAGATTTTTATTGAGGTTCACTCAAACAATGGCTACTTCCCCGTGCAAAGGCACTCCTGCAATTTTCACTAGAAATATGAAGATTAGGTTTACAAATCTCTCAAGAACTCACCCCCAAGGTAAAGAGTTTCTCTCTATCTTCCGCTCTCTTAATGACGGCTGGTAGATCTCTCTTTTCTTTTCTCATAACCCTAAAATCATACACAATACAATATATATATAGGATTCCAAAACTTTCCATCTCAGTCGCTCATCAATCGGCGTCGGGACGGTCGACCGCACCATCTTGACGGTCGACCAATCTTCCCCTTCGACTGCACGAATTTCAACAGAGAGTGGGTTGGTCGACTGCGCGGTCAACAGGTCACTTCTTCAAGATTTTAGGTTGAACCAGGGAGCAAGATGGTCGACTGCGTGATCGACCGATCATCGGTGGGGGGGTGCGGTCGACCGCGCAGTCGACTGCAACTCTGTTGTAGCCACTGGCTCCCACTTCGACTCTCCTTCTCGCCTATCTTCTTCAACCTCATCATCGTGTATTGGATCCACAAACCCCAACACTCTGCTCCTGAGAAGACAATCGGTTAAGGAGAATGCATTATTCCAACCAAGATATATGGATAGGTCATTGCAAACGACATGCCAATAAATAAAAGTCCGTAAAAGTTCTGCTTCGGATGCATATATATCGTATCAGATGCCTACGTATAACATGGCTTCTAAATATCGGCTTTGAAAGCAAATTTTGTGTGCATCCAGGTCAGCTAGCCACTCAACGGAGCCTGCTTGTTCCGCTCGCAACAATTCGAATTGTTTGTGCTTCATAGTGGTTGCACCATATCGTTGGCATGGTTTCAAGATATTGCTATGAATTTGAACTTGTCCAAATATTAACCTTACCACTGACTACTTTATAGCTTTAGTCTCATGATGCAAACTTTATTTCTAAATCATCCTCAACCTTACGATTACTACACTGACTACCTCCCATTTTGCCTTCCTGCTCAGCCTCTTTCTATCTTTAACAATACAAGCAACAAACTATAGATAAATCGATTCCGTGTATCCTCCCTTCAATTATCTGCCTCTGTTATCCTTCCCTGATCTCTGAAATTGAAGTCACCCTAGGTAATCCATGTTAAGTGACCACTTGCATCTCTCTGCTTTTTTGGCCCATAACGCCAGAGTTTCCTCTGTAAACTGATGTTCTCAGATATCAGTTTAAAGGAGAGTGAAAGAGTTTGTTTCAGATATTTTATGGTGTTATCTCTGAATAATTGTGGAAGTCCTATTCTACAGGGAATAGGTTTTGTGATGATCAATTCTTTAGGAGTATCCCTCAATTGTAGGAGTTATAGTGCAGTCGTTGTTATCATGTAGAAATCGTTGCTTTCTTTGCTGACAACGAGATAGCACTGGAACCCATCATAAACACAAACCCAGAGATACTCTTTAATCATCCACATCACCCGCATAATCACTATCTGTGAAACCACACAAACTTGGATATCGAAACTTCTTATAAATGATTCCGAAATCAGCAGTAGTTTTCAAGTAGCACAGTATCCTCTTTACTTGTAACAAATGATCCTCAGTAGGTTTCTCCATGTATCGACTAACCATACTCACAGCAAACATAATATCTGGCCTTGTGGTAGCTAAATACATCAAACTCCCAACTATTTGCTTGTAGAACATGGCATTCACCTTCTTTCCTGACCCATTCTTTATAAGTTCGAGACCCACTTCAGTTGGAGTGCAAACCGAGTTGCAATCTCCCATTTTGAATCTCTCTAGAACCTCCAGTGCATACTTCTTCTATGAGATAAAAATTCCAGCTGATGACTACAAAATTTCAATGCCAAGAAAGTAACGCATCAACCCCAAGTCTGTCATATTGAACTCCTCCATCATGGACTTCTGGAAGACATCGATGTAATACCCCGTACTTAAGAGTATATATATAGTATTATAAGGAATGATATAATAATATATATAGTATATAATAATTAGTGTAAGTGAGCATATAGAAAGTTAGTACGTATGGGCTTATATGTATTAATAATTATGGGCCATGAAGGGATTCTGGGCTGTGCTTGTGGAAGAAGTGAGCCTGGGTTGGTTTACGCACACGAGTTCTTGCATGAATAAAAATACATGCATGGCTCACATGGGTATTCATGGTGGTGAGATGTGGAGAAATCCCACATCGGTGGTTAATAGTGAAATATAATAGTTTAAATAATATTAGCCTATGAACAAGAGGTACCTGAAAGCTATAGCACCTTTTGGTGAGACATGCCTGTGGTGGGCCGTGGTTAGGACTTCTTTTTCGCGGTGCGCACACACGTGTAGTCGCATGTACAGATGAACGAAACTCTGGGCATTACAAAATAGTATCAAAGCAGACTTTCAACACCGATCGTGATGTCACAATGGTTGCAAGGCAAGTACAAATGGCGTAGGACCAGTACGGATGACATAGAAATAGCATTCATGTGTGGCTCACATCGACTGAAAAGGGGATTGTGTATTAGATTGTATGCTCTGGGCACAGCGAGGATGTTGAGATCTTAAAGGAGGGAATATGTAATACCCCGTACTTAAGAGTATATATATAGTATTACATGGAAAGATATTATAATATATATATAGTATATAATAATTAGTGTAAGTGGGCCTATAGAAGGTTAGTATGGGCTTGTATGTATTCATAATTATGGCCCATGAAGGGATTGTGGGATGTGCTTGTGGAAGAAGTGAGCCTGGGTTGCTTTGCACATGAGTTTTTGCATGAATAAAAGATTTCACATGCATGGCTTATGTGGGTATTCATGGTGGTGGGATTTGGATAAATCTCACATCGGTGGTTAATAGTGAAATATAGTAGTTTAAATAATATTAGCCTATGAATAAGAGGTACCTGAAAGCTATAGCATTTTTTGGTGAGGCATGCCTGTGGTGGGTCGTGGTCATCGGTGGTTAATAGTGAAATATAGTAGTTTAAATAATATTAGCCTATGAACAAGAGGTACTTGAAAGCTATAGCACCTTTTGGTGAGGCATGTCTGTGGTGAGCTGTGGTTAGGACTTCTTTTTCGCGGTGTGCGCGCATGCATAGTCGCGTGTGCAGCTGAGCTGGACTCGGGGCGTTACATCGAACATAATGCTATCATTACCGGTATATATGAGATCATCCACATATAAACATGCAACAAGTATTCTGCCATCATCTCCCAGCTTAGTATAAAGTGTGTGTTCATAAGGACATTTGCAGAACCCTTCTTTGACAAAGTAAGCATCAATACGGATTTACCAAGCCCTTGGTTCTTGTTTTAAGCCATATGATGCTTTCTTTAGTCTATATACCTAATTTTCAAAGCCTTGCTTCACATAACCAGGGGTTTTATTGATGTACACTTCTTCTTCCAGCTCCCTGTGCAAAAATGCAGACTTCACATCAAGATGATAAATTGGCCAAGAGTTCTGAGCAGCCAAACACAACACCAATCGCACTGTATCAAGCTTTGCTACTAGCGCAAACAATTCTTGGTAATCAACACCAAATTTATGCTTGTAAGTTGTAACCTTTTACAACGAGCCTCACTTTATACTTGTCAACTTCATCGTCTTGTCTCAGCTTTGTTTTATAAACCCACTTCACACCAATGGATTGTTGGCCTTTTGGATGTTCTGCCAATTCTCGTGCATCATTTTTTTCAATTGAATTCATCTCTACATCCATAGCTTCTCTCCACTTTGTGTCCTTAGCAACTTTTTCATACGTTATCGGATCACATTCAGAAAACAAAGCTAAATGAGCAATTGTTTCATCATCTGTTAGCTCACCTCCACTCTCATAATCGATCATCCAAGCAGGCCTCTTCCTTTCACGTTGAGATCTTGGACTACGTGGACTTACTGGTTGGACCTCACTTTGAATTATTGTTTCTACTGGTGATGGACTTTCATTTGATGCTTCCAACTCATGATTTGTCTCACTGCCAACTCTCCCTTCATCGAGAATTACCGGAACTTGCTATTGTCCAGTACCATTCCAATCCCATGAACTCTCCTCATCGAACACAACATCACGGCTAATAATAATTTTCTTGGTAATAGGATTAAACAATTTGTAAGTTTTAGATTCTTCGCTTACCCCAAGAAAGATGCACTTCACTCCTTTGTCATCCAGCTTCTTCCTTCTCTCATCTGGAACATGGGAATATGCTATGCATCCAAACACTCTAAAATGGTCAACTGCCAGTTTACGATCACTCCAAGCTTCTTCAAGTGTCATATATTTCACAGCAACAGTCGGGCTTCGATTGAGTACATAAACACTCCAATTCACTGCCTCGGGCCAAAACTTCTTTGGAATCCCACTGGTCTTCAACATGCTTCGCACCATATTTAGGATAGTGAGATTCTTTCGTTCGGACATGCCATTCTATTGTGGTGAGTAGGTTGTTGTCAGGTGTCTGTGAATGCCATAGGAAGCACAGAAGCTCATGAATGCACTTGAGTTATATTCCCCACCACGATCAATCCGAAGAATCTTAATTTCCTTCCCAAACTCTTCTCTCTATGCAAAATTAGCCTGTTCTCCTCTACCATAATGCAAATTGGTGGTGCACTCAGATTTGAAGTGGCCATACCCATGACATCGATAGCATTCAATATTGGACTTATCAAAGCCTCCTTTGCCACCATAAAAGCCTCTTATGCCTCTTCCTCGTCCTGCTCGAGACCATGCATAGCCTCTACCAGGGCTTCTCCAATTTGTGGATACCATCAATGCTTGCTCCTCCATGTAATTGCTCTTCATTCTCTGTTCATGCACCAATAATGAGTTGTGCAATTCATCAATAGACATCTCTTCAACATTCTTCGACACATTAATTGAAAAGACGACGTCATGGATCGCAAGACCTTCTCCACCACTACTACATTCTCAAGCTTTCCACCATGAACACTCATTTTGTTGGCTATTGAAAGTGTTCTTGAAAAATACTCATCAACACTCTCCTTCCTTCATGTGGAGAACCTCAAATTCCTTGCAAAGAGCTTGCAACTGCTGCCTTTTCACTCTTGTGGATCCATGATATTTCTGCTTCATGGCGTCCCAAATTTGTTTCGATGTGTCCTTTTGGAGAATAGTCTCCAAAAGATCACGATAAACAGATAATTCTTAGCCTTGATATCCTTCAAGTTCAGTTCCTCCAATTTCTTCTATTGAGCATCTGTCTGTGTAACTCCAACTGCTGGTTCACTGACCCCATTTCCACGACACACCAGTACTCCTTCGACCACAATAAGTTTTCCATGAGCAAACTCCATTGGTCATAATGACCATCAAACTTTGGGATCGAAGGCTGCACAAAGTTTCACTCTATTGCCATAATACTTGCTGCTATAAGTTGAAAGCTGCTGCTTTCTTCGTATCTCAGGCCCAGTGGGAGCTCTGATGCCAGTGTTAGAAAATAGCTTTGACAGAAAGCAGTGAGCAAGAAGAACAAATTCTGGAATTCAAGTACCTCATTATTGACTGATCAGTTTGCTTAAATAGCAAAGTAACAACCAACTATACGAGAAGAAAGCAACGACAACTTCTACATGATAACGACTGAACTATAACTCCTACAATTGAGGGATACTCCTAAAGACTTGGTCATCACAAAACCAATTCCCTGTAGAATAGGACTTCCATAATTATTCAGAGATAACACCATAAAATATCTGAAACAAACTCTTTCAAAGAGCACTTATTTCAACCTATATTTTCCTTCACTCTCCCACTCTTCCTCTTCTTTTTTTGTGGTGAAATGGTCCTGACATACTGATTTCTTGAAGTTTCCTTCATTCGAATTGCAGGCTATCCCCTAATTCCAACTGCCTGTAAGAACTAATTATGTTATTGTTACCTACTGAATGGTGGTGCTACTTAATGAATGAATATTCTCGAAAAGCATAATGTGGGCTATACTCAATTCAATTATATATAGATTTTACAGGGCCGTTTGATTAGTGTGCCCATGTAAAATGCATAAAGCATTCACGCATAAAGTCAACAAAGTAAAGCATTCACACATAAAGGCAACCAAGCAAATCTGAAACGAAATACTTTTCATTTGTTCAGTTTAACAACGGATGTAAGTAGATCGAGCCAATATTACTTTCAGTATCTAGCTGCTCTCGTTGATGGGGGTATGTAATGAGGCTTAAATCATCTGACAAAACCAGTTATACAACCTCACAGAGGTGACGAAAATTCTCCTTCCAACTCTTACAAGATCCTCATGGCCCTTCCAAGTTATAGTTATCATACTCCCCAGAAGCTCTACTGGAGCCATTTGGAGCTCTAGAATTCGGCACATTAGAATAGGGAGCATAAACTGATACAGGGCTGGCACGAGAATTCCTGTTCTGAGCCATTGTTGCACTTCTTGTCATCTTCTGGCGCGCTTTTCGACCCTGAAAAAAGGAAAGAAATCACCTGAAGCGGTTAAAGACTCGATAAATTTTGAATTCTTGGACTGAACATGATGAGAAAGGGAGAAAAGGTAAAAACACAAGGAATTGCAGGTAACTAGAAATTAGAACTTATAACAGCTCGAAATAGTTAATCATTGTTATCAGGGAGTGAAAAAGCAGAAAGAAGAAAGTTTTTAATCAACAAAGGAGATAGAGGAGGATTCAGTTTTATTATCGGCAGGCATGTTTTCTCTTTTGCCATCATCAAGGGGGAAGTTTCAGTGAACAAGGAAAAAAAATGCAACTCAAAAATAATGACTAGTTTCATTACTGTTCCATTACTTTTGGCAGCTATACAAGCAATTGTAACTTAATCCCTTTTGGTAATCAAATTCATAACCAAGAGAATAATGACCAAAAGTGTTTGGGGAAGGGAACATAGAGAAAGAAATGTGATCTCGTTTTTCCTTTTTGTTTATCAGTCTCCTCCATCCCCTTAATTAATTTATGTGGGGAAATAATGGGAATCTGAAACAATTGACAATTAATAACAAAAAATTTTGTATTTCTATTTCTACTCTTCACATGATTACAGTAATCAAAACAAGGAAAGGAAAATAATTTATAAACTTACTTTCATACCCTTCTAAATTCTAATCACGTACATCAGAAGCACAATTATAGATACAAGCCATTTACAACAACGATTTAGGAGACCATGACACTATAAATTTGATTCTTTATTCACTAGCATGCAAGGATATACAGGTGTACTAAAAGCATGAATGTACAGTCAACTGACCTTCCCCATGCACTTCTCTAAGTGAGGTGCGAATCTTCCAGCCACAATTGGACGCCCGCAATTCATGCAATCAAAAATCTCATCGGCGATGGCAGGATGTGTCTGACCAAATATGTCAACCACATTCTTGCTACTTGATTCACCACTACTGCTAGGATCCATGGCCCGAGCTTCCATTGACAGTCTAAGCTCCTCCTCCTCGTTATCAAGACTTCGATCAAGGCCTAGCCTTGCTATCCGGTGGCATTCAGATGCCACATCCACAATAATCGAATTAAGCAACTCATCGTACACATTTGAAGACAACTAAACATCAAAAGAACCAACAACCAATTAATAAGAAGGAAAAAAAAAACCCGAATTACCCAGAAAAACTGCTCAAGAAAAAGAATCTATTGCTCATAGTTATTGCTGTGAAATGCATATGTCCTCCCTGCCGCCACCACACCGATACTCTGATAATGTGGTCAGGGTAGGGGGGAAAATATCTTAATTTAACCATAGCTAGTTAGACTGCAATGGAATTTCAATAAGGATTCAAGATCTCAAGACCTTTACTTATTACAACTTCAACATCCTACCATAAATAGAATTCAGGTAGCCAAATCATCGGCATCCTAAACTTTATGCATCAAAATGGAATCCACTATAGGGCACAAGGCAAGGCACCATGTAACTTAACAACAACACATACGATAAGTTATGGACTTGACATTAACCCTCCCTCAATTACTTGGTGCAAAACGACTTGTTAATGGAATTACCCTAAAAATAGAACTTGATCCAGGGACAGAGCCGGCCCCCACCTTGAGGCATGTGAGGCGGCCGCCTCTGGCCCTGGAATTTTTGCAATTCTAGGAATCCCAAATTTATATTCTCCTTGTAAATATAAGTATGTATTTTGGGCATAAAAAAATTATATTGTTATTAGGGGTCCCCATAAATAATTATTTCGGCATTTCGCCTCGGGCCCCCGGTAACCCTGGACCGGCCCTGTCCAGGGAATCACATTTATTTTAGCTCCTAAAAAAAAGGTTTAATTCGATCCACAGAAACATTATGATTGTTATATCAAAATATCGCGAATGGATGAAATATTAGCAATCAAACATTTCTCTTTTAATAAACAGTATATAATAATAATAATAAAAGTGGTTGTCGATTTTGCTGACCTGAGATCGAGGAGATAAAGGGCAATCATCTTGAACTGACATTTTAAAGACACAACAAACAAATCTAAGCCCTTCTACTAACTGTTACAAGAAAATCATTACAGCTAAAATTAGTTACTTAAAAAAAAAATTAAAAAGTGAAAATAGATCATAAAAGATGAAGGATTTGACCCATAAGTTGGAATAGATCGAATGATTGAGCGCATAACAAATGAACAATATAAATGATTGGGTTAACAAAGATTGAGAACTGACCTGGGCGATTTCAATCTAAGATTGAGATGGAAACTAGGGCTCTTGTAGTCTTGAAGAATTTCAGCAGTAAAGAATAAAAAGAGGTAAGGAACAAAGACAAGTACACACAACGTCTTTTATATCTCTCTTTTTCTTTTTCTTTTTCTTTTTCTTTTTTTCTTTTTCTTTTTCTTTGCCGTTGGAAAAGGGGAACTTTGCGATGGGCTGGTTGGGCCTCAAAGTAGTGGCTTGGGCTCCCCAACTTAAACAAATATTTTTTGTATTTGATATTTTTGGTATTTGTTCTGTTTTGGTAGGAAAATATTTTGTAAATTTCTTGTTGAGTTTTAATATTTTGTATATTTCAAAATTATATACTATATACTATATCTTAAGCTAATAGGCTTACCCCTCTCTCCTTTCTCCATTTTGAAATAGAAAAAGGAGGGCAAAAGTAGGAAATCACACTTACCTTAACACGTGCACACCACACTTTTTACTTAACAAAACAAAATAATAAAACAAATACAAAAATAAAAATTAAAAAAAAACTTTCACTCCCAACTCCCCCTCCCCCAAAATCCCGCTAACCCTCCTCCCCCAAATCTCAGCAGCGTTGTTCGCCAGCCTGCCCAAATCCTCGACATCGATGCTCGCTGACTCGCCATGGGTGATGACACCATCGGTAAGAATTCTCCTATGAGAAATTAGGGTTTTTGAATTCCTAATTTGTTTTGTAATATTGTATTCATAAAACCCTAATTTACTACCCGCTTTTACTCTTGATTTCTAATTAGGGCTTTTACTCTTGGTTTCGAAATCCAAACCCTAATAATGGATTCAAAAATAAAGATTGGTTATTTTTAGAGCAAATCCTAATTAATGTTCTGTTGATTCTTTGTTTCTTCAGATCTAAATAAATTAGATTTTAGAGACCATGGTAGGAATTGGGATTTCAGAAGGCGATGAGATGAAGGAATAAACTGTGGGAAAGTAAGAGGTAATGTAAGTGTTTATTATATGTTTGTTTTTGTTATTCCTCGATTTACACTACTCTCTCCAATGTGTACTCGCAGAGATTGTGGAGGTGGCAGTTAGGCCTGTATGTCATGTCGTCGCTGCAATTGGCCCAAATATAGGTTACCTGAAGATTAACTTTTATAATTCAATTTGATGGTAATTGTGTTCACTACTTCTCATAATTATTTCTTATGAAAAAATTACTTTTGTTAAGTTCTTGAGCTTTTCATTTATTTTTAGCAATCTCTCATAATTATTTGAGCAATCTTTTTTCAATTAGAATTGTTGTTTCAATTTTTATATCCTTTTTTCGGGTAATATTTATTTTGTTTGTGTTTGAGTATTTTTTTTGCTTTTTTTTATGATAGTATGGACTGGTTTTGAGATTCGGGAACAGATGCAAACCTAATAATGTAAGGTTTAGGGGGATTGTTAGGTGTGAGATTGGAACGAACTGACTTGCATATGAGGGTTTTTTCTTCTAATTGTTATTTGTTTTCATTTGGACTTTTGCAATCTAAGTAATGTTATCATTAAATTTTCAATTATGAAGAATGATGAATTGTAGATGATGGTAAAAAACATGAAAGATGAATATTTTGGTCCATTTTATCATTATTGTATTTTATTATTTTTATTTTCTTAGGGTAAAAGTGAACAATGAGTGAATATATAAGAAAGCTAAATACTTGCAGCAATTTGTTGATGAAATGAAAAGATGAAATTAGATGAAGCAAAAGAATCTTCAAAATATGCTGGAATCATAAGGGAAACAACATGCAGATAGTGATATCTTTTCTACATCTTTTGTTTTGGTTGAAAAGTTTTGGTGAATTGTATTATTGTATGTGGGTTTCATAATTTGATAATTTTATAGAGATACAACTAAGGAGTAATATAGAACAATTTGAGGTAAATATTGAGGAACTTTACAGACAATATGAGTATTTGCAAGCAAGCTTTAGAATAGAGGAATTTGACAAGATTGTAAGTTTCTTTCTTAGCATCTCAAAATTTCGGTAATTATTCGACTATTTTTTTTATTTTCTTTTAATTGAATAGAAATATAGAATGATATTGGTGGTTTGAAAGTGTGAATTAGTTAATTTGTAGATTTGTTATCTTTTCATTATATTGTAATTGAAATAACTGAGAGGCATTTCTAAATTTTTAAGTACCATATCATTTTATGAGTCTCTCAAAATTATTTTAGTTTTGTTGGATCCTATAGGCAAGGCAAGAAACACTGGAGGGAGGGTGAATAGTGTTTTATAACAACTTAAAAAGCGGAATTGAGAATTTCTTCTGTTCAGTCGACTTGAAGGGATAAACCAGTCGACTGAGGCGACAAAAGAAAAGTATTTTAAAGAAGTTTGAGAAGTCGACTTAGAGATGAGACAGTCGACTTGTCACACAAATAACTCAGAGTAGTACGAGTCTGACCAGTCGACTTATAGGAGTACACAGTCGACTGTCCAGACAAGTTTCACAGTAAAAAATATAAACCGAGAGAATTGAAATGCAAGTGGAGAGATACAACCACAGAGTCACACGATGTATCCTGGTTCGGTCCTCCCGACCTACATCCAGTCCCCAAGCAACCCACTTGAAATTTTCCACTATTCTTGAAAAAGATTACAAGAATACCCTACAACGTTTAGACAACAACCTTGTCCAACCCATAGTCCTTTCTCTCAACCAGAGAAAGCAACCCACTCTTCCACCAAGAGTGACAAACCTGACTCTACACCCTAGAGTCCTACTCTCCAACCGAGAGGAAAAAGAAAAACAATAAAATTGTTTACAATCAACCTATAGCCTTGTAGTTATTGTGATATAGTACATGGCTAATTGGTTGACTTCTAAATCCAGTCCAAAACAAATTCAATGTTATGCTGGACTGAAGACAGAGAACCAAGACTTAGTGAGTGTTGAAAGCTTTTCTCTCTTAAAAGCACAAATCTTAAAAATTCTTCTCAAAAATTGCTTGGAACCTTTTAAAGGTGATTCCTAGGCTATATTTATATACTAGAATCCCTGGCAGTTAAAAGCAGTTACTCATAACCGTTTGATCAACAGACAAATAACGGATAAAACCTTTAAATTTGAAAAACAGCTTTTGAAATTAGAAGGCTGTCGAAATCACTTGAACAGTCGACTGGGTTGCCTCTATGAGTCGACTGGTCAGAGTTTGAATAAGATCAGGCAGTTTTGTACAGACTCAGTCAACTAGAAGAAAGAATAATTCTCTTAAACAACATAGCACATAAACAAAATTAATTTATAACAACTGAGTCTTTAAAACAACTGATTCTTTAAAACTAGTATAAAATACTAAAATACTAAAGTGCAACAAGAAAAGTACATAGTAAATAAAAGCAAACAACTCATCAGTCTTTGTCCTCATCATCGTCGTCATTTTGAGAGGGAGGTAGAAATTGAGCAGTGAAAAGATGAGTAAGATGAGAAAATTGGGATTCAAGAGCATCTTGACGATCCATGAGATAGTTTACAGCATTATAAATACTGCGTGGATCATCAAAATCAGCTCGGGGGCGAGAAGAGCTAGATGCTGAAGATGGTCGAGCAGAAGTGGCTAAAGGAACTTGGGTTTGGGGAGAAGTCCTAGTGGTAGATCTAGGTGGAGAAGCAAGAAGCTTCATGCGTGCTAAACTTGCATGATCAAAACATTCAAAGTGCTTGACAACATTGGTCTCGGAATCGAGATCGATATCATAAGCACAGAAAACACGGGTAAGTAAAGTACCATAGGGAAGAAAAGTGGAGTGAGATTTATGAAGTCTAGGAAAGATGATACGACCCCAATTGAGATTTATTTTACCAAAAATTGCATATACAGCTTGTTGCAATTCCATGGAATACTGATCATAACTTCCTGTTTTAGGAATAATATTATAGGACAATATCCATGCAACAAGTTTTGTAATAGGAGTAATTGATTTATTAGTCATAGGGGGTCCACGGTTGGGCAAATAGATTTTAGATAAGATGGAGGCATCATCCATTATGATTTCTCCTAAATTAAGTCCTTCATCATCTATACCCATAATCAGATTAATTCTCTCGGATGTGAGTTTCATCTTCTTATGTTTGAAGAAGAGTAGATTATTACTTCACCATCATCCGATTGAACCACCCTCATATTTGTATAAAATAGATAAATAAGTTGAGGGTAATAATGGGGTTGATTTTCTAAGGACAAGAAATCATAAAGACTACAATGTTGGAATAGAGACACAAGGTTAAACCTATCAAGATCATTAAAATTAACAAATATACCCGGAAAAATAACCATGGTACAAATGATATACTATTTTTCCATAAGATCGGGGCTTCTAAGATATTGAGAGTAGTCCTTAGAGGAAGAACCTTCATCAACATGAGAGGTTTTTGATCTTTTGGGTGCCATAATATAAGAGTGAAGGTGAAGGAGAGTTTACCAACAGGAAATGCAAAGAATCAATCAGCAAGGGAACAAGAAATCTACTAAAAGATACTGGATGAGATCCTCAGCAGCAACACAAGGGGTCGACTTCTTCTCTTTTCTTCTCTTCTCTTCTAGTTCTCCAGATCTGGGTGAAAAAATTTGGGGTAAAAGTGAAAAGAAGGAGGTAGTGTTTTAGGGTTTTAACTTGATGGGAACGGCTGAGATCGAAGGTGAAATGAAATCAACAGCCAAGAATGGTCAAAGGCGAGTCAAAAGATGAATAGACATCTCAAAATCAGTGCGACGGATCGAATTCGAGGACAGAAAGAGTCGTGCTAGTCGACTGTTCTTAGTATGCAGTCGACTTAGTCGAGAGAAAAAAAGAAAACCATATATAATTGTCACTAGTGGTCAGTCGACTGTTTGAACATCTCCGTCGACTGTCCAGAAAAAAATAAGTATAGAAAACGATATGTGGAAGTCGACTGAATAACATGTGCAAGTCAACTTATAAAAATAAAATTCAACAAATATCAAGAAAATCACATATCCCTAGTTCTCTTCTTAAAGTAATAAAGGTGTCTTCTTTAAGGAGTTTGGTAAAGATATCAGCTACTTGTTTATCAGTAGAGATAAAGTCTAAAGAGATATCTCCTTTTAAAACATGATCACGTAGAAAATAATGTCGAATATCAATATGTTTCGTACGTGAATGTTGAACCGGATTTTTAGATAGGTTGATGGCACTGGTATTATCACACATTATTGAAGGTCTTTCAAAAGAAATACCATAATCTAATAGGGTTTGTTTCATCCACAAAATTTGTGCACAAGCCAAACTTGCAGCGATATATTCAGCTTCTGTAGTAGATAGGAATACCGAATTTTGCTTCTTACTGCACCAAGAAACTAATGAATGTCCCAAAAAATGACATGTCCCACTAGTGCTCTTGCGATCAGTTTTACTGCCAGCAAAATCAGTATCACTATACAACAAAAGTTGAAAATTATCGGTGCGTGGATAGAATAAACCATAATCAAATGTGCCTTTAATATATCTTAAAATTCGTTTCACAGCTTTCAAGTGAGATTCTTTAGGACTTGACTGATATCTAGCACACAAACATACACTGAACATAATATCTGGTCTACTAGTAGTTATATATAAGAGTAAGCCAATCATACCTCGATAGAGTTTCTGATCGACACTCTTACCTAATATATCTTTGTCAAGGGTAGTGGTAGTAGCCATAGGTGTGGCTTTACTACTTGTGCTATCCATGTTAAACCGTTTGAGTAATTCCTTTGCATATTTTTCTTGATTAATAAATATGCCATATTGTGACTGCTTAATTTGTAGTCCAAGGAAATAATTGAGTTCACCCATGTGACTCATCTCAAACTCGTTTTTCATGGTATTAGCGAGCTCTTGACATAGATTACTATTAGTAGAGCCAAAAATTATATCCTCAACATATATTTGTATGATTAAAATATCATTCTTAATTCTCCTAATAAACAAACTAGTATCTACTTTACCTATTTCAAAATCTGTTTCTAAAAGAAAAGTCTTCAATCGATCATACCAAGCACGAGGTGCTTGTTTAAGACCATATAAAGCCTTTTTCAATTTAAAAACATGGTTTGGGAATTGTTCATGTTCAAAACCTGGTGGTTGTTTAACATAAACATCATCTTTTATAAACCCATTAAGGAATGCACTTTTAACATCCATTTGATAAAGTGTAAAATTCATAAAACAAGCAACGATAATAAAATACGAATTGATTCTAATCTAGCAACAAGAGCATATGTTTCATCAAAATCTATGCCTTCTTCTTGATTATATCCTTGAGCAACTAGTATAGCTTTGTTCCTAACAACTTGTCCTGATTCATCTAACTTATTTTTGAATACCCATTTAGTACCAATAATAGTATGATCAGGAGGTCGTGGAACTAAATCCCATACATCATTGCTTATGAATTGGTTTAACTCATCTTGCATGGCATTCATCCAAAATTCATTCTCACATGCTTCTTGTATATTTTTCGGTTCAAAATCCGACAAGAAAGCTGTGTGAGATATCATATTAATATGTGATCTTGTCTGAATACCATGTGAGATGTCACCAATTATTAAGTCATGAAGATGATCTCTAACTTCAACAAAAGATTTTGATAAAGTTTGAGATATCACAATAGGATCAGTCGACTTAACAGGATCCTCAGTCGACTATTGTACATCAGTCGACTTGACTACCTTATCAGTCGACTTATCCGCGAGACTAGTTTGTTCTAAGGATGTAATTACTTTATTCAAAGGTGATGAATTAGTTTCATCATCTTCAATTAAATTTGATGAAGGTAGAGATTCATCGAATGTAACATGCATTGATTCTTCAATAGTCATTGTTGACTTGTTGAAGATTCTATATGCTTTACTCCTATTTGAGTATCCAACAAAGATACCTTCATTAGATCTAGGATCAAATTTATCTAAATTATCTTTAGTGTTCAGAATAAAACACTTACAACCAAATGTCTTAAAGTAAGAGACCTTAGGAATTTTATTAAAAAATAACTCATAACAAGTCTTCTTTAGCTTAGGTCTTATCAAGATCCTGTTTAAAACATAACTAGCTGTAGCAACAGCTTCAGCCCAAAAATACTTAGGTAAATTACTTTCAACACGCATGGTACGTGCACATTCTTGCAAAGCCCTATTCTTCCTTTCAACCACTCCACTTTGTGGTGAAGCTCTAGGAAATGCAAATGAATGAGTTATACCATCCTTGTTGTAATATTCTGCAAACGCTTCATTTTCAAATTCTCCACCATGATCACTTCTAATAGTGACTATGGTTAGAGACTTTTGATTCTGAATTCATTTACAAAAATTTGCAAATTCATCAAAAGCATCATTTTTATGTTTTAAAAAGAAGGTCCAAGTGAATCGTGAAAAATCATCTACTAAAACAAATACATATCTACTTTTATTTAAAGAAGCAACTCTAGTAGGACCAAATAAATCCATATGAATTAATTCGAGTGGCCTACTAGTAGAAATTACTTCTTTTGTTTTAAAAGTAGATTTAATTTGTTTACCTAGTTGACATGCATCACATAACTTATCCTTTTTAAAGGATAGTCTTGGCAGCTCTTTAACTAGGTTGTACTTAGATACTTTAGAGAGATTTTTCATATTCACATGACCAAAACGTCTATGCCAAAGCCAAGAATCATTATTAGAAGCTACTAAACAAAAATCATTTGAAAACTCATTTGTATTCAAACATAACTCATAAATGTTGTTTTTCCTAAAACCTTGAAAAATAATGTTTTGCATAGTGGAATCATAAATTAAGCAAGAATCTTTTTCAAACAAAATTTTATAACCTTTGTCACACAGTTGACTAATACTTAACAGATTATGTTTAAGTCCACTAACTAATAAAATATTTTCTATAGAAGGGTTAGTGTCCTTACCGACCATGCCGATTCCTATGACTTTTCCTTTATTGTTATCACCAAAAGTAATTGTTCCTCCATCAATGCTTTGTATGGTAGATAGGAGATTGGTATGACCAGTCATATGCTTAGAACATCTGCTGTCAAGTATCCAACGATCTTTCTTTAATACCTATAAAATATTCAATGTGAATATGGTATCCTTTTCATTAGGTCCAAAAGATATTAGTTTGTGGGAAACCAAACCCATGATGAGTTTGATTTTCCACCAGCAGGAATGAAATTAGAAGAATTACATACATTCAGCATATATGAGTTTATATAGGCAATTCTATCTTTCGAACTCAAATTGACTGGAACCCATATATGTTTGCTCTGTCCAGTCGACTTTATAACACCTTTCAGTCGACCTCTACTATATGTAAGTCGACTGGATGGTAATATAGGTCGACTTATATGAGGTTTTGGTCTTGTTGAATAAGACTCAGTACCTCTGGATAGGCGACTGGTAGATGGATACAGTCGACTTGACTGAACTTTAGATTTGCTTTTATCAATAGAACTTACAAACTTAGGCTTTTCAAAGAACTCATACAATTTATGTTTAACACTAGAAATAGATACAGGTTTATTTATACTAGTGTTCTTAGAAGAATGATCTTTTTCAAGAGATTTTTTAAAACCAAGTCCAAACTTTTGACTAGATTTTACTTGATTTTGAAGAACATCGTTTAAATTCTCTTTTCCTTTATTAAACTTAGATACGTTCTTGGATATCTCTTCATAATTCTTCTTTAGAGATTCAAGATCCATATTTAAACTTGAAATACGAGAATTTAAAGATTTTACTTCTTTATCAAGGTTAAGATTCTCTTGAGAAAGTGTTTGATTAACTTTCTCTAAGTTCTTAACTCTAATCTTTTCCTTTTTCAGTTCTTGAAAAATTTCATTGAATGCATCAAGTAAATCATCTGAATCACACTTATTACTTACTTGATTCTGTGATGCCATGAAGCACATGTTTGCAACCTCGTTGGTCTCATCAATTTCTTCTTCTAAAGAAGAATTGCTGTCATCCCAAGTTGCTTGATATGCCTTTTTGTTTTTGGCGAACTTGTTCTTTGTGTACTTATCCTTCTTGAAGTTAGATGTCTTTCCCTTAGACTTTATGTTCTCTAGTGGACAATCCTTCTTCATATGGCTTGCTTTGTTACACCTGAAACAAGTTGGAGGATCATTAGAATCTTTAAATTTTGAATTGAACTTACCTTTCCTTAGAAATTTTTTGAATCTCCTATTGAACATGGCAATCTCCTCCTCATCTTCTTCTTCATCTTCGGAGTCTGACTTGGATTTGAATGCTAATGTCTTTTTCTTTGACTGTTGTGGTTCGGCATCCTTCTTACGTTCTTCAATTTGTACCTCATAAGCCATTAGATTTTTCATAAGATTCTCAAGAGAAAATTGTGATAAATCATTGGCCTCTTCTATGGCAGTGGTCTTCTTTTTCCATTCGGGGGTAAGTGCACGGAGTACTTTTCTCACCATCTCTGCTTGAGTGTATATCTTCCCAAGTGCCACAAGTGAGTTTGTAATGTCTGTAAATCTAGTAATCATCTCGGACACACTCTCATTCTCCTTCATGCGGAACATTTCAAACCTGTAAACAAGAACAGATATTTTAGATTCTTTCACTTTGTTCGTTCCTTCATGAGTTACCTCGAGTGTGTGCCAGATTTGATGTGCGGTTGTTGCATTCGACACACGGTTGAACTCCTCCTTTGTGAGAACACAGAATAATGCATTCATTGCTTTTGCATTGTTCATTGTTTGGTTCTTCATGTCGTCGTCCCATTGTGCATATGGAATAGTAGGAGCGGTGTACTCTGTTTCCGTCATGTTCCATATTTCATAGTTGATGAATTGTAGGTAGATCTTCATTCTACACTTCCAATAATTGTAATTTGTTCCATCGAAGAGAGGTGGCCTTTGTGTAGATTGGCCTTCGTGGTACTGATTTGTATTTGAAGTAGTTGCCATTGCACTCAACCCTGCTCTGATACCAAGTGTTGGATCCTGTAGGCAAGGCAAGAAACACTAGAAGGGGGGTAAATAGTGTTTTATAACAACTTAAAAAGCGAAATTGAGAATTTCTTCTGTTCAGTCGACTTGAAGGGATAAACCAGTTGACTGAGGCGACAAAAGAAAAGTATTTTAAAGAAGTCTGAGAAGTCGACTTAGAGATGAGACAGTCGACTTGTCACACAAATAACTCAGAGTAGTACGAGTCTGACCAGTCGACTTATAGGAGTACACAGTCGACTATCCAGACAAGTTTCACAGTAAAAAATATAAACTAAGAGAATTGAAATCCAAGTAGAGAGATACAACCACAGAGTGCACACGATGTATCCTGGTTCAGTCCTTCCAACTTACATCCAGTCCCTAAGCAACCCACTTGCGATTTTCTACTATTCTTGAAAAAGATTACAAGAATATCCTACGGCGTTTAGACAACAACCTTGTCCAACCCGTAGGCATTTCTCTCAACCAGAGAAAGCAACCCACTCTTCCACCAAGAGTGACAAACCTGACTCTACACCCTAGAGTCCTACTCTCCAACCGAGAGGAAAAAGAAAAATAATAAAATTGTTTACAATCAACCTATAGCCTTGTAGTGATTGTGATATAATACGTGGCTAATTGGTTGACTTCTAAATCCATTCCAAAACAAATTCAATGTTATGCTGGACTGAAGACAGAGAACCAAGACTTAGTGAGTGTTGAAAGCTTTTCTCTCTTAAAAGCACAAATCTTAAAAATTCTTCTCAAAAATTGCTTGGAACCTTTTAAAGGTGATTCCTAGGCTATATTTATAGACTAGAATCCCTGGCAGTTAAAAGCAGTTACTCATAACCGTTTGATCAATGGATAAATAACGGATAAAACCTTTAAATTTGGAAAACAGCTTTTGAAATTAGAAGGTTGTCGAAATCACTTGAACAGTCGACTGGGTTGCCTCTATGGGTCGACTGGTCAGAGTTTGAATAAGATCAGGCAGTTTTGTACAGACTCAGTCGACTGGAAAAAGTGGCAGTCGACTGGTACTCAACAGCTGATCTAGTTCAACCTGTTTGGACCTTTGATTTTTGTAAACACACAGTTATAAAAAGTATATGTGAGTGTATGTGTGTGTGATAATGCTGTACATCATTCTAAGACTCAATAAAGAGAAAAATATTACATTTGTTTACAAGACACATAAATAAATGACATTGAATCTTTGGACTTGACTTGAGTCTTGAGTCTTGAGTGAAGCTTTTAGCCTTTGTCTTTATCTGGAGCTGTGCTTGATCATTTGTTCAGCTTTAGAGTAATGAGGCCTTTGTGTATTTTCTGATACAACCTGCAATTATATATATAGCATAGCACAGACACATTTTGCATTGTGTTGCAATCATCAAAATCAAAAATCAACAAGTTTGTGCAATTTGCACAGGGTAACACTAGTGCTTATATTAAGTTATTACCTGTTGATGGATTGATGCTCCACTCCGGATTCGAATCATCTACACTTACAAAATATGAGTGAATGGCGCAGTTACTTAATATCAACCGTCCATTGTAAATCAAGTTTGATGAATGGTCAAAATTAATTACATTACTTATTATTAAAATAAAAAATGCTTTAATCAAGCTAATTAGAATAGTTTCTATTTAAAAGAAATTTAACTGCCTAAATGAGAGATCCACTCATTAATTTTTTGATAATTTTTTTTATATAAAAAGCACCATATATATTTGGCTAATATTTTGTTTTCTCTAAGTTTCTTTAATAAAAAAAAGTCTTGATTTTAATCCAACAATTGTATGTTTAAAATCTAAGAAACGAATGTACCTTTCTTTATTTCTTGTTTCTAAAATCTCAAAAAGTTTCTTTCTTTCTTGTCAATTATTTGAAGAGATAGGTAATGCACAGAAGTAGTGCTAACACATGAGAGAAAATTTTGCTTTTTTCCCAAAAGAGATAGAGATAAACAAATAAGTTGTTGTAGGGATGCTTTTTATATATAAAAAAAAACTTACCCAAAAAGTCCATGAGAGGATTTTTCATTTAGACTGTTATATTTCTTTTAAATGGAAAATATTCGAATTAGCTTGATTGAAACAATTTTTTTATTTTAATGATAAGTAATGTAATTAATTTTGATCATTCACCAAACATAATGTACAATGAACGGTTGGTATTAAGTAAGTGCATCATTTATTCATATTTTGTGAGTGTAGAGGATTCAAATCCGCTCCACTCCAACTGAATATAGTCCATCTATCCCAATTTGTTAGGAGATTCGGGAAGGTAGTGTTGTGGCAAAATTAAATTAACTTGGATTGGAACATTTGGATGTGATCGTGGGCCTATGTTGAAAGCTTGTGTTCTCAATTGATTAGATAAAAAATTAGTTTAAAATTTCTAACATGATGTGGCCGTTTTTGCCACACACCAAGAAGAAGGGGAAAAAAAAGGCTTCCCATCCTTGAATCCTAAAAAAAATTCTAAAAAACACTATTTGTATAGATTTCCTAACCTTTAACCCTAAAAACAACTTTCCATCCTTAATCTAGCCAAACAGCCCTTTAGTAGCCGTCAAATGTGTTTTTTTTTTTTCCTCTCAAAATAAAACATAACTATAGTTGTGAGATGTATATATATACTTCACATGAAGCTAAGAAAAATTAGAACAGTCCAGCAAAAGAAACTTAAGAGCTTTTAGATTTCTCTCCTTTCATCGAACCAGAGGATGATGGTTCATGGGCAGAATCTGGAGATGCTTCTTTTGCCGGTAAAGGTGCCTTTTTAAAAGTGGTTGGCATCCCTGAAATTTCCTGAGCAGTATATCAACTCATTACAAAGTATGCACACAAGTACGGATCCATAAGAGAAATAAGATTTTGGGATACCACCAAGGAAATGAAAAGATTTATGTAGCCAATCCCATATGCTTGGGATAACACCTCTGTTGTTATTAACTTATTATTGTTATCAGTGTTCTAATTGTTATCAAGGATCTAAATACATTTTTTTCTGTATATTGAAGGTTAATTTTAAGCAAACATAGTGTCTCAATTTTCGGTGAAAACTTCAGAACATAATTTACACAAACATAACAAGAAAATTACAATAAGTAGAGGACACAAGTGTGGCATGTGCGGATAGGACAGGGATTCAAGGAACAAAACATGGTAATTTTCTAAAATTCACACATGAGAACAAACACAGGTGTTGCATCTTGAACATACACAGGTGTTGCATATCTATTAGTTCACCTCCAAAAGGATGTTCATATCATGTGCAATGCATGTTCTATAAAATGGATCTGTATACCTCTTATTTATCTAGGTATCTGATCCAATTTTAGTAAACCTGCGATATAATGAGCTCTTCAGACAGTATACAGTCCCACCAAAAGTACAGGAATTCAACCAATTCTCATTATGTGCATGAAACTAGCAACGCCAACAAGAACTATGAAGGCAAAACTGATAAAAAAACGCATGCAAACCTTTAGGTTGTTGCAAGTGCAAAACACATGAACAAAAAATTCAGAATGTTAAAAACCACAAACAATAAAATGCTCTCAAAAAATATATATATATACTAGGTTTGCCCGTTGACATGTACCTAGGGCACGTCTTCGGAACGGTGCACCTTGTTTGATCATATAAAATAGTTTTGGAGGTCTAGCAAATTAATTGACGCAGCAAACATATTATATGAGAAATTTTTGGGGGTCCGGCAAAAAACATATTATATGATTTTTTTTGATTTTTTTGATTTATTTTTAAAGTTTTCAAATTTTTAAATTTTTTTGTTTTTTAATTTTTTTTATTTTTTAAAAAAATTTAAATTTTTTATTTTCTTAATTTTTTAAATAGAAAAGGGAGGGAAAGAGAGAGAGAAAAAAATTAAATAAATATATGAGTTGTTTTGAGTGGGAGATTTGAATTTGAGTTTTGGGGGAAAACTTTTGGGGGGAAAATATGTTTTGTGAGGTTAGATCTGGACCTTTGATTTTTAAGGGGATTGAAGGAGAGCCACTGGATAGATTTCTTTGTGTTTTATTATATAGATATATATATAGAGAGAGAGTTAGTCTATTATGAGATGGTGAGATGAGCTCCTTATCGTGAGCAGGAGTTATCAGCCGTCCGATCTCGTTTGTTAGCGACCGAACGAGTCCGATCTGATCCCGTTCTCTCAGCTCTTTTGTTGAGGGTAAAATGGTCATTTATGTCTCATTTTCTTTTGGCACTATCGCTCTCAGCTCTCATCCATCTCCAACTCCCGCTCTCACTTTCTTCGATCGATGAAACCCTAGCCTCCTTGCTCTCTCACGTTCTCTCTCTCTCTTCGACGAGAAACTCCCCTACACTAAGAATAGCGATCTCTCCGACTCATTGTCGAAACCCAAATCTTCGAAGGGGCTCTCGATTTCTACTCTCTCCCGTTCTCTCTCTCCCTTCGACGAAGAAACCATACTGGGCAACTGCCATTTAGGGTTTCGATTTCGGTTATCTCTTGGATTCTCTCTCTCTCTTCAAATACAAACCCAAATCGCCCTTAGCCCCTTTGTTCCGGTTGCGATTCGAAGAGAAACCCTAGCCCCCAATCTTCCACGCTCCAAGCATTGACCCTCAAGTCACTATCAGCCCCCCAATCTTTCTGTCAGGTAATCTCAATTTCAAATCTTGTTTCCTTTATAATCGCTTATAGTTATGCGAATTGGAGGCATTTTTCGGCCTGTCCATTGCATCAAATCAAAATTGGGAAGTGAAATCCTCTGCGTGTTGTCTATGTGTACTAATACTTTAGAGGAAGAAGCCGAGGGCTGGTCCTGTATTCTAGTAGCCTTATTTTTTGGCAGTTAAGATGTTGATAGGAGTTCCATCAAAGTTGGCAGGCTGTATGCTCCTAAGAAAAGGAGTAATGAAGTAGGTTAAATTCATCAGTTATATCAATATACATTTTAGATATTGGAGGTTCACATGCACAACCACAACAAAAACTTGTCTTTATGTTATAGTGGTACCAGATGCATATTAAATCCTGTATTGAATATGTATTAGTCATATGTAGTTGATGAGATGAAGAAGAAATCTTTTGGATGGAAATGTGGAGAGAGGCTTTAGAATGTAGTTTTTTGGAATTAGTGGACTTAAACACTTTAACAAAGTCATATGGAACGCACTCCTATTGACTCCGAGATCTGATCGCTGAGAACGGCTGTTGTCGTTCCCTTGGACCTGCAAAACAAGTCTGAAACACCGGGGGTGGCTCCGGCAACAGACCCTCTGATGCTAAGTCAGAAACTCAAAGTTATGCTGGGTTTTGAGAACAGAGTTTGCAATTACCTTATTTCTGAGGAGGTCTCGAGGTATATAATCGCCGAGGGGGGCCAGTTTCAAGATATTCATCTATCTCTACTTTCCGGTGGTTGGACAGAGTCGATTATGCCATCCATATGAAGAGATCGAGTCTGGACTCCTCTCTTGATGAAGAAAGTTTTTCAAACTCTCTCGTGTATGGAGGGATAGAATCAGTTACCCCTAGAAATAGGGGGTTTAAACTGAGGTTCGATAAATCTGGACTCCTTTGCAATAGGGTTGTTGTAACAGTCACTATTACAGGCTGGGTTGGATCAATAGGCATGAAAACGGCCCAACTCATCCCATCGGACCTGTATCGGCTTAAATTATCGTTAAACCCTTGAGAGCTTTAAGATCCGTGCCCGATTTGGACAGACCCGATTTTGTTCTATTTTTAGACACCCTAAAGTGGGGGGTTGTCTCCTTCCTTGGGGGGGGGGGGGGTTAGGAATTGTGCTTTCGTCGATGAATTCTGCCAATGCTTGGGCCTTGATTGTTGTTCTCGGTCGGTAAGTGATATCATGTTGACTCAACTCAAGAGACCACTTCATAAGTCTCCCGGAGCTTTCTAGCTTGTAGAGTACTTGCTTACGTGGTTGGTCATGAGGACCCAGATGGAGTGTGCTTGGAAGTAAGGGTGAAGCTTTCGGACGGCTGTAACTAGTGCCTAAGTCATCTTTTCCATCTTTGAGTATCGTATCTCAGCATCGTGGAGTACCTTGCTTACATAGTAGATTTGCTTTTGTGTCCCGTTCTTTCCCCTTACCAAGACGTCACTGAGGGTCTGATCTGAGGTAGCCAAGTTGAGGTAGAGGACCTCTTCCGGCTTTGATGTAACATCTGTTTTTTTTTATTCCTTAAATATTTGGTTTAAATTATATTTAAATGTGATTATAAGTATATTTTCTTGCATTAATGGATTTTATTTTGTATTAGAATGATTAAATTGAAATTTTGGGGGATTCGGCATTTAAAACAACTTTAAAATAGGGGTTTTAAAATATGCTAATTTAGTTAATTATAAACTCCTTTAATATTAACAAGTGTGCCCCCCCCCCCCCTAACCTTTCTCTTCTTCCCCTTCCTGATTCCCGACTGAAACGCAAGGAAACCCAAAATTATAGGGTTTCAAAATTCAACCCTCTCCCACTTCAAACTTCGAATCGATTGGGGATTTTAGGAGATTTCTGGGTGCTCTTCCATGTGGTGGTGTCGGTTATTTGTGGGGAACTCGTGAAGGTATATTAATTTCTACGTCTAGTTATTGGTTCTGTGGTTTACAACTTCTTGCATAAAAATTATTAGTAAGATGCTTAGAGTTGGTAGAACACGCTTAAGGTGAAAGATTTTTATTTTAATAATAATAATTTGAAAATATTTCCTAACCTAGGGTCTAAGTTTTGAAAATCATGACTATTGTATACTATGAAATATTATGAATGATGTGCAATAATATGGGATAATTTAGAAGCATCTACGATTAATTTTAGCAATTGTTTGAAAATTGTTAGGAATTTTCCCGATATCGGGAATTTGTAAAAAAAAATGTTTATTGGTTTAAAAAATTGGGATTTGGTAATAAGAATAGAAAATAGTTGATTTGAAATGCTTAGGTATGTTATACGCAATGTTAAGTATGTTTAGTGTGATTTGAATTAATAACTCACGGGTTCTATAAATTTCTTAATATGCATTATAAAGTGAAGTTGAGTGGCGACTGGGCGAGCAAGGAGTATTCTCTTGTCTGTTCATTAGGTGAGTATGATCGTGCTAGTTATATTCTACGTGGGGATAAAATTATAGATTTATCTAGTGGGAATTTTGATAGTTATGACCGGACAAGGGTTTATAAGAAAATACGGGAATTGTTAGTTAAAGTGTGCTATGTAGTATATTAGCTTGATTTTGAAATATTTGGTGCTCTTAGTGATACATTGAGTGTATGTATGATGATATGAAGTGGTTTAAGCCAGGTAGAAGTGTGATGTATGGGTGTTAAATTGGAGCTATATATCTATTATGATGTGTTATCTGTTACGGTGTTTATTCAATGTAAGAGTGATAAATGAGAATTAGCATGATATGAGATGAAATGCAGGGTTTGAGATATATATGATGGACAGATGCCTAGAGTGAATTAGTGTGTCTTAATATGAAATGGTAAAAATCAATAATATGGTATATGCATGAAATGTGGCAATGCGACCAAAATAATTAACATGGTATCCTTATGATGTGTAATAATAAAAAGTGTTGTTATTACAAGGTAATTAACCTATGTATGCAATATGTGATTAAATGTTAAGAGTAACAACACAGCGTATGCCGAGTATGTGATAATATGTGGAAATGAAAATGAGGCGTTATGTGATAATACAAGGAGATAAAGAGATAAGATGATCTTGATAATAAAAGTTAAATTTTTGTTGACCAGTACGTACATAAATCCTGGGGATTTGGGCTAGACCTCCTAATACCCAAGGACCGGCTTGGAGTGCGTGGTTATTACCCAAACTATGTTTGGGGTGCGTATTTTTATCGCCCAAGATATCGACTTGAGGCCCGGTTATTCCCTCCATGACAGACGTCGCGAGGAAGTACCCAGTTTATCTGGGATGTGTGTTTTTCCCTCCTGGTTTCGTCTGGTAAGAAGTAACCAGTTTATTTGGGGTGCGTGTTTTTCCCTCCTGACTTCGGCTAGGAGGAAGTACCCAGTTTATCTGGGGTGCGTGTTTTTTTTTCCTGGCTTCGGCTGGGAGGAAGTACCCAAGTTCTACTTGGGGTGCTTGTTTCCCTCGCTAGCATAGACTGGAAGGAAGACATAGCCTCGGACACATAAGACCCCCCTCCCCCTACGGGGAGGGGGGGCAGAGGTCCTCGTGTTAATGGGATATCGGCTTTCGGTATAGTGGGATACTGTGGCTCACTGGTTGACAAATCAATCAAATGAATAAATATAAAATGAAAAGGAAAATGAGAAAGTAATGAAAGCATGTGGTGTAATATGAGAATGAGAAAGAAAATGAATATAGATCAAATTGAGTATGAAGGAATATGAGTCATGAGTTTGTATATGAAAAGAAATAGTAAGTGAAGTTTGTGGATAACTAAGAATGAAGAATGGGGTGATTGTATTATAAAATTTGAAATGAAAATAAAGGAATGGTAATGTGAATATTTATGAAAGGAAGAACATTGTGGTTGTGATTAAAAATGGTAATTAAAGGAATTATATATGTGAATTAACACAATGTTCAGTATTGGAGTATAAAGTGAAGAAGTTATATATATGAATTAATATGATGTGGTGTATATCTTAATCGTGAAGGGTTATGTATGAAAAATTAACGTGAATAACTCAACCAAATTGTGATATGGAGAAGAGTACGAGAAATAAAGAAAATGTGTATGTATGATATAATATTATATGAATGAAGAAAATAAAGTTATATGTGGTATTAATGTGACGTATATAGTGATGTGTATTAAGTGATGGATATGAGAATGATTTCAATATAAAAATAAATTGTGATATAAGTTGGTATGCCTTGGATTTGTGCCGAGGAACTATCCACCCACTATTTCCATGAAAATGGTGGGAACTACCTGCCGAGGCACAACTTCAAGGTAATGAGCATGGTTAAAGGTATATAGATGGGTGCAAATTTAAAAAGAGTACTTGATATGAAATCATTTTTTTTTGTTTCTATATTCAGATTTCGGGTTATTATTATCATGATATTCGTAAGTCCATTCTATTTTCTTTTTATAGTTCAATTTATTTGCTAAACTAGTAAATTATACTCACACCAGGCATGACTAACCCTTGTTGTTTTCTGGGGGGTTAAGGGAGTCCCTCCCTGAAGGTGGACGACCCTAACTCTCCTGTAGGTTTGTTAGCAGTAAGGTGAGGTAGTGATAGAGTTTGGTTGTTATACTTTTGTTTGGAGTTGATAAATTATATCTATGTATTTAGTATATGAAGAAATGAGGGTAGTTGATGTATTATTTTGTATTAAGGTGTAAGTATATATATATATATATATATAGTGCTATGATGAAGTATGAAAGTCCGTACCCACCTCGTTGTGGAGTATTGGGTTTTATGGTTGGTTTTTGAAAAGGGTTTTCCTAAAATCTTCCAAAAATCATATATGTTTTCAAAGGAATTTTTGGTTTTTAATTCATATCTTGCTTGTTATGATATATTACGCCTCCAGAGCCGTGTATATTATTGCCTGTGTGATTTGGAATGATTTGGCCTAGGGAGTGATATGGCTAAAAATGGGGTTAAATCGGGACCGTCCAGATCGAGCACGAATCCTGAAGCACGGGGGTAAAAAGGTAATTTCACATACAGATGGATCCAAAACGGGTATTGGGCCTCCTTCTCACAGAACCAACCACCCGCGAATAGATCCACTTCAACTGGGCACGGGTCCCGACCCGATACAAGCCCGGTTCACCATGAGGAGAATCAAGGCCACTGATTTGACTAAATCAAATCAATAAGCCTGATTGGCTCTCACCAGGGAATCAGGGCCTAATTTCCCAAAACAGAATAGGAGGATTTTCCTCCTGGCTATTAGGTAGGAAATCAGGATCCTAACCGTTCCAAAGGCGACTATAAATACAACCCCTCTACCACCAAGACCAGGTTAATCACTTCTTGACCACTTAAGCTCTTTCTTAATCTTTTTCTGATTACTGACAAGAGCGTCGGAGGGTGCGTCGCCGGAATCAACCCCGGTGTCTCGCACTTCCTTGCAGGTTGCGGCGGGAGCAAAAAGGCTGAGTCAACTGTTCAGGTTTTTCTCGGACTTACAAATTCTATCTGTTTACCCCCACACCGAAATCAGCGGTAACAGATTGGCGCCGTCTGTGGGAAAAAGCCACACGAACAGCCTCAGCCCGTTCTCCATCGTCCTCTGCAGTCATGCCGCCGAAGAAGGTCAGATCCAGAGGGTCGAACCGTGTGGGCAACCTCGCCGACCCGGCAATGAAGCCCCAGTCAATCCCATTCCTCAGTCCGACCTCCCTCCGCCGACCCAGCAGGTCCCACCTCCTCATCCCAAGCAGCAGCCCGACAATGGTCCGTCCGGTCATAACGGTCAGAAGGAGAAGCAGCCCCTCAATCCGGGCCATGTCTCGGTCCATAATGGGTCCTCGGACTCGATGGCTTCTCATCATCCCGACCTTCGCATCACACTTCTGAACCGCCAGAAGGACGACGACCTCTGAACCCATCTCGACGAGAGGCGGGCCCGAGAGGGAGCCTCCCGCCAGCGTCAAGGTGAGCGGTCCCCACGTCGCCGGGACGGCAGAAGGTCTCCGGACCGTAGAGGCCGAGCGGCGTCCCCCGAGCGCCGAAGGAGGAGGTCCCGTTCCCCCGCGGATCGGCGTCACCCGAGGGACCGAGATGTACCTATCAGTCGAGCCGAATTCCTCCAGTTTCAGGAGACCATTCTGCAGGCTCTCAATCTTCGACAGAACGTCCAGAATGCTCAGAGGGCTCCGATGCCCCCCAGGGATCCCAGTCCTCGGCGCCGAACCCGGAGCCCTTCCCCGGCTCCTAGCCGCCAGCAGCGGGAACAAAGCCCTCGCCGGTCCCAGGACTACCGGCGCCGCAGTCCACGCTCCCCTTCCTATGAAGAGGAGTCCGGGGGGTCATACGATCACCAGCGGAGGGACGATGCCCTCATCCGCCGTCTCCATGAGGTGGAAAGGCGTATCGGCCGCATGGACAGGGAGGAAGAGTCCCGAGCAGGAACCTTCCGTCCTAGCCGACCCCCCTTCTCACGGTCGATCATGGAGGCCCACATACCGAGGAGTTTCAAACCGCCACAGTTTGAAACATACTCAGGGGAATCCGACCCGGTCGATCACGTCGAAAGCTTCAAGACCCTGATACTGATCCATCAAGCTTCCGACGCGGTGCTCTGCAGGACCTTCCCTGCCACACTCAGGGGGTCGGCTCGGGAATGGTATTCCAGGCTCGCCCCCTCATCCATCTTCTCATTCGAGCAGTTCGAGACACTGTTCATAACTCACTTTGTGAGTAGCCGGCGAGCCAAGAAGGCAAGTCTTTCCCTACTGAACCTGCGGCAGGAGAGGGAAGAGAAGTTGCAGGACTATGTGAAAAGGTTCACCGCAGAGGTCAGGTCTATCGCCTCCTTGGACCAGTCCATGGCCACCGTGGCGTTCCAGTCGAACGTCCTCAACGCCAACCTCCGATCGTCCCTAGCCAAGAAACCGCCGCATGACTTCGCCGACCTCCTCCTGAGGTGCGAGAAGTACATCCGAGCCGAAGAGGCTGAAGCCCTTCCGAGCTTCGGAGGGCCCTCCGCGGGTTCGAAGAGGAAGGCGACGGGGGAAGAAGGGTCCAAGAAAGCTCAAAAGGACATTGGCGGCCAGTGCCGCCCTCCCCCCAGGTTCGAAAAGTTCACTCCCCTCACCACTAATGTCTCTACTATCCTAATGGAGGTGGAGAAGGAGGGAGTCATCCCTCCAGCTCCGAGGATGCACACCCCGGCGAAGAGGAGGAACAAAGATAAGTGGTGTCGTTACCACCGAGACCACGGGCACGACACGAATGACTGCCGGGCTTTGAGAGATGAGATTGAAGCCCTCATTCGGAGGGAGCAGTTGGCCAAGTTCGTGAAGGCTAACGATCGGACAGATCGCAACTCCCCTCCGCCTCGGGGGGCTAACAAGCGCTCCGAGCGACGCGAAGAGACACCCGAGTTCGAGGAGGAACGGGTTCTGCACTTGATCCACGGAGGCCCCATGGGGGGCTCCTCTAATTCCTCCCGGAAGGCCTTCGTCCGAGAGGTCAACTCGGTCCATAGTGCCCCTCCCCCGAAAGGTCTCGGCGTCCCTGTGTCTTTCTCCGATGCCGACCTCGAAGGGGTCCGAACCCCCCACTGCGATGCCCTCGTCATCGACCTCCGCATGGCCAACTTCAAGGTGCAGAGGATTTTGGTGGACAACGGGAGTTCGGTCAATATCCTTTTCCTCTCGGCCTTCCGAGGTTTGCAGCTGTCCCGAGACCGTCTCAAGCCGGCCGGTTACACTCTCTACGGGTTCACGGGGGTCCCGGTAACCGTCGAGGGGGTGATAACCCTAGACGTTACTGCGGGAAGCACCCCTACTACCCGGATCGAGCCGATGGACTTCATGGTCGTCGACGTCCCAGCAGCATATAATGTCATCCTAGGCCGCCCCGGCCTAGCCGCCCTGGAGGCTGTCCCCTCGGCATACCATTTGAAAATGAAGTTCCCCACTCGGTCGGGAGTAGGGAAAGTCAGGGGAAGCCAGGAAACAGCCCGGAAGTGCTACATGACTTCCACCGGGGGACCAGTGCTCTCGCTTGAGACACTGGAGATCCCCGAGCCGAAGGCCCGCCAGACGTCCGAACCGGCGGACGAATTGGAAGAAGTGCTCTTCTCGGACGAGGATCCGAGCCAGAAATTTCTCATCAGCAAATCCTTACCGACCGCACTGTGTTCGGACCTGATTAAATGCATCCGGGACAACCGTGACCTGTTTGCATGATCAGCCGCGGACATGCCCGGCATTTCCGAGGAGCTCCTCGTCCATCGCTTAAGCGTCGAACCGGGGTGCAAACCGGTCCAGCAGAAGAGGCGAAAGTTCGCTCCCGAGCGACAGCAGGCCATCAAGGAGGAGGTTGATAAACTCCTAAAGGCCAAGTTCATACAGGAGGTAAATTATCCCGAGTGGCTGTCGAACGTTGTAATGGTCAAGAAGTCCAATGGCTCGTGGAGGATATGCATTGACTTCACTGATCTGAACAAGGCGTGTCCGAAGGATCCCTTCCCGCTCCCGAACATCGACACCCTTATCGACGCCACCTCGGGCCACGAGCTCCTCAGCTTCATGGATGCCTTCTCGGGGTACAATCAAATCCGAATGTTCCCTCCGGACATTCCGAAGACTTCCTTCGTCACCGACCAAGGCCTCTACTGCTACCGGGTAATGCCGTTCGGCCTGAAGAACGCGGGCGCCACCTACCAGTGCCTCGTCAACAAGGTCTTCCAGAACCAGATCGGCCGAAACATGGAGGTGTACGTTGACGACATGCTCGTCAAGAGCATCCGCGGCATCGATCATGTAGCCGACCTCCAGGAGGCCTTCGGCGTGTTGAGGAAGCACAGCATGCGGCTGAATCCGAACAAGTGTGCGTTCGGTGTCTCCTCGGGAAAATTCCTCGGCTTCATGGTAAGCCAGCGAGGAATTGAAGCTAATCCCGAAAAGATTAAGGCCATATTAGACATGGCTCCGCCTCGGAACGTCAAGGAGGTGCAAAAGCTCACTGGCCGGCTCGCTGCTATCGGCCGGTTCCTTTCGAAGTCGGGGGAAAAGTGCCTTCCCTTCTTCAAAGCACTCCAGGGGGCCAAAGGTTTTGAATGGGGCCAACCACAACAGGAATCATTCGACCAGCTGAAGGCCTATTTGGTGAACCCCCCCTGCTCAGTAAACCGGTCCCGGGCGAGACTCTCTTCGTCTACTTGGCTGCCTCCGAGCAGACCTTAAGTGTTGTCTTAGTGAGAGAGGAGGACCGGGCCCAGAGGCCTATCTACTACGTGAGCAAGGTGCTCCGGGACGCCGAGCTCCGCTATCCGAGGATAGAGAAGATAGCCTACGCTCTGGTCATGACAGCGAGAAAACTTCGGCCATACTTTCAATCCCACTCGGTCGTTGTCCTCACCGACCAACCCCTCAAGCAGATCCTCCACAAGCCTGAGACCTCGGGCCGGCTGATGAAGTGGTCCATTGAGCTAAGTCAGCATGACATCTCTTATCAGCCTCGGACGGCAATTGAGGCACAAGCTCTCGCCGACTTCATCGTAGAATCCACTATCCCCGAGGTCAGCCACGTCCCGAATGGGCCCCCCATTTGGACAGTTTTTGTGGACGGATCCTCTTGTAATGAAGGAAGCGGCGCCGGAATCATACTGAACGGCCCTGACAACTTCGTCCTCCAGTACGCCATCTGCATGAACTTCAAAGCCTCAAACAACGAGGCGGAGTACGAAGCCCTCATCGCCGGGCTCGGGCTCGCCCGAAGTGCTGGAGCCCAACGCCTTCGGATTCACAGTGACTCCCAACTAGTCGTGAACCAGGTCTCGGGCGAATATGAGGCCCGAGACGAGCGAATGGCGAAGTACCTCGCCAAGGTCCGGGACCTCCTGAGCCGGTTCGAAGAGGCCACCATCGAACGAGTCCCTCGGGAAGAAAACTCACAGGCTGATGCCCTCTCCAAATTGGCTTCGTCCTCACTTCAAGGTCTCGAACAGACCGTGCTGATCGAAGTCCTCTCCAAGCCGAGCATCGAAGATGAGCCGCCCGCCTCGGCGGAGTCGTTGCCAGTCATGCTACAAGACGATTGGATGAAGCCATTGATAGAATTCTTAAGGGATGGAGTTCTGCCTTCGGATCCCAAAGAGGCTCGCCGAGTCAGGACCCGGGCCGAGCGGTTTGTCCTAATCGAGGGTATCCTGTACAAACGCTCTTTCTCTCAGATAGACGGCCGACCGTACTTAAGGTGCCTCTCTCCGGATCAAGCCGAATATGCCCTGCGCGAGCTCCACGAAGGCATCGGAGGGGCGCACTCGGGATTTAGGTCCTTGGCCCGAAAAGCTTTGAATTATGGGTATTTCTGGCCGACCCTACTTCAAGACGCCGAGCGACACGTTCGGCAATGCAGTTCCTGTCAGAGACACTCTAACATCCGACGCCTCCCTCAGGCCAACCTCGCCTCCCTATCAAGTCCCATCCCCTTCGCAATGTGGGGCATGGACTTACTAGGGCCCTTCCCTCCAGCTCCGGGTCAGCTCAGGTTCTTGGTCGTAGCCATCGACTACTTCTCGAAGTGGGTCGAGGCCGAGCCCTTCGCCACTATAACCGAGAACAAAGTGGTACAGTTCTTCTGGAAAAGCATCATATGCAGGTTCGGAGTCCCCTGGGTTCTCGTAACGGACAACGGGACTCAGTTCACAGGCGCAGCGTTCCGAGCTATATGCGACGACCTGGCCATTCAGCAGCGCTTCTCGTCCGTCTCCCATCCTCAGTCGAACGGACAGGCAGAAAATGCCAACCGGCAGATCCTCACAGGTATCAAGAAAAGGCTCGACAAAAGTTCCAAGGGCTTATGGCGGCCAACTCCCCAACGTCCTATGGAACTACCGCACAAGCAAACGGACCCCCACAGGCGAGTCCCCCTTCAACCTCACCTACGGGTCCGAGGCCGTGATACCTCTTGAGGTCGGAATACCTTCCCCTCGGCTCACAGCCTATGACGAAGCACAGAATGCCAGAGACCTCAGAGCAGAATTGGACTTGATAGATGAGCTGAGGGAAAGGGCATCGATTCGGCAGCAGATCTACCGAAGAAGAGTTGAATTGGCGTACAACAGGAAGGTCCGGCCCGCCAACCTTAAACAAGGAGATTTGGTCTTGAGAAAGCTAGCTATATTCCTCCCCAGTCAGAAGAACAAGCTAGCCCCGAACTGGGAAGGGCCGTACAGGATCACGAAAGTTGTTCGGCCAGGAACATATCGCCTTGAAGACCTGGACGGCAGAGAGCTTCCGAGGACTTGGAATGCCGACCACCTCCTGAAATACCAAGAAAGCGCTCCGGCGCCGCTCTGAGTAACATGGAGTATCGAGCCATTCCAATCCTCTAACTTGTAACCCATTTTTCACAAATCGTACTATGTAAAACGGTTCACCGTTAAATATCAATAAAGAAAGCTCTATTATGTTTGTGAATCCGCATGTTTTTCTCCCCTCTTATCACCTGCCCTCTTATATTGTGATTTCAACCAATGGTTCGGAGTCCACATTCGGCTCGGCCTCATTCCCTCAGTTCGTCTCCGGACGGACCAGAGGTAGACCGCCGTTCCGAACTGCTCCCGCAGCCGTTGAACTATACCGATGGTTCGGAGTCCAACACTCGGCTCGACTTTACCTCCTCGGCTCGTCTCCGGACGAGTCAGGGGTAGATCGCCGTTCGGAATTGCTCCCACAGCCGTTGAACTATACCGATGGTTCGGAGTCCAACACTCGGCTCGACTTTACCTCCTCGGCTCGTCTCCGGACGAATCAGGGGTAGATCGCCGTTCGGAATTGCTCCCACAGCCGTTGAACCATACCGATGGTTCGGAGTCCAACACTCGGCTCGACTTTACCTCCTCGGCTCGTCTCCGGATGAATCAGGGGTAGATCGCCGTTCGGAATTGCTCCCACAACCGTTGAACTATACCCAAGGTCCGGAACACATAATTCGGACTCTCCTAACTATTAGCCGAAGTCCGAAGACCCACACCTTCGGTCGGCTTCCGAGAAAGTGCCTTCCCGAGCGTGTAAACGGGGAAAACACACTTTCTCCTCAACTTTCGTGCATGATCTCGATCAGACGGCTCAGATCTTGCCACCTGCGCTAAACGACAAGATAACGTTTTCTTGGGGACTGAGCCGCCTCGAGATCCCCGCCTACGTTCGACGGCTCAGATCTCGCCACCTGCTCTAAACGACAAAATAGCACTTTCTTGGGCGCAGAGCCGCCTAGGAATTCGTACCGTACCGTGCCAGAGCCGCTAAACGACAAAATACCGTACTCATGGGGACCCATTCGGTTAAACAAACACGCTCGGTTCAAAGATCTCGGCACGACCGACACAGTTATAAGCAAAGACAAATATGCAAAGCAATGAAAGGGAATTTTATTAATGGTCGGCGCATAATACAAAACATTTCATTACAAAGTGTTGGCAAACAAAACACACAACGCCCGACCCACTACACTTGTCTCTCATATAGAAACATCCTCACTAGACTGTTCGTCCTCCTCGACTGGCAGCTCCTCTGCGTCCCCCCGGAGCTTCGCCATCACAGCCTGCAAGTGCCGAATCTCCGAAAGCAAGTCATCCCGCTCGACAATAATCTTCGACTGGTTGTGCCGAATGCATTTGACCCGAAGAGCGTTGCTGAATGCGGTTTGCGAGTCTTCATCCCCTCCTGTGGGGCTCAGCTCGACGATCCTATTCTCCAAGCGTTGGATCTCGGCTTCCCGGAGATCGAGGACGGACGAAAGGTCGGCCCACTCACTCTCAGCCTGGCGTAACTTCAGATCGGCGCTCCTAGGGCTCAGAACCACCATCCCAGAAGTGGCCTCGGATTCGGAGTCATCATTCGAACGTTCGGAGTCCGAGCCATGGATCGTCACCACGAGCTGAAAGAAAGGGAAAACGAATAACACAACTTCAATACACTGCCGATGTCTAACACTTGAAAATTTTCCAAAAAGATTCGCATTCAGACATAATAGTGTTACAGACAGCCGAACCGACCCCATAATTAGGTTTTTACAACAACCAACAAAAATGGAAAACGACATGATCAGGGCCTCTTCGGAAGGGGAATGCTTCGGTTTAGGGAAACGCGAGGACGACGAGGCCTGCCCTCCGAGCTCGATCCTAAACCAACGAAGCGCGATCCCCCTTCACTGCTAGTCCTAACAGCGACGCCGACCGAGGCACCGCTCGACGAGACAGCCGCGCTACTTTGAGCATCGGCCGGACTCCGCCTGGTCATAGGCGAGCGCGTCGCAAGTTCGTAAAACGTAATCCCCCTCTCGCTCTCCTCGCGAGTGCACGACGTGCTGCGGACATTAGCTCTCTCCGGCACGGGCTTGAGCGACGCGATCTCCTCCTCCAGTTCGATAATTCTATCCCTCAAGACGTCGTCCTTCGCCAACTTCTTCGGTCGAGGGGCCCTCAACGAGCCCGAGGCATTGGCACTATCAGCCGCAAGCCGTCGGTAATGGGTGACCTCAATCCCCCTATCTATTGTGATCCTTCTGAGCCTGTCGATTTCGGCTGATAGCCTCTTGCGCTCGGTTGATGCTTTCTCCAGTTCGGAAGTCAGCTTCTCTCCCTCCGCCGAACGTTCTTTCTCCGCTAACTCCAAGTATTGGACCTCAGCCAAGAGATCGTCATTCTTCTGCTCGGCGGCAGCGAGCTCCCTACGGAGACTCTCGATTTCGCCTTCCGGACAAGGAACTGGGGGGTGCTTCCGTAGTTGCCACAGCTCGCGACAATACCTCCGCAGAGCTGCCTTCGTCTCCTCCAGCCTGCCGAGCAGGAGAAATCGATTATACCGGCTCTGAAAGAGCTCGTCCTTCGTTTTCGCCAGCTCCCTCCGAATGTATACAACCTCCGTGATCGGACCGAATCTCACCTGAAGAGCAGAGATAAATCCGAGGCCCAACACTTGAAGAAATTTACGCCAAATCAGACACTAAATCCGAGACTCAACACTTGGACAAATTTTGGCCAAACAAAACATTTTTTCATTCAAGATTCAAAGAGAAAGTTCTACAACAGCGGTGGCCAGTCTGCAGTTAGGCTTACAAAAAGAGACAAGATACCAAAAGACAAAAAAGAAAAAAGACAACCGAGTCAGGGGTCGATCTTTTTGTCGTTCGGGTCCGTCGACCCCCCGGCCTTGTCCTCGCCATCGCCCCCGCCTCCGCCTTCGCTCCTGCTCTCCTCCTCGGAGTCGTCCTCCTCTTCCTCCTCGGCCTCGGCCTTCCATGGGTCCTCGACGGGTTCCGTCTCCCCCTCGGGGTCGAGCAACCCCTCGGGGACACCCTCCTCCCCTTCCACGAGGTCGTAAAAGTTGTAGGAGGACGTGTCGAAGCCCGGGTTCTTGGCGACCGCATGTTGTAGGGCTCGGCCATAGGCATCCACCATGTTCTGGAGCATGTGCTGTGCGGCCTCCTCCTGCACGGCCTTCTTCACCTTCTTCACCTTCCTGAGGTGTTTGGCCTTGATCTTCTCGGCCCTCTTCCGAGCATCCTCCGCTTCCGACCGAGCCTTGGCTAGCTCCTCCTTCAGCTCGGCTGCCTCCTTTACCGACGCCTCGAGCTTGGCCGTCGTATCCTTCAGCTCGGCCACCTCCTTCTCCGAGGCCTCAAGCTTGGCCGCCGTGTCCTTTGACAGCTGAATGGCGTCGGCCAGCTGCTTCTCCAACCCTCCTACTTCGGCAGCCCTCTTCATCGAGAGAAGCAGCTCGTCATCAAGCTGCTTCGCGACCTTGACGCGCTCCGCCCTCTCCCGCTCCTTCTCCTGCTCCTTGTTCGCCAACTCCTCGACCAGAAAATTGAAGTGGCAGAGGGTCTGAAAGAGAACAACACGTTAAAATCCGAATCCAAGAACTTAGAGAAATTCCAAGGAAGAAATGTGGACGAAGAAGAGCTCGGCCTACTTACCGACATGGTATTCCGGGCAATCTGCATCACGGCGTCCCCTGCCATCCCGGCCTTCAGGGTCGCTCGATCCTTCGGGGTCGGCAGGTGCCTCACCGCCTCCATGCAGATGTTCCCGTCACCCAAGAAGCCATCGACGTTCATCACCTGCTAGTCGGGGACGAAGATCTGCTTATGACGCTCGGTCAAGATCTTCTCCGCATCGGCGGTAAGGGGCAGAACTGGGAGGGACAGCGCATCCTTCACCCCGAACACGCTGCTCGACGAACCGGGAGCATCCGCCTTCGGGGTCTGGGCAGGTGCATCCGAGGCGAGGGGATCGGAGACCACGACCCCCCCTGCTCGGGGACCACGGCCTTCGTCGGAGAGACAAGGACCTCGATCTCCCCCTCCTTGAGGACCGCGACCTTCGGTTGGTCGGCAGCCTTCACAATCGAGGGCTTCTTCGAAGCTCGGCTGTCCTGAGGCACTGCCAACGGCCTCTTCTTCTTCTCCTGCTCAGCCCTGCCCTTCGCCACCAGAGCCTTGTAATCAAGCTTCATCGTCTCTGCAAAAGCCGAATGAAAAAACTTAGAAAATTTTTCATGAACTTTAAACAAAGAGTACAAATACCAGAAGCATACGAGGGTCGATCGGACTGAGACCCCCACAGAACAGATGCTCCTCCGTGATATCTTTCCAGCTTAGCGTTGGCAGGGCGAGGAGCTTCTTCTGGACCTCCTTGTCCTCATCACTCAGCGGCACCTCTCTCTTGGTCCGCTTGGGCAGACCTTCCTTCGCCCAAACCGTCGGTATCACCCATGGCGTCAGAGCTCGGACGAGGAAGTACTTCTCCTTCCAATGTTTGATCGAGTCCGGGTTCTCGATCAACTTAACTCCCGTCCGAGGAGAAAGGAAAAACCTCTGCTCGTCCTGCCTCGGCTGGCAAGGTCAGAAGAGACTCCGGAAGAGGAACATAGTCGGCTTGGCGCCGACCTCTTGGCATCGAAGGACGAACGCCACGACGTGCCTCCATGTGTTCGGCATCAGTTGGGCGGGACTCAAACCGTACCAGACCAAGACTTCAACCACGAACGGGTGGAGGGGAAAGCGGAGCCCGGCAATGAGGGAGTCGACCGGAAAGACACATACGTCCGACGAGGACTTTGTGTTGGCTCGGAACCCCGGCCCAGGAAGGAGCAGTACATACTCAAGCGGGATCCGAAAACCCTCTCGGATCAGACGAAGATCGATCTCGGTAAGGGTCGAGATCCTATGGTCAACCTCGGACAGCTCCCTAGGCTCGTTCTCCTCCACCAGCTTAGCCGTACCTTGAGTGACTCTCTCCAAGGTATCCTCGGCGTAATCCCGGACGCCTCCCATGCTCGACACGGCGATGGGCTGCCGACCAAACGCCCCCGCTCTCTTCGGTGTTTCCACTATCGTGATCACGGCTTTACCCTTTCGGGACTCCGCCACGACTTCCTCGGGCACTTCAGCCACTTCACCCTCTTTATCCGGACGAACGACATCTTGCTCGCTCGGCTCCACTACTCCCTTCCCTTTATCCCCTCGGCCAACGGCTTGCTCCGAGGCGGGGGTCTCAGCCGAAATCTTAACCATTTTTCCTAAAAGAGAAGGGAAAGAGACTGACCTTGAAGTGACAGGTGCGGTCGGAAAGTTCGCCGGAAACTAGGAACGCTACCGCGACAGCTAGCAACGCCACCAGAGAGCTAAAAATTTCGAAGCAAAGTAAAAACTAAAGAGAGAGAGTAAAAGTGAAAAGTGAGACTTGGTCTAAGGGGGGGGTGAAGATTTATAGTAAAAATGGGACGTCCCTTGGACTTCCAAACGAAAGTTTGCGACTTTTGGGCTGCTCTCGAAACGTCGCGAAGGCCCATCACCACTATCTCCGTCACCAAGTCAACTAGCTCGGCTCCAGGGAATCTGAATCCGAGCTACAAGCAATCCGAACATGCCGGCAATAGGGTCCGGTCGGAATCCGAGCAAGTGCCTTCCCGAGCGTGTAAACGGGGAAAACTCACTTTCCCCTCAACTTTCGCGCCTGATCTCGATCAGACGGCCCAGATCTCTCCGAGAACACTAAACGACAAGATAGTGTTTTCTTGGGAGCTGCGCCCGTCTCGAGATGCGCGCCATCATCCAACGGCTCAGGGCGCGCCACGTCGCTCGGACGATTGAACCCTCGAACGCTCCACCTATGTCTAAAGGAACCAGGAAAAATTTTGATTCAAAGTTTTAAGGCACCGCCCTCGGCGAGCACCCCCCGGGTCCCGTGCCTCAGTCGGTATTCCGCCGACCCACGGGCCCCGGTCAAAAACAGATCGGCACTCTCCCCATCTCTAACTCCCCCAGGCTGACATCCATCAGAAGCCATCAGCCCGGAAGGAAGACAGAGATGGGAGGGGGCCCATCAACACTCAGAGATCAGGAGAAGCGCACCATTCCGAGCTAGTTGGTAGCAACTGGAAGGCTCGGCTCGTCAGAGGACTCTAACAACAGCGCCTTCACAGTTGCTAACAATGGGCTCGGACGGTCCGGAAGCCCGAGCCACGACTCATGGTGGAGAAGCGCACCATTCCGAGCTAGTTGGTTGCAACTGGAAGGCTCGGCTTGTCAGAGGACTCTGGCAACAGCGCCTTCACAGTTGCAACAAACGGACTCCGATGGTCCGAAAATCGGCATCGGACATGGATCATCACCTCTTCCACCAAGATCTCCGCCTGCCTAGACACCCATTTCGGAGCGACCAAAGAAAGCAGAAGATCTTGGTGGAAGAACGACCACCCATCCTTCCGAAGTGTCCCACACCTCGGGTCCGGACTATGATCGTCGCCACTACTGCCTTATTCCCTCCCGCTCCTGACATCCCCTTCGGAGCAGTGAGGAACGGGAGAAGAACAAGATAACAAGGCGACCACCCGTCCTTCTGAAATAACTCATCCCTCGGGTCCGGACTACGGTCGTCGCCACTACTGCCTCGTTCCCCCCCCCCCCCCCCCGCTCCTGACATCCACTTTGGGGCCGTCAGGAACAGAGGGAAAACCAGGTAGAAGAGCAACCACCCCTCCCGAACCTCAAAGGAGAAGCTACCCAGGGCAGATACCTCCGAGGTGTGAAACTCTATGCTGATGGTGATTGAAATGACAAAGGGAGTGGGGTACTTATAGCCTGCCTCCAAGAACCAGCCATTATGACCCTCGGAAGTTGAAATGCCGCGTATTAATTAAGGGAGTTATCCTTAATGACATTGGGAAGGCGGAACGCCGCGCAAGTCCCGGAGCACCATTAATACCATTGGGAACAGAGCCATCTCGGATTGCCAAAACCACAGGCCCTCGATCGGCCACCGAGCAAGTGCCTTCCCGAGCGTGTAAACGGGGAAAACTCACTTTCCCCTCAACTTTCGCGCCTGATCTCGATCAGACAGCCCAGATCTCGCCGAGAGCACTAAACGACAAGATAGTGTTTTCTTGGGAGCTGCGCCCGTCTCGAGATGCGTGCCAACATCCAACAGCTCAGATAGCGCCACGTCGCTCGGACGACCGAAGCCACGTTCCCTCGGTCGGCTTTCGAGCAAGTGCCTTCCCGAGCTGGTAAATGGGGAAAAAAGACACCGAGCTACTTAAACCGTTGGATCTCTCAGAAATTCGCGCTCCCAATGATGAACGGCCCAGATTGCGCCACGTGCGCTAAAAGACAAGATAGCATTTTCTTGGGAACCGCGCCCGTCTCGAGATGCACACCAGCATCCGACAGCTCAGATAGCGCCACGTCGCTCGGCCTACCGAACCCTCTACCTCCGGTCGGCAGCCGAGCAAGCGCCTTTCCGAGCTCGTAAATGGAGAAAAACGCTGCCGAGCGATAACAGCCATCAGATCTTTTCGAAATTCGCGCTCGTCCATGATCAACGGCTCAGATCGAGCCATGTCATCAATCGGTATTTAAATCGTTTTTTATTTATTTAAATCGTTTTATTTATTTAGAAATTGCGAAAAAAATTGCTAAAAATTCGGGAAAATTAACTAAAAATTCTGGAAAATAATTGGAAATTTGGGGGCACATTTTCGAACCCCTAAACGAACAATTATTACCTAGAATGTACCGTTAAAGGCCCCCGAACGATTAGTGAACACATCGCAAAATTAAATAAATAGTCCGAAAAAATAGATAAAAACCCTTAAATACCCGATGTGACCAGAGAACAGCAAGCGGCGTCAAAAGTTACCTCACTACCCCCTTTCTAGATTCAAAATCCCACATTTGGACTCCGATACAACTCCACCAGCCACTAAAACAGCTAGACTACTCCTCAAAGTCTGATCACACTCAGTCTTTAGGAGTGGGGGGCTCGTGATATGGCTAAAAATGGGGTTAAATCAGGACCGTCCAGATCGAGCACGAATCCTGAAGCACGGGGGTAAAAAGGTAATTTCACATACAGATGGATCCAAAATGGGTATTGGGCCTCCTTCTCACAGAACCAACCACCCGCGAATAGATCCACTTCAACTGGGCACGGGTCCCGACCCGATACAAGCCCGGTTCACCATGAGGAGAATCAAGGCCACTGATTTGACTAAATCAAATCAATAAGCTTGATTGGCTCTCACCAGGGAATCAGGGCCTAATTTCTCAAAAAAGAATAGGAGGATTTTCCTCCTGGCTGTTAGGCAGAAAATTAGGATCCTAACCGTTCCAAAGGCGACTATAAATACAACCCCTCTACCATCAAGACCAGGTTAATCACTTCTTGACCACTTAAGCTCTTTCTTAATCTTTTTCTGATTACTGACAAGAGCGTCGGAGGGTGCATCGCCGGAATCAACCTCGGTGTCTCGCACTTCCTTGCAGGTTGCGGCGGGAGCAAGAAGGCTGAGTCAACTGTTCAGGTTTTTCTCGGACTTACAAATTCTATCTGTTTACCCCCACACCGAAATCAGCGGTAACAGGGAGGATTGAAAAATATTACAGGTACTTTGTTTTATGTGATTGTTTGCAGATTTCCATAAAGAAATTCTGTAAAAGGACTCGTTTGGTTTGTTGTTTTGAAAACAGTTTTCTAAAAACTATTTTCTGAAAAGAGTTTTCTGAAAATGAGAGTATAAAAGTTGTTTGGTAATAATTTTTTATGAAAATAGTTTTTTGAAAATGAGAGTACAATGTATGTATAGGTTTGGTTGCATGTATATACTGTACACAATATATATACTCTGATATTGTATACATATACATACATATTGTATACATATACATACATACTGATATATAATAATATAAAATATTTTATTATAATAAACATATTTAATAATATACATATATATAATAATATATAATAATTATAATAATATATATGTAATAATAATATATTCAAATTATATATTAAACAATTTATTATAATAATAATAAATTATATAATAATATATATAATAATATATAATAGAAATATATGATAATGATATATATAATAATATATAATAGAAATATATAATAATAATAATAATAATATATATTATAATAATAGGATATATTGTAATAGTACTAGATTTGCCCGTGGGCAGGTGCCTACGGCACGTCTTTGGAACGATACAAAACACGAAAAGCCATGTAAACAATAAAACAATAATTATGTAGCCTAAGTTTGAATAGTATAAAAATAATTAGTTATAAATAAAAGTCTATATTGAAAAATAATTATAAATGGGGGTACAAAATCTAACTTCTTAGAATTTTAAGTGTGAAAAATAATAAAATTTAATTGTTGAAGAGATATTTGCTATTAAAAATTCTGAAATTGTACAAAACCTAAATCTTAAAATAAAAATTTCTAAGTAAATAAAAAAAGAATGGGAGAGAGATAGAGAGAGAGAAAGAGAGAAAAATGAAAAAGTAAAGAGAGGAGAGAGAAAGTAATAAAGTAATGAGTTTTTTTACGGAAAAAAATTTAGTTATGGGGTTTGAAATTTTGGAGGGAAAATGTGTTTTGTGAGGTTTGATATGGACCTTTGATCTTGGGGGAGATTGATTGTGAGCCACTTGATAGCTTTCTTTGTAATTTATTATATAGATATATAAAATAGTATATATGAAATTATAGTATATATAAAATAGTATATATAAAATAATAATATAATATAATATATATAAAATAATAATATAATATAATATATATATAATAATAATATAATATAATAATAGTATATGTAATAATAATATAATATAATAATAGTATATATAAAATAGTATATATAAAATAATAATATATATATTAATAATATAATATAAATAGTATACATAAAATAGTATACATAAAATAATAATATATTATAATAATTGTATATTATATAATAATATAACATAATTTATAATAATAAACATATTTAATTATATACATATATATAATAACATATAATAATTATAATAATATATATGTAATAATAATTTATTATAACTATATATTAAACAATTTATTACAATAATAATAAATTATATAATAATAGATTATTATAATAGTATATATAAAATAGTATATATGAAAAAATAATATATATTATAATAATAGTATATATATATATATATATATATATATATATTTAGAGAGAGGATGTGAAAAATAAGAAAATAGTTGAAGTGGAGTTTTGTGAAAATAGAAAATAGATATATAAAATAGTATATATGAAATAATAGTATATATAAAATAGTATATATAAAATAATAATATAATATAATATATATAAAATAATAATATAATATAATATATATATAATAATAATATAATATAATAATGGTATATGTAATAATAATATAATATAATAATAGTATATATAAAATAGTATATATAAAATAATAATATATATATTAATAATATAATATAATAATAGTATACATAAAATAGTATACATAAAATAATAATATATTATAATAATTGTATATTATATAATAATATAACATAATTTATAATAATAAACATATTTAATTATATACATATATATAATAACATATAATAATTATAATAATATATATGTAATAATCATTTATTATAACTATATATTAAACAATTTATTACAATAATAATAAATTATATAATAATAGATTATTATAATAGTATATATAAAATAGTATATATGAAAAAATAATATATATTATAATAATAGTATATATATATATATATATATATATATATATATATATATATATATATATATATATATATATATATATATATATATATATATATATATAGAGGATGGGAAAAAATAGAAAATAGTTGAAGTGGAGTTTTGTGAAAGCTGTTTTCACAAAACAACCCAACCAAACGGGTTTTGGGGTTTTGGAAAACCAAAAAAAAAACAACAAACCAAACAGACCCCAATATTTCAGGGGATACTCTGCTGAAATTTTTAATAAAAATTTATGAATATTTTTCTAAGTAAGAAATGATGTATATGAGTAATAAGTTAAGTTAAAGATCAGTGGAATAAATAATAGTAAAAAAAATTGGGGTGTTACATTGGGATTGCTAAGGAATGGGGGATTGATAATGTGTGCCTTGAGTTGTTCGAATGCTACCTGCTATTTTTCTCTCCACTCAAAATTCTTCACTCCTCAAAGAGCTTTGAAGAATATGAGGCACTTCTCCCCTGACTCGGAGAGGAAGCATCCAATGGCGACGAGGCATCATGCGAGCTTTTGGGCTTCTTTGATGATAAATGGGGGAGACATGTCAACTATGATTATGATCTTCTCAGGGTTTGCTTCTATTCCTGTTTGGCTTAACATGAACCCAAAGAAATTCCCTAAGAGACCCCGAAGGCACATTTCAAGAGATTCAGTGTCAAGTTGTGCCTCTGCAGTATGTCAAAGGGTCGGCCACACAGTCTTCTTTCCTGAGGTTCTTCACGAGCATATCATCCATATATAACTTCATGTTTCGGCTGATTTTCTCCTTAAAGACTTGGTTCACCAAGCACTGATATGTGGCTCTAGCGTTTATTAGCCCAAAGGGCATGACTTGTTTGCACCAAAGTTCTTGGTCGGTGTTGAAGGACGTCTTCGGGATGTCTAGTCGGTGATGAAGGACGTCTTTAGGATGTCTAGTGGAAATATTTTGATCTAGTTGTATCCTGAAAAGGTGTCCATGAAGCTTAAGAGCTCATGGCCTGAGGTGGCATCGATCATGGTATTTATGATTGGTATGAAAGGGTCCTTTGGATAAGCTTTGTTGAGGTCGGTAAAGTCTATGCAGATTCTCTATTTGCTGTTTGCTTTCTTGACCATTACCACATTGCTAGCCACTCGAGGTAGCTAACTGAATGAAGTGGGTGGCTAGGAGTTTTTTGACTTCCTCCTTGACTGCTTGCGGCCTTTTGGGGGCATATTTATGGTGCTTCTGTTTCATGAGCCTGACTTCTGAGTTCACACTTAACCGGTGCATGATTAGATTTTCGGATATGCACGACATGTCTGAGGCGGTCCAAACGAAGAGATTTTGGTTCTCCCTAATGCAAGTGATGAATTTTTCATTAACTTGATAGGGAGTGCCTCACTTACCCAAAAACACTTAGCTTGATCCTCTTGGGAGAAGAGAATTTTTTCTAGTTTGTATACGAGTTTAGAGCTGACTTGTCCCCTATCTTGGGGGAGTTCCATATCATCGAGGGGAAGGACCGAGCCCCCCATTGTGGCAGTGTAACATGCTCGAACAGCTTCTTGGTTTCTCCTACCCCTGCTGTTGTAGGAAACTTCATTATCATGTGGGAGGCTGAGGCAACCACATGAAGGACCGCTAGCCCCGAATGACCAAAGATGGCATTGTAGGCGAACTTCTTGTCAACAACCATGAAATCAAGTGCTTTTGTGCGGATAGCAGGAGTTTTCCCCGCACTTACGTCAATGGTGACTATTCCTTCAATCAGAATTGGGGCTTTGGAGAATCCATGGAGGGTGTACCCGACGGGTTTTAGACGGTCTCGCTTGAGCTTGAGGTTTCGAATACATTCAGAAAGAGGATGTTTACCGAGCTACCGTTATCTACCAGGACGCGGTGCACCTTATAAATAACCATACATATGCTGATTACAAGTGCATCGCAATAAGATGTTCGAACACCTTCAAAGTCTTGGTTTGAGAATGTGATCGGAACCCCCCGAGCTCCTCGGAGGGGGGATGTTGTCCACTGAGTTCACTTCATAGAGAAATGCTTTCCCTGAGGTTTTATACAATCCCCCCATAGGTCCCCCATGGATGGAGTGGAATACTTCCATGTGTCCCGAGCCTTGGGATTTGGAAGGCTTCTCTGGTTGCTTGTTGGATCCGCTTACGGGAGGAGGTTCAATGTTGTTTCTTTGAGAAAACTTAGCAAGGTAACCTCGTACCGGAGCAGAGCTTCAATCTGGTCTTTGAGGGCTCCACAGTCATCTATGAGTTGTTCATGATCTTTGTGAAATGTGCACCACTTGTTCATATCCCTTCTCCTGCTTAAGGCGTTCATCTTAGGAGGAGGTTGAAGGAGTCCATACTTATTAACTTTCATGAGAATTGCAAAGATGTTGGCATTAAGTGGAGTGTACTTCTCAAAACGAGGCACTGGGAGTGGACGACGCTGGCCTGTGGCATCCTTCTAGGTATTTTAACAATGTTTTCAGTGATATTAGTCGATGCTATTCAAACCGTTCTGTTTTTACTAATGTCAGCATTTCTTATAGATGTTATTATATTTGCAATAACTTCTCTACCCATGACGATTTTTGATTCTTTGTGCTTCCTGATTTTGATATAATCAACATGTTTTTTTGACTTGAATAATTAATTATTCAATTTAATATTCAATTATTATATTCTAATTTTGTACTATAATTTTTTTTGATGTATACTTTTCTATTAATATATTTATACTTTTATATTAATATAGTATATTAAATGAAATTATTATATTCAAAGTATATGCGTGATACACAATCTTCCTGGGTCCATTTTCATTGATGCTCTTCTGTTTGTTCCCAGATGAGGGCACCTTCAGTTCTGGAGGTCGAATAACATCTTCCACTCGGATGTACTTCTCGACTATTTGAAGGAGATCGGAGAAGTCCTAAAGGGGTCTTTTGACAATAGAAGCTTTGAGGTGGTCATGATTCACATTGCACCTGAAGGCAGCCGTGGTTACGGCTGAATCGAGTGAGGTGATGGATTAGGACTCGACTATGAAACACAGAACAAAACTCTTGAAGGACCCCCCATCTCTTTACTTCAAGTCAAGTAAAGAGGCACTTGTCTTCTCTGTCTTGCGGTTGGTGATGAAGTGTGTGAGAAAAAGTCTCTCAAGCTGATCGAAGGAGAAGATGGACCCTAGAGAGAGACGAGAGAACCACCCCTGTTGATCCCTTCAGGGTTGCTGGAAAAATCTTGCAGAGGAGGAAGTCAGATGCTTGGTGGATCATCATGAGGGTTTTGAAACTCTCAATGTGGTCGACCGGGTCGAACTCTCCATTGTCTAACTCAAATGCTGGAATTTTGAAGTTGACTAGAACAAGAGCCTCGATATTTTTTTTTGAGAAGGAGGTCGGATGGGGCGGTATGTTCTCTCATGCCTTCCCTCTTCTTGTTTCAGCAGTGCTAGACGGTTTTCCATCTTTTGAGGTGCTGAAGGACGACATTGCCTTGTTTTTCAGATCTAGAGGACCCATGAGATTCTCACGTCGTGGATGAGTGGAGCAGTGAAGGCTAGTTTGTTGGGTCCTGCTAGAAACGATGTTGAGGGCTTGAAGGATCTCATCTTTGAAGTTCTGGAACTCTGCCCTGGTGACAGGTTTTTCTTCCTCTCTACCTCTCATTCCTTCTCCGCAAGGGGAGGAGTCCTTCTTTATCCCCGTGGAGAGTGATGACTTCTTCGCCCTCTGGGAGAGAGGTTTCTTCTACGTCCATGACTTCGAGGAGACGGACCCCTCTTATTTTCCTGGCATGCTGGATGGGGGACCTCGTCCTGGCTCGTTGTCCGTTCAAGTGGCTTCGGAGGTCAGACCCCTGCGGTCTAGAGATTATGATCTGGCAGAGGTCCTGCTGCGATTGAGGCACCACAAGGTACATCGTAGATGGCATCGAGGTGTAGACTGGCCTTATGTTCTCACTAATACGTTGCACATGGTGCTGACTTCTTTGGATGCCCCAGTGGAGCCTCTTTCAGGGAAGCTGGGTAGGCTGTTGGGGTTGTTCCAGCTGATGAGGTTAATCCGGTTGAGGGGGTTGATCCGGCTGAGGGGCAGTAGGGAAGTCATCAAGTGGAGGGGTTGGAGGAAGAGGGTTGGCTCGTCGGCTTGAGGCCGCTGCCTTCCCTTTCTCCTTTGGATGCATGGCTTGAAAACAATTTTTCCCAACAAATTTTGGTCGGTTTCCTTTTCTGTTCCCACAGACGATGCTAAACTATTGATGCTTTTTTTGTGTGGGAGCAAACAGATGATGCGGATTCTTTTTAGAAACAATAAAAAGAACCGAACTTTTAGTTTTCGCCGATATTGACTATTTCCAATTGATCTTGCTTCCTGAATCTGATTCGCTTGAATTGTTGGATCTGATTTGGATGGTGACAATTAATCTAATTCCTGCAAAAGTTTGAAACTCGGGGTTGGCCCCTATGACAGACCCACTGATGCTCAAGTATGAATTCAGAAATATATGAGAGTTTTTAAGTGACAAAATACTGATTACCTGGTTCATGTGGAGGTCATGGGGTATTTATAGTCGCTTATGGGGCTAGTTTCAAGATAATGGTTTATCTCTACTTCCCAGTGTTTTTGATATAGTTGGTTATTCTCTTCTTTATGAAGAGATAGAAGTGGATGTGGAGAGAGTTAGGACTCTTCTCTTGTAAAGTGATATGATTTTTGAACTGTCGCTTATGGATAACTAAGTATTTAAAATGACTTTTACACCCTTCATGTTGGGTTGTTATGACAAGCCAGTTTGAAAATTTTGTTTTGGGTATCTGGGATTGAAAGAGGCACAACACCTTTTTACAGACCTGTTTCTGGTGGAATTTACTGTTTTACCCTGAAGAACTTCATGATTCGTGCCCGATTTGAACATGCCCATTTTGGTTCTATTACCCATATCAGAAATAAAACTTTTGAATATAACTTGGTGGTTATTCTTTAAGAGGCACTTTCATCACTTTTTATGTTTGAGAAAATGAAAGTAAAAAAATGGAAGTAATTTTCAACTTTCGCCAATTATAAGAGATTCACTTTCACATTTTAACTTCCCCTAAACAATAGTGAGGTGAAGGAAGAAAGTAAAAATGGATAATAAGGAATCTATTAATTGACCATAAAAGTAATAAGAATTATTTAATTGCCTCATCTAAATTATAATTTTACTTTCTTTCCTTGTCACTTTTGTCTAAAGACATATTCTCTCCTCCTTCAATGCTTATGTGGCAAGATGAAATGGAGGGATCACTTTCTCTCCACTTTCACACTTTCACACTTTCACACTTTCATTGCACTTTTATCCGGCCAAACGCCCCCCTTAATGTTGGTTAACTGTACAAAATTAGTTATTTGTTTTATATTTATATGGGTTTTTAACATGTATACCTCCTAACAAATATATGAATAAAATATGTACCCTTCACACAAAAAAAATCATATTCTTCCCTAATAATATGTGTTTATCATCTTAGCTATCTCTTTGGTTAAGAGACATTTAAAAGAGAGGAATTTTTAAATATTTTTAGTAAACTTGATAGAGAATGACTTAAGTATATTCCTCTTTACTATTCAAGAATCAACTTTTTCTTCATTATAAATTTAGGTGATTGTAAACTTAGTCAAAACACATCATATTTGTCAAAAATTTCTTCAACCCCCCCCCCCCCCCCCCCCCCCCCCCCCCCCCCAAAAAAAAAGGACTAACTTATAATGCATCTTTGTGACTACACATTTTTTTCACTTTTTTCTCCCAACTTTGTTGTTAACTTTGTGTTACTAACAGTAGATTGTAAACTTTCTCATTTATTTTCTCTAACTCTCTCTCTAAAATTCTCAACTCTTACTCAGTTGATTTTCGAATTAATTTTTAATCATCTGGTAAGGGTTAAACCATTGTTAAGTTAGACATATCTAACATAGGGGTAAATATGAAATAAACCTACTTTATTATGGAAAATGTGAAAATACATCTATATAAGGAGCATATATGTTACAAAAATATTTGTTACAAGAATATTTGTTAAACACCTTATTTGGAAAGGGGAAGAGAGGTGGACGTTTGAGCCATATGGAGATGGAAATGGCTAACGTTTGGGGGAAAAAATGTTTGATGGTGGTGGCTATTGAGAAAGGAAATATAAGAGTAGATGGATATGGTAGTGGTCATGAAAGATAAAGCAGAAACTTTTCAGATAAACATGTTAAGAATGGTGGCGGTCGAAGGAAAATCGATAGTGCAACACCCTATTTTGGTTGAATCTGGACTGCGATAGTATGAAACATGATGGACTCATTTTGACCCCGAAAACAAAGAAATTGTAAACTGAGTTCTGAATGAAACTTGTAGCTTTGCGAGTCAACTTCGAAATGAGGGTTCATACGCCCCAATCAAACCTCTCTAGCTCTGAAAAAGTTCATTTTACTGCAGTTGTGCATAAAAATTCGAGGACATGAAACTTCATTGATATTATAACACCCGACACAAACATGACTTCGAAACCCGACCCGAACTCCCTCACCTTCTTTGTTTCTAACAACAGCAAACCCCCTACCTCCATGTCCCCACTTTCCCCTCGATTTCAGCCCATGATTACAACCCTTCACCTCCGCACTCTTCCTAATTTTCAGCCCCACTTTAGCCCTTCACATCCCCTCATTCATTAAAGTAAATTCCCTCTCCTCTACTGATAAAAAACCCTCAAAACCAGCCTCCACCCCACACATTTGTAGCACCCAAGCCTAATTAATCCTTAAGCAACTTAAGCCCAACGCCTAAACCCAACTCATCATCATCACCTTCCTCTCCACTGCTGCTCTTCGAAACTCATCTCCTCCACCACCGACAACCCTACATCACCTTTATCTCAACCTTAGATCCACTCCAACACAATCCAAACCCGACAACTCCAATCATATCCAAACCCGACAACTTATATCTTATCCAATCTTGACAACTCCATCCTAATACAATCCAAACCCGATAGCCTTTATTCAAAACCAAGCTTGACAAACCCCTAGTCATCGTTGTCTCCGCTATTGTTGATGTCCCCACTGCCGATCGCCAGAATCGAGATACCCCCTCCGACTGGTTAACTTTATTGAGCTTGGTGTTGGAGCTTTTCGTTGTAGCCTAGAAGCAGTCAAACTCGAAAGCGATTAGAGGTGGGTGACAACCTCTTTGAAATTTATTAACTTAATATGATTGCATGCTTTGAAAATATACTGGACTGCTTAATATTATTAGATGTGTGAGAAAATGAACTGAAAATACTTCAAGATGGCAATTAAATGTTTGAAATAGATATCAATGTAGTAATAGGAAATTCTAGAACATATATCATGTAGTATGTGTATTCTATGTTAAGAATCATACAATATGATAAATAAATGTTTTTCTTTCTATGATGATTAGTAATGTTTGAATGTAGTAATTCTCAGTTGATGTAATAAGAATTTGAGATTAATTTTATTAGAATATAATTCTCTATTTTGACGTCATAAAAAATGTGACATACTCATAATATTAGTCAAGTAGGAATTGTACAAAGATGAATGCGATATGAAGAAATGGATTAAGTTCTAGATTAGCACTAGTAAGGGTCAAGTATAAAACTTAATCGTGACTTGGCATTGATACCAAGGGGTGATACTAGAACCTAAATGAGATCCGAATCCTGAAAGACTTGGTGACTCCAGTTGAGGAGTGAGGTAGTGTCATTTTGTGACCCGGATTACCTGAGAATTGATGTAACCCTTGTTTCCCGTTTTCTGTATTTTTGGGTGTATTTTTTCTTTTTGGTGTATTCTTCTCATTGTATCTCTTTTGGACCGTATATTGGATCTTCTTTTTCAATATATTTATTTATTTAATTTATCTTCTTTTTTATTTGATCTTCATAATTCTTTTGTCAGCCTATTGTTTCGTCTCCCTTTGATCGAGCTGTTATTTTTTATCCTCTTTATTTTACTTGTTCGTGCCATATTTTATTTTCTTCATTTTGTGCCCGTCTCATTATTTTTGGATCACTATATTTCTTTTTATTTTGAGTTGTTTAAAACCTAAACCCTATTGCTCTGTTCTTGATAGCTAAACACCCAAAACCCATTATAAAACCCATTTACATTTCACTAAAACCCATTAATACCCAATATATATATATCAGACCCATTTATTACCAAACCCTATTTCAGTTCACTTACCTTAACCCATTAAACCATTATTATACCCCTACCCGTTAACTAAATACCCACACCCGTTAGCATCACCCCAACCCGTTTACCACACCTACACCCGCTAGCCGTCACCTATTCAAAAAAAGCCCTAGTATACTTTTACCCAGTATATAACCCAACTCTGTTTCCCTGTCTCTTCATCTACCCTTGCACCCTAGCCGCCTTTACTTCCTAACCCCCTAGCCACTATCTTCAGCCCTATCCCGATCTCATCCCAACCTCCCTACTTCCCGGTGCTGTTGTCGCCTTCCCCGACGACCACACCGACCGCCAGTTGCCCCACCATCCCATTCTCCCTACCTCCTGTTGTCGACGCCGTAGAGCAGCAGCAACAGCACCAAGGTGCTGTGCTTCTCCGTCCAGTCGCCATAACAGTCCAGCCTGATGCTCCCTGTGCTGTTCCCGAGCAGCCGCAGCAAGCCCTAGCTGCAGTCCGTCGTCGTTCCGTGCTGTCCCTTCCCTATCTCCGGCCGACTGCAGCCACCGCAGCATTAGCAAGCCCTCTTGTGTGCGTGTGTTGGTTGTTCGTTCGTTGATCGTGTGTTCATTGAGTTTGTTGCTTGTGTGTTCGTTGGTTCGTGGAGTTCGTTGTAGGGGAATCTGTTCCCGTTATTCTTGCTTTGCACCGTTTCCGTCGTCGTCTTTAAGGAAAGTAACTTGTATTTTTTTCTTTGTGTAATACAAGTACTAAATGCCGCCTGTAGTGTAGTTTGCTTCTAGAGACAATTCGTGTGTGAATCCTCTGTTATATATTGTCTCTATTGTATTGATTCGACCATAGTTGCCTCACGACATACATGATATGAAACAACTAGGGATAACCACTTTTTGGATACATATATGCATGCTATTTTGTGATATCGTGTGCTTGATGTGTTATTCGTGCTATACTTGCCGTGAACTTGCAAAATACCCTATACCATGTTGTTTGGACATCTAGTACACTATATTTCATGTTTGGGTTGATTTGGATGAGTTTTACATGAACTAGATGATTTTATGTTTGAAGAATAATTCTATATTTCCTGTTAGCTTGATTTTGATCAGTATTTTAGACCTATTAAGGTTAGTATATGAATATTATTTGTGAACATGAAATGTAGAGAATTCTGTCTATTTTCTAACCCTTCTGACGGATCTCAATTTCGTTTTACGAGTTGTGAGTTATGTCTATTTTACTACAGAAGTGTAGAGAGATTTTCGGATTTTATTTTCTATGAATTCTGAAGAGTAATTTATTTTTATCGTGATGTTAAAAGTATTATTTTGATCCAATATTTTGCTGAGTATAACTAGACCTGATTGGGATTAACTCTGAATTTTTGTGGATTTAATTAATGAGTTTTACTAACTATTTTATACTTTCAAATAATAATTATACTAGCAGAATTTTCTTACTGTTCAGTAAAAATACTTAATTTCGACCTGATTCTATTTGCATCCTATAAAAACTTTGTGAATATGAATTGTAGCCTACTGTATCCATTTTATCACTATTTTGACGGACCTGAATTTAGATTTATATTTTGTGAGATATTGTTGTTTTAGTACTGCTGTGTTTGTGATTCCAGATTTATAAAACTGTCGTGTCTTGCTGTTTTCTAATTTTACTTGACTATTCTATTTATGCTGGAAAATTATGAAAACTTTATTTTCTGTTACTAAATATACTAGGGAATACCCCAAATTTTTCATGGATTTAATTATTGAGTTTTCATGCTATTTTCCTGTTCTTGAATACAACCTTCTGATTTCTCGCTGAACGTATTTTCTGAATTCAAATCAGTTTTGAAACTTGTTTTTATGAAATACCAAATGAATTGTATATATTTGCTGGATTCATACGGGAGTCTATTTTCTAGACCTTCTGACGGATCTAGGTTTGCATGTTTGTAGCAACGGGAATTCCAGATTTAGTGCAGTACTGTCTTGTTGTTCTGAACTAGAATTTTCGTTGTTCTGTTCTTTTATGAGTTATCTTTCACCTGTACATATTTATTCTTCATCCTGTACCTATTACTTGTTCATGCTATGTTATTCTTGCTCTGTTTTATGCACATACATGATTGTTTAATAATAATAATAAATAATCAAGCCGGGGTTAAGAGAAAGACCTTAGTAGTGGACAATATAGGTATGTGTACTAAGAAGGGGGGCTGTGATCCCATTACCTGTTGCCATGTTTCATGCTTGCATGATTCATGCCTGTTATTATTATATTATGTTATGAACTCACGATTACATGATTCATGCCTGTTATTATTATATTATGCCATGAACTCATGACTACATGATTCATGCCTATTATTATTATATGTTGCTATGTTTCATGACTACATGATTCATGCATGTTCCTACTGCCACGATTTCATGACTACGTGATTCGTGCCTGTTACCTGTTTACCTGTTATCTGTTACATGACGCCTGAGTACACGGCCCAACAGAAATCCACCACTAGGCCTAAACGAAATTTGCATGTAAGTAGTAACCATGTGGTAAAAATCTGGGACGCATGAAGTGCTACCTAGATAGTAATAAATACAAGACTTGACATACATGATATCTGTTACATGATTATTTGATACATGATACCTGTACATGATACTTGACACCTATTTACCTGTTCATCTGTATACCTATTTACCTGCTTGCATGACACTTGATACATGTTACCTGTACCTTATTAGCACATTATATTACTTGATTTTATTTCCTGATTTATACTAGTTGTTCTATTTTGTTACCATGCCTATTCCATGCTATATAGTTTATTCTTTCCCATGTACTTGTATCCTGCACTATAAGCAGCCCGTAACTTGCATTGACGGGAGTTTGTTTTCTTTTTCCTCTTCCTGCAATTTATTAAATTTCATATTTTGGAGAACAGTTGCCAGATGGACTAGGTGATATGAGATTCTAGATGCTGAAGTTTTGCTATTATGATTTCCTGTTGCTATTTGAATAATGTATCTTGAATAATTGTACTTGGTTACTTGGATGATTTTTGTATTGGGCAATGTGACCTAGGATTATTGACTTATTCAGATCTGGTTTATTTGAGATTAATATATTTTGTTTCAAGTATTCATGTTGGTATTTTGATTCATATATGCATGCTTGGTTGACTTTTCTTGCTTCCGACTCTGATTATTCTTGTGAAATGTTGTAAAGATCCTGACAGCTTATGGATGATGAAAATCATTCGCTGGGCTTAGTCACGTATCTGTATTCCATATTCTTTTTTTGGGAAGCGGGGCGTGACAATTGATGAGAAAAGACCAGAATGGTTAAATGAGAAAAGACTAGAATGGTTAGAAAGTAGCTTTGTGCATTTTATACTTAAGGGTCAGACACTAGAAGGAGACGTGACAAAACAAGGTCAAACGTGAGATATAAGCTCCAGAATGATCTGTAGAGTGAGTTAAATCTCCAATATTTCTAGGATGAGAGATAAAACTCACAGTATGTTCTGATCGAGGACGTACCCCAGGATGACCAGTTGACATAGTTTGTTCCCCACAATTTCAAGGAGATGAGAAATACTCACAACGCCGGTAGTGGGATATATATTCACAGAATGTCGCTTGGTGAACGGTACCCTCAAAATGATCTATAGATGCAATGAGTAATCCACGGATGTTTATGTCTTGATTAATTTTGCATAGTGAGGGATTGAACCCTATAATGAGAAGAAACTTAGTAGCTTGCATTCGAACTATGTTGTATGTGGTGGCATAGAGCTCCAAACAAGCGTGCATTAGAATAACATGTCTGAATTGTGCATGTTAATATAGTAAGTACACATTTAACACTATAGTAATTATGTTCCACATTCATTCAGACGACATTGTATAATTGAACATTTCCACTTATATTTAACATACACATTAATTCAATTTTATTATACTATGTTTTGGGAGTTGGTTGAAGTTGTCGTGATTTGTTCGTCATTCTCACAAACTGACGATCCCACAAATTATGATTTTGCAGATGAGTTTGTCATGCAGCAATGACGCTCAAGTGTAGCATCTAGAAAGCTCATCAATTGAAAATTCATGTATTCTTGACATGTGGTATTAAAATTTAAATTTTCGTATAATATATTACGTTTATGTACTCAAATTAAAGTATCAATCTTATGAATAATGTACGGTTCCCACTTTCGGGTTCTATAGTGTTATAGAGAAAGGTCGATGTTCAAGGAAAAATTAAGTTGATGTTGATGAGTGGAAATGACGTATAAAAAAGATAACAAAGATGTTAGCATTTTGGGGAGCAAATTGATAGTTGTGGTCAGGTGCTCATGGTGAAAAGAGAGCAGAATTTGAATCGAGGAAATATCGAATTTTTTCCCAAACTGTCCCACTTTTGAAAGTTTTTCCCAAACTTTTCTTATTTTTTTAAAAATCTCCAAACTGCCTCACTCGCTTTCTGAAAAAGAGACTGTGGTTAAAACCTCATCGCTTTTTAAGAAAGCGGGTGTGATGCTTTTGATTTTCGAAAGCCTATACTCGCTTTCTGAAAAATCTATTGGGTATTAACCACACTTGCGTTCTCAAAAGTGAGTCACTTAGTTCATATCAATTAGTCACTCAGGCCTTATTGGTCAGTGGGTGCGTTTTAGGGCTATTACTGTTCATGGGGTTGTTGGGTCTTGGTTCGAATCTAGCATTTTTCACTTTTATTTTTTAATTCGTTTTTTTGAGTTTTTAGTGAAACAAAAGTTAGAAAAAAATATTATAATTGACTATGAACTAGATGAAAGTGAAATAGTAGTTAATCTAGTGAAGTAGTATTTCCCACTAAATATTTTTTTCACTTCATTGTGCAAGTAGGAAAAGAACGGAGCTACAAGTTGGGAGTATGTTGGTGAACTTCGATCTAAGTATTGATTTTTCTTCATTCAAACTGTTTTAAATATGAACTGTTCTAAATATGACTGGAAAAGATAGATATGAGAAGTAGACGAGACAACCCAGATATTAAAACTGATGATGCAACAGGAACAAAGGTTAGTTGAGTTCTTAACATTGATTTTGCCAATCAAACTAAACAGCTCATGTCAAAGTACTCCCCTATATACATCTTCTTACACCTCAACTCTACTATATATCTATCAGCCTAATATTCAGATAAGAAGAACCCCCTTCCTAGGGATGGCAAGTGGGCCGGGTCAACCGCCGAACCGCCCGCGACCCGCCCGGTTAACCCGGCCCATGAAAGTGCTGGGCGGGTTCAGGTCGAACCCGTGATGGGTCGAACCCCCGTTCGGGTCGAACCCCCTTCCTAGTAATGGATCGACCTGGGTCGCCTAAATACCGAATCGAACCCGTCTAACCCGGCCCGCGAACCCGTTAAAAAATACCCAACCCGCCCGCCAACCCGCGGTCGACCTGCGGGTTACGAACCATTGGACCCGTTCGGGTCAAACGTTCGACGTGACGGGTCGACCGTTGACCCGTGGGTCAAACGATGCGTTAGGGGGCGGCACTGTTCAACAGAGAGAGCAAACAGCTATTATAGCCGTTTTGTTTGTTTTTTTTTTTGGTTTTTTTTATTTTTTATTTTTAGCCTATAAATACCCCCCAAAACCCCATCAAAAAAATCACACCTTACTCTCTTACTCTCTCTACTATTATTACTCATTTCTAAGTAATTTTTGAATAATTGAAGTATTGAATAAACAAGTGTTCAAGGCATATACACGATCAATTTCCGATCGTATCGAAATCAAAATTCAACGTTTTCAACTCTTCAACTCTTTTCCAACTCCAAGTGATCAAGTCTTCAACTCTCCTACAAGCTCTTCCCAACTCTTCACTTCCGGATTTGAGGAATTCTACTTCTACTTCTATTCTTATTTTTACGGATTTTTTTTATATACGCGTATCCACGGTGAACGGTATCAAAATTTCATATCTCTCTTCTTATTTTATTTTTGTTGTAGTTATAATTATTGTTGGTTTTTTGATCTTCTTTATCTCAACCCTCTTGTTTTCTAGATTTTTTTTATAATTCATCGTTCCTACATTGTGTAGTTTTTTTTACATATATTACTACATTATGTCTAGATCACGCGGTAGCGATCGTAGCCAAAGTCGGCAAGATTCCTCCTTCTCTTTCCGTAGACCACCAATTGTCCCAATTAGTGAGCCTGCCCAAGAGTACCATGATCCTCCTACCCAATAATGGGGTACACACGACGAGGATGTAGGTGACATACAATTAGAAGAAGAAGAACAACAACATCAACCAACTGAAACTACACAACCCCGTAGTCTTAGGAAAAGTAGAGGAGAAAGTAGTGATTGACATAAGTTTTACGATTATATCCCAGACGAACAAACTCCGGGTATAGGTTTGAAAGTTTGTAAAACATGTTCTAAGGCATACAAATTCAAGAGGGGTGATGGCACCGGTACAATTAGTAGACACATCCTAAATAACCATAAAGAACTTCTTGTTGACCTACCCAGTCAACAAAAAATCAACCCTAGGACTGGTCTAGTTGATAGCCACCCTTATGATCTCGATCTTGTTCGTCGGAAAATGACCCAATTAGTAATAAAGGAAGAGTTACCATTTTCCTATTACGAGCGTAGGGACTTGGAAAATTTTAATCAAACAGCCTTAAACCCTCATTTTAGAAGAATTCCGAGAAATACTTGCAAATCGGATTGTTTTAAAGTGTACAATGAAATGAAAGATGCTTTGATTGTAATTTTATAGAGTTTAACTTGTAGAGTTAGTTTAACTTCGGATTGTTGGACGGGTGTCAACAATATTCTAACGATTGGAATAACCTATCATTGGATCGACAATGATAGGATTCTTCAAAAAAGAATCATATCACTTGCGGCGTTGCCATATCCCCATAGTGGCACTAAAATAGCTAATCGTATTTTAGAAATTTGTGATGTTTTTCATATTCGTGATAAAATTATGTGTATAAGTTTTGATAATGCATCTAACAACAATGCATCAATTAGTATTTTAAAAACCGCATTAAACCCTCCATCTGACAATATTTTTCATATTAGATGTGATGTCATATTTTAAATTTATGTGTTCAAGATGCATTAAAATAGCCGATCCATATATAGTTAAAATTAGAAATTGTGTATATTTCATTGCATTAAGTCCCAGCATATTTCAAGAATGGAAAAATTGGTGTCGATTTCAAATGTACATTTTAGAAGATTTCCAAAGGATGTTAAACACCGATGGAACTCTACTTTTGATTTAATACATGTTGTTACCGAATATAAAGCAGTTGTAAATGATTTTTGTATCGCAAAAAATATGCACAATTTTGAAATGACTCCCACCGATTGGTATTATGCCGAAGCTTTGTTGAAATTTTTAAAAACATATGAATCTACTTCTAGTAGCATTTTGATTTCATTAGTTAGCATGATGCAAATATTTAATGAAATGTTAAATGATACTTATGTTGGTGAGATTGTAAAACCTGCATACAAAAGTTTTTTGAAGTATTATATTCCTCCTCCTATGTTGATTTGTGTTGCTACCGTTATGGATCCTCGTATCAAATTAGAAGATACGAAGAGTTTGATTGAAATGTTTTTTGCATTACTTGGGAAAAATGTAGAAATAGTAATTGATTGCGCTACTTTTTAGTTCAATTTGAATCTACATTAAATAACTTGTATGATTATTATGATAGATATTTTGCTTCTAGTAGTATAACTTCTGTAGTTAGTTCTTCTTCTGCTACTTCTAAAGGTAAGGGTAAGAGTAAATTTGACGATAGAACATTTAATTTACTTGCACAAATTCAATCAAAGAAACCTAGGACTAATCAACCAAATGAATTAAATTGGTATGACCAACAAGATTCTGAGTCTTCTTCTTCTCCACTAGATATTTTACAATGGTGGAAAGACCATGAACACACTTATAGTATTCTTTCAATTATGGCTAAAGATTTACTAACTCCTCCTGTCTCTACAGTTGCTTCTGAAAGTGCATTTTCTTCAAGTGACAGAGTTCTAACTGATTACAGGAATTACTTGAAGTCCGACACGTTAGAGATGCTCGTTTGCACAGAAGACTAGCTGGAGGCTGAAGATAGGACACAAGGGAAAGCATTATCAACGTCCACAAGTAGGAGCAACTCATCGGAAGAAGAAGAAGAAGAACAACAACAACAATAGCAACCAAAATGAAGAATTCAAGACCAACAACAACAAATTGAAATTTCATCAACTTGAAGACAGTTGTAAATAGATAAAAAAATTATATTATATCTGTGATTGTTATTTCAAAATAGAAAAATTGAAGTAAATTGAAATTGTATATAAGAAATATATTAGTGTATAAAACATATTTGTGAATTGAATTCTTCATTTCATTAGAAATTGTGAAACTTGTATAACTTAAATTCATATGAATAATATTTCAAATTTTTTTCCCAATTTCACTCTTTCAATCTTATTATTATTATTATGATTTTTAATATTTATTATTATTATTATTATTATTATTATTATTATTATTATTATTATTATTATTATTATTATTATTATTTTAAGTTAAAAAAAAACCTATCTATCTAAACGGGCCAACCCGCCGATCGACCCGACCTGACCCAACCCGGGTTGGACCCGAAAGGGTTCACGATTTGGGCGGGTCGCCTTTTCCAATTTTCGATCCGGCCCGGCCCGTTTAAGCCACCAACCTTGCCCGAACCTGCCCAAGTCAACGTCCAAACCGGGCGGGTCCGGCCCGGCCCGGCCCGTTCTACCGAATGCCAACCCTACCCCTTCCTCCATCTTCCATATTTGAAATTGGTTGGCTAGCATAGGAACCATATAGCAAATCCATCTGGCATTTTCCACTTTTATTTTTTAATTCGTTTTTTTTGAATTTTTGGTGAAATAAAAGTTGGAAAAAATATTATAATTGACTATGAACTAGATGAAAGTGAACTAGTAGTTAATCTAGTGAAGTAGCATTTCCCACTAAATATTTTTTTCACTTCATTGTGTAAGTAGGAAAAGAAGGGAGCTACAAGTTGGGAGTATGTTGGTGAACTTCGATCTTAGTATTGATTTTTCTTCATTCAAACTGTTCTAAATATGACTGGAAAAGATAGATATGAGAAGTAGACGAGACAACCAGATATTAAAACTAATGATGCAACAGGAACAAAAGTTAGTTGAGTTCTTAACATTGATTTTGCCAATCAAACTAAACAGCTCATGTCAAAGTACTCCAGCATGGGGTTGTTTGGTAAATATTGCCATGGATTAGCTATATGGTTCCTATGCTAGCCAACCAATTTCAAATATGGAAGATGGAAGAAGGGGATTCTTCTTATCTGAATATTAGGCTGATAGATATATAGTAGAGTTGAGGTGTAAGAAGATGTATATATAGGAGTACTTTGACATGAGCTGTTTAGTTTGATTGGTGATATGGCTAAAAATGGGGTTAAATCGGAACCGTCCAAGTTGAGTACGAATCTTGAGACGTGGGGGTAAAATGGCGATTCCGCCTACAAGAGGGTCCGAAATAGGTGTTGGGTCTTCTCCCCAAGAACCCAGTAACCCACGAACGGACCCACCAATAAAAGGGTGCGGATCTTAACCCGCTGCACACCCAATCCAGCGAGATAAAATCAGGGTCCCAGATTAATCTTGATCAACGGCCCAGATATACATCTATCTTCTTCACCGGGATTTGGGGATAAAATTCCTTATCTGATTACGGGGAATATACCTCATCAGATTACATTCCTCATCTGATTGTGGGGAATATTCTCTATCAAATCACCAGGATTACATTCCCAATCTGTTCCCTGAAACGCCTATAAATACCCCTCATCCATCTCCATTAAGAGGTAATCAATCCTTCACCAGTTTTTGCGCTCATTCATAGTCTTCCTAGATTACTGACTTGACCGTCGGAGGGTGCGTCACCGGGAACAACCCCGGTGTCTCGCACTTTTTGCAGGTGCACGGCGGGAGCGACGATCGACGCCCCAAGGAACAGGTATACAGGTTACTATTCAGTTTCCCTAAGAATCCACAAGTTCTATCTGTTTGCCCCCACACCAAATTTAGCGGCAACAGATTGGCGCCGTCTGTGGGAAACTAACGAATAGAAACCTCTCCTCTTCCCCGAGAACAGGTCTTCTCCAGCCATGCCGCCTCGCAAAGTCAGGTCAAAAGGGTCTAATCGAGTGCCCAACCCTGACCAGCAAGAAGTCCTTCCTGATCCCGCTCAACAACAAGGGCAACTTCCTCCTACCATGGAAGAGCCACTCCAGCGGAACCCCCCACCTCCTGATCCAAAGGGTCCTAACCCTCAGAAACAGCCTCTTCACCAAGAGAACCTCTCCATCCACAACGCCTCCAGCGCCTCCATGGCCTCCCATCACCCCCGAGCTTCTGGTCGCCACAATGCCCCTCCCAAACGCCCGGAAGATGATGACCTCCGTCGTCATCTGGATGAAAAGCGGGCTCGGGAGGAAGCCTCGCGCCAGCAAGAGCGATCCCCCGTCGCCGAGAGTACAGGAGGTCCCCCATCCGAAGAGGGAGGAAGGACTCCCCCAATCATTACCGAAGGAGGCACTCTCCCGCAGGTCGGCAGCAGCCTAGGAACAATGAGGCACCAATTACCCGCGTTGAGTTCCAGCAGTTCCAAGCAATGGTACAACAGGCCCTCAACCTCCGTCAAAACCCCAATGAGCCGAGGGCCCCATCCCCTCCTCCGGTCCGAAGCCCTCGCCAACGGTCCCCCTCTCCTCGTCCTGCACCAACCAACTCCCGGCGTACCCCGAGTCATCGTCGTTCCCGAAGTTACCGTCGCCGCAGCCCTCGCTCCCCCTCATACGAAGACGAGTCCCGTGGCCCGGCGGATTACCGTCGGAGGGATGACATCATGGACCGCCGTCTTAACGAGGTGGAAAAGCTCCTGGGTCAGATAAACCGAGAAGATGAGCTCAGGGGGAGGACCCTACGTCCTAGCCGGCCCCCATTCTCCCGAACCATAGTGGATGCCCCTGTGCCGTTCGGCTTCAAACCTCCCCAATTCGAGAATTACACCGGGGAGACCGATCCAGTTGATCACATCGAAAGCTTTAAGACTTTGATGCTCCTCCACCAAGCTTCCGATGCCCTCCTCTGCAAAACATTCCCCGCGACACTCAAAGGCCCGGCTCGAGAATGGTACTCTCGCCTTGCCCCAGCGTCGATATTCTCCTTCGAGCAGTTCGAAACCCTCTTCATCACCCACTTTGTCAGCAACCGAAGGACCGAGAAAACCAGCATCTCACTATTGCACCTCCGTCAGCAAAAGGGGGAGAAACTGAGAGACTACGTGAAGAGGTTCACAGCTGAAGCTAGAACCATTGCCTCCCTCGACCAATCGGTTGCTACCGCAGCGTTCCAATCCAACATTCTCAATTCCAACCTCCGCTCCTCCCTCGCCAAGAAACCCCCACATGACTTTTCCGACCTTCTCCTTCGCACCGAAAAGTACATTCGGGCCGAAGAGGCCGAGCAACAACCCAACTGGGAGGTGCCCGCCTCCAGGCTTAAAAGGAAGGGGTCGGAAGAAGAAGGAGCCAAGAAGCTCCAGAAGGATAATGCCGGCCAGCACCGACCTCCCCCTAGATTTGAGAAGTTCACTCCCCTCAACGCTAACCTCTCAGCCATCTTCATGGAGGTCGAAAAAGACGGGGTCTTGCCTCCGGCTCCCAAAATGAATACCCCCGCCAAGAGAAGAGATAAAGAGAAATGGTGCCGCTATCACCGGGACCATGGGCATGACACCAACGACTGCCGTGCTCTGAGGAACGAGACCGAAGCCCTTATCCAGAGGGGATAACTAACGAAGTTTGTAAGAAAGGACCGAGCCGAGCTCCCTCCCCCGCCTCGGGGGGCTAACAAGCGTCCGGAAAGAGAAGAGACGCCAGACTTCGAGGAAGAGCGAGTCCTCCACCTCATCCATGGGGGTCCGATGGGAGGCTCCTCGAACTCCTCTCGGAAAGCGTTTATCAGAGAGGTCAATTCAGTCTGAACCACACCTCCTCCCAAAGGCCTCGGAGTGCCAGTCACCTTCTCCGACGAAGATCTCGAAGGAGTTCGTATCCCATATTGTGACGCCCTCGTCATCAGCCTCCACATGGCAAATTTCAAAGTGGAGAGGATCTTAGTAGACAACGGCAGCTCCGTCAACATCCTCTTCCTCTCCGCTTTTAAAGGCCTAAAGCTCTCCAGAGACAGACTCAAGCCCGCCGGTTACACTCTCCATGGGTTCACGGGGGTTCCGGTAACTATTGAAGGGGTGATCACCCTCGGTGTAACTGCCGGCCAAACCCCTACCACCAGGACAGAGCCGATGGACTTCATGGTGGTGGATGTTCCCGCTGCCTACAACGTCATTTTGGGCAGGCCCGGCCTCGCAGCTCTGGAAGCAGTTCCCTCGGCATACCATCTGAAGATGAAGTTTCCCACCCGATCCGAGGTCGGGGAAGTAAGGGGAAATCAGGAGCAGGCCCGAAAATGCTGCATGACCTCAACCCTTGGGCCCGTCCTCTCCTTAGAGACTCTGGAGATTCCCCAAGATTCTACAAGACCGACCTCCGAGCCAGCGGACGAACTGGAGGAGGTGCTCTTCTCTGAACAAGAGCCGACCCGCAAGTTCTTCGTAAGCAAGACCCTCCCGTCCGCCCTATACTCAGATATTGTGAAATGCATCCGAGCCAATCAAGACCTCTTCGCATGGTCCGCAGCAGACATGCCCGGTATCTCCGAAGAACTCCTAGTCCACCGCTTAAGTGTTGATCCGGGGTCCAAACCGGTTCAGCAGAAGAGGCGCAAGTTCGCCCCCGAGCGTCAGCTCGCTATCAAAGAGGAGGTAGATAAGCTGTTGAAAGCCCGATTCATACAGGAGGTAAACTACCCGGAGTGGTTGTCTAACGTAGTAATGGTGAAGAAGTCCAACGGGACGTGGAGAATTTGTATTGATTTCACCGACCTCAATAAGGCTTGCCCCAAAGATCCCTTCCCTCTGCCGAGCATCGACACTCTGATTGACGCAACCTCGGGGCACGAGCTCCTCAGCTTCATGGATGCCTTCTCAGGTTACAATCAGATAAGGATGTTCCCTCCAGACATCCCGAAGACATCGTTTGTTACCGACCAGGGCCTTTACTGTTACAGGATCATGCCATTCGGTCTCAAGAACGCCGGTGCAACATACCAACGCCTAGTCAACAAGGTCTTCCAAGTCCAGATCGGCCGAAACATGGAAGTGTACGTCGATGATATGCTTGTAAAGAGCATCCGAGGTGTTGATCATGTGGCCGACCTTCAGGAAGCCTTCGACGTCCTAAGAAAACACAGTATGAGACTCAACCAGAACAAGTGTGCGTTCGGCGTCTCATCAGGGAAGTTCCTCGGCTTCATGGTTAGCCAACGAGGAATTGAAGCAAATCCGGAGAAGATCAAGGCCATATTAGACATGGCCCCTCCTAGAAATGTCAAAGAAGTTCAGAGATTGACCGGTCGCCTAGCTGCCATAGGGCGCTTTCTGTCGAAGTCAGGGAAGAAGTGTCTCCCGTTCTTCAAAGCCCTCAGGGGGGGCTAAAGGATTCGAGTGGGGACAGCAGCAACAAGACTCCTTCGACCAGCTTAAAGCCTACCTCGTCAATCCACCTCTGCTCAGCAAACCGATACCTGGCGAATCACTCTATCTCTACCTGGCAGCTTCCGAATAGACACTTAGCGCGGTCTTAGTCAGAGAAGAAGAAAGGGCTCAGAAACCCATTTACTACGTCAGCAAAGTGCTCCGGGACGCCGAGCTCCGGTATCCGAAGATTGAAAAAATGGCCTATGCCCTGGTAATGGCCGCGAGAAAGCTTCGACCCTACTTTCAGTCCCACCAGGTAGTCGTCCTTACCGACCAGCCGCTGAAACAGGTCCTCCACAAGCCTGAGACTTCTGGCCGCCTCATGAAGTGGTCAATCGAGCTGAGCCAGCATGACATAACTTATTAGCCTCGGACCGCCATCAAGACTCAGGCGCTGGCCGAATTCATAGTTGAGAGTACAATCCCTGAGCCCTGCCAAACAGCAAAGGGGCCCCCGGTTTGGTCGATCTATGTTGACGGATCTTCTTGTAATGAGGGAAGCGGGGCGGGTGTCATCCTGGCAGGCCCAGATGACTTCATCCTCCAGTACTCCCTCCGTATAAATTTCAAAGCCTCGAACAACGAGGCCGAATACGAGGCGTTAATCGCCGGTCTCAGAATGGCTCGAAATGCAGGAGCACAGCAGCTACAGATCTTCAGCGACTCCCAGTTGGTTGTCAACCAGGTCCTCGGAGAGTACGGAGCCCGCGATGACAGAATGGTTAAATACCTGGCTAAAGTCAAGAGCCTCATGGCGCTGTTCGAGGAGGCCCTCATCCGAAGGATCCCTCGAGAAGAAAACGCTCAGGCCGACGCCCTATCGAAATTAGCCTCCTCTTCCCTTCAAGGTCTTGAACAGACCGTGTTGATAGAAGTCCTCTTGAAGCCAAGCATAGAGGACGAAGCACCAGACTCCGTTGAAACACTGCCCGTCCTCCTCGAGGACAACTGGATGAAACCCATCGTCGAATTCTTAAAAGACGGACTCCTCCCTGAAGATCCCAGGGAAGCAAGAAGAATCAGGACCCGGGCCGAACGTTTTGCTTTAATCGAAGGCGTCTTATATAAACGCTCCTTCACCCAGGTGGACGGTCGGCCTTACCTAAGGTGCCTTTCCCCCGGGCAGGCCGACTACGCCCTGCAAGAGCTCCACGAGGGCATCGGCGGGGCTCATTCGGGGTCCAGAGCTCTAGCGCGCAAAGTATTGAACTACGGGTATTACTGGCCCACTCTCTTACGGGACGCCGAACGACACGTTCGACAATGCAGCTCCTGTCAAAAGTACGCAGACATCCGACGCCTTCCACAGGCACCGCTCACCTCCCTATCAAGTCCGATCCCCTTCGCCATGTGGGGAATGGATTTACTAGGACCGTTTCCACCAGCTCCCGGACAGCTGAAGTTCCTAGTCGTGGCAGTCGACTACTTCTCTAAATGGATAGAAGCCGAGCCCCTGGCTACAATCACCGAGCATAGAGTAGTTCAATTCTTCTGGAAAAATGTGATTTGCCGCTTTGGCGTTCCCCGAGTCATAGTCACAGATAACGGGACACAGTTTACTGGAGCCGCCTTCCGAGCCTTGTGTGAAGACCTCTCCATACAACACTGATTCTCCTCCGTCTCCCATCCCCAGTCGAATGGCCAGGCTGAGAATGCCAACTGACAGATTCTTGCGGGAATCAAGAAGAGGTTAGACAAGTGTTCCAAGGGACTATGGGTCGATCAGCTGCCGAACGTACTCTGGAATCACCGCACCACCAAGCGGACCCCAACAGGCGAGAGCCCATTTAATCTCACCTATGGGGCCGAGGCCATCATCCCCCTAGAAGTCGGGATACCCTCTCCTCGCCTGATCGCTTATGAAGAAGAGCAGAATGCTAGAGAGCTCAGAACAAGCCTGGATCTGATAGACGAAATCCGAGAGAGAGCTGCCATACGCTAGCAAGCTTACCGAAGAAGGATCGAGCTAGCATACAACAAAAGAGTCCGCCCAACGGACCTCAAAGAAGGGGATTTAGTCCTTCGGAAGTTGGCCATCTCGTTCCCCGGGCAGAAAAGCAAGCTGGCCCCGAACTGGGAGGGACCGTACAAGATCTCGAAAGTAATCCGCCCCGGTACGTACAAGCTAGAAGATCTCGAAGGCAGAGAAATTCCCAGGACTTGGAACGCCGACCATCTTTTGAAATACCAAGAGAAGGCAACTACGTCTCTCCAAGTAACTCGAGATGTCGAACCATTCCCTTCCTTTTACTAGTAGTGGTTTGTCCTTTTGTTTTTTTTATTATTGTAATAACGGCTAGCAACTTTAGAAGCAGCCGATCATTAGATATTAATAAGTGAAGTTTCTTCATGTTTTCACTACTATTACATCCCTCTGCTTGTAACTCTTTAATATCACAATGGTTCCGGAGTCCAACACTTGGCTCGATTCTACTTCGCGAGTTCGCTCCTAAGCGAGCCAGAAGTAGCTCGCCATTCGAAAATGCTCCCACAGCCGTTGAATGGTTCAGAGTCCAACACTTGGTTCGACCCTACTCTGCAAGCTCGCTCCTAAGCGAGCTAGGGGTAGTTCGCCATTCGAAATTGCTCCCACACCCCTTAAACTGACAATGGTTCCGGAGTCCAACACTTGGCTCGATTCTACTTAGCGAGTTCGCTCCTAAGCGAGCCAGAAGTAGCTCGCCATTCGAAAATGCTCCCACAGCCGTTGAATGGTTCGGAGTCCAACACTTGGTTCGACCCTACTCCGCAAGCTCGCTCCTAAGCGAGCTGGGGGTAGTTCGCCATTCGAAATTGCTCCCACACCCCTTAAACTGACAATGGTTCCGGAGTCCAACACTTGGCTCGATTCTACTTCGCGAGCTCGCTCCTAAGCGAGCTAGAAGTAGCTCGCCATTCGAAAATGCTCCCACAGCCGTTGAATGGTTCGGAGTCCAACACTTGGTTCGACCCTACTCCGCAAGCTCGCTCCTAAGCAAGCTAGGGGTAGTTCGCCATTCGAAATTGCTCCCACACCCCTTAAACTGACAATGGTTCCGAAGTCCAACACTTGGCTCGATTCTACTTCGCGAGCTCGCTCCTAAGCGAGCTAGAAGTAGCTCGCCATTCGAAAATGCTCCCACAGCCGTTGAATGGTTCGGAGTCCAACACTTGGTTCGACTCTACTCCGCAAGCTCGCTCCTAAGCAAGCTAGGGGTAGTTCGCCATTCGAAATTGCTCCCACAGCCGTTAAATGATTCGGAGTCCAACACTTGGTTCGACTCTACTCCGCAAGCTCGCTCCTAAGCGAGCTAGGGGTAGTTCGCCGCTCTAAAACGCTCCGAGGTCCCTAACCTAGTAAACCAAGGACCTCGAAGTTGAACACTTGGCTCGATTCTACTTCGCGAATTCGCCCCTAAGCGAGCTAGAAGTAGCTCGCCATTCGAAGTCCGAAGCTTTAGAAGTTACGGCGCGGCAGACAACAATCGCGAGAACAAGACACACAAGTTCGGCAATAACGCCTTTATTAATGAAACAGATGTGGTACAAAGGCAAACACAGCAGGAGCACAACTCATCAGAGAAAAGTTACAATGCCGACTTATTACACTTAGCGAAAAACAAAAAATAAGCAAAGAACTCGCAGAATCGACCACTTCAGCGCTTCTTCGGAGCTGGAGCGTTCCGCTTCAAGGACACTCGAGAGTGACGACGCTTGTCCCCGGAGCGCGACCCCAAGCCGGCAAACTGGGACGTATCCTCGGCACCGCTCCTGGTAGCTACACCGACGGACGCCCCGCTCGAGGAGATTGCCACCGAGCTCTGCGCGTCCCCCGGGCTTGGTTGGCCGATCCGCTGACGGGTCGCCATCGCATAGAAGGTAATGCCCCGCTCACTCTCAGCGCGAGTGCATGACGTGCTTCGAACGTTGATCGGCCCTGAATGTGGCTTAAGACGGGCCACGTCCGCCTCCAACTCCGAGATCCTGTCCCGCAACGAGTCGTCTTTGACGTCGACTTCGAAACGTGGAGGTATCGCGGAGTCCGGCACTCCAGATCGGCTAGCGACGAGGCGCCGAAGGTGGGTGACCTCGATGCTTTTATCCACTGTCGCTCTCTTTAGCGCTTCGACTTCGGCAGTCAACTCGACTCGTTCGGTCGTCAACTTGGCCACCTCGGCCGTCAGCCCCTCGCCCTCACTCCGGAGTTTCGCCTCTACGGACTGCAGATGCTGTATCTCGGAAAGCAACTCGTCCTTCTCCGCTGTTATTTTGGACAAGTTATGACGAATGCACTGAACTCGAATCTCATTACTGAAATCAGTTGGCAAATGTTCACCTTCGGGTATAAGCTCGGCGATTCTACTTTCCAAACGACGAATCTCGATGTCTCGCCGTCCAAGGACGAGCTGGAGATGCCTCCTCTCGCTTTCAGCTCGGCGCAATCCGAGCTCGACCTCGTAAAGTTTCTCTCTACACCTAGCCAGACACAGCCTTGTCGCCCCTAGGCCGGCCTCGACTGGAACTTCCTCGTCCGGGCGAGAAAGCTCGACGTCTTGGGCAATCACCATAAGCTGCAAAGAGATCAGAGTAATCAGCACAAACGCCGAACATGGCCGAAACGCCACACTTGGAAAAATTTTCATCTCTAAAAACAAGAGGGGACAGTTCGGCAAAAGAAAGTGCGTAACACAAAAACTTCCGAACATCGACACTTGCAGAAATTTTCCTTTCATTAAACGTCAAAAAAAGCGGTGGCCAGTCCGCTATTAGGCATTACAAAGTTCGAAAGGAAAAACAAAAAAACAAAATCAAAAACAACAAAGCGAAAGGCGGATTCAGTGCCCGACCTCTTTCCCCGGGCGACGAGGCGGAGTAGGCGTCGACTTTGCCGAAGGAGACGCCGTCGCCAACGAAGTGGTCGTGGTGCTCGGGACTTCGCCAGTAGCCCCGGCATCGGCATCAGCGTCGCCCTCCTCCTCCTCCTCTTCCCCTTCGGACTCGGGGTCGAAGCCCTCGACGTGTCCGGGGAAGAGTCACCATCCGGAGACGTCCACCCCGGGGTATGCTTCTCGCACCCGGTCGAGGGCAGTGGCGAAGGCCTTCGCCATGTTCTGCGCGAGGTACCCCTGGGCCTTCTTTAAGGTGGCGTCCTCGGCCTCCTTCACGGCCGCCGCCTGCTTCGCCTCGGCCTCGACCAATTGGTTGGCCGACCCCTCCTTCTCCCGAAGCAGCTCGTCCTCCAGCCTCTTCACTTCGGCCTCGAGGTGCTGGATCCTCGCAGACCGACCTTCATGCTCGACTCGGAGCTTGTCGAGCTGGTTCGACATCCGAGCCTTCTCGTTCCGAGCCTGGTCGGACTCCTGCTTCAGCTCCTTCTCGAGGGCGGTCAGCCTCTCGGTGAGGTGGCCGAAATGGACGACAATCTACAAAGGAAAGAAGAACTCAGAGAGTTAGAAAAATTTTTGTGATTCAAAGGGATGAAACGAACGAAGGGAACTCGGAACTTACCGATACCGCCGAACGAGCGATCTCGATCACGTCGTCGCCTTCCCTCCCCGCGTCCATGGCGGCGCGGTCCTTCGGGGTGGCGAGATGCTTGACGGCCTGCATGCTCGCCAACGAGTTCCCAAGGAACCCATCGTGCCTCCGGACCTGCCAGTCCGGAATGTGGATCCGCTTGTGCTCCTCCGTCAGGAGCTCCTCGCCTGCTACGGTCAGTGGCGGGGTCGGCATGGCGAGCACGGCGGCAATGGGGAAATCCCCCACAGGTGCAGGAGCCGAAGGCCCCGCCACGGCGACGACCGGGTCGTCAGCAACCTCCACCACCTGATCGGGGGCCGCAATCCTCGGCACCTTCGAGGTCGAGGGCAGCTTCGACGCAACCCTCTTGCGCTTCTTCGGCGCCTTACTGGCGAGCCCCGCCCTGAGCGCCAACACCGCCTCGTAGTCCATGGATTCTGCATCAAAAGCAAAAAATGATTAGCACAAAAAAAAAAAACAAGGCAGCAAGTACGGAAAAAAGAACTTGGCGAGAGCCGCGTACTAGGATCTACGCGGCAGAGCCCTCCCCTGTAGAGAACGTCCTCCGTCAAATCCTTCCAATCATACTTCGGCCGGTCAAGGAGAGTCCGGACCGCCTCTTCTTCTTCTACTGTAAGCCTCGGCAGCGCCGTCGCCCTCTTGGGCACCCCTTCTGCCCAATTAGTGGGGATCGGCCATGCTTCTCGACTCCGCACGACGACCCACTTCTCTCGCCAGTGCTTGATAGAGTCGGGGCAGACGACGAGCCTGCCGCCGTGCCTCGGAGTCAGATAATACCGGTACTCCGACTTGTTCCCTTGGTGGAGCCGGTATATCGTCCGAAGCACGTTCAGCTGCGGCTCGATCCCTGCGGCCTGGCAGTGGAGAACGAAGCCATTAATCACTCGCCACGCGTTCGGCATGAGCTGAATGGGGCAGACCCCGTACCAGCTCACCACGGTAACAGCGAACGCGTGGAGAGGCAGCCGAGCACCGGCGATAAAGGCATCGACCGGCCAGCAACACATGGTCACTGGCAGCGGCGAATTAGCCCTAACCCCGGGGCCCGGCAGCATGATTTCGTACTCCTCCGGGATGAAAAAAGAGTCCCGGATCGCCGCCAGTTCCTCCTCGCGCAGGATCGACGCCGCGTCGTCCGCCTCCATCGTCTCCCTCACCTCGTTCTCCTCGAAGGACCTCTCCCTCCCATGGAAGATTCGCTCGGCCTGGTCCTTCGGGAGCTCCCTGACCCTGTGCAGCCCCGTCAGCGGACCTGGCAGCTGTCCGAACTCCCCCATCCTCTTTGGATCCTCGACGATGGAATCCTTGCCGAACACCTTCCCCTTGGTTGGATTCGGAGTCGAGGCCTCGACGCCTTCAAGGGAGGGCTCGGACCAAGAGACTTCATCTGAGACAGAAGCTACAGACATAATTTATAAATTACCTTGAAAAGAGAGAGCTGCCGAAAAACTTCGCCTGAGTCAAACACCGGTCACCGGAAAAATCGCCTGAGACACAAGAGAACGCCTGAGAAAATGAGAGGAGAAATGAGAAATGAGAGGGGGGGGAGGATTTATAGAAGAAGGGCACACCCCACGAGGCTAATGGGCCCGTACGATCGGCCCATCTAAACCAAGCGGCGGAGCGATCCCAATCGTCACCTCGATAACTGCAACGAATCATGAGTTGAATTTAATGCGCATCCCATCTGATAAGAACCCCAGAGGTCACTGCAATTAATGAACGTCCCATCTGTCAGGGTTGTCAGAGTTGTCAGAGTTGTCAGAGGTGTCAGGGATTCAAATGGCGCACAGAAAAGACAAACCCCCCAAAAAACGACAAGTCTGGGAGCTCGGCACTCACTGCCGAGCGTTCGTGACACCGACCCTGTTATGGGGGAAAAAAGTCAGGTTCGGCACTCACTGCCGACCGTTCGTGACACCGACCCTGTTATGAGGAAAAAGTCAGGTTCGGCACTCACTGCCGAGCGTTCGTGACACCGACCCTGTTATGGGGGAAAAAAGTCAGGTTCGGCACTCACTGCCGAGCGTTCGTGACACCGACCCTGTTATAGGGAAAATGTCAGGTTCGGCACTCACTGCCGAGCATTCGTGACACCGACCCTGTTATGGGGGAAAAAAGTCTGGTTCGGCACTCACTGCCGAGCGTTCGTGACACCAACCCTGTTATGGGAAAAAAGTCAGGTTCGGCACTCACTGCCGAGCGTTCGTGACACCAACCCTGTTATGGGGAAAATGTCAGGTTCGGCACTCACTGCCGAGCGTTCGTGACACCGACCCTGTTATGGGGAAAATGTCAGGTTCGGCACTCACTGCCGAGCGTTCGTGACACCGACCCTGTTATGGGGAAAAAGTCAGGTTCGGCACTCACTGCCGAGCGTTCGTGACACCGACCCTGTTATGGGGAAAAAGTCAGATTCGGCACTCACTGCCGAGCGTTCGTGACACCGACCCTGTTATGGGAAAAAGTCAGGTTCGGCACTCACTGCCGAGCGTTCGTGACACCGACCCTGTTATGGGAAAAATGTCAGGTTCGGCACTCACTGCCGAGCGTTCGTGACACCGACCCTGTTATGGGAAAAAGTCAGGTTCGGCACTCACTGCCGAGCGTTCGTGACACCGACCCTGTTATGGGAAAAATGTCAGGTTCGGCACTCACTGCCGAGCGTTCGTGACACCGACCCTGTTATGGAGAAAAAGTCAGGTTCGGCACTCACTGCCGAGCGTTCGTGACACCGACCCTGTTATGGGAAAAAGTCAGGTTCGGCACTCACTGCCGAGCGTTCGTGACACCGACCCTGTTATGGGGAAAATGTCAGGTTTGGCACTCACTGCCGAGCGTTCGTGACACCGACCCTGTTATGGAGAAAAAGTCAGGTTCGGCACTCACTGCCGAGCGTTCGTGACACCGACCCTGTTATGGGAAAAAGTCAGGTTCGGCACTCACTGCCGAGCGTTCGTGACACCGACCCTGTTATGGGGAAAATGTCAGGTTTGGCACTCACTGCCGAGCGTTCGTGACACCGACCCTGTTATGGGGAAAATGTCAGGTTCGGCACTCACTGCCGAGCGTTCGTGACACCGACCCTGTTATGGGGGAAAAAAATCAGGTTCGGCACTCGCTGCCGAGCGTTCGTGACACCGACCTCGTTACGGGGTAAGGAACGAGTTCGGCAGATCGCCAGACCCGCTCCTAGCGCTCGCAGCTATGCCGAACTCGCCTTCCTCCCCAGAAAAGCTTGCCGAACCACATATGGACCTCGCCCTCCTAGTCGCCGAGCCATGGGGAGAGTCTAAGGCGCGATACAAATGCGTGAGGCCTTCGAATGACGAATTGACGCTTCGCTAGGATCAAAAGGATATCCCTACAAAAATGCCACACGACCGTCAGAACTCATGAGCAACTCCGAGCTCGATCCACTTGGGCAAATCACCTCGCTGCCTCCTCCGGACTCACAACTCTCCACTTGAACTCCGATATAACTTCGCTAGCCATTAAACAGTCAAACTACTCCTCAAAGGCTGATCAAGCTCAGTCTTTAGGAGTGGGGGGCTCGTGATATGGCTAAAAATGGGGTTAAATCGGAACCATCCAAGTTGAGTACGAATCTTGAGACGTGGGGGTAAAATGGCGATTCCGCCTACAAGAGGGTCCGAAATAGGTGTTGGGTCTTCTCCCCAAGAACCCAGTAACCCACGAACGGACCCACCAATAAGAGGGTGCGGATCTTAACCCGCTGCACACCCAATCCAGCGAGATAAAATCAGGGTCCCAGATTAATCTTGATCAACGGCCCAGATATACATCTATCTTTTTCACCGGAATTTGGGAATAAAATTCCTTATCTGATTACGGGGAATATACCTCATCAGATTACATTCCTCATCTGATTGTGGGGAATATTCCCTATCAAATCACCAGGATTACATTCCCAATCTGTTCCCTGAAACGCCTATAAATACCCCTCATCCATCTCCATTAAGAGGTAATCAATCCTTCACCAGTTTTTGCGCTCATTCATAGTCTTCCTAGATTACTGACTTGACCGTCGGAGGGTGCGTCGCCGGGAACAACCCCGGTGTCTCGCACTTTTTGCAGGTGCACGGCGGGAGCGACAATCGACGCCCCAAGGAACAGGTATACAGGTTACTATTCAGTTTTCCTAAGAATCCACAAGTTCTATCTGTTTGCCCCCACACCAAATTTAGCGGCAACAATTGGCAAAATCAATGTTAAGAACTCAAAACTTTTGTTCCTGTTGCATCATCAGTTTTAATATCTGGGTTGTCTCGTCTACTTCTCATATCTATCTTTTCCAGTCATATTTAGAACAGTTCATATTTAGGACAGTTTGATGAAGAAAAATCAATACTTAGATCGAAGTTCACCAACATACTCCCAACTTGTAGCTCCGTTCTTTTCCTACTTACACAATGAAGTGAAAAAAATATTTAGTGGGAAATGCTATTTCACTAGATTAACTACTATTTCACTTTCATCTAGTTCATAGTCAATTATAATATTTTTTCCAATTTTTATTTCCCCAAAAACTCAAAAAAACGAATTAAAAATTAAAAGTGGAAAATGCCGAATTTGAACCCAGATCCAACAACTCCATGAACAGTAATAGCTCTAAAACACACCCACTAACCAATAAGGCCTGAGTGACTAATTGATATAAACTAAATGTCACTCGCTTTTTGAGAAAGCGAGTGTGGTTAAAACCCAATCGGTTTTTCAGAAAACGAGTGTAGGATTTCGAAAATCAAAAGCCTTACACTCACTTTCTAAAAAAGCGATGAGGTTTTAACCACATTTGTTTTTTCAGAAAGCGAGCGAGGCAGTTTGAAAATTTTAAAAAAAGTAGAGCAGTTTGGAAAAAACTTCCAATAAATTGGACAGTTTGGAAAAAAATTCGGAAATAGCGTAGCTATCATAGCGCTGCAAACACGAGGAGGAGAAAACAAGGGATGGAAGAGAAGGAATAAAGAGTATAAATATCATTCTAATGTATATTTTTTGAATAAATGTGTTAGCCACTCATTCCTATTGTAGGAAAGGTAAATATAAAAAATATTGAAATATAAATTAACAAAGGAACATTTATGCCAGGAAATATCTATTAAACAATGGATAAATTTTTAAAAAAGTACAGAAAGATTTGAGCCAATTTAAAAAAAGTACACAAAATTTTTTTTTAAAAAAAAAGATTTTTTTAAAAAAAGGACACAAAAGTTTAAATTAAGTCCACTGGGTTAACTAGGATTAGGGTTAGGGTTAGGGTATGGTTTAAAAAAATCACTTTCATCTTTCATTTTGTTTAAAAAAATCACATTAGTCTTTTATTTTGTTTAAAAAAACATTACTTAACTAATCAGGTGTTTAAATAAACTCCCCGAACTAACCCTAACCTTAACCCTTACCCTAACTAACCCAGTGGACTTAATTTAAACTTTTGTGTCCTTTTTTTTAAAAAAAACTTTTGTGTACTTTTTTTAAACTGGCCTAAACCTTTGTGTACTTTTTTTAAATTTACCCATTAAACAATTATAATCTTTACTACATAATATTACATAATTATATTTTTTTCCTCTAACTAGAACGCTCCATTAATATTAGCTTATTAATCGATATGCATTGGTTAAGGGCCTCATACAAAAAAGAAACTATCCTTGCTTAATAGCGCTCGTGTGTGTTGAGAATATGTGTAATCGATTAATGCACGAATGCACAAAGCCCACAAAATCTATAAATTAAAGCATTTTGGAACATTTTTATTATTGTTGTCGCTGAATCTGGTGTGGGGGCAATAGATAAAATTTGTAGGTTCGTAGGAACTCGAACGGACAGAATCCTACTTCTTCCTTGTTGATAAGTTGACTCCTGGGTGCTCCCTTGAACCTGCACAAACATTCGAAACACCGGGATGGATCCCGGCGACGAACCCTTCGACGCTCTTGTCAATACACAGAAAAGGTAAAGGGAAAGAGGTCAAGTGCACAAAGAGTGAAGACCTATGGCAGTAGGAGGTAGGGGGTATTTATAGTCGCCATGGGGATCCTTTTCAGGATAAGAGTGAATCCCTACTTCCCGGTGTGGCTGGATAGGAGTGGTTATAACCACCTCCTCAAGATAAGGACAAGCCAGGATTTCCTTCTATCCTGTTGAAATGGTCCCTAATGGGTTGAAACCCGTTCTCAACTGAACAAATCCGTTCACGGGTTAGCGGGTCCACGAGGAGAGACCCGGTTCCCAATTCGGACCCGTCTGTAGGTGAAGTTACCATCTTGCCCTTGTGACTTTAGAATTCGTGCCCACTTTGAATGGTTCCGATTTAACCCCTCTTTTAGCCATATCACGAGCCCACCACTTCCAAAGACTGTGTGTTACAGCCTTTGGGGAGTAGTTTTGGTTGTTTTAATGGCGTATAAGGCTTTATCAGAGTTCTCAAATGGTGTTCGAATCTCGTCTGAGGGGTAATGGTGCTTTTCTGAGCTGGTAACGTGGCCAAGTTTGCTCTTAGGCCTTTCTGGAATTTTGGTGATTTTACCCAATTTTATATTATTTCTTCGGACCATTTATTCAATTTTGCAAAACGATGATTTGTTTTTCGGGGGCACTAATTAATCATTCTAACCAACAATTACTTATCCAGGGGCTTAAAATGTTCTCCAGAATTTATAATTATTTTCTAGAATTTTAAATCATTTTTCCCGTATTTTTAATCTTTTTCTCATAATTTTTTAAATAAATAATTCGAATTAATAAATAAAATATAATTTTAATAATCCAATTATGACGTGGCGCGATCTGGATCACTCATCAGCCTTGGGCACGAAAATTTGGATGATCGAATGGTGGATCTACTCCCGCTGACGTGGATCAATCTAAGATGTTGATCAGGTTGTCGCGTGAGTTTCAGGATGATCCAATGGCTTGAGTTGCACGAAGGCTTATTTTCCCTTGTGTGAGGATCGGTGGAAAGAACTTTCGGCAACAGTTGCCGACCCCCACAATGCATCTCGGAGAGCTGACTTGTGTCAGGAAGGAGGCCAAAATCGGGGTGGGTTCGGAATCCATTGCCGAGGTCAAGCGGTGCTTCGGGATGACGACATGTGCCGAAGGGGTTCGGCGAGGCTTGTCGAAGTCCAAGTGAGATATTTTTTCTCACGTTTGAGCGTCGGTGGCAAGAACGCTCGGCGAGGCATGCCGAAGTCCAAGTGAGATATTTTTTCTCACGTTTGAGCGTCGGTGGCAAGAACGCTCGGCGAGGCGTTCTAAAGTCCAAGTGAGATATTTTTCTCACGTTTGAGTGTCGGGGGCAAGAACGCTCGGTGAGGCGTGCCGAAGTCCAAGTGGGATATTTTTTCTCACGTTTGAGCGTCGGTGGCAAGAACGTTTGGCGAGACGTGCCGAAGTCCAAGTGAGATATTTTTTCTCATGTTTGAGCGTCGGTGGCAAGAACGCTCGGCGAGGCGTGCCGAAGTCCAAGTGAGATATTTTTTTCACGTTTGAGCGTCGGTGGCAAGAACGCTCGGCAAGCCGTGCCGAAGTCCAAGTGAGATATTTTTCTCATGCTTGAGTGTCGGTGGCAAGAATTTTATTACCCCATAAATACTATTTTTGAGATTAGAAAATGAATTAAAATGGTTTTTGGTGATTTAATAAATGTTCATTTAGAAATTTATCCTTTAGACGTGCAAAACACGTGCGAATGTTGTCTTTGAAAGCTTAAAACAAAAAATTATTTTGGAAAAACTCATTATTTATTATTTGAGATTATTCGTGATTTTTCTAGATTTTACTGATAATTATTGGACTTATTTGCAAATATTTCAAAAAGAAGGACTTTTGTGCAAAATTACCAATGAGGTGAAAACTCCAGATTTTCAGATTTTTAGGCTGGATATAATGCCTAGTCAATTCAGGTATAACGATTTTACCTTTTTTTTCAACATATTCGATTTATTTTATAAGTTTTGATAAAAGATGATCTTTTCGCAAAATTGCTATTTTAAGGGGTGAAAGTACAAAACTGTTTTTCTGGATTTTCCTACAGTGCTGGCTGATGCTGGAGGGGGTATTTTTGATTTTGAATTGATTAAATTGGTTTTTAACTAGTTTTCTAATAAAGAGATCTATTTATGTAAAGGTATATTGTAAAAGGAGTATTTCGCAAATGTTTTTCTAAAACTCTAGAAACTTAAATCCCAAACTATATAGGGTTTTGTGCAGCCATCTTTTGCTGTACAACACAGGAGATCTCTTATTTCTTATTATTTTGGAGTTCTAAGGAGAAGTATTTGATTTCTTGGGAATGAGGGGCTTTCTTAATTTCTATTCCTTTTCGTTCGATCTCTTCAACAAGGTGAGTGACTTGTTTTGTTTCATTTTATTTTGTGTATATTGTATGTGAGTAATATAATTGTTTTGTTTGTTTTTTGAATGTTGTATGTGGTGTTTCATCTCTTAGAAAGCATGCTAGGGTATTGGGTATGAATATGTATGTTGGATTGATGATAAAAATTGGATCTTGTGAAACCCTAGTTATTTATGAGTAAATTGTATGTGGGTAATTCGAGATTGATGAATGACCTATTAGAGATCATGGTTAGGCAATTTTCTTTTGGGGTAATGTGGGATTGATTGTAGATTTCGTGCATAAAATTTAATTAAGATGAGATTTTTATCACTTTTGAGTATTGGTTGAATGAACCTTGATATGGTAATTGTCACGCCCCGCTTCCCAAAACACGGAATGCAAGCACTTGATACGGCCCAGCGAATGACTTGCATCATCCATAGGCTGTTAATGATCAAACTCAACAATATAACAAGTAATAAAACAACCACGCATGCAATGAAAGAATAATCACATAAATAACAATATTGGAAATTTAAGCATAAAATTAACCAACATCAATTAACTCAACATCTGGAAATTTAACAAATGATATTCGGGTCGAAGCCCACAATACAAAGAAATAGCATTTGTCCAAATTTATTAAAGTCATCAACTAAAACAACATTTATTTTAACGGTGCAGTAAAATATCTCCTTCACCAATGCTGCTCTCCTATTCCGTCGGGTAAATCTCCTTGATTACCTGTGAGTTGCTCATCTAAAGAGAGGAAAAAGAAAGTCCTTAGAGCAAGTCATGGACATGCAAGTGGAGAAACATAGAAACAATGGCAATAGTGGTATAACAATGAATTCAATAAACGATAAAATCAATAGTATTGAACAGTGACAAAAAGATAATAGTACAATATGCAATAACTATGATTTACCACGATAACGATAAACAATATCAATAATGGTAATAATAACGATAACACTGTTCAATAAGATAACAATATGCAATGATAATGTGATGAGAGCCTTAGGTCTATTATTCATTTTTAATCCTAACTAACGCACGTATTACTGTGTCCCGTGTGTGCCGTACCACAGGTTCGATGCATACAATCAATTTCGTTTAGACTAAGGTGGCAGATTCTATAGTTCATGTACTGGGTATGATGACGATAACGATAATAACACTGGACATGTGTAATTTCTTACACGATGCCGATAACGATAAAACACTGGACATGTGTAATTTCTTACACGATGCCGATAACGATAAAATACTGGACATGTGTAATTTCCTACACGATGCCGATAACGATAATATTCACTGGCCATCATCCGAGTACACTTCCTATATTGTCAACTACCCTAATCAACCCTTAACCCCGGCTTTGATTTATTTCCTTTATTCAATTAACACACAATAATGCAATTAATAAGGGATGCTAGAGAATGTGACAAAACAACCCTAGGATCATGCAATATACTCTATACGATTAAATACACTAAATATAACATTATAAACACAATTGTACATTATAAAACATCGAATCCCAATTCTGGACAGCAGTAGGTTGCTGTACCAAAATCAGAATTCCCATTGCTATAGGACAACAAATGTGGATCCGTCAGGTGGTCTAGAAACTAGACTCCTGCCCGGTTCCAACGCATACTTAAAGTCTATATTCCGACAACGATAGCTAGGCGAAATTCAGTGTTCTTTACAGATTTTAGTTTCTGGCTGGGTGTCAATGTTGTCTAATTTCAGTTATAAAGGCAGTAAATAATCATCACAAAAATCAGTAAAAATAATTTTTAACACCCTAAACATGTTATCTACAAATCTGGAATTTATCTTGGCCATATATAATCATTAGTTCACTTAATTTATTAGCCTAACATGTTGTGTACATGAATCTGGAATTACCGCGCAGCTGTAGCAAAAGGGTCATAACTCGGGCGATATAAATCGGAATTCGGAAATTCTTGTGTCTATTGACATCTAGACAAATAAGGCTACGTTTCATCCTCAGAGAGTTTCTGATTTTAACGAAGTTATCTAGGTCTAAACAACACAATAAGATTCAGGTTTGTGTAAATTCCAGAATAGTCAACATGTCCATTTTGAATAAAATGGTTAAAAGTTAAGAATAATAAATTGGAGTTTAATAATCATAATCACAGTGAACCAATCTTATGTGAACATGGTATTAAGGTAGATGATGTCCATAATTTTAATAATTACAATTCAACTAATTTATCAATAGCAATCACATGAACAATCAACTAATTTATACAATCTACTATAGCTAGTTGTCATTAATGCCATGATATGAAATGTGACAATAATTTCATATTTTTATATTCAATAACTATAACTACATGGGTGTATGTAAGATCCTTATACATTAGAGGCAAAAAGAAGGCACAAAGTCGAGATTACCACTTGGATTCGCTCGTGTAAATCCGTGGCATCTCAATGATAGATACAATAACATTCAATAGGATCCACTTGCGGAATTCAATAAAAATATTGAATATGATATAATAAATATTTGATAAGAAATGACTTGCCTTTTTCCTTGTAGACGATTCAATAGAATAAGAATAACGGGATCAGAATCTCGGGGAGCAATCCCAAGAGTACGGGCAAAAACCGAACGAGAAAACCAACAGCAACAGCAGCAAACAGTAGATTATTCCCCACACTGGATCGGCAAAACAGCAAAACGGCAAAATAGGATTTGGTGTGGCCGAACACAGAACACCGAATCGTCTAATGGAATTCCTTCTTCACACCCGATCGGATCCAAAACAGGGGACAGCAGATTGGGATCTGGTGCGGCAAGAACCGGAACAGCCAGATCCGACCAATCGGATCTCGTCTCCTTCCTTCTTCTTCCTTTCGACGTCGAAACAGAGAGCGAGGGAGAGGTCTGCAGCGGGGGTCTTCGACGTGACGACTATGGTCGGCGACTGGATGGACGGCAGGCGGGACGACGATGCTCTGCTCTGGGTTCGAAACAGGGGAACGAAGGCGGGGGATGGTTTTGGGGTGAAGGCGGATGACGATGGAGATCGTAGGTGATGACAACGGTGACGGATAATGGAGGTCGAAGCAATGGACGATGGTGAGGATGGGTTCAATCGAGGGAGACGATGGTGGATGATGGCGGTGGAGGCGAGTGTCGTGGTAGTTCGGTAATGGAGGATCGAGGCGAGAGTGGAGTTGGGTTCGACGGAGCTTTGGGCGGGGTGAGGTGCTGGAGGTGGTGGCGACGGCAATGAGGGTGACGGCGATGTGGTGGCTCGGGGTGTTGGGTTTTGTGGGTTCGACAGTAGGGTGAGCGGGGAGGAAGAGAAGGGGAGTTTAGGTTTTGTTTCGTTTTGTTCTATTTGGGTTTCGTTTTGTTTTGGTTTAAATCAGAGGAGGAGAGAGAAAGTACGGGAGAGAGAGAGATAATAGGGGGGAGTTACGAGATAATGGGAAGTGTGCATGCAAAATAGGGAGAAGTTAGAGTACGGGTTTAGAAAAGTGGGGGGTGTGGAGAATTGTATACAGGTAGGTGTGGAATTATTAGTCTATACAAATATGGGTACTGGATTATTGGATTTGGGCTCGGGCTAAAATCCAACAAGGGATGGGCTACTCTTTGGGCTGCAATTGAATTCAAAATGATTAATAAATGATAGTATTGATTAATTTAGGCTTCAAAATAGATAAATAAAAAGAAGAGGGACAAGATTTCAAATGACCAATTGAGATGAGGAATAAATTATGAATAACATTAGGATAAATATTATTCAACATAAAAGACGACAAATGAATTGAATTACATTTCCGATAGAGATTACAACTGGGATCAATAACAGAAAAAGGAAAAAAAAAGAAAACGAGAGTTACAGTAATGTTATAAATTGATTACGTTTATGAGTTATAATGGTGAATCAGTTTGAGAAATTTGGAGAAAAAATTTATGAATCAAGAGATCATGTCTTGAGAATCGAAATTTTGAATCGAATTGAGTTTGAGAAAGTATATCCAAATTGGGAATTTTTTTTTGAGATTTTGGTATTAATATGGTTTGGATCTGAATACGAAGCTATTTCAATGAATAATTAATTTTTTTAGAAACACTATTTTGATTATATGCACAATTTATGTTTTAGTTGAAAGAAATCAACAAATCGCTATTTTTTTTAATATAAATTTAAGTAGTTTTGATTTAGTTTTTATGGACTATTATATACCCTATGAGTTGTATTTGATCAAATAAGAAATACACTTTTTGTAGAAATCGTTTTCATAAAGTAAAACTATGTATCGGTTGAAATGTGCACAACCAAAAATCTGCAGTCTGCAGGTCGACAGTCGACCGGTGTGATTTTACAGTCGATCGTTGCGACCTGGCTGCTGTGTTCTCTAGTTTTCTTGAAATTTCGTTCTGGACAGTAGACTGATGACTTTTTACAATCGACTGATATTACTTAGAATTTTTTTAATTGAAGTTTTGGAGTTTTCGCTCTAGACAGTTGACCTATGGCTTTTTATAGTCGACTTCTAATACTTAGAATTATTTTCTCAAAGTTATTGGATTTTTCTTTCTGGACAGTCGACCGACGCTTGTCTATAGTCGACTGATACTGATGTATCTTGATATATTTGAATGTTCTTTTAAATGATTTATTCTCTAAATGCTTTACCTATAACTTACTATTCTATACCTTATCTTCTACTGAACAAATGTTTTCATGTTGTTTTAACTGAGCAATTTATATTGGAAGATTAGTTTGGATGTTTGGGTGTGAGTCTCTAGAGAGTGTGTGTGACCCTAATATACTGACAGTTGAAATATTTATGTTTGGGCCTGTTGAGGCATTTTAGTTGATCAGTTGTTGAGTTAAGTCCGGTGGGGTACACCAACTCTAGGAGATCCGTAAAGTAATTAAAAAACCTAAATGATAAGGACAGGCACTAGTGGAGATATGATGAATGAGAACATGGGTTATGGACCTCAGTATGGCTCGCGGTGTGAGATAATCCCCAGAAGTATCCAGGTGTGAGTGAAATAGTCTCCGAAATTACTTGTGGTGTGGGATTGATCTGCGAAATTATCGGGGTCGAGGCGACGCACATGTGGTATTCGTGTGATGAGGTGCCATAGCTTGCGGTGTGGGGTATTCTCGAAGATTTCCAGGTGTGAGTGAAATAGTCTCCGAAATTACCTGTGGTGTGGGATTGATCTCCGGAATTATCGGGGTCGAGGCGACGCACATGTGGTATTCGTGTGATGAGGTTCCATAGTTTGCGGTGTGGGGTATTTTCGAAGATTCCCATATGTGAGTGAAATAGTGTCCGGAATTATCAGTGGATAAAGATTGACCTTCGGAATTATCGGGGCATGGGCTAATACTCACAGTTTATCTTTATCTCGTAGTAGTCATCGTAGTAGGATTAGTTGCATGGCGGGAGGATTAAACCCTATAAAGTGGAGACGTTAAGGGCTTGCACCGGACCTATGCAGAGTGGGATGCATAGACTCCAACGAGGACGCATTAGAGAGTCAGCATATAACATTAATGTTTTCGTGACTTGGTATTATGCATGTGTTTTCGATTTTCAACACTTGATACTTAGTCTAGCTTCACTTGATGTGTTTCGTGTTTCGTGGTTTTCCCTAATTCACTTACTCCTGTTTATTTCCAGTTGTTGATGAGTCTATGCTTTATTTATGTTGCTTGTTTTTATGCCACTCACACCTTATGGCTGACCCCTTTAGTTTTGGGGGTTAGAGTTATCTCTAGCCTCATATTTTACAGGTGATTACCTATAGCTTGGAATTTGGATGCTTGAGTTAAAGTGATGTAATGGATTGCGTGATTTTGTAAAAGAAAATTTGTAATTCAAGGTGTATGTATTCCGTTGTGCTATGTAAATATTATTTTAATAAAATTTTGAGAAAAATTTTACTGGTATTTTGGGCTGTGTTTAATATTATATTTGAAGTTGATGCTGGGAATTGTGCCACGTATTTCTAAGATATCATATTAGAAATTCGGGGCGCTACAAGAATGCTCGGCGAGGCGTGCCGAAGTCCAAGTGAGATATTTTTCTCACGCTTGAGCATCAGTTGCAAGAACGCTCGGCGAGGCGTGCCGAAGTCCAAGTGAGATATTTTTCTCACGTTTGAGCGTCGGTGGCAAGAACGCTCGGCGAGGCGTGCCGAAGTCCACGATATGCGAGAGGCCTATTGACGACTCGCTGATGCCTAGTCAAGGACACGTGGTGCGTTGACCGCTTGACCGTTGACCTGTCAAACGCCTGTTGAGTTTCTTGTCATTTTGCAGTAAATGGGCCTGCCTCTTGAGTTCTTGAGGCCCGTTAGTCTTGATTTGCGTGTGGCTCCTATAAATCTCCCCCCCCTTTCACTTGTTCATTTCTCAGATTTTTACTCAGGCGACAAGTTTTTACTAACAGGAGCTTCAGGCGACAACTGTCCGTTCTCCGGTGATCTTTTCGACCGTAGCAGTCACTTCAAGGTAACTCAACACTTAGTTTATTTTTTAGCAAATGTTTAGCCTTCCCCCAAGTTTAGAGCCCTCCCCCTCTGCTGCCGATGAGCCGTCTCCGAGCACGATTCCTCTCGTCAACAAAGGCAAAGGCATCGAAGCGCCTACTTCGGTGGTTGTAGAGACCATAGTGGAGAACCCAAGCAGGATGGAGGAGTTCAAGAGATTGCCAGGTGTTCTAACCCGACTCCACAGGGTTCGGGAACTTCTGGAAGAACACACCGAACAGATAGTGTACGGAATGGGGCGGAGTTTTGAGGAGAATGCCGCGAGGGAGACTTCGGAAGTCGACGACACCATCTCCATCCTTAACGAGGCGGGCCTAGTGGCTATTCGAGGGTGTTTTCAGATCCCCAAGGAGTTTGAGCTGATGCTGCCTGGTCCCGGAGTGAGGGCCAATTCGCCGATGCCGGTGGATATGTGCTTCTGGCCGGTCGATGCCTTTATTGCTGGGGCACGGCTGCTGCTCCACCCCTTTGCCATCCAAGTTCTGCGGTGGTTCGGGATCAGCCCCATTCAGCTCATGCCGAACGGTTGGAGGGTGATCAACGGGTTCATCCTCCATTGCCAGGCGGCAGAGATCGAGCCGAATTTAAGGGTGCTTCGGACACTATACCGACTTCACCAGCAGCAGAAGTTGGAGTACAGGTTCTACCTGGCCCTGAGGCATGGTGCTCGGCTAATCAGCTGTCCCGACTCAATAAAATATTGGCAAAATAAGTACTTCATCATCCAGAGTCGTGAGCCGTGGTGCATCCCTTCAGATTGGATCGAGGAGGTGACGAAGAGGGTGAAAGAACTTCCGGTGCTTTACCCCAACGAAGAAGAAATTGTTCAGGTTCTCCTCGATCAGCCGAAGTTCGATTGGAGGGACCTGACGGAGGAGGCGCTCTACAGGGGGGGGGAGGGGGGCTCAGCCGCATAGACCCTAGTATGCGGTTTTCCCCCTTTTTTTTCTTTTCTTGCTTGGTTTTTACTTGAGTTTAATCACATTTTCTTTTGTCGCAGAAACCATGGACTACGAAGCTGTATTGGCTCAGAGGGCGGCACTTGGTAGCAAGGCTTCGAGGAAAGCGGAAGAGGGTCGTCTCAAAGGTGACTTCCCCGAGGACGAAGACGGTCGCCAGCACTATCGAAGAAGCATCGGTGTCGGCCACCGTGGCCCCAAGGGTGACGACGACGGCAGCTGCCTCAGCCTCAACCGAGGCAGGAGAGTTCCCAATGGCGATCGCTTTGGGGATGGAGGCGGCTCCGCTGACGACCGAGGCCGAAGTGTTCCTGATCGAGGAACACAAGAAAATTTTTGTTCCGGACTGGCAGGTCAGGAAGCTGGACGGGTTCCTTGGATACTCAACGTCGAGCATGCAAGCCGTCAAGCATCTAGCGATGCTGAAGGATCCTGCCGCCATGGACGCCGACGGAGTTGGGGATGATGCCCTCGAGATCTCCCGAGCAGCAGCGTCGGTAAGTAGTGCAGTTTTGCTGGTTGCATACTTGTATATTTTTTGTCTTTGGTTTTCATGCTAACTTGTTTTCCATCCGCAGATAACCTATCACTTCGGTCATCTTATGAAGAAGATAACCGAACTCGAGAAGGAGCTGAAGAAGGAGGTGGATAAAGCTCGGGCAGAGAAAGCTCGGATCGCCAACGAGCTCAACAAATTGAAGGTCGAGGCGAACGGGAAGACGACGAGGATGGAGTACCTCGACGGCCTTGTGAAGAAGCTCGAGGCCGATCTGCTTCGACAGAAGGGGGCGACGACAAAGCAGCAGGAAGAAGCTGTCGAAGCTGCCAAGGTTGCTGCCGCAAAAGAGGCTGAAGTCGCAACTATGGAAAAGGCCCAAGGGTTCCTTGCGGTCAATATGGCTAAGGCTTACACTCACACCATCGAGCAAGTGACCGAACGCTTCCCTGAGGTCGACTGCTTCGGGTGGCGCCTCTTCCCTGACCATGTCCCAGGCTTCGACGAAGAGTCAGACGAGGACGAGGAAGGGGATGACAACGCGGATGCCGAAGTCAAGGTCGTCGGCAACGAGCCTGGATCCGAGGTTACTCCCTTAGCGATCGTCGCCGCTCCAGAGGAGTCTGATTCCGCAGTGGCGAGCCGCCACGGCAAAGAGGTCGAGCCTTGAATTTTAGTTTTCTAAATTTTAGATCAGCAATGTATCTCCTAATTGCGGACTGGCCACCGCATGTATCTTTCCGAACTTCAATGAAATGAAAAAACTTTTTGAAATATTGGCTTAGTGTCCACAACGATTTGCTTGAAATTCTGGCTAAGTGTTCACAATGATTTGCATGAAATTTTGGCTATGTGTTCACAATGATTTGCTTGAAATTTTGGCTAAGTGTTTGCTGTGGTTTGACTTGGCCTTTTCAGATTGTCGAAGTGATGCCACTAGCACTGATATCGGATCGGGTCGGGTCGGGTCCTTCACTACCCGGACCCGGACCCGATCCCCTATGGGTCCAAAAAATGGAACTGGACCCAGTCCCGTGAGGACCGGATCCGGTTCCAGGTCTGGGTCCTATTAAAATATTCCTACCCGTTCAGGTAGGAGCCGGAGTGTAAGCGGCGAGCGGAGACGGCGAGTTGAGGATTTATAATAGAGGAGAGAAGAAAAAGGCATGACTTTTGAGTTTGGAAGGGGAAGATTTAGAATTGAGGAGGAAGGAGGGGAGGGATGAGGATAGAATATTTAATTTTATGTTGACTTTTTGGGTTTTTTTCAACGGGTCCGGGTCCAGGTCCGGGTCCGGATCGGATCTCTTTTGAGTGGACCCGGACCCGGACCCAAAAGTACAACGGGTCCCATTTTAGGATCTGGACCCGGACCCGGACCCGGATAGGCCGGGTCGGTTCCGGTCCAATGCCGGGTTCGGGTCGAGTTCGAATCGGGTCTGGGTTTCGGGTATTTATACCAATGCTAGATGTCACTCGCCGAAGTGCCTCATGTGGCCGAGGAGGCTTGTCCCGAGGTTGGTCTAGGAGTGACAAAGTTGTGCCTTGCTAGGAGCCCAGAGTGGCTTCGCGAAGTAGAGTGGGAGCATCGCAAAGCAGAATGCGAGCGGAATCACCTGAGATTGATCTTAGCCCATCGAGACCTCGAGATCAGGCAGCTGGAGGAAGACTCAGCGAGTCGACCCTCGAAGGCGATGATATGGGCTCGTCGGAGGCTGTCAACCTCGGCTTGAGATTTAAGCGCATTCGACATTCTCTGACGAAGGTGACGGCTAAGAGGGACGAGCTAAAGAAGGTTACTGTCGACAAGAGTATGGAAGTTGCTCATCTACGGCAGATAATCGTCGGCAGTTCGCGCGGTGCAAGCTCGGCGCGACTCCCTTGCCTGAAGGAAACTGTGATGGATGACTCGCTAAAAGAGCGAATTGTCGAACTCGAGATGGAGGTTGCTCGTCTTCAGCCGCAACCCGAGCGAAGCAATGTCAGATCCACTTCCTGCACTCGAGAGGAGCGTGATAGAGGGATAACATTTTACAAGCTCGCAAACTGCTCACCCCTTATGCATCGGAGCCCGGGCGATGCGCAAAGTGGGGTTGCTGCTTTGTCGAGAGGAGCATCTGTTGGGGACACCGTTAGAACAGGGGCGGACGATGCTACTCAGCTTGCCGGCATAGGGACGTCCACTGAGGCAGGCCATCAGCAGTACAACATTCTTCGCCCTCGGGTGTCTCTCAACCGAAGTGTCCCCGCCCCTAAGAGGCATTGAAGTGGCTCTCTGTAGTCTTGTACTTTTGGTTTCACAAGTTTTGTATCCCATTGTAAAGATGAGTAGTTGGTCTTGTATTTAGACTCGTTCCTCACACTTTAATGGATAATACTTGCTTTTCGCACTTGTGTGTTTTGCTAGTATTTGTAGTTGTCAACAGATGTAGGAGTAATTCTGAATGGTGGGACACTTTGTACTTGCTCATTTGCAAGTAGCAAAAGTTGCGTCGAACCAAGTATCAGACTCCGAACTTGTTGTTTATAGAGTACCAACGGCTGTAGGAGCAATTCTGAATGGTGATCCGCTTCGTACTTGCTTAAGAGCAGGTAATTGAAGCGGAGTCGAACCAAGTGTTGGACTCCAAGCACGTCGTTTGGAAAGTATCAACAGCTGTAGGAGCAATTCCGAATGGTGATCCGCGTCGTACTTGCTTAGAAGCAAGTAGTTGGAGCAGAGTCAAACCAGGTGTTGGACTCCAAGCATGTCGTTTAAAGAATACCAACAGCTGTAGGAGCAATTCCGAATGATGATCCGCTTCGTACTTGCTTAGAAGCAAGTAGTTGAAGCAGAGTCGAACCAAGTGTTGGACTCCAAGCATGTCGTTTAGAGAATTCCAACGGCTGTAGAAGCAATTCCGAATGGTGATCCGCTTCGTACTTGCTTAGAAGCAAGTAGTTGAAGCAGATTCGAACCAAGTGTTGGACTCCAAGCATGTCGTTTAGATAATTCCAATGGCTGTAGGAACAATTTTGAATAGTGATCCGCTCTTTGCTCGCTTAGGAGAAAGTAGTTGAAGCGGAGTCGAACCAAGTGTTGGACTCCAAGCGCATCGTTTTGAGAGCGTCAACAGCTGTAGGAGCAATTCCGAATGGTGATCCGCTTTTTACTCGCTTAGAAGCAAGTAGTTGAGGCAGAGTCGAACCAAGTGTTGGACTCCAAGCATGTCATTTTAATGCAAATTTTTTTGTAAGTAGAGTTAGACTACCCAAAAATAGAGAACTTGAGAAAAAGAGATTTCTTGAACTTGAGAAGAAGAGATTTCTTTTTATTAAGAACAACTGGGCGGTTGATAACAAGAAAATACAAGTAAGGACTCTAGACATGTCTTCTGGAGCGCTCTTGGGGAAGTTGCTTGGAGCAGTGTTTAGACACCCTTTTGGTACTTCATCAAGTGCTCCGCGTTCCATGTCCTCGGTATTCTCCTGCCCCCCAGGTCTTCGAGTTGATACGCTCCTAGGCGGATAACTCTGGAGACCCTAAATGGTCCTTCCCAATTGGGTGCCAGCTTGCCATTTTTGCTTGGATCGGAGATCGACAACTTCCTGAGCACCAGGTCACCCTCTTTTATGTTGACTGACCGTACCCTCCTATTGTAAGCTTGAGTGATCCTACGGCGGTAGGTCTCTTATCGAATTGCGACTTTCTCACGGATCTCGTCTATGAGGTTTAGGCAGTTGCAAAGCTGGTTCGCATTCTGCGCTTCATTGAGGACTATCAACCGAGGTGAAATGAGGCCCACTTCCAAAGGGACGAGAGCTTCGGAACCATACGTGAGGTTAAAGGGGGACTCCCCAGTTGGAGTTCTTTTGGTGGTGTGATAGTTCCAAAGCACATTGGGGAGTTGTTCGACTCACAGTCCCTTAGCGGACTTGTCTAGCCTCTTCATCAGGCCAGAGAGGATTTGTCGATTTGCGTTCTCTGCTTGGCCATTAGACTGAGGGTGCGCTACCGAAGAGAATCGCTGCTGAATGCCGAGGTCGGTGCAGAAATTGCGGAAGGTTGCTCCTGCGAAATGGGTCTCATTGTCGGTTACGAGGATGCGGGGTACCTCGAACCGGCAAACGATGTTCTTCCAAAAGAACTTCTGGACCTTGTGCTCGGTGATTGTCGAAAGAGGTTCAGCCTCGATCCACTTTGAGAAGTAGTCTATTGCTACTATTAAGAACTTCAGCTAGCCCGACGCTGGAGGGAAAGGTCCGAGCAAATTCATCCCCCACATTGCAAAGGGGATTGGACTCGCCAAGCAGATGAGTTGTGCTTGGGGTAGGCGACGAATCGAGGCAAATTTCTGGCAGGCGTCGCACTAGCGAACGTATTCCTCGGAGTAACTCAATAGTGTAAGCCAGAAGTAGCCGTAGTTCAGGAGCTTATGGGTAAAGGATCTCGCTCCCAAGTGCGCGCCGCACATGCCGTCATGGGCTTCTCTTAGGGCATAGAGTGCTTCCTCTGGGGAGAGGCACCTCAGATAGGGTCGCCCGTCAATATGAGTGTAAGAGCGTTTGTACATGACTCTGTCGAGGAGTGTGTACCGCTCGGCTCGTGTCCTGATCCTTCTCACCTCTTTCGGGTCTTCGGGAAAGAGCCCGTCTCTTAGATACTCGAGGAAGGGCTTCATCCAGTTCTCCCCAAGTGTTAGGGGGTAGGCTTCCATCGGTTCCAGGCCATCTTCATCAATGCTTGGTCTGAGGAGGACCTCTATCAGGACGGTCCGTTCTCGATCCTGGAGGGACGAGGAGGCAAGTTTTGAGAGGGCATCCACCTGCTCGTTTTCCTCTCAAAGGATGCGCTGGAGCTGGACATCTTCGAATAAGGCTAGAAGCTCCCTTACCTTTGCCAAGTATTTGGCCATATGCTCGTCTCTAGCCTTGTATTCCCCAAACACCTGGTTGACGACTAACTAGGAGTCGCTGAAGACCCTTACTTGCTCGGCACCCGCCTTGCGAGCCATGAAGAGCCCCGCTATGAGGGCCTCATACTCTGCCTCATTGTTTGATGCCAGGAAGTTCAGGCGGAGGGAGTATTGGAGGACGAAAGCGTCGGGGCCAGTTAAGATGACGCCAGCCCCACTTCCATCAGTGCAAGAGGACCCGTCTACATAAACGGTCCAAACCAAGGGGTCGTCAGATGACTCGCATGAGTCGGGGATGGTGTTCTCTACAATGAATTCGGCCAGAGCTTGGGCCTTTATTGCCGTTCTGGGCTCGTAGCTGATGTCGTGCTGACTCAGCTCAATGGACCACTTCATGATCCTCCCAGAGGTCTCGGGTTTGTGGAGAACTTGTTCCAGCGGCTGGTTGGTAAGGACGATCACCGAATGAGATTGGAAGTAGGGCGAAGCTTTCGGGCCACAATGACCAGGGCGAGAGCCATCTTCTCCAACTTCGGGTAACGGAGTTCGGCATCGTGGAGAACCTTACTCGCATAATAGATGGGCTTCTGCATCTTATCCTCTTCCCTTACAAGGACCGTGCTGAGCACCTGCTCCGAAGCTGCGAGATAGAGGTAAAGGACCTCCCCAGACGCTGGCTTGCTCAGGAGCGGAGGGTTAGCTAAATATTCTTTGAGCTTGTCAAAGGACTCCTATTGTTTCTGTCCCCATTCGCAGCCTTTAATCCCCCTGAGGGCTTTGAAGAAGGGGAGGCACTTCTCCCCGGACTTGGAAAGGAATCGCCCAATCGCGGTGGGCACCCCATGAGCCTCTGAACTTCTTTGATGTTGGAGGGAGGAGCCATCTTGAAAATGGCTTGAAACTTTTTGGGGTTGGCCTCTATTCCCCTCTGGCTGACCATAAACCCCAGGAACTTGTCCAATGAGACACCGAACGCACACTTGTTCGGGTTTAGTCTCATATTGTGCCTCTTGACCACTCTAAAGGCTTCTTGAAGGTCGAGAACATGCTCCTGCTCTCGGGTGCTCTTGACCAACATATCATCTACGTAGACTTCCATGTTTCGGCCAATTTGGTCTTGGAAGACCCTATTCACAAGGCGCTAATATGTAGCTCTTGCATTTTTCAAGCCGAATGGCATAACTTAGTAGCAACAGAGGCCTTGGTCTGTTACGAACAAGGTCTTCAGGATGTCGGGAAGGAACTTCCGGATTTGGTTGTACCATGAGAAGGCATCCATAAAACTGAGGAGCTTGTGTCCGGAGGTCGCATCGATCAGAGCGTCGATGATGGGAAGAGGAAAAGGGTCCTTCAGGCATGCCTTATTGAGATTGGTGAAGTCAATGCATATCCTCCAGCTCCCATTGGCCTTCTTGACCATCACCACATTGGAGAGCCACTCAGGGTAGTTTACCTCCTCGATAAATCAGGCATTGAGGAGCTTCTCGACCTCCTCTTTGATCGCCTGTTGTCGCTCGGGAGTGAACTTCCGCCTCTTCTGCTGGACAGGCTTGACCCCACGGGTGACGCTTAGACGGTGTATCAAGAGCTCCTCCGAGATCCCGGGCATGTCGGCCGCCGTCCAGGCGAAGAGGTTGCGATTCTCCCGTATACACCGGGAGATGTCTTGCTTAATGGAGGGGGAAGAGCCTTACTGACATGGAACGTTTTAGTGGTGTCTTCTTCGGAGAAGGCCACTTCCACCAATTCGTCCACAAGCTCGGAGATAATTTGACTACCCTCCTGGGGAAGTTCGAGTGCTTCCAAAGAGAGAACTGGACCCCCTATCGAGGTCATTTAGCACTTCCGAGCCGCTTCTTGGCTTCCCCTCACTTCTCCCACTCTCGAGGGTGTGGGGAACTTCATCTTCATGTGGTAGGCTGAAGGGATGGCTTGGAGTGCGGCCAAACCTGGTTTTCCCAGGATAACATTATAGGCAGCCTTGACGTCTACCACCATGAAGTCCATCGGCTCTGTGCTAGTTGCTGGTTGATAAATCTAATAATATCCACATTTTGGAGCAATAATCTGAATGCAATTAGACAGTTAAATTCTCTATATGTGGTAATTTACTTTTCTTTTCTCTTTTCCAGAGGAAACAACTTAAAAGCAACTAAATGAAGCAGACTCAAGACTAATCCAGCACTGTGAGGATGATACACTGGAATGAAGAACCTTAATTTTACATCAAAACAATTGCTGCAGAATACAAGTCGACTGGTCCTTCAATGACAGTCGACTGAACAGAGGAGGAGTTCACGGCACAGTCGACTTACTCTAACACCAGTCGATTGGACTGGTATTCAGCGGGAGTTAAAAGATAAGAACAGTCGAGATGCATCCTCATCCAAATCCGAATCAAAGTGAGCTGTCAAAATCCAGAAAACATATATGGGATAACTGCAAATAACAACTTCCCAACAATCAAGATTAGAGACCCGGATTTGGCAAGTATTAAGATCGACTCAATCCATATCCGACGTGTAAGGAGACATAAGTAGGAACTTGAGATCTGTAGATGTGGGCAAAAGAAACTATAAAAAGGCTGGAATACACAGTTTAGAATATATCTCTCAATCACTGGACATCAAATATCTATCAATCGAGCATCGATCTATCAACATAGAATAAAGGAGGAGAACAAGTCGACTTCAGAGGAGATCAAGTCGACTTCAGGCTGATTGGGTTCAAGCTAAACATCATACAATCAGTGTTCTTCTTTTCTCTTTAATTCTTGTTCTAGTTTAATTCATTTGTGTCATGTATTCAAATCTTTTAGTCAATAAAAGTTGTATTATGTGCAACTAAATTTCATTGTTGGGCAGATTGAAACCGTAGTCATGTAATGCTTAGAAATCTTCTAAAACACTACTTTTATCACTTATTGATTAAACCTAGTTGTCTTGATCAAATTTATAATATGAAGCATCAATTGTTAAAAAGTTCTTAGGAGCAGTCGACTGAGAGCTAGCAACAGTCGACTGATCTGAAGAACCTTACTTTATTAAGTATGCTTATTATAAAACTGATTCTGTTATATGAGTATAGAGATGACCCATATCTTATGCTCATAACCTGTAACACAAGAATCATTTAGGTTCTTGGTTTAATCAACTTGGAGTATCTAGATTTGATACCAACTTCTAGAGCTTTGAGTGTTTGTTAATTTCCATCGTTCCTATGCTTTCTATAAGTGCAACTTAGTAGATACCATGTTAAATACTTAAGGAAAGAAACGAATTAGAGTAGATATCATGCCTAATTCTTGGCCTAGGAAAATCTTAACTTTAAGGAGTAGATACCATGCCCTTAAATGAACAAACATGAGTAATCAGAGTAGTATAGAAGTTAATTTAGCATTCGTGACTATAGGTGGAAATCATGCCCAACTACTTTAATAGATATTGTGTGATTCAAATTGTGATTCTACTTGATCTAGATTTTAATCTCTTCATTTCCTTAGAACAAAACTTTGTGATTTGTATTTGTATTTTATTGATTAGTGAGTTGATTACTACAATCTCTGTGGGATCGACCCTTGCTTTTCACTACGCTTCTATAAACGATTCGTACACTTGCGAGGTTTTAATTTGTGTCTAGTTCATCTATTTATTTAGATAGCTGAGACTACAACAAGTTTTTGGCGCCGTTGCCAGGGATTGTTTAGTATTTTAACTTACAAATCAATAAAAATCTTTTTCTTTTTTTCTTCTCTTTTATTATATTTTCTTTTAGGTTACACTCTGCACAGACAGATTCAGATCAGTCGACTGTCATCGAGGTGCAAGTCGACTGTACCGCAAACTTTTCCAAAAGCAACAGTAGGTGAGGAAGTACCAAATCGAGTACCAATGCAGGACAAATTCACTCCTAAGAATATTGAGCAACCTTCTTGCATAGCTTATCAACCTAGTGTCACAGGGAATATGCACCTATCACCTCAATTACTTAGCATGGTTCCCCACTTTAGTGGCAAACTAGACGAGGAGCCTCATCTCCATTTGCAAGATTTCTTTGATCTTTGCAGAACACAAAGCGTCCAAGGACTTACCCCTGCACAAATCAGGTTAATTTTGTTTCCATTCTCATTAAAACTTAATGCTAAATTGTGGTATAATTCTTTGGAACTAGGATCAATTCAGTCATGGGAATAATTGGCAACAAAGTTCTTGAAGGAATTCTTTCCAGCTCAGAAAACCAAACAACTAAAGAGGGAAATTCAACTCTTCCAACAAAAAGATGGCGATTTGTTCTTCGAGGCATGGAAGGACTTTAAGAACAAGCTTCTCAAGTGTCCTACGCACAACATACCCAAGGATGATCAGGTACAAGCATTTTATGAGGGTTTAAATGACGCTAACAAAGCAATTGTAGATTCAGCTTGCAATGGAACCTTGATGAGAAAGAGTGGTGAGGAGGCCATTGAGCTATTCGAAGAACTCAGCGAGAACTCACAACAATTCTCAACAAGGGGAAGGGGCCTTTCGAAAAAATAGGGAGTTTACGAAATTTCTAGTAATAATAACATCCAATTAGAAATGGTAACCATGAACAAAATAATTGATATGCTTGTTAATGCAATTTCGACGTTGGGCGGCGTAAAAAATCAAACAAAAGAAATTTGTGCAATTTGTTCTCATTCTGATCATACAACTAATACATGTCCCATGTCTTCTTTCACAGATCAGGAGCACGCAAACTACGTAGGACAGGGAATGTACCCACCCAAGAACAACCCTTTTTCAAACACGTACAACCCAGGGTGGCGAAACCATCCAAATTTCTCATGGAGCAATAATCAAAACCATCAAGGCACTTAATTCACACAAGGGCATGCGCAGCAATTCTAGATTGGGAATGGGTTTGATTGGCCAGTACAAGAACAGAAGAAGTTGGATTTCGAATCCACCATTCTTCAATTACTCCAACAGTAACAGCAAACAAGCAACCAACAAGGGCAGGCCATTCAAAAATTGGAGACTCAAATTGGTCAAATTGCTAAGGAGTTAAGTGAAAGAAAGGCAGGAGAACTCCCTTCACAAACTATACCAAACCCTAGAGGCCAAGAACAGCTCAAATCAGTGACAACCCTGAGAAGTGGTAAGATAATCGACAGTAGAGTTGGAACCAATGCAGACGAATCAGACACAACCATCAAAATCTTTGGGTTCCAGCACGGTAAGTGACAAAGAAAGGGTAGTACTGCCACCATTCCCTCAAAGGTTAGTCAAGTAAAAGAAAGAACAACATTTATTTGATATCTTTGAAACTCTTAGGAAGGTAGAAATCAATATTCTCCTACTTAATGCTATTAAACAAATTCCTTCTTATGCCAAATTTTTGAAAGAATGTTATACTCACAAGAAAACGTTTCAGGTTAGGGAGAATGTGGATCTAACAGAAGAAGTGAGTGCGGTGTTATTGAGGAAACTACCTCCTAAATTGAAGGATCCAGGCAGTTTCACCATTTCTTGCAGGGTTGGTGAACATTTCTTTGAAAAAGCACTGTTAGATTTGGGGGCAAGCATCAATCTTCTTCCATACTCTGTTTACGAATAACTAGGATTGGGAGAACTCAAACCAACATCAATCACTTTGCAATTGGCTGATCGCAGCATCAAAAGACCTAGAGGTATTTTAGAAAATGTCTTAGTTCAGGTAAATGATTTCATTTTGCCTATAGATTTTGTTGTTTTGGATATGGAAGACTCTTCAATGCTATCTTCTTTACCTACCATCTTTGGTAGACCCTTTATGAGTACTGCTGATATGAAAATTTGTGTTAAAAAGAGTACTATAAGTATGAAAATAAATGGTGAAAAGATTGAGTTTAAAATGTTTGATGCACCAAAATTACCACACAATGATCATGAATGTTATAATGTTGATGTGGTTCAGGAGATTGTTGACCAAACATTTCAGGTACATAGTGTCGATCCATTACAAGCCACAATTACACACTCTCTAACACTATCTCAAGTTGAACAGGAATATGATGATTGGAGGAGTGCAGAGACAGTACATACCCTTGAAAATCCAAAATCTTATTCAGGTAAGTTTGCACCTGTATTTGAAAACCTTGTGTCTAATAACACTTTTGTTTTTTCTGTTACCAGGACACCAGACGTGGAACTAAAACCGCTACCTGAACACTTGAAGTATGCATATTTGGGGGAAAACCAGACGTTACCTGTGATAGTTGCTGCAAACTTGAGTATGCAGGAAGAAGAGAAGCTGTTGAGAGTATTGCGAGAACACAAGGGTGCATTAAGGTGGACCATTGCAGATAGGCTTATGTCAAGATGGTATGGTCCATACATTGTTACAAAGGTTTTCCCACATGGAGCGTTGGAGGTTCATAGTAAAGAGAAAAATCAAACTTTCAAGGTGAATGGGCATAGAGGGAAACCTTATATTGAGATGAGTTTTGAGCCGCGAGAGGAAGATATAACTCTTCAATACATTGCCTAAACTCGTCAAGTCTAGCTGAAGACAAGAAACGCAGCGCTTATTGGGAGGCAACCCAATTGTCAAGGAAGTTCTTACACTTTTCTTTTTATTCATTTCTCTTAATTTCTTTAGTCATCTCTTATTTCATTTTCTTTCCTTCAAACTGGATGGTGACACATGCCTGTTTTAAGTTTTTGTGCAAACATTGAGGATAATGTTTCATCTAAGTTTGGGGGTAGTTGCTCACATTTCGAGTCTCTTGAATTTGAGTCCTTTCTAACAACAATGATGAGAACATGAACTCAGTTACTATAGGTAGAGAGTGGAGAATAAATATTAATTGTTGTCTTTATCTTTAAAAATATTAATAACTTATCATATGGATCATACTTGAAACTTTTATTCATGTGGTCATGTCAATTCAACGAATTTTGAAAGAGAATAGCAAGTTCAACTGTGAGTAAACTTAAATACACAAATTGTGAATTTTGAGCCTTATATATATATATATATATATATTGAGAGAGTCATACACTTAAAGATCTCAGTTGACTGCATTTATCTACATTCTTGAGATGAACTAGAACTTATTCTTGCTACTTTTCGAAACTTATTTTGGTTTTTGCATAAAATCGTGGAAATAATTAAGGCACCTGAGAATCTATCACCAAAGACAAATAGCCTACGCATCATCAATTATCCACTAGTTGCCCCTTTGAAGCCTATAAAAGCTTTCTTTTTGTAAGACACATCATCCTTAACCATGCCTAGATGAATAGGGTACCTTACCTATATCTATTGAGTTAGTAGAGCAAGAATTGTAAAAGAGATGTGGCATGTCAAGGTGAGGGGATGAATTATAAAGTAAAGTTGGAGGATTTGTCTTAAAAAAAATTTTAAAAATAAAAAAAAAGGTTGTAAATTGCTGAGTTATGGATGGGTGAAAGGTGTTGGTAGAAATAAAGTATAGGCCTGTGATATATGGCCTCATACTATTGGGTAGAAAAAATTAATAATAATAATAATAGGGGGAAGAAAGATAATCTCTTAGAAGTTGCTCTATTAATTCTTTAGAAATTTTGTATTCCTTTTTCCCTTCAATTGTTTAAACCCTCACCCATGGCCCCATTACAACCTATACAAGACCTTTTGATCCAAGTATTGTGCAAATCAATGGAGTGAAGATGTAGTAGCAAGATCAAGCATATGGTTTCATCCAAGTAATGAATATTTGTCACGAGATCTAATTTGAACTACCCATGTTAATGTGAGCTATATTTTTTGGGAGTGTATGCCATGGTGAGATTTTGAAGTTGAAATATAGTTGAGATTGCTAACCTTAATCATGATTATGTTGCAGAGGCATTGGCCACCCTGCTTATTGATATTCAAGTTGAGTGTTCTTGTGAATAAGTGATTAACATTTGAATTAAAACTTTTTTAGACCTATCCTAATGTTTGTTCTAACCTTGACACTAACAGTAGCAAGTTCTCTGAGGTAAATGCTGGGAGGGTCAAGATGTTCAAGCGATGCTTGTAGTTTTATTTTGCTTGAGGACAAGCAAAAGCTAAGTTTGGGGTTATTTGATAAATCCAATAATATCGACATTTTGGAGCAATAATCTGAATGCAATTAGACAGTTAAATTCTCTATATGTGGTAATTTACTCTTCTTTTCTCTTTTCCAGAGGAAACAGCTTAAAAGCAACTAAATGAACCAGACTCAAGACTAATCCAGCACTGTGAGGATGATACACTGGAATGAAGAACCTTAATTTTACATCAAAACAATTGCTGCAGAATACAAGTCGACTGGTCCTTCAATGACAGTCGACTGAACAGAGGAGGAGTTCACGGCACAGTCGACTTACTCTAACACCAGTCGATTGGACTGGTATTCAGCGGGAGTTAAAAGATAAGAACAGTCGAGATGCATCCTCATCCAAATCCGAATCAAAGTGAGCTGTCAAAATCCAGAAAACATATATGGGATAACTGCAAATAACAACTTCCCAACAATCAAGATTAGAGACCCGGATTTGGCAAGTATTAAGATCGACTCAATCCATATCTGACGTGTAAGGAGATAGAAGTAGGAACTTGAGATCTGTAGATGTGGGCAAAAGAAACTATAAAAAGGCTGGAATACACAGTTTAGAATATATCTCTCAATCACTGGACATCAAACTTTTATCAATCGAGCATCGATCTATCAACATAGAATAAAGGAGGAGAACAAGTCGACTTCAGAGGAGATCAAGTCGACTTCAGGCTGATTGGGTTCAAGCTAAACATCATACAATCAGTGTTCTTGTTTTCTCTTTAATTCTTGTTCTAGTTTAATTCATTTGAGTCATGTATTCAAATCTTTTAGTCAATAAAAGTTGTATTATGTGCAACTAAATTTCATTGTTGGGCAGATTGAAACCGTAGTCATGTAATGCTTAGAAATCTTCTAAAACACTACTTTTATCACTTATTGATTAAACCTAGTTGTCTTGATCAAATTTATAATATGAAGCATCAATTGTTAAAAAGTTCTTAGGAGCAGTCGACTGAGAGCTAGCAACAGTCGACTGATCTGAAGAACCTTACTTTATTAAGTATGCTTATTATAAAACTAATTCTGTTATATGAGTATAGAGATGACCCATATCTTATGCTCATAACCTGTAACACAAGAATCATTTAGGTTCTTGGTTTAATCAACTTGGAGGATCTAGATTTGATACCAACTTTTAGAGCTTTGAGTATTTGTTAATTTCCATCGTTCCTATGCTTTCTTCAAGTGCAACTTAGTAGTACCATGTTAAATACTTAAGGAAAGAAACAAATTAGAGTAGATACCATGCCTAATTCTTGGCCTAGGGAAATCTTAACTTTAAGGAGTAGATACCATGCCCTTAAATGAACAAACATGAGTGATCAGAGTAGTGTAGAAGTTAATTTAGCATTCGTGACTATAGGTGGAAATCATGCCCAACTACTTTAATAGATATTGTGTGATTCAAATTGTGATTCTACTTGATCTAGATTTTAATCTATTAATTTCCTTAGAACAAAACTTTATGATTTGTATTTCTATTTTATTGATTAGTGAGTTGATTACTACAATCTCTGTGGGATCGACCCTTATTTTTCACTACGCTTCTATAAACGATTGGTACACTTGCGAGGTTTTAATTTGTGTCTAGTTCATCTATTTATTTAGATAGCTAAGACTACAACACTGGTGCCTTTCCAGCAGTTACGTCGAGGGTTATAACTCCCTCAACCGTCACCGGGACCCCAGTAAACCCATGAAGAGTGTAGCCTGCGGGCTTAAGCCGATCCTTCGACAACTGGAGGCCCTTAAAAGCCTCCAAGAAAAGGATGTTGACGGAGCTTTCGTTGTCCACCAAAATTCAATGAACGTTGAAGTTCGCCATTCGGAGGTTGATGACGAGGGCATCGCAGTGGGGTATGCGAATGCCCTCCAAGTCCCGATCGGAGAATGTCACAGGGACTCCTAGGCCCCTGGGGGGAGGATGGCTCTGCACGGATTGACTTCCTTTACAAAGGCTTTTCGGGAGGAGTTAGAATCTCCCCCCATTGGGCCTCTATGTATCAAGTGCAGGATGGCCTCTGTTTCAATCTCCGAAGCCTCCGCATGCTGCTCCGCTCGCCTATTAGCCCCTCTGGGCGGTGGGGGTGGATAAGCTCTCTCCTTCCTGACGAAGCGAGTGAGCTTCCCTCTATGGATGAGGGCCTCAATCTTGTCTTTAAGGGCCCGACATTTATCTGTGTCGTGCCCGTGGTCCCGATGGAAATGACACCACTTATTCCGATCTCTCCTCTTTCCAGGAGTATTCATCTTGGGGGGAGGCGGTAGGAGACCCTCGTTCCCGACCTCCATCAGGATAGCAGATATACTCGCGTTAAGTGGAGTGAATTTCTCGAACCGAGGAGGAGGACGACGCTAACCCCCATTGTCCTTTTGGAGCTTTTTAGCTCTTTCTTCTTCTGCACCTTTCCGCTTGTTCGCAGAAGACGACGCCTCAAAGGTGGGGCGGTGGAGAGCCTCTTCCGCTTGGATGTACTTCTCGCTCTGGAGTAGGAGCTCTGAGAAGTTCCGAGTGGGCTTCTTGGTGAGGGACACCCTGAGGTCAGCATTGAGGACATTGGACTGGAAGGCGACAGTGGCGACCGAGGGTTCCAAGGAAGCGATGGACCTGGCTTCAGCAGTGAAGCGCTTTACATAGTCCCTAAACCGTTGCCTTTCTTTTGACTGAGGAACAGTAGGGAGGCACTCGTCTTCTTAGTGCGGCAACTGCTGACGAATTGCGTGAGGAAAAGACCCTCGAACTGGTTGAAGGAAAAGATAGATGATGGTGCAAGTCGAGAATACCATTTACGGGCCAACCCCTTAAGTGTGGCCGGAAAGGTCTTTGCAAAGGAGGGCATCGGATGCATGGTGGATCATCATGAAAGTTTTGAAACTCTCAATGTGATCTGCGGGGTCTGACTCCCCGGTGTAGGTCTCGAAGTGCAGAGGCTTGAAGTTGTTTGGAACTGGAGCCTCCATGATGGTGCAAGAGAATAGGGGCCTGCTTGGGCAGAGGTCCCTCGCCCATTGTTCTTCGTCTCGGTTGATCTGGCTGGGGCACCTCTCCATCTCGTGGAGACGGTGGTAGACCAATTCCTCCCTTCGGTCGTGTCTTGTTAAGCCTCGAAACTCCTCATACCGAGGAGGGGTGGGGCTGCGATGGCGATAGGTGGCGGGCTGATAGAACGAAAGGGGTGGGTCGGAGCAGGCTGCGGACTCCAGGAGCGGAGGTGATGGTCGAGAGAAGGGCGGCGATGTCTTGGAGCCGACCTGGGACTTCGGGAGCAGCGAGGATGAATCAGAGCCGGTCGAGGACTGCGAGAGCTGGTCGAGGGCTGCAGAAGTGGCGAGGATGACGAGGAGCTGGTAGAGGAATGCAGGAGCGGTGAGGATGGTGAGGAGCTGGCGGAGGGCTGGGAGCCCGACGACCATTGTTGGGGGCAACATTGAGCGCCCGGAGGACTGCCTCCTGGAATTGCTGAAATTTTGCCCTCGTGACGAGGGCCTCCTGCTCCTGCTGAGCTCGAGGTACAGGACGGCCAGCTGGGAGCGGCTCCGTCTTGGGCGACATTGGGGTGACTCTCTCCGCCTCCGGGGAGAGTTGGACACCCCTCGGTTGGATCGGCACGATGATCGGTCCCTCGGGTGCTCATGGCAAGGGTTCGCCTCTCATCTAGATGGGCACGAAGATTGGGTCCATGCTCGGTCTACCGATTGTTGATCACGTCCCGCAGATCCTTTGAAGTTGGAGGAGTATGGGAAGCCATTGAGTCTGTGTTGGCATTGTGGATGGACACCTGGACCTAATGCATAGGTTGCTTGTGGTGGCTTCGCTAAGAGTGTTCCCCCATTGTGGCTCGGGGTCCCAAAGGCTACTGAACAGACTGCGGAGCCTGGGGATCGAGCTGCAGGGTCGGTTGGTTGTGTGGAGGGAGATCCCCCTGCAGAGGAGGAGGAGGAGGATGAGAAGAGGTTGTTCTTCGATTGGAGTTTGCGGGCTTGCTCTTGGGAGGCATTGCTGGGAGTGGCTTTGATGGAAGGAGGAAGGTTGGATTGTTTGCCGAGAATGTTTTCCCATAGATGGCGCCAATCTGTTGCCGCTGAATCTGGTGTGGGGGCAATAGATGAAATTTGTAGGTTCGTAGGAACTCGAACGGGCAGAATCCTACTTCTTCCTTGTTGATAAGTTGACTCCTGGGTGCTCCCTTGAACTTGCACAAACATTCTAAACAACGGGATGGATCCCGGTGACGAACCCTCCGACTCTCTTGTCAATACACAGAAAAGGTAAAGGGAAAGAGGCCAAGTGCACAAAGAGTGATCACCTGTGGCAGTAGGAGGTAAGGGGTATTTATAGTCGCCATGGGGATCCTTTTCAGGATAAGAGTGAATCCCTACTTCCTGGTGTGGCTGGATAGGGGTGGATATAACCACCTCCTCAAGATAAGGACATGCCGGGATTTCCTTCTATCCTGTTGAACTGGTCCCTAACGGGTTGAGACCCGTTCTCAACTGAACAAATCTGTTCATGGGTTAGCAGGTCCAAGAGGAGAGACCTGGTTCTCAATTCAGACCCGTCTGTAGGTGAAATTACTATCTTGCCCTTGTAACTTTAGGATTCGTGCCCACTTTGAATGGTTCCGATTTAACCCCATTTTTAGCCATATCAATTATTTAAAAAGGATGTAAAATTGTATGTTGTAGGTATATAATTTAATGTTATATTCACCGTTTTTATTTAAAAAATACGTTGTAAATTCGTATATTGGGGGAACGAGAGAGATTTTCAACAACCTAAATAATTTATCTTGACATTAGGGGGGCGTTTGGTACAAGGATTTTTTTTGGCTCCCAGGAATCATAAAACTTGTTTGGTAGGTCACAAACATCTCTGGGAATGTTAGTTTGAAACTTAATATCATATGTTTGGTTGAGCTACATATTTCCCAAGAATATTAATCTTATTATCCAAAATATCAAGCGATCAATGGCCGAGATCAAAGATCAAGATGATCAAAGATCAAAATGAAGATAAAAAATCAGCAGGGGTGTGGTGAGGTCCTGTCGATGGTTAAGTACAGTCGACAGAAGGAAGAGGTGACTGGGTGGCGACGACAATGGCGATGAGGGCGATGGGTTCAGGGAATGGTTTCGGAAAGCAGGGGAGGGGAAGAAGATGGACGGGGTTGCACAGGGGAAAGTCGATGATGGTCGATCGGGGGTTGCGATTAGGGGTAGATGGCGGAGGGCGAGTGGCTGCAGGAGTGAACTGGGAAGAGGAGAGGTCGGGGATGACGAGGTTGAAGATGAACATGGTAGGGTAGGGTAGCACAGTAGGAATATGGGGAGGTCTTTTCAAGGAAGTAACATTTTCCCAGGCACTTAGGAATATAAAAATCCCCCCCCCCCCCCCCCCCCGGGAAATTTTTTGTGGAATTGTGGCAAAAAAATTTCCTAGGAATCTTAGTTTCCTGGGAATCTGAATTTAAAAATTAACATACCAAACATGGGAAACTAGATTCCCAGGAAACAAAAAATAATCCCCCTACCAAACGCCCCTAGGAAGCATTAACACTAAGAAAACCATTTGATAAGATATTTATGTCATTCCCGCTAAGGATGTTTGTTTAGATGTAGTTGTCTGTTGCTGCTAATTTCAGTGTGGGAGCAAACAGATGATTTGTGAGTTCTTCAAGAAACAATAAAAGCGAATCTGTTGACTTTTTGTCGGCGTTTTACTGTTTCTCGCCGCTTCCGCTAACCTGCAAAAAGTTCGAAACACTAGCATGGATCCCGACAACGAACCCTCTGACGCTCAAGTCAGTAATAAGGAAGATTATGAGAGAGCGCTTGTGTGGAAAAAAATATTGATTACCTTTCTTATGGTGGGGGTAGAAGGGTATTTCTAGTCGTCTTTTGAGACGTTTTAGAGATAATCATTTATCTCTATATCCCGATGTTTTTGGATAAGCCAGAGAGTTTAAATCGTTTCATGATAAGAGTTTTGGTTTAAACCGCCTCTTAAAGATAATCATGAATTTGAATTACTCTTTAAATATTCTGGGTCTGTTTGTAATGGGCTGTCACCTTGACCTAGTAAGACAGATCCGTTTTCGGGTTATTGGACAATAAAAAGTCCCACTTCCCATTTTTGAACCCATTTTTGGGTGAAATTACCATTTTACCCCTGAGAGCTTTAGGATTCGTGTCCAATTTGAACGGTCCTGATTTAGCTCTATTTTAACCCGTATCATTATCGATACATAAATTTGTTTTTCAGATTTTTTCAGTTTACAAAATAATTTTAGTAATTGGAGCAAAAAGGCAAACTAGTCTATGATTTCTCGAGCTCCCTTTTTTATATGGCCTAGCCTTTTACACATTTAACTCCAAAACTCCAAAACTCATATACTTATAAACCTATAAACACTAGTAATTTACATGTGCAATGCAAGTCTTAATAAAGATATTTTTTTAAAGTAAAAATTCAGATGTGGTCTGGGCTTGAATCTAAGACCTCCTTTATAATAGTTATGTACGTGCGTTACACGCATTTATAGATTTACAAATGACACTAAGGCCTTCTCCCATCTATACAATATTTACACGTGTGATGCACATTTTAATAATTTTAAAAATAAAAAATAAAAACTCTGATGTAAGAAGGACTCGAACCTGAAACCTTCTTTATATTAGTTATGTACGTACGTTGCATATGTTAGTAGATTTACAAATGACACTAAGGTCTTCTTTCATTATAATATTAGACATATATTATGCTAAACCACTTTTATCTAGGATTTTTCTCTTTTTTTCTTTTAAAAAAAAAAGAAAATGTAGGAGACAACTCCCTACTCTTGTTTTATCCAAATTTTGAATTTGAATCATATCCCTTAATCAAATCTAAAAGTCAGACAATAATGTATAGATGGTATTAGATGAATTTTTCAAAAATAGGTTTATTATTTTCTCATTTTTAAAAGTTATGTACAGTATTGTACAAAGTTATACTATCTATACAATATATTATGCTAAGACCACTTTTGATCCAAATTTTTTTGTTCTATTTTTTTCTTTAAAAAAAACACAAATGGAAGTTGTAATTAGCACTGTCACAAAAATCTGAAATCTGGAACCGATCAGGACACGACATTGGACTGGAATCGACTTGGTCTATTGCTGGTGGGGTTGGGTCCTAAAATAGGTGTCGTTCAAATTTTCGGATCGGGTTTGGGTCCACAAAAAATGGACCCGACCCAAACCCTAATGCTGACTTGGTCTATTGCATGTAGGGTTCGGGTCTTAAAATAGGACCCCTTCATATTTTTAGGTCTGGTTTAGCTCAAAATGGACTTGATCCGGACCAGTAAAAGAAAAAAAGAACTTCCCAATTAAACCAATTTTTTTATATAAAAAACCCCCATCCCCCCCATAATAATAATAAATAAATAAATAAATAAATAAATAAATAAAAATCATGAAGATTAGAAGAAGCAGCAGGCCTAACCTTTTGCCCAACACCACCCGCTCGCCGTTATCCGGTCTTGATGGCTAACATATTTTTAACGGGGCCCGGACCCAGTTCTCACATGTCGGGTATGGGTCGAATATTTGGACAAGTAGAGAAGCATGTCTGGGTTTGGTAGTGCATTACTCGATAACAGTACTAGAGGTAAACCTCACACTTGCTCTTTATCCTTACAAATTTTAAACTAGAATCATATCCGTTACTCAAACTTGAAAATATTGCAATATTATATACATTTATTACAGGAACTTTTCACCCAAAAAAACTTTGTTATTTTCTCATTTTTGAAAATTTTGTGCAATATTGCACAGGATTATACTAGTTATAGTATTAGAGATATAGAAGATATAATGTATAAATAAAGTACAATTTCAATATTTTTAAGAAGGCCTATTAGCTTAGTTGGTTAGAGCGTCGTGCTAATAACACGAAGGTCATAGGTTCGAGTCCTGTATGGGCCAATTTTTTGAATCTCTTTCGTAAAAGAAATAGAAAATAAAGTTAGCTAATCTTTTTTAAAATTTATTATTATTTCTAAGGGGCAATTATTTCAAGGCCCAAGACAGGATCTTGATTTATTTTTAGACCTAATTTTCATTTTTTAAAAAATTATTTATTAAATTTAAATATTTTTTCTTGTATTTTTAATATCATCCTTTCTAAAAAGAAATGAGGTATTAAATTTAATTATTGTTTCCTTGTATTTTCTATATTATCCTTTCTAAAAAGAAATGAGGTATTTATTTTCTTCTTCCATTCTCTTTCTCACAAAATAAAAAGATTCAAAATTCTTAACTAAAAATATTAAGTATTTCTCCTTGATTTTTCAATGAGGATAAATTATGGTGTTTGATGGAGTACATGAGAACCTAGTTATATACGTGCACTCCTAATTACCTTAATCTTCTAGTAAGACTTGATTTCCCTACGAAATCTTAATTAGATAACTCTTTGTTTCGTTGAGGAATTTGAGTCTCTTTATTTTGAGGGATAGGAAGGGAAACTTTATTATTGATTATTAATTGATTAAACAGAGTACAATATGTCTCCTCTATATATAAGAGAGAAGAAAAGACTAAACCAATACATTATTCGATATGGTACTAAACCAATCTCTCTTAAAATATAATATCTAATATAATATCTAAGACCCCATCTCAAACTCAAGTTGGTTCAAGCAACATGAGTTTGGAATATTAACGATGTTGGTGTGGCAGAGACGGCAAATTGTGATGCTAGAACGACGCTCAAGTAGATGGTGCAGAGAAGGCGCTCGATGGCGCATGTGTTAGGATCTCACCCCGGACTTGAGAATAGTAGTAGTAGTAGTGGAAGGAAGTGGTGGAAGGAAATAGTGGTGGTGTAATACCCCATAATTTCAAAGAGATATAATAGTGTGTATATATATATATATATATATATATATATATATATATATATATATATATATATATGGGATTTGCTCAAATGAAAACGGGTTCGTTTTCAACGGGTTGGAAAACGGGCCTCTCAGCCGTCCGATCGAGCTTGATGATGATCAGCGGATCAGATGAAGATCTGCTTAGTCTCCCATTAACGCAGACAAAAAGCGGAGGGGTAAATTCGTAACTTCACGCCAAAAAACGTTTGAGACTTAGCATTTTTTCGGCGTGGAGTTTTTTTTGTCGAAAAAATCACTCAGGCTGTTGTTTCCAACAACAGCCTAAGTTATTTGAAGTTTTTTTTTGAAAAAAATTCTACTTAGGTGGTTGTTTGGAACAACGGCCTAGGGTTTTTTTTTTAACAAAAATTTCAACGTATGCCGTTGTTCCCAACAACGGCCTAAGTATGTACAAGTGTTTTTCCAAAAACTTCTACATACTCAGATCGCCATCTCCCTCACAACTCTCTCTCTCTAGTGGAGCTCGATAAACCCATTTTCCCAAACCCTAGCTCTCTCTCTCTATCGATCTGAAAACCCTACCTCTCACTTGATCGTTGCTTTTCACCGAATCTCTCCCTATTCTCAGCCTCTAGCCCTCTTCCTTTGAACATCCCAATTACAAAAAAACCCTAATCCATACGAAATCCACCCAACCCTAAAACCCTAATCCTGAATAAATTAGCCAAATCCTACTCCCCTTCCTTTCTCTACAGCAGCGCGCAGCGGCCTCCCGAGCACCCTCATTGTTAAAGGTATTAATTTATTTCAACATGAGTAGATCTAATTAGGCTAATTGATTGAAAAATTTTCTCCAATATTTGACTGTACAATTGCTATATTATGCGTAGGTATTTATAGAGTAGGTAATTCTAGTTATATTGGGGATGTAGAAGTAGTATTAGTTGTTGTTCGTTGTTAGTAATAGCGCACAAAGCGAAAAAAAAATTATGCAACTTTGAGAATACGTGGGACTCGCCATACACAAGCCAACACAATTCATAAAAGTGTGTTTGGATTCACGGTTTGAAGTGTACGGCCGTATATCGGTTTCGAGTCATTCTCGTGAGTGAAAGCGATACGTCGGCGTATTTTGCAAACCGTGAGTCGAAACTCACCTCTACAAATTTTCTTGGCTCAGGTGTTTTGCCGCCGTCCCACTCCCAAAGTTTACGAATTTTTTTATCTCGTTTGTGCGGATTTTTACCGTATATCAAATAAGACCTCAGTTCAAGTTTTTTGATTTCTGTCGAGGGTACTTTTCAGTACAAAATGACATCTAAAAAAAAAATAATTTGAAAAGCATATTGGACTTACCACTCCCTACCAAACGGTACTTGTAGTTGAGAGTTCGGACCCCCGGTTTGGGGCCTACGTCAATGTATCACATTGTTGGCATTTTTAATGAATGATTGCGATACACGGCCGTATCTTGCAAACCATTGGTCGGAACTCACTTGTATAAGTTGCGTTGCCCTGTTTGCGGGGAGCCCGACCCAATCGCAAAGTTTAATTAATTTTTTTGCCATCAATTGTGTGGTTTTCTCATAATTTTTGTTATGTTTTGAGGGAGTTTTCAACATAGAACCCACTTGAGAAAAACTGTAATTTGGCAAGTAGGTTGGTCTCGCCACTCACAAGTCATACCAACTTGTAGTTTCGAGTTGTAACCCATGGTTTGGTATATGCGTCTGTGTATCACATTCCCCGTTATTTCCAAGAGTGAGGGGAATGCGAGCGAAACACGGCCTTATCTTGCAAACCGTGGATCAGAACTTGCTTGTACAAGTTTCGTTACCTTGTGTGCAGCAAGCAGGACCCAATAGCAGAGTTTTATATTTTTATGACGTCGTTTTTGATGTTTTGTCACTTATTTTGTTTCGTATGTATATATATCACAATCGTTTGTTAACAAGCTATTTTATATATTATGTGTATATTAATTGACCAATAATATATTTTTACCCCAGATGAACAACGATACGGAGAGTTCTCCTGCCGGCGATAATTTTGTACAGGTAGAACCAATCATTGATTCCAAGCCATTAGTCGAAGACCATCTAAAACCAAAGTTAGGTATGACGTTCCCCACTTTAGTTGAGGCCGAAAATTTTTATTCTTCATATGCCCGTTGTGGGGGTTTTGCAATGCGTAAGGGTGGGAATAAATTAAAGGAAGGAATGGAAGTAGATAAGTCATATCTTTGTAATAAAGTCGGGTCATCGCCGAGTCAACATAGTGATGGTAGACGGGGAACAACCTGTAGAACGGGTTGTAAGGCTTGCGTTCGTGTAAAATTGAACAAAATAAGTAATACGTGGGTGGTGTATTCATTTCACGAAGAACACAATCACGAATTCACCTCACCCGGTAGAAGGCATCTTTTGTTCCGGAACAGGTCCGTGTCAAATCCGGATAAAAGGATAATAGAGCAATTTAACCAAGCTAATGTCCAGACATGTCGACAAATTCTCTTCTTTGAAAGTGCTAGTGGTGGTCACGATCAAGTAGGATTCACAGAAAAAGATGTTAGAAATTTACTTAGAGATTCGCAAGAAACATTGAAAAAACATGATTCTACAATGCTAATTATTTTTTTGAATCTAAGAAACAGACAGATCCTTCATTTTTTTATGACATTCAAGTAGATCCCGAAGGGCGGTTGTCACATTGTATGTGGGTTAATGGTATTTATAGGATGAATTATGAAGAATTTGGCGATGTAATTTGCTTTGATGCCACGTACAATACGAACCGTTATGGAATATTATTTGTTCCTTTTGTTGGAGTGAATCAACATTGGCAATCGAATTTCTTAGGAGGTGGGTTCATTCCAAATGAGACGGCCTCTTCGTTTGAATGGTTCTTTGAAAAGTGGTTAGGGGTTATGAATCGTGCTCCATCCGGTATCGTCACCGATCAAGACCGTGGGATCGCCGCCGCAGTTAAGAAAGTTTTTTTCCAAACTCAGCACCGTTTTTGTATTTGGCACATTCTGGATAAGTTACCCCAAGAGGTGCGTCTTTCGAACGATGTCGACAAGTTTAGGGAGTCCTTGAAGAATGTCATGTACAATTCGGAATATGTACATGAATTTGTAGAAAAATTGAATATGTTGATTTTACAGTACGGATTAGAGAGTAACAAATATTTGAACGATCTATTTGATATCCGTGAAAGTTGGGCAACCATCTACGCTAAACATTCTTTTTGGACCGGCATGTTGAGTAGCCAACGGGTTGAGTCCGCACATTCTGCCCTGAAGCATCATACAGAAAAGAAATATTCCATGCATGAATTTGCCATTATTTTCGATCATTTTTTAGGAAGGCAAAGACACGAAGAATTGAAAGAAAATCATCGTAACCGTGAGAAGAGACCGAAGTTGAAGAGCGAATAGGTTTTGGAGGCACAAATAACAAAAATATATACTTTGAAAATCTTTTACAAATTCTAAGATGAAGTCACAAAAAGCTTCATGTACAATGTGACATTCATTGCCGATCTTGAGACACCGGATAGTTCAAACTTCCATGTGATACTCTGTGGAGAATCAGAACTGGCTCGCCTTCTTCAATTATGCAAAATCAATTGAATTATTATATGTGCATGTCACTTCTTCGAATTCGTTGCTGTTCCTTGCAGGCATATTTTAGCTGCACTTCGTTTCTGCCATCACACTTCCCTCCCGAATGTATATATTAAAAAAAGATGGACTAGGGATGTGATGAGAAGAAGTTATACATCCGTTCCAACCGAACCCAATATCGGGAATTTTGCTTCTCGAAATTGTGAGTTGAGCTACCATGCAAAACAGATCGTCGATCTCGGTTGTTCCTCCAATGAGAGTTACAAAAACACGTTGGAGGATTTGCAGAAGATTATTGACGGGGTTTCTCGGCTACAACCTGGATTAGGTGAACAACCCGAACAACCTTCACAACCACATGATAGTGTCGAACCAGGAGGTAGTTCACAACGGCATGGTAGTGCACAACCTCATGATGAAGGGAGTGGACACATACCTACACGCATTAGTAACCCACAGCAATGCACAACAAAGGGAATGCCTCGCGCCAAAAGATTGAGACCGATAAGAGAGCAACTCCGCATAAAAAAACCAAGATGGTGTCGAAGATGCAGCATTGTGCAAATGAAACATGATTCAAGAAATTGTCCAACTTTATTTGAGGGGTAATACTCGTACTTTATTTGTTTGTTCCTAGTTTAATTTTATTATACTTCATTTATGGTAAATGATTTTCTCACTAACTAAAACTACTCTTTCAATGAAGGCAAGAAGTAATTCCTTCTGATGAATGGAGTTCTGAGTCGAGATATGACGATCCACTGTAAACTTGGAATTTATAAAATGTAATGTTTCAGTATATTTTGAACTCTTTGTGCAACTTGGTTAATTACCTTTGATTGGTAACTGTAAATGTTCATGAGACTTAAGTGTCGTTGGTTTGTGTCATTTGTTAATATTGTTGTTGTACATAAATGATGGTTTGTAACTCAATTGTATCAGCTGTAGCTGCACTTGCAGATGTAAATATATATATATATATATATATATATATATATATATATATATATATATATATTTAAAAACCTAGGCCGTTGTTGGAGACAACGGACTAAGTTATTTGTTAAATTTTGTTTGGTATTCAATAACAAGTTAAAAAGAGCAACAAGTCACAGAGCAAAATAATATTTTTTGATAACCTAGACCGTTGTCTCCAACAACGGCCTAGGTTGTAGTAAAAAAATTGTAATTTTGGGGGCGCTCTCTAACTTGGAGAAGACAAAAGGAGCAACAAGTCAGAGAGCAACACCCTATTTTATAAATACCTTACGCCGTTGTCTCCAACAACGGCCTAGGCTGTAGTAAAAAAGTTGTACTTTTTTGGGTGCTCTCTGACTTGGAGAAGACAAAAGGCGCAACTAGTCATAGATCAACACCCTATTTTATAAGTACCTTAGGCCGTTGTCTGACAACGACCTAGGTTGTAGTCAAAAATTTTCAATTTTTGGGGTGCTCTCTGACTTGGAGAAGACAGAAGGAGCAACAAGTCAGAGAAAAATAGTCTATTTATAAATACCTTAGGCCGTTGTCCGACAACGGCCTAGGTTGTAGGCAAAAAGTTGTAATTTTGGGGGTACTCTCTGACTTGGAGAAGACAAAAGGAGCAACAAGTCAGAGAGCAACACCCTATTTTATAAGTACCTTAGGCCGTTGTCTCCAATAATGGCCTAAGTTGTAGTAAAAAGTTGTAATTTTTTGGGTGCTCTCTAACTTGGAGAAGACAAAAGGAGCAACAAGTCAGAGAGCAACACCCTATTTTATAAGTACCTTAGGCCATTGTCTCCAACAACGACCTAGGTTGTAGTCAAAAAGTTGTAATTTTGGGAGTGCTCTCTGACTTGGAGAAGACAAAAGGAGCAACAAGTCAACGAGTAACACCCTATTTTATAAATACCTTAGGCCGTTGTCTCCAACAACGGCCTAGGTTGTAGTCAAAAAGTTGTAATTTTGGGGGTGCTCTCTGACTTGGGGAAGACAAAAGGAACAACAAGTTAGAGAGCAACACCCTATTTTATAAGTACCTTAGGCCGTTATCTCCAACAACGACCTAAGTTGTAGTCAAAAAGTTATAATATTTTGGGTGCTCTATGACTTAGAGAAGACAAAAGGAGCAACAAGTCAGAGAGCAACACCCTATTTTATAAGTACCTTAGGCCGTTGTCTCAAACAATGGCCTAAGTTGTAGTCAAAAAGTTGTAATTTTTTGGGTGCTCTCTGACTTGGAGAAGACAAAAGGAGCAACAAGTCATAGTGCAACACCCTATTTTATAAGTACCTTAGGCCGTTGTCTCCAACAATGGCCTAGGTTGTAGTAAAAAATTTGTAATTTTTTGGGTACTCTCTGACTTGGAGAAGACAAAAGGAGCAACAAGTCATAGAGCAACACCCTATTTTATAAGTACCTTATGCCGTTGTCTCCAACAACGGCAACGGCCTAGGTTGTACTAAAAAAATTTCAATTTTTGGGGTGCTCTCTGACTTGACCAATTTGAAAAGAGAAAAAAGTCATGGAGCACCCCTTTATATGGATGCCTTAAGTCGTTGTCTCCAACAATGGCTTAGGTTTCAGGTTATTGGGGTTTTTACATTTTTCTTTTCACTCTTTACGTACAGTCTCTGTAGAAATTTATACCAAAGACAGATGATCTATTAGGATTTCACTCTTTACGTATAGTTTTTTTGTTAGATAGGTTTTCTGTTAGGATTTCAACCCAAGTGGGTAACATCCCTATTAGATGTTTTTTGGTTTTTTACAATTTTCTCTTAACTCTTTATGAACAGTTTCTCTGCAACAATATACCAAAGACAGATGATCTATGCGTATATATCGTTTATATTTTTTTATTACGTTCCAATTTTTTCCCACTATCTAACCAAAATAAAATTATGAAGGTTATATGCTTAGAAAAAATTCCAAAAAATAAAAGGAGTAAGGTAACATGTATAAGGTTAGGGTTAGTGTTAAGAGGGGGTTAGGGGTAACACCTAGGTTAGGGTTAGGGTAAGGTTAGGGTTAGGGGTTTTTTGTTAGATGGGTTTTCTGTTAGCATTTCAACCCAAGTGGTATCATCCCTATTAGATGGTTTTTTTTGTCTTTCCGTTTTTTACAATTTTTTGAAAGTAATCAGATCCGGTTCTTGATGGTCAAGTAATTGGATCTGATTGCTCTGCACTCTAAAGCGAACTGAATCTTTTCTATTTTTGGTTTCTTCTTGTCCATATATGATCTACTTGTGGAGATTTACATGTGGTTTTCCCAATATATGATCTACATGTGGGGATGTACATGTGGCTTTTTCCATATATGATCTACACATGGGGATCTACATGTGGTTATGTACTTTAGGTTTTTCCTATATTGAACTTGTTCTACTACATGTGATGCCCAATTTGAAGAGTCTGCAATAATAGTAGGCAAAGTTATCCTAAATAAAATGAACACTCCATTCCTCGACATAGACTTAACATCTACATGTGGTCCAACTTATGGAATCCATGAGTTGATAAAACTCCATTCCATTCTCATTCACATGATCCTGGTAAAACCATATGGTCTACATGTGGGGATCTAAAATGTGGTTTTTCTCATACATGTGGGGATCTACACGTGGTTTTTCCCATAATGAACTTGTCCTACTACATGTGATCAGATCCAGTTCTTGATGGTCAAGTAATTGGATCTGATCACAGCTACTCGAAGAACTGCACACAATTGCTATACGAAGAGATTCCACATCCAAAATTTCCACAGAATCAACAGTTGCAGGAAGAGTGCATTAGATGGGTTTCGCACCTCTTCGTATTTCGTCATGAAAAGTAGAGTGGCGCGACGTGGCATGAAAACCTACCTACCTTATTCCAAAAAAAAAAAAAAAATCGAATCTTTTTTACAATTAAAAACTCACCAGTTTATATACATTCTCTTCAAATTCAAAAAAACCATACCGGATCTCCTTTTGAGTATTGGAAAATCACATCCCCGATGGATTTTGCACCTTCCCCTTCTTTCTCGTGTCAGATATAGAAGAATTAATCTCTTATCTTATTGGGTTATACATGTGGGGATGTACATGTGGATTTCTACATGTGGTTTTTTTCATATATGATCTTGTTGTACTTGTGGGGATGTACATATGGTTTTTCCCATATATAGGCTACATGTGGGGATCTACATGTGGTTTTCCCCATATATGATCTACATGTGGGGATGTACATGTGATTTTCCCCATATATGATCTACATGTGGGGATGTACATGTTGGTTATGTACTTTAAGTTTTTCCCATATTGAACTTGTTCTACTACATGTGATGCCCACTTTGAAGATTCTCCAATAATAGTAGGCCAAGTTATCATAAACAAAATGAACACTCCATTCCTCGACATGTGGGGAAACTATGAAGAGAAAAAGAGTAAGAACCGATGATAGTAGGCCTTGTCTCCGAATGAAGGGGAAACTATGAAGTGAAAAAGAGTAAGGACCATAACCCTAACCCTAGCCCTAACCCTTTATCCTAAACAAAATGAACACTCCATTACTCGACCTACTCACCTAACCCTACATTAACCCTAACCCTAACCCATAACCCTACTTTCCTAACCCTACAATAACCCTAGCCGACATATCATATTTTATTGATTATTATGAATCAAAATACCAAAAATTTTTTTGTTAATTTTTTTATTCGTTTGACGGTAACAATTTTATATTGATTAGTTAGGTGGATATGAATGGAAATAAATAAAAAATAGAAACACAAAAACATACATATGAATGTATATTTTGTAGAGTTCAGAAGACAATGTTCGTAAAGAGTGGAGAGGCACATGTGACTATTCAGTTTTTCCTCTAATTTTCAGTAATTCTGAATGTTCTGAGTGGTACTAACTGAAAAGAGTTTAATGCTCCATTCATAACACAAACAAGTGTTTATATATTGGTCGTAAAGAGAATTGATAGAACTTAAATATCAATGAATTCTTTACTGGAAACTTATTGTCTATCAACTCCCAACTACAAATATTAACGTAATTAATGATAAACCAAAACAAGCTCTTACCGCAAATGTGTTCCTTGCAATAACCCAAACCAAACCCCTAACCCCCGCTTACCCTTATCCTACCCTTAACCCCCGTCAACACTAACCCAACTTAATACACTAACCATAAGCCTAACCCTAACGAATGATAAGATTATGTTATAAAATTTTCTGGTATTTTCTGTAAATATTAAAACATCGTGATTATATAGTGGTTAGTTAGGTGTAGTCAAATTAAAAAATAAAAAAACATATAAAGGATATACAAGCATAGATCATCTATCTTTTGTATAAAGTTCCACAGAGATTGTTTGTAAAGAGTGAAGAAAAAATTGAAAAAAGCAAAAATTGTGTAACATTTGGCCTACTACCTAGACAACGGCCTAGGGTATACACAATATGATAGCCTATTTTTAACTCCAACAAGTCAAAGAGCAACCCAAATTGTCTTCTTTTTGGCCTACTACCTAGGCCGTTGTTGGAGGGTATACACAATATTAGGGTGTTGCTCTCTGACTTGTTGCTATTTTTAACTCCAACAAGTCAGAGAGCAACCCAAATTGTCTTCTATTTGGCCTACTACCTAGGCCGTTGTTGGAGACAACGACCTAGGGTATACACAATATGATGGTGTTGCTCTCTGACTTGTTGCTATTTTTAACTCCAACATGTCAGAGAGCAACCCAAATTGTCTTCTTTTTGGCCTACTACCTAGGCCGTTGTTGGAGACAACGGCCTAGGGGATACAGAATATTGGGGTGTTGCTTTCTGACTTGTTGCTATTTTTAACTCCAACAAGTCAGAGAGCAACCCAAATTGTCTTTTTTTGTCCTACTACGTAGGCCGTTGTCTCTCCGACAACGGCCTAGGGTATACACAATATTGGGGTGTTGCTCTCTGACTTGTTGCTATTTTTAACTCCAACAAGTCAGAGAGCACCCCAAATTGTAAAATCTTTGTCCTACTTCCTAGGCCGTTGTCTCCAACAACGGCCTAGGTTAAAAAAAAAAATTTATCTACAATTCGACACAGTAGCTGCAGCTACTACACTTGAAAATTTTCCCAAATTCCAAATACTTTCCCATCACCTATACTCTCCAAATAAATTTATACGTACAGCCGCCAAATAAACTTACGAACAACAATATCCACATTTTAAGTTACAACGGGGATAAAACCAAAAAAAACACATAACTACAACAAATAAAGTGTTTACGGTATTGGCTAAGACTCGGGCGTGTATGGCTGTGGTGCTCGCCTCTTCCGAGCAGGATTTCGATGCCATAATGGGGTTGACGACTCGGGGATTTCTTCTTCTCCTTCCTCCTCTTGTACGTCTCCAACAACCCTCTCCTCACTCTCTTCTTCTTGCTCTTGTTCTTGAGATGGATGTGAAGTAGAAGCTTGTTGTTCTCTCAGCTCACGTTCCCGTTGTTGCCCCATCAATCCAGCTATCCTACCCCTCACGCTTTTACGTCGATTCCTCGGTGACCTTATTCCTCGATCCAAACATTTAGCCTCTCCCAAAACATCCAAATTGGTATGGCATGTAGCGAGCATCCTCAAAGCGAACCTCTTCATAGCCGTGCCCGCATTACATTTTAGTACGTCCGTGTATTCTTTTGCCATGTCCATTGTATTATCAATCTAAAACAAAAAACACCAAAAAAAACAATTATACAGTATGGGAAAAGTAAACAATTCAATAATTTTAAATATAATGAACTTTGAAAGAAATTTGAAGATTATACTTACCGCTGTACGTATAGCAGATGCCTTCGGTTGGAACATAGGTTGTGAACTAGAATAGGCCGGTAGTGGTTCAATCTCCCTCTCCTTAATTAATCGTTGAACACCAGCAGGTAGTTCTGTATCCAAAGAGATGTACAAACATGTATATAATCTGAACCATTGCATGTATGTAACACCCCGTTTTTGTACGATACCTGAAGATATGCATATGTGTATGTATATTGTTAGTATGCGTGCAATTGATTGTAGTATTATGGATCGACTGTGCCATTGTGGTGGATGGTTAGGGCTATGGGATGGTTTTTGGGAGAGTTGCATTCCAAAGATGCACGAGAACGAGACGGACCGATACTAGTACAACTGCTAGTTTTCGGTACGACGCACATGCAAATATAACATGGTATGGTACTACAGTGAATATAGGTTGTGTGCGCTCGTTAAAACACGCATCTCACACTCTTTGGAGTTCGTTAAGAGTTATGTTGGGCAGCCAACACACCTAACACAAAACCAATGGGCTAGCCATGGTTTTGGGGCCTACAAAACTACCTATGATCTAACCTACCCCCCACCCCTTGTCAAATCCGGTCACCCCTTCCCATCACCCCTCATTTTTCACTTCATTTCTCCCATTTGCTCTGGAATTTTCAGAAGAGAATACCCCAAGAGAATGAGGAGAGAAAAGAAGAAGGAAGGAAAGGAGAAGGACCAAGAAGGAGATTTCCAAGAGGAGCTTGAAGAGATTCCCTCTACTACTACAACCTAAGGTGGGAAGTTTCTCTAAACTTGAAATTCTTGTATTTTAATTAAATTTGGTTGCATTCATGTGTACTAGAATGCATAGGATTGCTTTTCTAAAGGTTAGAAGTAGAAGTCAGATTTGAACTAGGAAAAGTTGTTTCGGAGTACCATTTTGTGGATTTTTCCGAGAGCACAATATGCTGAATTAGACCACAAAATTTAAAGTGTTTGTCATTTATGTGTTAGGATCATCCATGATATATTTCAGATTTTTTTACGATCATTTGTTATGCTAATAAAATTGAGAAATGGATATGTGTCGTAAGGCAAACTCAGGAAAAGAAAAACAGAATGGTTGATATTGTAGGAATTTTCGTAATTTATTGAAGCATGATTTTGATTTAAAATTTTTAACCATTATTTCTGAATGCATGTTGATTATCTAAAAAAATTAGTAAATTGTTTGGATGATTTTAGAGGTATGAGAAAAATCTATCTATGATCAGTATCTGAGGTTGAATTAAGAAAACTGGATGGTTTCTGAGATAACTTGCAGTATCTATTACTCACTGAATAATTAGAATTTTGACATGAGGTCTTCTGCATAATGTTGGGTATGATGTCTAGAGTCACCAGCATAAATTTTGTGTCAATTGGACAAGTGTCCAATTTACTGTGATTTTGTGATTGAGCACTGTGCTGTTTTCAGCCAGTTTCGACACTCTGTAAGGATTGGGAAATTGAGACCTGTTAGGGGCATATTTTGAGGATCATGACCCAGGAGAGAGTTGTAGGGGATACCTAGACCTTTCCACAAAACTAGTTTGAGGCAAATCCAGTAAACGGTTGAATTATTATGATTTTTGTAAGACTGGACAGAGGACTAAGAGCTGTGTGCTCTGAATTGGAGAGACCAATTGTGTAATGGGTGTATTGATGATAGATGAGTGTGTTAGGATGACTTAAGGGTATAATTTGTACTCATGACCAACTAGAGAGTTGTTAAGGACACCCACACCCTTATACAGAATTTGAGTTTGTGTCATTCTGATGAACGAGTAGGATTTTGTGTTACTGGTAAGGTGCGGCCCGTGCACAGGAAGCATGCAGGTTGGAGCTTGAAAAGCTAATTCGAGGACTTAGACGGTTGAGTCTAAGCTCATGATCAACTAGGTAGTTGTAGCCTAGGATCGTACCTTTCCAGATTGGGTCATACACTCCATCGGAGTTGTATCAATAGAGTTATGACTGTTTTGAGATTCGGGCAGAAACCCGTAGGTTGCTTAGTCTGGGTTAGGACTAAGGATTGTGAAAACATTTTTCCTTGTGTGTGAGCCGAGTCGGTGACTCGTGGCTAGGGATGGTTGAATCTCTGTTATTGAGGTTGTTGATTCCCTAAGTGGGATGTGTGACTCGAGTTAGTCACTAGGGTAAGGGATACCCTGCACCTATCAAGCCTATATTATTAGACTTCTGCCGAGCGTAGGACGTCCGAGCATGCCAGTGGGTGGAGCTCACGGGGCAATTTTATATTTATAGCCGAGGTAACGGCAGGCGTAGGCCATTTTGCTGGACGAGTCCAAGTCGGGGAAGTGGCGAACCGAGCCGGTGTCGCCAGGGGCCAGAGGTTGATAGGCAAGTGTGGAAGCAGTTAATTCTTACCTGAATAATTAGAGTAAGGTAGGGGTTAGAATGGTTTATTAGGGGGTTGGGACATTGCATTAGTCCTAGTAAGCCATAGTCGGTGTTGTATCTTCCAGTCGTAGGGATACGTTCTCGGCTGCTCATGGATTGAGTCCCCGGCTCGTATCTCGATCTGTTGATTCCCAAAGTTTGCCGGAGTAAGGTGCGGGAGGCCCGAAGGAATTGACCTTCCTAAAAGAGCGGATTGTGTTTTGTGTTTGATGTATATTTGTTCATAACCCGGGCCAGGGGTGAACACGCATGCGAGAGTCCATGAGTGGACATGTGGAACCAAGGGTCGTAAGGACCAAGTTCAACGCGGTTTCTAAGGAGGTCCGAGCGCGGGTACCAACTGGCGGTGACCTCTTGGGCACTACAGGGTGGAATATGACCGACCGCTGCAATCTCCTTGGGTGATGGACAGTCTATTGGGAACTGGATGGGTACATGGGTAGGATGCATGGCGAGGGATTGAACCCTACAATCAGGAGAGGCGAACTCCTTGGAAGGTATGTAGTATGGGATGCATACATTTCCATCGAAGTTGATTTTGGGAAAGTATGTAGTGTGGGATGCATACATTTCCATCGAAGTTGATTTTGGGAAAGTATGTAGTATGGGATGCATACGTCCCAACTGAATTGCATTAGAGTAGGTGCATCGTGTGCATTCTTGTTCGTGCATTAGATTAGGCTACGCTTGGGTCTTAGACGCATGTAGTATGGGATGCATGCGGATCTAGATTTCCAAGTTTTGCTTGCTTTAGAATAGGCTTGTGATTGGTGCATTTAGTGGTTAGTTCATGGCATACACGAGCACCACATAATTTAGGATGCACATTTCTCTTTTCCATTCAAGATGGGTTGTGATTGAATTTTAGAGGATCGCTGTTATCACCAGCTTTGCGTCAGTCGAAGTACTGACGTTCCCCACCTTCTAGGTATCGACTTTTACCTTTCGAGCAGGTGCAGAAATATCAGAGTAGCGCAGCAGAAGACTCAAGCCGAGGAGCAAGTCCCAGGAAAGCAAATTGACTGATCAGCGAAGCTTTGGCAGTGAGCCGTCAATTGCAATTCAGAGAGAGAGAAGTTGTTAACTTTACAGAAAGGAGTGATGTTTGTTGTAATAAGATGTACTGAGTTTATGTAATTTGTGTTCTTGTCAAGAACAAGACATTGGTTGTAATCAATGGTGTAATAACTCATTTGGCAATAAAAAGTTTTTAAATTTCCATGTTATTACTGTGTTGAGATGCATTTGAAGGCAAAGATTCTGGGGAGTGTCACGGATATCCGGTAATGGGGATCCGGGGCGGTACAGAATTGGTATCAGAGCTGACTTCAATTTGTAATCTAACACAGTATGAAATTTGATTAAAATGCCAAATGGCTGGGTTTAGTTTGGATTGCAGAAAGGTCAAAACCATGATTGTTTCATTTTACCGTATGTTTGTGATCTTCCCTACATCCAAAACTAACCCTGTGTGTTTTCTTTCCTTGAAGGGTGTCTAGGAAGAATCAGAAACAGTCACCGTAGAATGGCTAAGGGCGAAGACAATAGGACCAACGACACAAACTTCAATGTTGAAGCAGAGTTTACCCGTGTATACCAAATGATGGGAGCATTTCTGGAAGCTAGTAGAAACCAAGCACTGCCACAGGGAACACTAGGAGTCGCTACCCCAGCAGAGCCGATAAGGATGGTGGAATCATTCAAGAAGATGAAACCGCTAGTTTTCGAAGGACAGGTCGACCCCACGGCTACTGACGACTGGATACGTCAGGTAGAGACAGTGTTTGAAGCACTTGTGACACCCGAAGATAGCAAGGTTCGTCTGGCCACAATTTTGCTGGAGAAGGATGCCAGAGTTTGGTGGCAGTCCGTGAAGCGTGGTCTCGGAGAGGGACAGATCGCTTGAGAAGATTTCCTTGAGGAATTCCGACAGCACTATTTCCCTTTGGATGTGCAAGAAGAGAAAGCAATGGAGTTCCATAGCTTGAAGCAAGGAAACATGACCGTCAGGGAATATGAGACAAAGTTTTCTCAGCTGTCACGATATGCGCCGGAGATGGTCCAAGAAGAAGCGAAGAAAGCCCAAAGATTTGAGCGAGGACTTAGGCCTAGGTTTAGTCAAGGATGGTTCCGTTAGGCATTCGCCGATTTGACAAGCTAGTAAAGCGAGCTGCGGTAACAGAAATGGACTTGAGGCGGAGTCAAGGCGAGGCCGAGACGAAGGAGAGGAGGAAGAAACATATTCACACCAATGACCAAGACAAGCGGGACTCAACTCACAAGTCCAGAAGGCTTAATACCAGCAAGGGGACCAACTAGACTATGGTGTGTTACTTTTGTAAAGAACCAGGTCATTTCAAAAGTCAATGCCTGAAAAGAGCCCAGACAAGCACTTGCTACAATTGTGGAGAAGCCGGGCACAAGAAATCAGGTTATCCACGACTGCAAGGGAAACCCAATGACTAGTTACTAAAGGTGACCGATAAAGGGAAGAAGCCTGTTCGTCAGGGATGAACCTCAGCTTAACTGGGAAGAAGTATGTAATAGTAAGGGCTATCATAGTCGATAAATAGTAATATGTTTTGTTGGTTGCATTTTTGCAAGATATGGATGATGAACTTGTACTATGTTTTGTAGCATGATATTATGACTATTATAAAGCATGAAGGTTTGGGTAGTTGGTCGTCTCGTCTTATACTTATTTTATTAAGTGTTTAGGATAAGGCATAAGGCTGAAATATTTGCCTTCTCCTTGGTGAGCCTCGTTTTCTTCTAAGGAGGGAGTGGTCACCGACCCTCTAGAAATGCAAACCGAGAGCTGGAAGATGTGCTGAGAACTTGACTCGGGCACTAGAAGGAGATATGATGAACCGAGAACGATCGTGAGTATGGAGGCTCCAGAATGATCTGCGGAGGAGACATTCCCCAGCATTCTAGACGAGGGATGAAGTAGGCCCCAGAGTGTTCTATAGAGAGGGATTGATCTCCAGTATTTCGGGACGAGAGCGATACTCATGGGGAGTTCGTGTGGCGAGGTCGGCTCCATAATGATCCATGGAGTGAGACATTCCTCAGTATTCCAGACGAGGGATGAAATAGGCTCCAGAATGATCTGTGGAGTAAGATTGGTCTCCAGTATTCCAGGGACGAGAGCGACGCTCATGAGAAAGACTGTGTGATGTTGGCTCCAGAATGATCCAGGGAGTGAGATATTCCCCAGTATTCCAGACGTGGGATGAAATAGGCCCCAGAATGATCTGTGGAGTGGGATTGATCTCCAGTATTCCAGGGACGAGAGCAACGTTCACGGGCAGGCTAATGGGACATTGGCTCCAGAATGATCTAAGGAGTGAGATATTCCCCAGTATTCCAGACGAGGGATGAAATAGGCCCCAGAATGATCTGTGAAGAGGGATTGATCTCCAGTATTCCGAGGACGAGAGTAATACCCACAAGGGAAATTCAAGGATGAGTAAGGGCTCCAGAATGATCCAAGGAGTGAGATGTTCCCCAACATTCCAGACGAGGGATGAAATAGGCCCCAGAGTGTTATGTGGAGTGGGAATGATCTCCAGTATTCCGAGGACGAGAGCGATGTGCACGGGAAGGTCATGTATGACGTTGACTCCAGAATGATCCATGGAGTGAGGAATTCCGCAGTATTCAGGCGAGGGATGAAATATGCCCCAGAATGATCTGTGGAGTAGGAATTGGTCTCCAGTATTCCAGGGATGAGAGCAGCATACACAAATAGGTTAGTGGAACGTTGGCTCCATAATGATTCACGGAGTGAGAATTTCCTCAGTATTCTAGACAAGGGATAAAGTAGGTCCCATAGTGATCTGTGGAGTAGAAATTGGTCTCCAGTATTCCGAGGACGAGTGTAGTACCCACAAAGAAATTCAAGGATGACTAAGGGGGGCTCCCGATGATCCGCGAAGAGGGATATTCCCCAGCATTCCAGACGAGGAATGAAATAGGCCCCAGAGTGTTCTATGGAGTGGGAATGATCTCCAGTAGTTCGGGATGACAGCAAAACTCATGAGGAGTTCGTGTGGTGAGGGCTCCAGAATAATTCGTAGAGCGGGATATTCCCCGGTATTTCCAGAACGTGGGACGCAATAAACCCCAGGGAGTTCTATGGAGAGGAATTGATCTCTAGTAGTCCAGGACGAGAGCAACACACCCCAAAGTGATTCATCCCCAGTACAGTGGATACGGGATGCGGTATGCCCCAAAATGATCCACATGATGAGATTGATCTCCAGGATGGAGGAGTGTGTTGAGCACGTGAGCCAAGGGAGCCGGAGAGCCGCATGAAGGCCTTCTATCCGGATTTATTTTGAATGTTTTCTATTTTGTTTGTTGTTTTTCTTTCTCCCATTAAGGACGTTCTGGGGACAGAACGATTCTAAGGAGGGAGTGATGTAACACCCCGTTTTTGTACTATACCTGAAGATATGCATATGTGTATGTATATTGTTAGTATGCGTGCAATTGATTGTAGTATTATGGGTCGATTGTGCCATTGTGGTGGATGGTTAGGGCTACGGGACGGTTTTTGGGAGAGTTGCATTCCAAAGATGCACGAGAACGAGACGGACCGATACTAGTACAACTGCTAGTTTTCGGCACGACGCACATGCAAATATAATACGGTATGGTACTACAGTGAATATAGGTTGAGTGCGCTCTTTAAAACTAGCATCTCACACTCGTTGGAGTTCGTTAAGAGTTATGTTGGGCAGCCAACACACCTAACACAAAACATATGGGCTAGCCATGGTTATGGGGCCTACAAAACCACCAATGATCTAACCTACCCCCCACCCCTTGTCAAACCCGGTCACCCCTTCCCATAACCCCTCATTTTCCACTTCATTTCTCCCATTTGCTCTGGAATTTTCAGAAGAGAACACCCCAAGAGAAGGAGGAGAGAAAAGAAGAAGGAAGGAAAGGAGAAGGACCAAGAAGGAGATTTCCTAGAGGAGCTTGAAGAGATTCCCTCTACTACTACAACCTAAGGTGGGAAGTTTCTCTAAACTTAAAATTCTTGTCTTTTAATTAAATTTGGGTGCATGCATGTGTACTAGAATGCATAGGATTATTTTTCTAAAGGTTAGAAGTAGAAGTCAGATTTGAACTAGGAAAAGCTGGTTCGGAGTACCATTTTTTGGATTTTTTCGAGAGCACAATATGTTGAATTAGACCAAAAAATTAAAACAATTTGTTCATTTATGTGTTAGGATTATCCAGGATTTATTTCAGATTTTTTTACGATCATTTGTTATGCTAATAAAATTGAGAAATGGATATGTGTCGTAAGGCAGACTTAGGAAAAGAAAAACAGAATGATTGATATTGTAGGAATTTTCGTAATTTATTGAAGCATGATTTTGATCTGAAATTTTAACTCATTATTTATGAATGCATTTTGATTATCTACAAAAATCAGTAAATTGTTTGGATGAGTTTAGAGGCATGAGCAAAAACTATCTATGATCAGTATCTGAGGTTGAATTAAAAAAACTGGATGGTTTCTGAGATAACTTGCAGTATCTATTACTCACTGAATAATTAGAATTTTGAATGAGGTTTTTTGCATAATGTTGGTTATGATGTCTAGTGTCACCAACATAAATTTTGTGTCAATTGGAGAAGTGTGTAATTTACTGTGATTTTGTGATTGAGCACAGTGCTGTTTTCAGCCAGTTTCGACACTCTGTAAGGATTGGAAAATTGAGACCTGTTAGAGGCATATTTTGAGGATCATGACCCAGGAGAGAGTTGTAGGGGATACCTAGACCTTTCCAAAAAAACTAGTTTGAGGCAAATCCAGTAAACGGTTGAATTATTATGATTTTTGTAAGACTGGACAGAGGACTAGAGTAGAGCTGTGTGCTCTGAATTGGAGAGACCAATTGTGTAATGGGTGTATTGATGATAGATGAGTGTGTTAGGATGACTTAAGGGTATAATTTGTACTCATGACCAACTAGAGAGTTGTTGAGGACACCCACACCCTTCTACAGAATTTGAGTTTGTGTCGTTCTGATGAACGAGTAGGATTTTGTGTTACTGGTAAGGTGTAGCCCATGCACAGGAAGCACGCAGGTTAGAGCGTGAAAAGCTAATTCGAGGACTTAGACGGTTGAGTCTAAGCTCGTGATCAACTAGGTAGTTGTAGCCTAGGATCGTACCTTTCCAGGTTGGGTCATACACTCCATCGGAGTTGTATCAATAGAGTTATGACCGATTTGAGATTCGGGCAGAAACCCGTAGGTTGCTTAGTTTGGGTTAGGACTAAGGATTGTGAAAATATTTTTCCTTGTGTGTGAGCCGAGTCGGTGACTCGTGGCTAGGGATGGTTGAATCTCTGTTATTGAGGTTGTTGATTCCCCGAGTGGGATGTGTGACTCGAGTTAGTCACTAGGGTAAGGGATACCCTGCACCTATCAAGCCTATATTATTAGACTTCTGCCGAGCGTAGGACGTCCGAGCATGCCAGTGGGTGGAGCTCACGGGGCAATTTATATTTATAGCCGAGGTAGCGGCAGGCGTAGGCCATTTTGCTGGACGAGTCCAAGTCGGGGAAGTGGCGAACCGAGCCGGTGTCGCCAGGGGCCGGAGGTTAATAGGCAAGTGTGGAAGCAGTTAATTCTTACCCAAAGAATTAGAGTAAGGTAGGGGTTAGAATGATTTATTAGGGGGTTGGGACATTGTATTAGTCCTAGTAAGCCATAGTCGGTGTTGTATCTTCCAGTTGTAGGGATACGTTCTCAGCCGCTCATGGATTGAGTCCCCAGCTCGTATCTTGATCTGTTGATTCCCAAAGTTTGTCGGAGTAAAGTGCGGGAGGCTCGAAGGATTTGACCTTCCGTGGTGCTCACGTCGCTAAAGCGCGGGTTGTGTTTTGTGTTTGGTGTATATTTGTTCATAACCCGGGCCAGGGGTGAACACGCATGCGAGAGTCCATGAGTGGACATGTGGAACCAAGGGTCGTAAGGATCAGGTTCAACGCGGTTTCTAAGGAGGTCCGAGCGCGGGTACCAACTGGCGGTGACCACTTGGGCACTACAGGGTGGAATATGACCGACCGCTGCAATCTCCTTGGGCGACGGACAGTCTATTGGGAACTGTATGGGTACATGGGTAGGATGCATGGCGAGGGATTGAACCCTACAATCAGGAGAGGCGAACTCCTTGGAAGGTATGTAGTATGGGATGCATACATTTCCATCGAAGTTGATTTTGGGAAATTATGTAGTATGGGATGCATACATTTCCATCGAAGTTGATTTTGGGAAAGTATGTAGTATGGGATGCATACGTCCCAACTGAATTGCATTAGCGTAGGTGCATCGTGTGCATTCTTGTTCGTGCATTAGATTAGGCTACACTTGGGTCTTAGACGCATGTAGTATGGGATGCATGCGGATCTAGATTTCCAAGTTTTGCTTGCTTTAGAATAGGCTTGTGATTGGTGCATTTAGTGGTTAGGTCATGGCATACACGAGCACCACATAATTTAGGATGCACGTTTCCCTTTTTCCATTCATGATGGGTTGTGATTGAATTTTAGAGGATCGCTGTTATCACCAGCTTTGCATCAGTCGAAGTACTAACATTCCCCACCTTTTAGGTATTGACTTCTACCTTTCGAGCAGGTGCAGAAATATCAGAGTAGCGCAGCAAAAGACTCAAGCCGAGGAGCAAGTCCCCGGAAAGCAAATTGACTGATCAACGGAGCTTCGGTAGTGAGCCGTCGACTGCCATTCAGAGAGAGAGAAGTTGTTAACTTTACAGAATGGAGTGATGTTTGTTGTAATAAGATGTACTGATTTTATGTAATTTGTATTCTTGTCAAGAACAAGACATTGGTTGTAATCAATGGTGTAATAACTCATTTGGCAATAAAAAGTTTTTAAATTTCCATGTTATTACTGTGTTGAGATGCATTTGAAGGCAAAGATTCTGGTGAGTGTCACAGATATCCGGTAATGGGGATCCGGGGCGCTACAATGTACTTCCCTTGCAGTCTTCCATCATACTCTAGAACATTAACAATTACAAGTTCAAACCGTCGCTCGTTCCATTCTGCAATGTGAACACGATGGAAATCTGCCCAATCATGAGTAGGCATGCGACCGGTACCCCTTACGGCATGTAACTCATGATCGTATAGGTTTGTGCAGCTTAGGTGACTATCTTGTTGAAGACCGAACTAACGAAGGACTCTCTTCGGTCGCGGATGCTCCACTATACCAAAGTTGATTAGTGGAGCCGTCGTCAGCCACAACTGCGACTTGGTGGTACACATCGGTGGTAGTCTTCCCACCCGCTCGGGTGTATACGGCACACAAATCACGAACTCTTCTCGTAGTTGGTCGAGCTCGTCTTTGTAGTACGTTAGTACACCTTTGGGGTTGTCTTTGTAACTCCTACTACCAGCCCAATATACCCCCAAGGGTGCTAACATATCAGGATTTTCTGGTTGGGCCATCCAACCGTCTGCCGGTCTCCTAATGCGGGGACGACCCAAGTGCAGTTGCTCCCATGACCAAATCTATAACAAAACCATCGGTCCGATCATCTCCGTCCCATCTAGCGCTACAGAACACAATGACCTGTATAGCGTTGCCAACGCGCAACTTTTCCAGCTGTACCGGCCAGCTAAGCCTAGGTCGGCAAGCAATTATAGATACATGAGGTGCACCGTATCCCCGAATGAGTTAGGCAAGAGAACCCCTCCAATCACCATTAGAATGTAAGCTCTGGTATAGGACTGTACATAGTGGTCGGGCGATGCATTGGTCAATGTCCTATCAAAACGTTCCTTCAACCAAGATAGTCGGATTGATTGTCCTTGAAAAATATCCTTATTTTCCGCCGCTGCCTCATCAAACTCTGTACCGAGCAGTTCATTGCACAGCTCTATTTTATCAAAGTTTATATTACCCGTCACAGTCAACCCATCTATTGGAAGACCGAATATCATCGCTTATCCTGTAGCGACACCGTCATCTCTCTGACCGGTAAATGGAACGTGTGCGACTCTGGCCTCTAGCGCTCCACAAGTGCTGAGAGAAGTGCTCGGTCGAGTTTAACCTGACCCATCATGCTAATTCCATAGAAACCGGCCACTACTAGGTACTTGACAATACGTGGGTGCACCTTCATGGTCTCATGGGTGCGGAAATTACACCTCCGCGTCGTCCCACCCCACACTGCCATGGATCTGTGGCGGTCTTGCAAGGTCAGTTCACCGGCATATATTGGTCCTAGACCATGACGTGGTACCATCGAAGAGGATGCACCAACCTACACGAACCAAAAAATGTAATTATTATTATTCTAATAACAATATCACTAAATACAAAATTAGGGACAATACAAATTAATAGTTCTCACATAATCTGTGGAATGTTCCCCCCCGAACTTCCCGAGATGTCCTTCTGGTTCCCCTCGTTCTAGCCATTTCTCTGTAACAAAGTTCGCATATATAAAACTAATTATTCGCCGAAAAATAGCAAACACAAACCATCGAGATGCAAAAATTTCAAAAGTTCGCTTATACGCGTCAAAACAACACAAACGAGATGCAAAAATTCCTAAATTTCGTCAACTATGGCACACCAAACACAAGCCAACGCAACTTCTAGAAGTGAGTTCTGACCCATGGTTTGAAATATACGGCTGTGTATCACTTTCGCTCTTTAAAAAAGAGCGGGAAGCGATACATTGACGTATCTCGCAAATTGTGGGTCGGAACTCGCAAATACAAGTTGCGTTGAGTTGTAAATGGTTAGCCCAACCTACTCGCACCATTTCGTAATTTTCGGACTCTGTTTAAGCATTTTTGTATTGAGACCGTACTAAAAACGTTGCAAGGTAGATTGAAGTTTTTTCATATACGCATCAAAACAACAAAAAAGAGATGCAAAAATTCCAAAATTTGGTCGTTGGGTCGGGCTCCCCGCACACAAGCCAACGCAACTTGTACATGCGAGTTCCGACCTACAGTTTGAAAGATACGGCCATGTATCGTTTTCACTCTTGAAAAATCAGCCGAAAGCGATACATTGACGTATCTCGCAAACCGTGGGTCGGAACTCGCATGTACAGGTTGGTATGACTTGTGAGTGGCGAGACCAACCTACTTGCACAGTTTCGTATTATTTGGACTTCTTTTAAGCATTTTTCTATTCATAACGTATTCCACAAATTCCGAGGTGGATTAAAGGTTTTTCATATACGCGTCAAAACAACAAAAACGAGATGGAAAATTTCCTAAATTTGGCCATCAAGTCTAGCACACCAAACACAAGCCAGCGAAACTTGCAGAGGTGAGTTCTGACTCTCGGTTTGAAAGATACGGCCGTGTATCGCTTTATATCCGTTGTATTGAATAAAACTGATAAACGGACGTATCTCACAAATCGTGAGACGAAAATCGCCTCTACAAGTTCCGTTACCATCTACGCAGCCGGCGAGTCCGACCTACTCGTACAAATTGAATTTTTTGATCTCGTTTATTTCCTTCTCCTATATTCCACCACTACAACTAACACTACATCTACAAAAATATCAACAAAATATATACAACATACATGATCAGAGCTAATTATATACTCTCTAAATTATAGACTACTATGCATAATACAAAAAAAAAACCCAACTCCAAAATTGAAAAATAATTCAACAAATTAACATAGTTCATTATAGTAAATTGGGATTAAGTAAATACCTGGTCCAAAGAGAGATAGAGAGTTGGTGAAGATGTCAGAAGCCGTTGCTCGCTGTTGTAGAGAAAGGAAGGAAATTTGTGCTAGGGTTCAGATGATTCGGAGTTTGGGGCCTAAGTTAGGGTTTGCTGTATTCGGGAGAGGGAGAGAGAGATAGAGAGCTTTCCACAAGAGGGGGAGATCGAGAAGGCAAACAAATTGATGCCAAGGAGTTGGGAGAGAGAACTAGGGTTTGGGGATGGGTTTTTGGAGCTCAAGAGAAAGAGAGAGAGAGTTTGTGACGAAGATAGAGTGAGGGAGATCTGGGTATGTACAAGTGTTTGAAAAAACACTTGTACAAACAACGGCCAAGGTATGTTTTTTTTTGTCGAAAAAACAACCTAGGCCGTTGTTGGAAACAACGGCCAAAGTAATTTTTTCGATAAAAAAAACTCCACGCCAAAAAAACACTAAGTCTCAAACGTTTTTTGGTGTGAAGTTACGAATTTACCCCTCCGCTTTTTGGCTGCGTTAATGGGAGACTCAGCGGATCTTCATCTGATCCGCTGATCATCATCAAGCACGATCGGACAGCTGAGAGGCCTGTTTTCCAACCCGTTGAAAACGAACCCATTTTCAACTGAGCAAATCCCTATATATATATATATATATAATAAAAGGAGTGTCCCCCCCGCTTCACAAAAAGAGAATACGAAATACGAATATGTGACTAAGTCCAGCGAATGATTTTCATCATCCATAAGCTATCAGGATCTTTACAATATTCCACAGGTATAATTAAGAGATAGTAAGGAGAAACCAACCACGCATGCATGAATGAATCAATATACCAACAGGATTTACATGAAACAAAATTTAATAATCTCAAATAAATTAGATTTGGAAACAAGTTATAAATTCTGGGTCAAACTGCCCAACACAAAAACAATCCAAGTAGTAGATACATTAATTCAAAATAAGCAACATGAAATAATAATAGCAAGAACTCCAACAACTAGAATCTCAGATCACCTACTCCATTGGGCAGCTGATCTATATAATCTGCAGTTTAACAAATTACAGGAAAAGGAAAGAGAAACAAAACGTCCTTCAATGCAAGTTACGGGCCACTTGTAGTGCAGGCACAAGTACAGGAAAGATAAACAGATATAAAGTAACAACGGAAACAAACATAGTATGGAATAGATATGACAGCAAAACAGAATGTCTAACATGAATTAGAAAACAGAATCAAGTAACATGGTGTGCTAACAGGTACTGGTAATATGTAACAGATGTCAAGTATCATGCAAACAGGTAAACAGATAACAAATATTAGGTGTCATGCAAACAGATAAACAGATAACAGCTGTCAGGTAGCATATAACAGGTGTCATGTTATGTCAAATCTTGTATTTATTTCTATCTTGGTAGCACTTCATGCGTCCCATCCATTTACCACATGGTTGCTACATTTAAACAAGTCTGCATTTAGATTTCGTAGCGGATTCTATAGGTTCGTGTGCTCAGGTATCATATAAACAGATAACAAATACAGATATAGACAGATAGAACCTACGAGTTCTCTTCTGAGTACACCTTCCAATAGGAAGTGTGCAATCAGGTAATCAGATAACAGAATCGTGTATCATGTAGTCATGAACACGCAACACATAATAAATAATCAGGTGGGAAACATGGGCTCCCTTCCAAGTACACATTTCTATATTATCCACTACTAGATCTCTTCCTTAACCCCGGCTTGATTATTTTGTTATTATTATCAAACAAGCATGTATGTGTCACAAAATAGGACAAGAATAACATGGCATAAACAAGTAACAGGTTCATATTGAAAGATAAACATATACAGATGAAAGACAACTCATAAAAGATTAGGACAATGAAAATTCTAGTTCAGGACAGTAAGACAGTACTGCACCAAATCTGGGATTCCCGTTGCCACAAACATGCAAACCTGGATCCGTTAGAAAATCTGAAAAATAGACCCTTGGCCGAATCCAGCAAATATATATAAGTCATATGGTATTTCCAAAAAACAGGACTCAAAACAGAATTGTATTTAGAAAATATGTTCAACCAGAAATCAGAAGTTTGTATTCATAAACAGGGAAATGGCATAAAACTTACTGATTAAATCCAAGAAAAATCTGGGCTATTCCCTAGTATGTTTAGTAACAGAAAATAAAGTTTCATAATTTTCCAACATATATAGTATGGTCAAATAAAATCAGAAAACAGTAAGATGCAGAAAATTTGTAAATCTGAAACTCTGAATACAGCAATACTAAAACAACAATATTTTACAAAATACACATCGAAATCCAGATCCGTAAAATGGGTGATAAAATAGATAAAGTAGAATACAATTCATATTTACAAAGTTTTTATAAACAGCAAATAGAATCAGGTTGAAATTTAGGTTCTTTACTGAACATCATGAAAATTATGCAAGCATAGTAGTTGTTTGCAAGCACAAAATAGTTTATAAAGTCATCAATTAAATCCACAAAAATTTGGGATTAATCCCAATCAAGTCTAGTTTTACTCAGCAAAATATTGGATCAAAATATTATTTTTAACATCAGTATAAAAATAAATAACCATACAGAATTCATATAAAATAGAATCTGGAATTTTCTACACATCTGTAGTAAAATAGCAATAACTCGCAACTCACAAATCGAAATTGAGATCTGTCAGAAATTCTGGAAAGTAGACAAAATTCTGTAAAAATCATATTCATAAATAATTTTCATATACTGACCTTAATAGAGTCTAAAATATTGAACAAAAACGGGGTAACAACAAAAACAGAAATCCTATTTATGCATAAAATCAATTAGCTCATATGTAACACATCCAAATCATAACAAAGCGTGGATTATGGTGTACTAGATGTCCAAGCAACATGATATAGGGTGTTTAACTGATCCACAACAGAGTACACTACTAGTAATACGTCTTGCATGCAAGATTCACACATCATATTATGGTTCACAACCAACATACATATATGCAACAGGAATTAATTAGATCTAAGTCTAAATTTCATGTCGTATGTGTAATGAGATAACTACGGGCAAATCAACACATAGAAACAAGATATAACAGAGGTTTTGCACAAGAATTGTCTCTAGAATACAACTACACTATAGGCGGTATTTAGTACTTGTATATGCAACAGGAAAGAATACAAGTTACTTTCCTAGAGATTGACGACGAAAACGATGCAAAGAACGAGAATAACGGGAACGGATTCCCGAGCAACGAACATAACACACGGATCAAGTAGAAGACGAACGAGATGATCGAGGAGCGAGATCAAGTCTGATCGGTCGATCAGGCAGCTAAGATCAAAGTAAGCTTGATGATCATCATGATCATGATGATCAAGAGGAGATCGAACGATCGAGATTCAAAGTGGCAAAACCAACATCAACAACAAAAGCTTCGGTACTGGCATGATGGCGGGGATAGGGAAGTTCGGAGGAGCGGAGCACAGGGACGAGGGCGGATGTGATCGGAAGGGTGCCGGGCTATTGCTGGGGATGCTGATGTGGTTGCGAGTAGGGAGCATAGAACACAGGGATGACAGGGCTTCGTTGCACGGCTAGAGGAAGGTGGCACAGGGAAGGGGTTCGGCTATGTGGTGTAGGGCGGTGCAGGGGGTGAGGCAGCACAGGGAAAGGTCAGGAAGCACAGGGTTAGGAGGTCGGAGGTGAAGCAACGGGATGAGGGTGTTAGGCCGGAGGAGCACAAGGAGGAGCTGATCGGAAGTGGGTTGGAGGGGATGAAAGGGTCGGGAGAGCACAGGGTTAAGGAAGCGGCTAAGGGTAGTTTGGGTACAGGTATTGCAGCATATATATGTATGTATATATATATGTGTGTGTGTGTGTGTGTGTGTGTGTGTGTGTGTGTGTGTGTGTGTGGCAAATGCTCAGTTGAAAACGGATCCATTTTCAACGGGTTGGAAAACGTGAGTCTCAGCAGTTGGATCTTGCAAGATCATGATCAGTGGCTGAGATCGAAACCCACCAAGTCTCCCACTAACGCTTCCAAAAGCGGAGGGGTAATTTCGTAACTTCACGCCAAAAAACATTTCAGACTTATCATTTTTTTGGCGCAAAGTTTTTTTGGCAGAAACCTATACTTAGGCCGTTGTTGGGAACAACGACCTAGGTTGTTTGAAGGATTTTTTTGAAGAAAAATGTACTTAGGCCGTTGTTCAGGTTGTTTTTTTTAACAAAAATTTCAACCTAGGCAATTGTTCTCAATAACGGCCTAAGTATGTACAAGTATTTTTCAGAACACTTGTACATACTCAGATATCCATCTCCCTCACAACTCTCTCTCTCTCTGTCGATACTAGAGCTCGAGAAACCCATTTCCCCAAACCCTAGCTCTCTGTCAGCCCCGCTTCCCAAAATACGGAATACGAGTGCATGACGAAGCCCAGTGAATGATCTTAACATCATTCATAAGCTGTAGGATCGACTCAGCATCACAACAAGAATATAACAAGAGATATATATATAACCAAGCATGCACGAATAATTTATTAGCAACAGAAACAACTGAAATATGATAAAACATCCAAATAGTTTCATGTCTGGATCAAGTTAAAACTCGGGAACATCAGCCCGTTACAAGTTCTTAAATTTGCAAGAAATAATAATCCAAGAAAACAAATAATTCAAGAAATAAATTTTCTAATCAAGTCATTTCTTCACTTGAAAGCTAGAACCTTTCCTCACCAATGCCTGGGGGAGCTCGTCTCCAAAGTCTTCTTAATAAATATAAAGAGGAAAAACAGGGAAAAACAAGAGAAGATGCTCTTAGTGCAAGCTAGGGCCACAAATAGTAAAAATGAGTACAAATAATGGGGAATTGGAATCAAGAATGTAGTAGGGATATAACAAGTAGTGGATAAACCAAGAAATAGTTAGCAAGAGGAACATCTTAGTAAACAGGTTGGATAACAACTGCTAATGATGAAACAAGTGACAAGTGAACCTGTAGGGGTATCTAACATCAAGTGACAAGTCTCGAGTCTAACATCATGTAACAAGTGCCAAGTCTAGTGTCAAAATTTTATTTCAAGTGTCAAGTCTCAAGTAGCAAGTTGTCGAGTATCAGGTAACAAGTTGTCAAGTATCAAGTTTCATGTATCATATCATCAAGTATCAAGTAACAGGTGTCATGTTCAAGTTTCATGTTCAAGTCTTGTAGTTATTACTATCTAGGTAGCACTTCATGCATCCATCTTTTTACTACATGGTTGCTACAGTCAAATCAGTTACGTTTAGACCTAGTAATGGATTTTATAAGGCGGCGTACTCAGGTATCAAGTATCAAGCAAGCACGGTTCATGAATACGAAAATAAATAACAAGTTCACGAAGCGAGTCCGTGAATACTAACAAGTTCAAGAACCACACAGTGGGTTCATGAATACAACAAGTTCATGAGCCAAGTAACTGACTCCATGAATACATCAAGTGCAACAAGTTCATTAACCGAGTACTGGGAAACATGGGCCCCCTTCCGAATACACTTACCTATATTGTCCACTACTATAGTCTTTCCCTTAAACCCCGGCTTGTTACATTTATTAATTCTTATCAAGCAAGCATACAAGTGTGCGAAACAAGGTACGAGAAAGTGGTGGGAACATGTGCCCAGCGAATTTCATAGCTAATGTGTTCAGGCAGAAATTATGAATCGAAGTTTAAACATGTGAAACAGGGTCGAAATATCGTTAATTAATCCTAAGAAAAATTAGGGATTTCCTATAGGGTGTCCAGCAAGTGCATATAAAATTTCAAGTCAAACGCTTGCTGTTAACATAGTTAAATTAATTCGCAAAGTAAAGCTGTACAGCAGTTTTGTGAATCTGCATCTACCGACATAGCTGCAGTAAAACTGTAATAACTCCTAGACCGTAACTCCAAATTCGAAACTTTCGGAGGCTATCGATATCTAGACATCCAGATCTACATTTTCTATTCGGGGCTCGGGTTTAGATTCTAATGTTAAAGGGGTTGAAACAGCAAAGAAAGATTCAGGACAGCAACATGAGGGAATATCTTACTAGTATAAATTACATGAAATTTTGTTATTAGGCGTCTAAGTTATTGCGTGACATAAATACATGATATTGGTTATCAAAATAGCAAGTAATAATTATTTTCCAAGTCAAATGGTTGCAAGTTCATCAAATACAAAATATAATATGTGCATACAAATCTAGGCTCCTTAATCTCATGTGTCCATGTATTTAGGGGATAAAATGAGTCCAAGTAGTTATAGTTTAATACAATGAAATTATTGTGACTCTTAGAATTATGAAAATTTGGAGGTTTAATATTGATCAACAATGATAGTCAAGAAGGAGTCACAATTTCTAACTATTTGTACTATTTTTCAAGGGGTGCTTGTACTAGAACAAAAATGTGTACAAGTAGAATACTAGCCTTAATTGACGACGATTAGATCCACTTGTTGAAGAAAATTGGATCGAAAAATCTCAGGCGAAGTCTCCCAAAAGCACGTGTGAAAATCAACCGTAGATCGAGTTTTTTCCCACACCGGATCCAAGCCCAAACAGCAAACAGCGAGTGGGATCAGCTGCGCGGCAAAACAGCAAACACCAGATCGCACCAATGGGATTCTTTCAAGGCAGCGGATCCACGCTAGAACGCGGAACAGCGACTTTTGGATCTGCTGTGGGTAAAACAGGGAACAGCGATCAGATCGGCTGAGTTGCGCGAATCTTGGCGCGATCCAACGACTGAGATCGAATCCCGCCAATCCTCCTTTCTTCTTCCTTCTTCGTCAAACGAAGACCGAGAGAGAGAGAGAGAGAAGGCGGCGACCGGCAGGGTCTTCGACGGTGACGCGACGGTGTGGCTGCGACAACCACGGAGAGGCGGCGACGACTGTGGCGGCGCGACGTCGAGAAGCGACGGCGGAGCAGCTACTCTGTTTCCTGGGTTCGAATAGAGGAGAAGAGGAAGGTTGTGTTCGGGTGTTGGCAGTGACGGTAGTGGTCGAAGCGGAGGTCGAGGGTGCTGAGGGGATGGTGTAGTGGTTAAAGGCAGAGGAAGGGGCAAACGACGATGGGTTTTCAGGTGAGTGAAGTTGGGTAATGGCGATTTGGGTTGCGAGGTTCGAGTAAGGCGATGGAGATTGGATGTTGAGCTCGATGGTTGAATGCTGTGGTGGTGGTGTTGGCGAGGAGAGGGTGGCGAGGAGAGGGTGGCGAGGCGAGATGATCTTGGCGATGGTGATCGGAGGCAATGGTGGTATGGGTAGCGAAATAATGGCGAAGGTGGATTGGGTTCGGGTGTGGACGGGAAGGTAGGGACGATGGCGGTGGTTCTGGTGGTAGTTGTGTAGACGAGAGGGAGGTGAAGGCGGTCGGATGGAGGTCGCACGGGGATTGGGTTTTAGGGTATCCATATTGAATAGGGCCCAACAGGAGAATTGGTCAAAATGTGATAAAATGGGGAATGAAGGGTTGAATGACAAGAATAGCCATTTCTTCATGAAGAACGACACAAAGAGCACACACAATTGGATTAGATAAAAATGACCAAAAATTGAGTCGAAAACAAATTAATAGTTTTATTTGAATGGAAACAAGATACAGAATCTCAAATAGGTAAAAGAGTACAATTGAGCAAAATACAGTATAAAAATACAAATATGGGAAAACAGGAGTTACACTCTCTCTCTCCCAATCTAAAAACCCTAACTCTTTCTTGCTCGTTGCTTCTCACTCAATCTCTCCCTCTTCTCACACTCTTGCCCTCTTCCTTTGAAGATCCCGATTACAAAAAACCCCTAACCCATACGAAATCTCCCCAACCCTAAAACCCTAATCCTAAAGAAATTAGCCAAACTCTACTCCCCTTCTTTTCTCTACAGAAGCACGCAAGGGCCTCCTCTATCTCCTTTCCGAACACCCTCATTGTGAAAGGTATTAATTTTTTCCTATTTTAGTAGATGTAACTAGGTTAATTGATTGAAATTTTTTGTTCAATTGTTGAGTATACAATTTGTACATTATGCGTAGGTATTTATAGATTAGGTAATTATAGTTTTATTTTCGATGTAGATCTAGTATTAGTTGTTGTTGGTCGTTCTTCGTTGTTAGCGCACAAAGAGTTCCAAAAAATTATGCAATTTTGCGAGTACGCCGGGCTCGCCACGCACAAGCCAATGCAACTTGTAGAAGTGTGTTTGGATTCACGGTTTGAAGTGTACGGCCGTGTATCGCTTTCGAGTATTTTTCATGAGTGAAAGGGACACATCGGCGTATATTGCAAACCATGAGTCGAAACTCACCTCTACAAATTTTTTTGGCTCATGTGTTTTGCGTCTGTCCTACTCCCAAAGTTTTGGAATTTTTTGATCTCGTTTGTGCGGATTTCTATCGTATATCAAACAACAACCTCAATTAATGTTTGATTTCTATAGAGGGTACTTTTAAGTAGAAAATGACATCCAAAAAATAAGAAATTTTGTGAGCATATTGGGCTTACCGCTCGCTACCAAACGATACATGTAGACTCGTGGTTTGGGGCCTACGTTAATGTATCGCATAGTTGGCATTTTTCATGAATGAATGCGATACACGGCCGTATCTTGCAAACCATTACTCATAACTCGCTTGTGCAAGTTGCGTTACCTTGTGTGCGAGGAGCCCAACCCAATCACAAAGTTTAGTTTTTTTTACAGTCGATTGTGTGGTTTTCTCATGAATTTTGTTATGTTTTGAGCGAGTTTTCAATAGAGAACCCACTTGAAAAATCTGTAATTTTGCGAGTAGGTCGGTCTCACCACTCACAATTCATAGCAACTTGTAGTTGTGAGTTGTCACCCATGGTTTGCTATATGCGTCCATGTATCGCATTTCCCTCATTTCAAAGAGTGATAGCGAGCGAGACACAGCCGTATCTTGCAAACCGTGGATCGGAACTCGCTTTTACAAGTTCTGTTACCTTGTATGCAGTAAGCCGGACCCAATCGTAGAGTTTTGTATTTTTTTGACGTCGTTTTTGATATTTTGTCACTTATTTTGTTTCATGTGTATATATATCACAATCGTTTATTAACAAGCTGTTTTATATATGATGTGTGTATTAATTTACCAATAATATATTTTTTCCCCAGATGAACAACAATACTGAGAGTTCTGCTGCTGACGATAATTTTGTCCATGTAGAACAAATCATTGATTCCATGCCGTTAGTCAAAAAACATCTAAAACCAAAGTTAGGTATGACGTTTCCAACTTTAGTTGAGGCGAAAAATTTTTATTCTTCATATGCTCTTGTGAGGGTTTTGCAATGCGTAAGGGTAGTAATAAATTAAAGGGAGGAGTGGAAGTAGATAAGTCATATCTTTGTAATAAAGCCGGGTCATCGCCGAGTCAACATAGTGATGGTAGACGGGGAACAACCTGTAGAACAGGTAGCAAGGCTTGCGTTCGTGTAAAATTGAATGAAGCAAGTAATATATGGGTGTTGTATTCATTTCACGAAGAACACGAATTCACCTCACCCTGTAAAAGGCATCTTTTGCCCCGAAACCGTTTCGTGTCAAATACGGATAAAAGGATAATTGATCAATTCAACCAAGCTAATATCCAGACATGTCGACAAATGCTCTTCTTCGAAAGTGCTAGTAGTGGTCACGATCAAGTAGGATTCACCAAAAAAGATGTTTGAAATTTACGTAGAGATTCGCAAGAAGCATTGAAAGGACATGATTTTACAATGCTAATTGGTTTTTTTGAATCTAAGAAACAGACGGATTCTTCCTTTTTTTTATGACATTCAAGTAGATCCCGAAGGGCAGTTGTCATATTGTTTGTGGATTGATGGTATTTCTAGGATGAATTATCAAGAATTTGGCGATATACTTTACTTTGATGCCACGTACAATATGAACCGGTATGGAATATTATTTGTTCCCTTTGTTGGAGCGAATCAACATTGGCAATCAACTTTCTTAGGAGGTGGGTTCATTCCAAATGAGACGGACTCTTCATTTGAATGGTTCTTTGAAAAATGGTTAGGGGTTATGAATCGTGCTCCATCCGGTATCGACACCGATCAAGACCGTGGGATCGTCACCGCAGTTAAGAAAGTTTTCCCCCAGACTCGGCATTATTTTTGTATTTGGCACATATTGGATAAGTTACCGCAGGAGGTGCGTATGTTGAACGATGTCGACAAGTTTGGAGAATCTTTGAAGAATATCATCTACAATTCCAAATATGTATATGACTTTGTAAAAAAATGGTATTTATTGATTTCGCAATACGGATTAGAGAATAACAAATGGTTGAATGATCTATTTGATATCCATAAAAGTTAGGCACCCATCTATGCTAAAGATTCTTTTTGGGCCGGCATGTTGAGTGGCCAACGTGTTGAGTCAGCACATTCTGCCTTGAAGCATCATACAGAAAAGAAATATTCCTTGCATGAATTTGCCCTCATCTTCGACTGTTTTTTAAGAAGGCAAAAACACGCTGAACTGAAAGAAAATCATCGTAATCGTGAGAAGAAACCGCAGTTGAAGAGCGAATGGGCTTTGGAGGCACAAATGGCGAAAACATACACTTTGAAAATCTTTTACAAATTCCAATATGAAGTTACAAAAAGCTTCATGTACAATGTGAGTTTCGTTGGCGATCTTGAGACACCGAATAGTTCAAACTTCCATATGATACTCTGTGGAGAATCAGAACCGGTTCGCCTTCTTCAGTTATGCAAAATCAACGAAATTATTACATGTGCATGTCACTTCTTCGACTTCGTTGGCCTTCCTTGTAGGCATATTTTAGTCATTCTTCAGTTCAGCCATTATACTTCCCTTCCGGATGTATACATTAAAAGAAGATGGACCCGGGATGTGATGAGAAGAAGTTATACATCTGTACCAACCGAACCCAATACCGAAAATTTTGCTTCTCGATATTGTGAGTTGAGCTACCAAGCAAAACAGATTGTCGATCTCGGTTGTTCCTCCAATGAAAGTTACAAATACACATTGGAGAATTTGCAGAAGATCATTGACGGTATCTCTCGGCTAAAATCCAGATTGGGTGAACAACCCGAACATGCCTTACAACCACATGATAGTGTAGAACCGAGAGGTAGTTCACAATCGCATGGTAGTGCACATCCTCATGATGAAGGCAGTGGACACATACCTACATGCGTAAGTGACCCACAGCAATGCACGACAAAGTGAAGGCCTCGTGCCAAAAGATTGAGGCCGATAAAAGAGCAACTCTGCATAAAAAAACTGAGACGGTGCCGAAGATGCGGCATTGTGCAAATGAATCATGATTCAAGATATTATCCAACATTATTTGAGGGGTAAGACTCGTACTTTCTTTGTTTCTCCCTCGTTTAAATTTATTATACTTCATTTGTGGTAAATGAGTTTCTTACTAACTAAAACCTATCTTTGAATGAAGGTCAATCAATCTGCAAGAAGTGATTCCATCCGATGAAGAGAGTTCTGACGAGAGATATGATGATCCATTGTGAATTGGAATTTTTTTATGTAAAGTTTCAGTATATTACATATTGATGCAAGTGTTGTTAATTACTTTTGTTGTTAACTGTAAATGTTCTTGAGACTCAAGTGTTGTTGGTTTGTGTCGATTGTTAATATTGTTGTTGTTGTTGTTGGGAGATTGTAGCTGATGGGGTTGTATATAGTTTTTGGGAGACAATTTAGTGTAGCAGCTTTAGCTGCTGTGTGAAAGTGTTATTAATTTTTTTTCTTTTACTTAGGCCATTGTTGAAGACAACGGCCTAAGTTCTATGTGGAAAATTTTTCTTTGGATCAGTAGCTCTCTATATTGGCCTATTGGGAAGGAGCAATTTTTTTTCTTAACTTAGGCCGTTGTCCTAGGCTATAGCAGAAAATTTGAATTTTTAGTGGTGCTCTCTGACTTGGCCAAGTTAAAAAGAACAACAAGTCAGAGAGCAACACCCCTTTATTTTTGTACCTTAGGCCGTTGTCTCCAACAATAGCCTAGGTTATAGCAGAAAATTTGAATTTTTAGTGGTGCTCTCTGACTTGGCCAAGTTAAAAAGAACAACAAGTCAGAGAGCAACACCCCTTTATTTTTATACCTTAGACCATTCTCTCTAACAACGGCCTAGGTTATAGCAGAAAATTTAAATTTTTAGTAGTGCTTTCTGACTTGGCCAAGTTTAAAAGAGCAACAAGTCAGAGAGCAACACCCCTTTATTTGTATACCTTAGGCCGTTGTTGGAGACGCCGTTGTTGGAGACAACGGCCTAGGTTATATTCTAAAATTTGAATTTTTTGGGGTGCTCTCTGACTTGACCAAGTTAAAAAGAGTAACAAGTCAAAGAGCAAAAACCCATTTTTTGTAAAGCTTAGGCCGTTGCCTCCAATAACGGCCTAGGTTATAGGCTAAAATTTGAATTTCTTGGGGTGCTCTCTGACTTGACCAAGTTAAAAAGAGTAACAAGTCGGAGAGCAACACTCATTTTATTTCTAGCTTAGGTCGTTGTCCCCAACAACGGCCTAAGTTATAACTAAAAATTTGAAGTTTTTGCGTTGCTCTCTGACTTGACCAAGTTAAAAAGAGGAAAAAGTCAGAGAACACCCCTTTTTTAATAGCTTAGGCAACGGCCTAGGTTATTGCTCAACATTTGAAGTTTTATGCTTTTTACAACATTCTCTTCACTCTTTACGAACAATGTCTCTAGAACTATATACCAAAGAAAAATGATATATGCTTGTATATCGTTTATATTTTTTTATTAATTTCCATTTTTTCCCACCTATCTAACCAATATAAAATCATGAAGGGTAAATGTTTAAAAAAAAAGGCAGAAAATAAAATATGATCTTTTCATTTTTAAAAATTATTTTTTTAATATATTTAAGATAGGGTTAGGGTAAGGTTAAGTTTTTTTTAGATGTTGTTTGCCATTCTGTTTTTCTTCTAGTTTTTTGTAATTTTAAAAGTTTATTCACTCTTTTTTTTCTTTTCTTTCCTTTTGTGGCTTTAGGATGCAAAATCTGTGATAAGTACAAAGAGCATTATTACAAGGATCATGTGAATGAGAATGGAATGGAGATGGCATACCCCTCACGCTCTTACATCGCCCTCTCTGTGAGCGTAATGTTCTATCCAAACTTTCACCCTCTCCCAAAATATCCAAATTGGTAGAACATGAAGAGAGCATCTTCTGAGCGAACTTCTTCATAGGCATGCCAGCATTACTTTTGATTACTTCCGCGCATTCTTTTGCCATGTCCAACGTTGTAACACCCCGAATTCCAAAACAGACTGAATTCGAAGTTCCACAAGATCTTTACACTTCTCTTTGTACAATTTTACAAGGAAATAAAAACTTTTGTTATATCAGAGTTTACATTTACATTACATATTTACAGCGGAAGCAATTTACAACAAATTACATGAATTGAAATGTACAACACTTGAATCATTCTTTAAGCAGCATGCAAACTTTAGTCTTGTTAATCACTTTATCCTGCACAGAAACTATGGGTACGTCAGTTGCTTACAAGCGACGAAATATTATACACGGCTATCCTCTCTATGTCGAACAGTATAACGATTCTCAAATACTTAAAAAACTCACAAACTTGATCACAAACAAAACTACAAGAGACTATCCTATTGATGTCGTGTTGTGCGGTGCACTTAGTCCTTAATGCAGTTATGTATGTTACATGACACTAATGCGCACTTGTTCAGATTTTATGCATCCCATATTACATAGGTCTGAGGGCAAGCCCTTAACCATTCTTCATCTTGTAGGGTTCAATCCCTCGTCATGACTTAAATTACTATTATAACTACGATAAGTATCCTAGATGTTTTATAAGTTACAAGTTCATGTCCAGACAGCCTGAAGGGGAATCCCACGTCATGTCACGATGCATTGTCAAGAACCTATGGACAATTCAGCCTTCGTCATGGGATATGACACCACCCGTAGTCACCAAACACCCCATGAGCATCGCCTGCGGTACGGACTCCTTGAGACATATCACGTCATGACACGACGCCTCGTGTAGACATTCGTGAATATTCTCACACCGTAGCTCCGAGGCTTTTATACTTGTGTTTTTCTCTTATTTTCATCACATCTTCACTATGTATCTATTCCTTAGTTATTTGAATCATGAACAAAATCAATTCTCTAGAGTTAGCCCTTCCACTATACCGGTCTTAACCATTTATATAACATGACCCAATCTTGATCTTTTCATTTCAAATTTCACTTCAACATATTTCTTTCCAATGCCGGTATGAGACTTAGCTACACTCTAGTTCTCAATTTCACATCATAATCACAAAATTTGAGTCTTCATACTCATAAGTTCTTTTTCAAAATTAACATGATTTCCAATCCTTTCTAATGAATCAAATCTCATACATAAGGTTCAATTTTAATTCATGTATTTCATACTCAAAATTTTATTTCAATAAATCCATTAGATTCCCAAACTAGTATTTCTTTCTTTTACTTAATTCAATCCACAAAGTTGTATTTTTCATCTATCTTTAGAGTGCACACAAAACCCAAGTAGATGAATAAAAATCCATAGTCAACACACTTAAATTTTCCTCCATTCAAAATGTCCCTTTTAAAACTTAATAAAATTTCCCATGAAAATAATCACCTTTCATATTTATACAAATGTTAATTTCATGCAAGCCTACTCAATTTTCACTTCTAAGTCACCTTTATTTTAGTCAAATAATGTACTAGTATTTTTCATAGAATTCACATATTTTTAGAATAATTATAGTATTTTTTCAAATCTTTAAAAGCCAAGGAATCAATTTAAAACCTAAAAAAATCAAAAAGTTTTAATCCTGTAGAAGCCAGGAATTGAACCCAAGACCTAAGACTAGTCGCCCGCCACCGAAAGCTAGCTGGGCTAAGGTGCAACCACGATATGGAATGGGTCATAATTGATAAGAGGTTTTGGTTTCGGTTTGGGGTTTTATTCAAAAACACACACAAAAAAAGGGGCAAAGCCCAGTTTCGAACCCTAGACCACCAGGGTCACCCACAAGCTACAGTAACGCCCAAATACCCAATAACCAATTGGTCTAAGAGACCAAACTGATATGGTGTGGGTTTTTTAGGGGTTAAAGTCCGAGACTCAGTTATTTCGAATTTTTACACAAATGAGTGTTTTTAAGTCCTTTCTTCTTCTCCAAATTAATTCAAAAACCCTAGAATTCAATTCATATATAATTATATTAATCCAGTAAATTAAAATTTCATTTTTTATACAAAAGCATAATTTTTGCCCTTTACTTGTATTTTACTAGTAAATTTCAATTTTTGGGAAAACAAGCATATTCTTTCTACAAATTTGCATTTAAAAATTTCCTAAATCACTCATATTAGTTTTGTTACCATTATACAATTGTTTCAGTAATAAATTTCCTTTTTATTTATTTTTCATCCCATTTCACATTTTTCCCATAATTCTCCTTTCAATTATTTCATATACAAGCATATCTTCTTAATCTAGCACATAACAATCAAATAGAGTATGGTAGCATGGTAAATTCTAAGCTAACAATCACAATTTTTTCAATCAATCAACATTCTTTTAACATGCATTCCTACCAATATCAATTTGTCTCATTTACACATCACATGGCTAAATTAGTTATAGTTTCTTCTTAATCTTATCAAACAAACCTTAGCATGATGTCTAATTAGAAGTTTAAGAGAAACACCCACCTTTAATGGAGAGAAAATCAAATAAACTCCTAGAGATCTCCTACAACGAACAAGTGAAGCCTTTTCCTCTTTCCTCCTAGATCAAGCCACCAAAAAGCCACCTCCTCCTAGTGAGCAAGCAAACCGAGCCTCCCCTTCTGGATCCTTGGAAAAATCCGGCCACCTCCTTGGTTGAAGAACACACACTAACACTCGATCTTTTCACTCAAAAACTAATCAATCTTTTGTCTCACTAAATTGCCTTTCTTTCTTTTCTTTCTATTCTTTTCTTTTCAAAATTTTAAGTGTGAGAATGAAGAATGTAGGGAGGGAGTATTTATACAAATTTTTAGGGTGAATGGAGGGCTAGGATGAGATCAAATGGTTAGAGATCAAGGGTCTAGATGAACTAGGGAGTTATACAAACTACCCATGATGAAGCAACCAACTCTCCACCACTCTCCCATCCTACAATCCGGCCTAGGGGGTAAAAGTGTGCAATGCACACTCTAGTGCATGCACGTGCCAATTAGTACCCCTCCTTACAAGTTGTTCATGTGAATTAAAATTAACTATTCACTAAACTTGTCTACACAACAAGTTGGATTAATAACAAGAGAATTTAATTTAAATGGGCTCACTAATGGGCCAATTAACCATGGGCTCTCCTAATTAAATTAATTAATTAAATAAGAGTGGGCTAAAAGAGACAAATAGGCCTTAGGCTTTTAAAAATAGTCTTTTGAAAAATAAAAAGAACAGTTTCTTGTTCATACTATAAAGAAATATTTTTTATAAAATAATTTATACATATAAAATTATACATGCAAAACACGTAAAATCTCAAACTCTACTTAAATAAAATTTAGGGTGTTACAAACGTATTATCGATCTACAACAAAAAACCAAAAAAATAAAATTAAACACATTCGGATATGTAAACAATTTAATCACTTTAAACATAACAAACATTCAAAAAAATATGAACATTATACTCACCAATGTACGTATAGGTGAGGCCTTCGGTTGGAACATGGGTTGTGAACTAGAATACGCGGGTGGTGGTTCAATCTCCCAATCCTCAATTGGTACTTGAATACCAGTAGGTAGTTCAGTATCGGGAGAGATGTACAAACGTGTCATTGATCTGAACCATTACATGTACTTCCCCAGCAGCTTGCCATCGTACCCTGGAACATTATCACAAGTTCAAACCGTCGCTCGTTCCATTCTGCAACGTGAACACGGTGGAAATCTGCCCAATCATGAGTAGGCATACGACCGGTACCCCTCACGGCTTGTAAATTATGGTCATATAGCTTTGCGCAGATTAGGGGACTATCTTGTTGAAGACCGAACTGCCGAAGGACTCTCTCCGGCCGCAGATGCTCCACTATACCAAAGTTGATGAGCGGAGCCTTCGTCAGCCACAACTGCGACCTGGTCACTACAATCGGTGGTAGTCTTCCAACCCGCTCGGGTGTATACGACACCCAAATCACGAACTCTTCTCGTAGTTGGTCGAGCACATCTCTGTAGTTCGTTAGTACACCTTTTGGGTTGTCTTTGTAACTCAGTCTACCTGCCCAATATACCCCTAAGAGTGCTAACATATGAGGATTTGGTGGTTCAGCCATCCAACCATCTGCCGATCTCGTAATTCGGGGACGACCCAAGTGCATTCGCTCCCATGACCAAATCTGTAACAAGACCATCGGACCGGTCATCTCGGTCCCATCTAACGCTACAAAACACAACGTCCTGTATAGCATTGCCAATGCAGAACTTTCCCAACTGTATCGGCCAGCTAAGTCTAGGTCGGCGAGCAATCGTAGATACATGAGGTGCACCGTATCGCCGAATGAGTTAGGCAAGAGAACCCCTCCGAGCACCGTTAGAATGTACGCTCTTGTGTAGGACTGCACATAGTGGTCGGTCGATGCATCGGTGAACGTCCCTTCAAAATGTCCCTTCAACGAAGATAGTCGAATTGATTGTTCGACAAAAATATTCCTATCTTCCGTGACCTCCTCATCAAACTCTGTATCGAGGAGTTGATTACACAGATCTAACTTATCAAAGTTCAAATTACCCTTCACGGCCATTCCATCTATTGGAAGACCGGATATCATCGCAATATCCTGTAGCGTCACCGTCATCTCTCCGACTGGTAGATGGAAGGTGTACGACTCTGGCCTCCATCACCCCACGAGTGCTGAAAGAAGTGCTCGGTCGAGTTTCACCTGACCCATCATGCTGATTCCGTAGAAACCGGTCGGAACTAGGTACTCAACGATACGTGGGTGCACCGTCATGGTCTCGTAGGTGCGGAAATTACACTTCCGCGTCGTCCCACCCCACACTGCCACGGATCTGTGGCGGTCTTGCAAGGTCAGTTCACCGGCATATATTGGTCTAGGACCACGACGTGGTGCCATCGAAGAGGATGCACCAACCTACACGTACACAAAATACAATTATTATTAGTGTACGAACAATACCACTATATACAAAATGGACAATACAAATTAATAGTTCTCTTACTTCTGTGGAATGTTTGCCTCGAGCACTAACAGATGTCCTTCCGGTTCCCCTCGTTCTAACTATTTCTCTGTAAGAAAGTTTGCATATTGTCACGCCCCGCTTCCCAAAAGAGAATACGGAATATGGATATGCGACAAAAGCCCAGCGGATGATTTTCATCATCCATAAGTTGTTCAAGAATCTTTACAACATTCACAAGAATAATCAGAGTCGGAAGCAAAAGAATCAACCACATGCACATATGAACCAAATACCAACAAGAATACTTGAAACCAAAATGCATTATTCTCAATTAATCATGATCTGAATAAGTCAATATCCTAAGTCACATCGCCCAAATACAAGAATAAATCCAAGTACAAGAATACAATATTGTTCAAGCAAGCTACAAGAAATAATAATAACAAAATCCAGCACTAATACTTCATGTCACCGATACCATCTGGAACCTGTTCTCTAAAGTCTGCAAATCTGACAATTGCAGGGATAGGAAAAAGAAAACAAGTACCCGTCAATTGCAGGTTACGGCCTGCTTGTAATGCAGGATACAAGTACATGGAAAAAACTAACGGCATGGAATATACATGGTAACAAGTGTAATAACTAGCATGGAAAGATGAACAAGTACAAGTGGCATGTATCAAGTGTCAAGTGAACAAGTATCATGTAAACAAGTATCAAGTATTAAGTATCATGTAAACAAGTGTTAAGTATCAAGTACAAGTTTCAAACAGCAAGTGTCAAGTAGTCATGTAACATGAAATCAAGTATCAAGTAAGCATGTATCAAGTTCAAGTATCAAGTTCAAGTATCATCTGTCAAGTCTTGTAGTGATTACTATCTAGGTAGCACTTCATGCATCCCACACCGCAAGATTGCTACAACAAACAGTTTCGATTTAGATTTTATAGTGGACCATAGAGGGCAGTGTACTCAGGGACAAGCCTCAAGAATCAAGTATCAAGTATCAATCCTCAAGTATCAAGTAAACAAGCCTCAAGTATCAAATAGTAAAATATCAAGCCTCAATAGTGAAGCATTAAGCCTCAAGTAGTGAAATATCAAGCCTCAAGTAATCAAGTATCAAGCCAAATCTCAAGTATCAAGCCAAGTCTCAAGTTTCAAGTCAAGTATCACATAGAATCAATAGATTCTCTTTCGAGTACACGTTTCTGAATTATCCACTATTAGATCTGTCCCTTTAAACCACGACTTGGTCAATTTATTATTAATGTCATCAAGAAATTATGTGACACGAAATAAGCAAGTATATCATGGTATGATCAAGTAACGAGTTCAAGTTGCAAGATAAACAAGTACGGGTGCAAGATAACTCATAAAAGAACAAAATAACCAAATCTCAAGTTCAGGACAGCAAGACCATATGGGAGTAAAATAGTGATTCCCGGTGTTACAAACATGCAAATCTGAATCCGTCAAAAGATCTAGAAAATAGACTCCCAACCGAATCCAGCGAATATAAATAAGTCTTATAGTATTTCACAAAATCAAACCTCAAAACTGATTTGAATTCAGAAATTATGTTTAGCCAGAAATCAGTAAACCGAATTCACAGTCAGGAAAACAGCATTAAAACTCAATAATTAAATCCACAAAAAACCTGGGGTATTTCCCTATATGTCTAGTAGCAGAATATAAAGTTTCATAATTTTCCAGTAAGATTTGTTTAGCCATCAAAAATCAGAAAACATCAAGAAACAATAGTTTGGCAATTCTGGAATTCCCAACACTGCTGTACGAAAACTATAATATCTCACAAATCGTGAAACGAAATCCAAATCCGCCAAAGGGAGATGAAAATAGACAAAATAAGTTAACTTTCATAATTCATAAATATTTTTCATACAGGAAAAGGAACTAGGGTAAAAATACAAATCTGTTCAGAACAGCGAGCGAAATCCAGCAAGTATAGTTTTTATAAACAAGTATGAAACAGCATATAAAACTCATCAATAAAATCCACAAAAATTCTGGATAATCCCTAGATAGATATAGAAGTACTGACCAAAATTTCAGATCAAAATAATATGTTTAGCATAAGTATCAAAATAGTTTAGTCATCAAAATTATCAAGAAACGATATCTGGAAATTAAATACACCTCTGTAGTAAAACAGCAATATCTCATACATAGGAAAACAAAATCAATCAAGGTCAGAGGGGTTGGAAAGAAGATGAATTTCTCTACAAATCATGTTTTATACTAAAATTAAGATACTGACCTTAATATGGTCTAAATTACTGATCAAGACAGATCATCGACAAAACACAGAATTTTCTTTAGGAACAAAACCAACATGAATCACACGAAACTTGATCGAAACATAACTAAATATGAATTAGAGTCTACTAAGTGTCCAAACAACATGAAATAGGGTATACGACATGTCCACAACAAGTATATCACATGGATCTCACAAGCACACGAGTTCTCATAATTGATTCACATAAACATCACATCAAGAGATGGTCACTCCTAGGTTAATTTATGTCATATGTGTCGTGAGGAAATTATGGTCAAAACACTATAGAGACAATACTTATCAAATATACATCACACACGAGTTGTCTTTAGAACCTAACTACACTAGAAGCAGAATTTATGACTTGTATCATATAAAGGAATTTGAGTACAAGTTACTTGCCTTAACCGAAGACGAAACGAACACCAAGAATAACAGGAACAGATTCCCGGCAATGAACAAAAACTCACGAACGAAGATCCACAAATCAACAAAACCCAAGAAATACACGTGCGAAACTCCCACACGTGCAAAACTCGCAAAGCAAGAGAAAGAGAGAGACAAATGGAGGTCGGGGCGTCGGCTAGCTTTTGCTGGCTAGCGCTCCGCAGCTGCTGATCGGACGGTGACGGCAGGATGGGGAGATGAGAGGTGGAGAGATGAGAGGTGGATGCTCGGGTGGAGGTTGCGGCTAGGGGATGTTGGCGGTTGGCTGATGGGTTTGTCGGGGGCGTAAGCAGGTGATCGGCTAGGGTGTTGGGGGGTTTGGCTGGGCAACGGGGTGCGGCGCAACAGCGGGGGAGAGAGAAAAATAGGAGGTCATGGGTTAGAGGAGTAGGGTTAGGGTTTAGGGAGAGAGGGAAGAGGGTATTTATATGGGGATTATTAGGGTTTAGTATGAGATGGGTTTGGGGTTTATGGGTTTAATTGGGTCCAATAGGAGTAGTAATAGGATTAGTTTAATAGGTTTGATGAGGATCAAGTTGCATAGGATATCAAATAGGATTGTGGTTTTAAATTTGGCATTGGTAGTCAATTTGGGATCAAACAATAAGATTGGGAATAGGATGAGCAACCACATCACCATGAGCACCCAAGGACAAGAATATAGAGAACAAGACACAAATGAAAAACAAAAATAACAACAATGATCAAGAAAAATCAAGGAACCAAAAATAAATCACAAGAGACCAAGAATGAGCCAAAAATGAATATATATTGAAAACAACTCCAATATACGGTCCAGAAAAATACAACAGAGTACAAATATCCAAGAAAAAAAGAAAAAAAATACACCAAAGATACGAAAAACGAAAAACAGGGGTTACAATCCTACCCACCTAACAAGAAGAATTTCGTTCTCGAAATTCAAACAAGAAGATACATAGGGTAGCCCCAAAACAACCAAAAGAACAAAACAAAAACTACCCAAACAAATGAGGAAACTTCTGCTGAAACTCCTCCTCCTGCTCCCAAGTCGACTCACTAGGTGAGTGAAGATTCCAAGCAACACGAACCAACTTGATGACCTTGTTCTTAAGCACTTTCTCCCGCCGATCCACAATAGCAACTGGCGAAATCTCACAAATCAAATCTGGCCGAACTGTCAACTCAGAAAAGTCGATCACGTGGCTCTCATCTGAATATATCTCCTGAGTTGTGAGACATAGAAAACATCGTGCACTCCTGATAAAGCTGGCGGCAATACAAGACGATAAGCCACCTTGCCTACTCACTCCAAAATCTCAAACGATCCAATAAACCAAGGGCTAAGCTTGCCCCCACCACCGAACCGAATGACACCCCCCCTCGGCGATACCTTTAGGAAAACATGGTCACCAACACCAAACTCCAAAGCCTTCCGATGGCCATCAGCTCATCGCTTCTGCCGATCCTGCTGCCTGCAAATGCTTCTTGATCTGAACCATAGCATCAACTGTCCTGGTGATCAACTCTGGACCCAACAATTTCCTCTCATCAATGTCATCCCAGTACACTGGTGATCTGCACTTCCGCCCATAGAGTGCCTCGAACGGAGCAACTTTAATAATGGCTTGAAAGCAGTTATTGTACGAGAACTCTACGAAATGCAAATGGTCCTCCCAAGATCCACCAAACTGAAGCATACAGGACCTCAACATGTCCTCAAGAATCTGAATAGTACTCTCTGACTGTCCATCAGTCTGGGAATGAAAAGTTGTACTGTACTTTAATTTGCTTCCCAAACTGTTCTGAAGACTCTCCCAGAACTGAAATCTGAATCGCATATCCATGTCGGATACAATACTGACTGGAACCCCATGAAGTCTAACAATCACTTGCATGTACCTCTCAGCTAGGCTCTCAGTAGACTGCCCGATACGAAAATGAATGAAGTGAGCACTTTTCATCAAACGGTCGACAATCACCCAAATGGCATTATGGCTCTTAGGACTCCTCGACAAAGCAGTCACAAAATTCATAGTGATATGTTCCCACTTCCATTCAAGAATAGGAAGCGGTTGAAGAAGTCCAGCTGTTCTCTGATGCTCTGCCTTAACCTGCTGGCAGATCAAACACTGAGCAAAAAACTGAGCCACAGCCCTTTTCATACCTTGCCACCAGAAATAAAGCTTCAAATCCTGATACATCTTAGTACCGCCAGGATGGATATAATACAAAGACTGATGGGCTTCCTCAAGTAACCTCTGACGAACTTCACCTTTCGGGACACACAATCTGGACCCAAAACGAAGCGATCCATCAGAATGAATAACCATGTCCGTCCTGGACCCAGAATCAAACTCAGCTTGAAATCTCTACAACTGTGCATCACCAGCCTGCGTCTCTTTAATTTGATCAACAAGAGACGAATGCAGCTGAAGCACCAAACAACTCCGACCAGAACTCGGCAACAAAACCTCCGACTCCAACCTCCTCATCTGCTCAATCAAATCCCTCTGCGGAGTCAAGAACATAACTGCCGGTCTCCTGCTTAAAGCATCAGGCACCAAGTTTACTTTACCAGGATGGTATTGCAAACTGATGTCATAATCGGCCATAAGTTCCAACCAATGCCTTTGCCTCATGTTTAAATCCTTCTGGGTGAAGACGTACTTGAGACTTTTATGGTCTGTAAAGATCTCCACTTGATCCCTAAGTAAATAATTCTTCCACAGCTTCAAAGCATAAATCACTGCCGCTAACTCCAAGTCACGAGTCAGATATTTCTTCTCATGCGGCCTCAACTGTCTTGATGCATACGCAACGACCCGGCCCTTCTGCATCAAAACTGCTCCGAGACCCTTACCAGAAGCATCACAGTGAATTACAAATTCGCCTGAACCATCTGGAATAGTTAACACAGGTGTTGACGTAAATCTATTCTTCAACTCAACAAAAGCCACACCACACTCATCACACCAACAGAACTTCTGATCCTTCCCAGTCAACTTAGTCAACGGTCCTGCTATCTTCGAAAAATCTTGGACGAATTTTCGATAATAGCTAGCTAAACCAAGGAAACTCCTGACTTTAGAAACTAACTTAGGAACAGGCCAATCCTTCACAGCCTTAACCTTGGCAGGATCCACAGAAATACCATCGCCTGAGATAATGTACCCCAAGAATGAAATCCTGTCGAGCCAAAACTCGTACTTGCTGAGTTTTCCATAGAGTTGATTCTCTCTCAAAGTCTGCAGAACCACCCTAAGATGGTCAGCATGATCCTTCCGATTCCAAGAATACACCAAAATATCATCAATGAAGACCACCACAAATCGATCCAAGAACTGAGAAATGACCTGGTTCATAAGACTAATGAATATAGCAGGGGCGTTCGTGACTCCGAACGGCATCACAAGATACTCATAGTGGCCATATCTGGTCCTGAAAGCAGTCTTCTGCATATCAGTTGCCTTCACTTTGACTTGGTGACATCCAGAACGAAGATCCAACTTCGAGAAAACAGCAGCCTCACTCAGATGGTCAAACAAATCATCAATCCTGGGCAACGGATACTGATTCTTCACAGTAACACTGTTTAGTTCCTGATAATCCACACACGGTCGACGACTACCATCCTTCTTGTTGATAAAAAGGACTGGAGCACCCCAAGGCAAAACACTGGGTCTGATGAAGCCCAAATCAAGTAACTCCTGAATTTGCACCTTAAGCTTAGTTATCTCAACTGGTGCCATCCTGTAGGGATTTTTCGATATAGGCACCGTACCTGGCTAAACTTCAATACCGAACTCTACGTCCCTATCAGGGAGTAAGCCAGGCAACTGCTCTAGAAAAACATCCAGGAAATCCCGAACCACTAGAGGCACAGCCTCACAGCCTGAATGTAACTCCATTGCACAAACCTCCTGATCAACTGCAGCTCGGTCAAGGGAAGACTCTCCGGCATGGAACTTAAACTCTGCGCGATCTGGAATCCGGAACACAACTTTCTTAGCATGGCAATCAATAATGGCATGGGTTTCACCCAACCAATCCATACCCAGAATAACGTCGAATCCTGAATTCCCAATTACAATCAAATCGGCTTTGAACTCTGCACTACCAATAATTGCGGGACATGCCTGCACTCCCAAGAAAAAAATGACAACTCCACCACCTGTCACAATGTTCCAAGCCTCTTACATGTTGCTACACTCCAACTGATGTCTAGCGACAAATCGAGAGGAGATAAAAGAATGGGTTGACCCGAAATCAAAAAGAACATGAGTAGAAAAAGAGCAAACAAGGATGACACCTAAGACAGAAAGCAAAAGATACAAAGAAAAGAATGGTTGAATAGGGGTGAGGAAAACAAAATAAAATGCAGAAAGCACAAACAGAAAAAAATAAAGCAAAGGAAATGAAGAAACAAAAGAGAACAACAAAACAACAAAACAACAAAAACAAAAAATACCTGCAACCACACCCTCAGCTGACTCAGCATCAGCAGTAGTCAGGTTGGAAGCCTGACCTCTCCTGGGAGCAGCGGTCCTCTGACCGACAATCTGGCACTGCGGAGAAAGGGGTGGCCTAACTGGACCACGAGCTGGGCAACCTGCTAAACGGGACTCCTGGCTGGAAGAGCCATCTGCTGCTGTCGCGGGCAATCCCGCACCAAATGATCAGTAGCTCCACAACCAAAATAGCAGCGATTAGCATGCCTACAGTCCTTGCGCTCATGCCCAGCAAGAGGGCAAAAGTCACAAAAATTGGTCCGCTGAGGAACTGCAGAAGAGTAAGGAGCTGCCCTGACCAGATGGGTTGGGACAGGCCTCCGAACAGGCCCACCAGAAGGCCTAACAACTGAGTGCGAAACAGTCCACTGAGAATGAGCCAATCCACCACGAGCCTGTTCCTGAGCACGAGAAGCCTCAAGAGCTTCTGCATAAGTGTGCAAGCGGAGGGAGACAAGCTGCACTCTAATCTCGCGCTCAAGCCCTAAAGTAAATCTACAAGCCCTATCCTCTTCGTTCGCCACAAGAACGGCTGCGAAGTGGCTAAGTCTAGTAAATACAGCTGCGTACTCGTCCACAGACCTAGAGCCATGTTTCAAGAAAGTCTGATGTTACAACATTGGATAGACAATATGTAATAAAGTTCCATTACTAGAAATAATGACCAACCTGTTTCAGGGCCAAGAATTGTTGTTCCATCTCCACTCTAGTACTGCTAGGAAAGAACTCTTCAAGAAGATCCTAGGAAAAGTGGCCCAAGTGATCGATCTTTCGAGCCTTTCGGACTCGGACCTCCACCAGATATGAGCCAAGTCCACAACCTGAATGGCAACCACGTCCACTCCATCTGCATCTGCAACTCTAGCTATCGAAAGCAGTTGTTCTGCCCGAATTAACCACTGTTTAGCCTCCAAAGGCATCTCAGTGCCTGAAAACCTGTCGGGATGCAGCCTCATGAAGTCCGTGACCACACCCGGATGGGGACGAAGAGGTGCCTGCACAGGCGCAACGGGCATAGGAACTCGAGCGGCTTCCAAAGCAGCCATCACCAAATCACTATGGTTCTGCTACATATTGATTAAGCGCTTAAGCACAACAGTGACAGCCTCAAGCTCAGGCTGATCACCCGGGACACGAGAAGAATCTCTACGACCCATAGTCTGCACAAAACCTAAAACAGCTAGCATCTAGATCAATGTTGATAATAATTCATTTATGCATGCATGGTTGGTGAAATGTTGAGCCGATCCCAGTTCGAGCCAAGCTTGTCTAATATATTAGGCAACTAATACATTAGCCAAACTTGGGCTTTGATACCACTAAAAACCTTATCATGCCCCGCTTTCCAAAAGAGAATACGGAATACAAATATACGACAAAAGCCCAGCGAATGATTTTCATCATCCATAAGCTGTTCAAGAATCTTTACAACATTTACAAGAATAATTAGAGTAGGAAGCAAAAGAATCAACCACATGCACATACGAACTAAATACCAACAAGAATACTTGAAACCAAAATGTATTAAACTCAATTAATCATGATCTGAATAAGTCAATATCCTGGGTCACATCGCCCAAATACAAGAATAAATCCAAGTACAAGAATACAATATTGTTCAAGCAAGCTATAAGAAATAATAATAATAAAATCCAGCACTAATACTTCATGTCACCGATACCATCTGGAAACCTATTCTCCAAAGTCTGCAAATTTGACAATTGCAGGAATAGAAAAAAGAATACAAGTACCCGTCAATTGCAAGTTACAGGCCGCTTGTAATGCAGAATACAAGTACATGAAAAAAACTAACTAACAACATGGAATATACATGGTAACAAGTGTAATAACTAGCATGGAAAGATGAACAAGTACAAGTAGTATGTATCAAATGTCAAGTGAATAGGTATCATGTAAACAAGTGTCAAGTATTAAGTATCATGTAAACAAGTGTCAAGTATCAAGTACAAGATTCAAGTAGCAAGTGTCAAGTAGTCATGTAACATGAAATCAAGTATCAAGTAAGCATGTATAAAGTTCAAGTTTCAAGTTCAAGTATCATGTGTCAAGTTTTGTAGTGATTACTATCTAGGTAGCACTTCATGCATCCTACACCGCATGGTTGCTACAACAAACAATTTCGCTTAGATTTCATAGTGGACCATAGAGGGCAATGTACTCAGGGATAAGCCTCAAGAATCAAGTATCAAGTATCAAGCCTCAAGTATCAAGTATCAAATAAACAAGCCTCAAGTATCAAGTAGGAAATATCAAGCCTCAAGAGTGATGTATCAAGCCTCAAGTAGTGAAATATCAAGCTTCTAGTAATCAAGTATCAAGCCAAATCTCAAGTATCAAGCCAAGTCTCAAGTATCAAGTCAAGTATCATATAGAATCAATTGATTCTCTTCCGAGTACACGTTTCTAAATTATCCACTATTAGATATGTCCCTTTAAACCCAGGCTTGGTCATTTTATTATTAATGTCATCAAGTAAGTATGTATCACGAAACAAGCAAGTATATTATGGTATGATCAAGTAACGAGTTCAAGTTTCAAAATAAACAAGTACGGCTGCAAGATAACTCATAAAAGAACAAAATAACCAAATCTCTAGTTCAGGACAGCAAGACCATATAGGAGTAAAATAGTGATTTCCGGTGTTACAAACATGCAAATCTGAATCCGTCAAAAGATCTAGAAAATAGACTCCCAACCGAATCTAGCAAATATAAATAAGTCATATAGTATTTCACAAAATCAAGTCTCAAAACTGATTTGAATTCAGAAAATATGTTTAGCCAGAAATCAGTAAACCGAATTCACAGTCAGGAAAACAGTATTAAAACTCAATAATTAAATCCACAAAAAACTTGGGGTATTTCCCTATATGTCTAGTAGCAGAATATAAAGTTTCATAATTTTCCAGTAAGATTAGTTTAGCCATCAAAAATCAGAAAACATCAAGAAACAATAGTTTGGCAATTCTGGAATTCCCAACACTGTTATACGAAAACTATAATATCTCGCAAATCCAAATCCGCCAAAGGAAGATGAAAATAGACAAAATAAGATAACTTTCATATTTCATAAATATTTTTCATACTGGAAAATGAATTAGGGTGAAAATACAAATCTTTTCAGAACAGCGAGCAAAATTCTGCAAGTATAGTTTTTATAAACAAGCATGAAACCGAATATAAAACTCATCAATAAAATCCAACAAAATTCTGGGTAATCCCTAGATAGATATAGAAGTACTGACCAAAATTTTAGATCAAAATAATATGTGTAGCACAAGTATAAAAATAGTTTAGTCATCAAAATCATCAAGAAACAAAATCTGGAAATGAAATACATCTTTGTAGTAAAATAGTCATAACTCAAAAATACGAAAACGAAATAAATCAAGGTTACAGTGGTTGGAAAGAATACGAATTTCTCTACAAATCATGTTTTATACTGAAATTAAGATACTGGCCTTAATATGGTCTAAATTACTAATCAAGACAGATCATCGATAAAACACAGAATTTCCTTTAGGAACAAACCAACATGAATCACACGAAACTTGATCGAAACATAACTAAACATGAATTAGAGTCAACTAAGTGTCCAAACAACATGAAATAGGGTATACGACATGTCCATAACAAGTATATCACATGGATCTCACAAGCACACGAGTTCTCATAATTGATTCACATAAACATCACATCAAGAGACGGTCACTCCTAGGTTAATTTATGTCATATGTGTCGTGAGAAAACTATGGTCAAAACACTATAGAGACAATACTCATCAAATATACATCACACACGAGTTGTCTCTAGAACCCAACTACACTACAAGCAAAATTTATGACTTGTATCATACAAAGGATTTTTTTGAGTACAAGTTACTTGCCTTAACCGAAGACGAAACGAACACCAAGAATAACGGGAACGAATTTTTGGCAACGAACAAAAAATCACGAATGAAGATCCACAAATCAATGAAACCCAAGAAATACGCGTGCGAAACTCCCACACGTGCAAAACTTGCAATGCAAGAGAGAGAGAGAGAGAGAGAGAGAGAGAGAGAGAGACCAATGGAGGTCGGGGCATCGACTGGCCTTTGCTGGCTGGCGCTCTGCTGCTGCTGATCGGACGGTGACAGCAGGATAGGGAGACAAGAGGTAGAGAGATGGAGAGGTGGATGCTCGGGTGGAGGTTGCGGCTAGGGAATGTTGGCGGTCGGCTGATGGGTTAGTCGGGGGCATAAGCAGGTGATCAGCTGGGTGTTGGGGGGGTTTGGCTGGGCATCGAGGTGCAGCGCAACAGTAGGGGAGAGAGAAAAAGAGGAGGTCGGGGGTTAGAGGAAGTAGGGTTAGGGTTTAGGGAGAGAGGGGAGAGAATATTTATATGGGGATTATTAGGGTTTAGTATGAGATGGGTTTTGGGTTTATGGGTTTAATTGGGTCCAATAGGAGTAGTAATAGGATTAGTTTAATAGGTTTGATGAGGATCAAGTTGCATAGGATATCAAATAGGATTGTGGATTTAAATTTGACATTGGTAGTCAATTTGGGATCAAACAGTAAGATTGGGAATAGGTTGAGCAATCATATCACCATGAGCACCCAAGGATAAGAATAAAGAGAACAAGACACAAATGAAGAACAAAAATAACAACAATGATCAAGATAAATCAAGAAACTGAAAATAAATCACAAGAGACCAAGAATGAGCCAAAAATGAATATATATTGAAAACAACTCCAATATACGGTCCAGAAAAATACAAGAGAGTACAAATATCCAAGAAAAGAAAAAAATACACCAAAGATACGGAAAAAAAAATAGGAGTTACACATATATAAACAAATTGTTCACAAAAAAAACATATATATGGATACGAAACAAAATACATGAGACAACCGCAAAAACAACATTCAAAAAATACTAAACTTTGTGAATGGGTCTAAAATGGCGCACACAAGCTACTGCAACTTGTAGAAGCGAGTTTGGACTATCGGACTTCAAGAACCAGCCGTGTATCGCTTTCACTCTTGAAAAAAGAGCGAAATACGATCCACAGATGTGTATATCTAACCGTGGGTGAGAACTCCCAACCACAAGTTGTTTTGGCTTGTGAATGGCATAAACGGCCTACCCGCAAAATTTCGTAATTTTTTAGCCATTTTTCTTTTGTAAACTCGTTAAATACATAACAAAATTTATGAGAAAACCACAAAAACGACGGTCCAAAAAATTTATACTTTACGATTGGGTCGGGCTCCCTGCACACAAGGTAACGCAACTTGTACAAGCGAGTTCCGACCGACGGTTTGAAAGATACGGCCGTGTATTGCTTTTAATCTTAAAAAGAGAGGAAAGTATACATTGACGTATCTCGCAAGCCGTGGATCGGAACTCGCAACTACAAGTCGCATTGGGTTGTGAGTGGTTAGCCCAACCTGCTCCCACAGTTTCATATTTTTTGAAATTCGTTTGAACGGTTTTCTAGTGAGCTCGTACTAAAAAATTCCAAGGTATATAGAAGTTCTTTCATATACGCGACAATACAACACAAACGAGATGCAAAAATTCTAAAATTTGGCCGTTACGTCTGACACACCAAACATAAGCCAACGCAACTTACAGATGTGTGTTCCGACTCTCGGTTTGTAATATACGACTGTGTATCGCTTTATATCCATTTTATTGAATAAAAATGATAAATGGACGTATCTTGCAAACCGTGAGACGAAAATCGCCACTACAAATTGTGTTGCCTTCTGCGTGGTGAGCTGGACCAAGTTGTCAAATTTTGGAATTTTTGGATCTCTTTTGTTTGCTTTTCCTATATTCTATAACTACAACTAACACTACATCTACAAAAATGTCCACAAAGTATATACAACACACATGATACAAAAATTATACACTCTCTAAATTGTGAACTACTACGCATAGTACAAAAAATCAAACTCAAAAACTAGAAAAAATTTCAATAAATTAACCTACTTCATTATAGTAAATTGTGAAAAGGTGACTACCTAGTCCAAAGAGAGCGAGGGAGAAAGTTGTCGAAGATGTGAGGAGTCGCTGCTGTAGACGAACTAGTTGTAGACTCTATGCTAACATAAAATTTGTGCTAGGGTTCGGGTGAGTTGGGGAGATTTCGGATAGGGTTAGGGTTTAAGGTATTCGGGAAAGGGAGAGATAGATAGAGATAGATCGAGAAGAGGGGGAGATCGAGAAGAGTTTCAGATCAAGAGAGAGGAGGTTGGAGTAGAGCTAGGGTTTGAGATTGGGTTTCGGAAGCTCCAAATAGAGAGTGAGAGTTGACGAAGAGTTGTATGGGAGACGAAGAGTTGTGAGAGAGATGGCTCAGATCTGAGTATGTACATACTTAGGTCGTTGTCCCAACAACGGCCTAGGTTGAAATTTTTGTTAAAAAAAATAACCTAGGCCGTTGTTGGGGACAACGGCCTACGTACATTTTTCTTAAAAAAAAATTTCAAACAACCCAGGCCGTTGTTCCCAACAACGGCATAAGTATAGGTTTCTGCAAAAAAAAAAACTTCACGCCAAAAAAATGCTAAGTCTGAAATATTTTTAGGCGTGAAGTTACAAAATTACTCCTCCGCTTTTGGAAGCGTTAGTGGGAGACTTGGTGGGTTTCGATCTCAGCCGTTGATCATGATCTTGCAAAATCCAACGGTTGAGACTTGCGTTTTCCAACCCGTTGAAAACGAATCCGTTTTCAACTGAGCATTTGCCTCTCTCTCTCTCTCTCTCTCTCTCTCTCTCTATATATATATATATATATATATATATATATATATATATATATATATATATATATATATATAGGAATAGGGTGATAATGGGTAGAGTGGGTAACGGGTTAGGTAGCTGATAACAGGGTAGGGTAATTGGGTAGTTGGGTATAATTAGGATCCAATAAGATATATAGGTAGGGTTTTAGGTTTTAAAATCCAATAAGAAAATAAAATTGCCAATAAAAGGTAGGATTATATAGCAAAAATATATTTTGTACTATAATATGGAAATCGTTTGAAAATATCAATAAATACAATTAATGAAAAGAAGTGGATTTTAACGGGAGATACAAAATAAATTTGAAATAAAAATGAATTTAAGAAATGAAAAATTTTATAAAGAACTCAAACTCAGATAATACAAAAAAAATACGTATTTGCGAAAATAAGGGTTACAAGGAGGATGGCATAATGCTAATTAAATGGAAAAAGAAGGGGGGCCCACGAGTTGAAAGAGGGCAGCACAGATGTGTTGTCGTTGTCTGCTGACGTCAGCCGTGGGGGACCCGCTCATTTGTGAAGAGAGCAGCGGCTCTCTGTGTGATGACGTGGAGGCAGGGGGCCTGCCGGGGGAGGGGGGCTCTGCTGTACGCGAAAAGAGGAGAGAGGGTGTATGAAGATAATCTCATATCGGGAATTGAACTAGAATAATAAAATAGAAATATAATAGCCTGGGGTTAGAGGTCACCAATAAGCTATAACACCTTTTATGAGGTAGCCTGTGGTGGGCAGTTGTACTATTAATAATAATTTATCTGATAAAAATAATAAAAATAATCTGAGTATTGGGGCGAGGCGTTACAAATGGTATCAGAGCCGACTTTCGACACCGGGTGGGTGCGATGTAAGCCTGAGAGGGAGCTATGGTCTGTGAGGGAACTGTGGTCAGTGGGGCCCGGAATTAGCTGAATCAGGGTACTACCGCTCCACATCGACTAGAAAGGAGGATCCTGCACTAGATTGCATACCCCGTACTCAGTGAGGATGCTGATTTCTAAAGGGGGGTGTATGTAATACCCCGTAATTTCAAAGAGATATATATAATTAAAGGATGATGGCATGACGGTAATTAATTGGAAAAGGGGGGGCACAGGTTGAAAGAGGGCAGCACAGATGTGCTGCCGTTGTCTGCTAACGTCAGCCATGGGGGACCCGCTCGTTTGTGTAGAGAGCAACAGCTCTCTGTGTGATTACGTGGAGGCAGGGGGCCCGCCAGGGGGAGGGGGGGCTCTGCTATACATGGAAAGAGGAGAAAGGGTGTATGAAGATAATCCCATATCGGGAATTGAACTAGAATAATTAAATATAAATATAATAGCCTCGGATTATTGGTCACCAATAAGTTATAGCACCTTTTATGAGGCAGCCTGTGGTGGGCAGTTGTACTATAAATAATAATTTATCTAATAAAAATAATAAAAATTGTCTGAGTATTGGGGCGGGGCATTACAGGTGGTGCACTGTTGGGATTTTCATATCCCGAACTGTGGCGGGATCTCCATGTCCCGATCTGTTGGGATTTCACCCCGAACTGAGAAGTAGAAAAAGTAGTATGTGGTGACACACTATTAGCGCATGTTGGGATCTCATATCTGACTTGAGACGTAGTAGTATGTTGTGGAAGGAAGTGGTGCACTATTGGTGCATGTTGGGATCTCATCCTTAACTTGAGAATTGTCCTTGAACTGAGAACTGTGATCGGAAGATGGTGGATGTCGACGGAAGGTGAGAGAGATGGGAACTGCGATGATGTTGATATTCCCCCCTCTCAAACTGAGTGTCAGTTTGCTGATGAAGACTGTAGGCGTGGAAGGACCTGCAAGAAAGTTTTATTTTTTTGAATTAAAAAAAATAGAAAATGGGTTTGGGTTTGGATTTGGTTTGGAGAAACGGGTATGTAAACGGGTATGTGGGTTAGGGTTTAGAGTATTGGATTCAGGTAGTAAGTAAATAGGTCGGGTTTGAAGTGGGATTTGATCTAAAGCATCATAGTTAGGGTTTCGAATCTGATATGGGCGGCAACGAGGAGGTCGACAGTGTGTGGGCGCCAGGAGTTTGGGCGCGAAGTTTGGAGGAAGGTGACTAGTTTGGGTTGAGGGTTGTTGGGTTTTTGGAGTTATTTAGCAGAGATGTTGTGGCGATCGGAGATTTGGGGATATCGCCGGAGTTGATGGTGGGAGAAGGAGTATTGTTGTTCATGATTGGAGTTAGATTGAAGGAGTTGGGAACAAGAGGTCGACGAAGTGCCAACGACAAGGGATTGGAAGGACGGTGGTGAGCTTGGAGTCAGGGTGAGGGAACTTTCAACTGATCTCGGTCGGTGGTTGCTTACTGTTGTTGTGATGATGATGATGATGATGATCTGATATTGTTGTTGGAGTGGGATTCGGAGAAGGAGAGGTTGATGTTGGAGTTGTCAAAGTTGTTGTAGATGGCGGCTAGGGTTTTGCTAGAGGTAGTTGATGACAACTAGGGTTTTTGGATCTTGTTATTTGTTGATAGTTAGGGTCTTGGAGACTTGATCGGGAGAGGATATTGGGAGGTGGAGTGATTTCGATTAAGACGAGAATTACTCCACCTCGATAACAATGATCAAATTAGTATATTCCTTATAGGAATACTTGTTCTAATACCATGTGAAAGCCCCTGCCACTAAGCTAAAACTTCAAAGTTGTAGAAGGGTTGAGAGAAATTGTACTTGTATTCTAACACGTCCCTAGAGGTCGAGAACCAATTTTTTTTATGGGCCAAAGAAATGAGATAAATGCCCAACAAATTGTGGGCCGAGACCTGAACTATACGCTGAGATATTTTTTTATAAAAAAATCCGCATTTAAATTGCGTAGCCGGTGAGATTCGAACCTGAGTTGCTCTGATACCATGTGAGAATTAGGGATAGGAAGGAAAACTTTATTACTGATTATTGATTGATTAAACTAAGTACAATATGTCTCCTATATATAGGAATACATTATTCGATATGGGACTAAACTAATCTCTCTCATAATATAATATCTAATATAATCTCTAACAGTAAGTATTGATTTGAATAGAAATGTTATAGAGTATTATTAATTCTTCAGTTTAACAAAATGAAAATTCTTTAACTAGACATGAAGATTTTCTAATTTTATTTGTTTCTTTTTCCACACTCCACCTATTTCTTTTTTTAAAAAAATTGTTTCTTTTATCAGTGAAGATAAATTTATTTTCCTTTTAGAAGGGTAATATAAAAAATACAAAGAAACAATAATTAAACCGGTAAACAAATTAATTTAAAATGAAGTCTTGGTCTAAAAACAAGCTATTTTGGGATGTTGAGGCTTTTAATATTTATGGAAACTCATTGGGGTTAAAAATAAATCAACCTTTTGCATTGGGCTTTGAAATAATTTTCCTATTTTTAAAACGTCTCATAACAATATTCTAATTTTCTAGCTTAAATTAATTTGATCTTTGATCCTTTTGAGTACTTTATCAAATAGGAAGTGAATTATTATATATACATTTTTACTATTATAAAAATAGAATGTAAATTTTCAGTTTAAAATAATAACTTAATTTCATTGATCCTATAGAATATTTAATCAAATAGGTTATGAATTTTTTTTTTAAAAGAAAATGTTGAGTATAATCACCATATTCTATTAATAAGATGGTAATGAAATAAATCCAGATAACTAGGCGAGAGTACAAGTACAAGCAAGAAAAATAAATACATAAAATCTCTAACATCCCTAAGAGGGTGGGAACAAATATTTAAATCAATTAAAAAATTAATTAAAAATGAGATTTGGGTCTAAAAAAATCTATTTTGGGATGTTGGGGCTTTTAATTTTTATGAAACTCATTGGGGCTAAAAATAAATCAACCTCTTGCTTTGGGCCTTGAAATAATTTTCCTATTTGTAAAAAGTCTCAAAACAATATTCTAATTTTCTAGCTTAAATTAATTTGATCTTTGATCCTTTAGAATACTTTATCAAATGGGAAATGAATTATTATATATATTTGTACTATTATTAAAAAAATTAAAATTTGAGTTTAAAATATTAACTTAATTTTATAGTTTAGATTAATTTTGATCTTTGATCCTATAGAATACTTAATCAAATATGTTATGAATTATTTTTTAAAAAGAAAATGTGGAGTATAATCACCATATTCCATTAATAAGATTGTAATAAAACAAATCCAGATAATTGGGCAAGAGTACAAGTACAAGTAAGAAAATAAATACATAAAACCTCCAACATCCCTAAGATGGTGGGAACAAATAAAACTAGATGTGAATGATAACAATATACAAGCACATAAAATAGAGAACCCCCCCCCCCCCCCCCCCCCAAACAACCTCTGAGGGTGAGAAACTAGTTTAGCATTGGCTCAAACTCTATCTCCTCACCCCCATACTTCTTTGCCAGAAAAGCTTTGGAAATCCGTCCCCTCGATCCTATTGGTTCTGTTGATGTAGCCCAAAAGAAAACGAAATACATAATCAATGTTAGATTACAAAAAATACTATTACTTGTCCTACGAAAGTAAAGTGTATTCCTATTTTGCTATAAAATTTTTGTCGTCGCGACAATAGCAACGAACCAAACTTCTTCCATCTCTCCTCGAAATTTAGCAAACTTAGGACCAACTCATACCTCGTCATAAGAAACGGGGTAATCTCTGGACCTCAGTTAAAGACTCTAATCCAAACAGTTTTGCTCCTATGGCACCCTATAAGAGCATCTATTGTCGTTTGCTATATATCGATAATATGGATATTTGGCTAAAAAAACCGCTGCACTCGTTTGCCAAATATCTATATTATCGATAATTTGCTACAGTCGATTGCCATATTTGAGAATGGGTATAGCTTTTATCCATAATTGAGAATGGGTGAAGTGCCGTCGCTGGATTTTTATAATTTTTTTCAATTAAAAAATTCCCTAAATCCCTCGGATGGCACTTCATGTGCCGTCCTTTGATTTTTTAATTTTTTTTTCATATTAAAAAAATCCCACCGCTCCCCCAAATCCTCGGACGGCACTTGAAGTGCCGTCCAGAGGGTTTTGTATTTTTTAATTTTTTTGCAATTTTTGAAAATGTTTTTGCAATTTTTTAATTTTTTTTTGCAATTTCTGAAATGTTTTCGTAATTTTTTGTAATTTTTTTGGAATTACTGAAATGTTTTTGTAATTTCCGAATAATTGGAAAATGACAAAAAAAATTCCACTAAGCTCTTGGATGGCACTTCATGTGCCGTCCGTGCTTTCGGTTCCATTTTTTTCCCCTTCTCCAACGGCACTTCATGTGCCGTCCCTCCAATAAAATAAATTATTTTTAATTTTCGCGCTCCGACGGCACTTCAAGTGCCGTCCCACAAAATTTATTATTTTTTTTAATTTTTTTTCTCAGACGGCACTTCATGTGCCGTCGCTTATTATTTTAATATAGATAGCTAAAATATAGCTTTAAACGAGTGCAGCAAAACTGCGATTCTTATTTTCATTTATCCATATATGGATATTTTTACATTCAACGACTACAGATGCTCTGAGGAGGTGCTTTCTAGATTTAACATCGGCACTACAGAAAATAGGTTATGAATTATTACATGCTAGTAATTTACAAGTGCGATGCACGTATTTATAAATATATATATATTTTTAAAGTAAAAATTCCGATGTTGTTTGGTATCGAACCTAAAACCTCATTTATATTAGTTATGCACGTCCATTGTCCATGTTTGTTTGGTTACATTACATGTGTTTGTTTGGTTACACAATCTCAATTCTCCCATTAAAATAGTAAAGATATTATCTTTACTATTATAACAATGGAGAGTAAATTTTGTGTTTTATTCTTTGATGAAACGGATAGAGTCCAACGACTCCAGCCATAATATATATTCATAAAAATAACAGTAGCGAGGTCTTACAAGGCGTAAAACAAATAGTACAAAAAACAATATACAACGAAATATTCCCAAATAGAATTACAATCACCGAAGCACAGACGCTAAGCCGAGAACAATACACTCCAACAAGGCGGAAGCTGATCGATCAAGCAAAACCACACGAGGAACTAGAAGAAGCTCCAGAGGCTGATAGGAGCGAAAGGCAGCGAGGTGACCAAAGGGACCATCTCTCCAGACCTCTCTGGCCGTGAAGGTGGGAAGCGCTCCTGCAAAAATCAGTCAAACGATAGAAACCGAACCATAGTACCAAATGCCAAGAAAAAGAGGACCTCCTCCCCCGGAGCGAAAACGCCAGCGAGGGCGCTACTGGGCGACAGTAGAGGCAAAAGGCCGAAGTCCACCAGCACAGCAAGAAAACACATGCTGGTGAACACAACACCCACTGAATGAGTCATAGAACACACTGATATAATCAGTGACAAAACAAACCGACAGAACAAGGAAAACAATGCTCAACAAACATGTGAAGCACTAAACAGATGAAAGAAAAATACTGAAAATCACAGCTAGCGCAAGGCACACAGACTCTTCCCAATCAGAAGATAGAACATTATTAAACTGATACCAGTCCAAACTGCTGAACAGCCGCAGCTACATCAGTATTCATCAAACTAAGAAGACAAACATAGTGATAAAGCCAACCAAAGAGCTCTAAACATATGAGCTCAGAAAGAAGAAAAACAGAACGAAAAGATCCAAACACTAGTTAAGCACTTAAACATCAGCACCAGCCAAAACTCATTAAAAAGAAGAGAGCGGTAGCAGATCCACCAGAGAGATCCTGGGCATCAACAACAAATCCCCAGCCAGAACAGCCCAACTATGAGGACAAAACAAACTACCAAAAGCATAATAAGGGTAAAGAACACAACCCTTTAAGCCTGCAAAAGAAAAACAAGCAAGGGAAAATCATAAGATCACACCGCTAAAGGTGAAAACCAAAACCTCAAAAGTGCCAGAAGAGAGAATTACTACAAAAAGACATAGAAGCAAATCAGATACTGCAAATGAAATACCAAATAAACGCAGGAAGGGAGATCTACAACCAGAAGAACTAGCATCTAAGACTGATACAGAACGTTAAATAGCATTGAGATTAATAAGACAATTGTAAGCTTCCTCCAACCTTTCACCCTTCATGTTTCCTCTTGCTTCTGATTTTAAAGATGAAGACCAAAAATTGAATAAAAGAAGAAACTCTTTTGCTAAAGAACGAGATGGAGTGAAAATATGTCGGAATATTCTGTGATTTCTTTCTCTCCAAATAATCCAAAGAATAATCTGGAAAAAGAGGATCCATGAGTTGTGGAAATTACGCTTCAGGGGACGCTTAGACCAGCAATCAAACAGACTGATCGGAGTGACAGACACTCCCCATGCCAGAACGGTGATTTTCCAAAGAGTTAGAGTATAGTCGCATTCAATAAACAAGTGGTTCACATCCTCGGAAAACGAATCGCAAAGTGGACACAATTGTCCCCATGCGATATTTCTCTTGTTGAGTAGTTCGACGGTAAGGAGTTTATTGTTGAGAGCTAACCACACAAGGATCTTCACTTTCAACGGAGCACGGGATTTCCAAACCACATCGTAGAATGGTGATCTAATCCCTCTAAAATTGAGGAATAAATAGAAAGAACGGACTGAGAAGTTCTTAGACGAGTTCCATCGCCAAGAGAAATCCTCTTTATCATGCCAAACCACATTGTTAATGACCTCGATTAATTTATCAAACTCAGGAGCTAAATGGGAAGAAAGATTAGACAAGAAGGGAATCGACCATTCCCTATGGACGTCGTTGAGGTTATAGTAATCAGATACCAAAGCCAGAGGATTGGCGGCGATGCGAAAAATCACAGGGAAAGCGGTCGCTAAAGAGGAATTACCGATCCAGATATCAGACCAGAATCTGGTCATGGAACCATCCTTACAAACATGGCTTAAACCACACTTGAAAGCCCTGCCGCTTTCCAAATGCCTTTCCAAAACGTGAAGGACTTCCTGTGAGGACGGTCCGGAAAACTCCACCATGCATTGGCCACAAAGTAATTGGCTTTGATGCATCTAATCCAGGGGAGGTCCTCCTTTTTGAGGAATCTCCAAATCCATTTGCCTAGTAAGGCAAGGTTTTGGTGCCTAAGATCTAAAACCCCTAAGCCACCAGCCATTTTTGAAGAACAGACGAGTTTCCAATTACAAAGGTGTGAACCGGGGTTGTAAATAGAAGAACCCGACCAGAGGAAATTACTTCTAATACGGTCGATTCTTTTGATAACCCACGATAGGATGAAGTAGAAGGACATCATGTACAGGGGAATAGAAGAAAGAACTGAGTTGATCAGGATTAATCTACCGCCTTGAGACAACTGTCTCCCAGACCACACTGACAGTCTGGATTCGACCTTGTCAATCATCGCCGACCAATCCGATCTATGAAGTTTGCCCCACCTCAGTGGAATCCCCAGGTAAGTAATAGGAAAAGAAGCGACCGGACAGTTAAAGAACGCGGATATTTCATCCTGCCTATTAGGAGAATCTCCCAACCAAACAACTGAAGACTTTTGAAAGTTGATAGTAAGGCCAGACGCTAGTTCGAAGCAATAGAGAAGAAGCTTCAGGTTTCTGAGAGTATGATGATTAGGTTTGGCCAGAATAATGGTGTCGTCGGCGTACTGAAGGTTCAGTACGCCATTGAAAGAGTGGGATTCTCCCAGACCTTTGATGACCTGGGCATCCCAGGCATTGCGAAGAAGTTTACTGAAAATGTCTGCTACAAGAGAGAATAAAAGAGAAGAAAGCGGGTCACCTTGCCTGAGCCCGCATTTGATTTTAAATTTGTGACCTTCCAATCCATTAATGAGGATGGATGAAGTACCCGCAAATAGGCTAGACCTGATCCAAGCAATCCATTTGGGACCAAATCCCCTATTGCTTAAGATATCGAAAAGGAACTCCCAAGAAATGTTATCATAAGCTTTTTGAAAATCAAGTTTGAGGAGAATCCCCTCTGATTTGGAATTGTGACAATAGGATATTATTTCCTGGGCCGAAGCCATGCTATCAAGAATAAAACGATCTTTGATCAAGCCCGATTGAGCCGGATCAATAAGAGGAGATATCACCTCTCCTAGTCTAGCTGACAGAACTTTCATGATAATTTTGAATGTGGAATTGATAAGACTAATCGGTCTAAAATTAGCCACGGAATTCGCACCTATTAGTTTAGGAATAAGAACGATATGAGCGTAGTTGATGCGGTCAAAAGAAAAAGAGCCTAGATGAAGCTCGGTGAACATTCGATAAAGGTCATCTATCAAATAATGCCAGAACTTTTGAAAGAAGAAAGCGGGGAAGCCGTCAGGGCCAGGCGCCGCATCGCTTTTTAAGGCGAATACCGCTTGTTTGATTTCTTCCATCGAAAATGGAGAATCAGGAGAAGAGAGATCGATAGGATCATCGCCGTACAGGTGAGTCCAGTCTAGGCTCAAAGTCCTCGGTTTGGAGGATCCAATGAGATTTTTGTAGAAGAGGAGGAAAGATCGGTGAATATCTTCGTTAGAAGATAGTTCAATCCCCTCGTGCATGATAGATGAAATATGATTACATCTTTGTCTATGGGAGGCAAAATTATGAAAAAAAGTAGTATTGCAATCACCCTTTTTGAGCCAACGAAATTTTGCTCTCTGGGCCCATTTCACGTGTTCTTGATGAAGAATATCCGAAAATTCTTTTTTGCAGGACTGCCGCTTGTTGAATAAGTCAACCGAGATCGGCCCTTGCTCCTCCATTTGATCTATTGATTCAATGGAGGAGAGGTAAAATTTATTTAGGAAATTGGTGTTAAATTGTCTTTCATTGCGACAAATTTTACATCCGAAATTAATCGCATGAAGTTTGAGAAGGATGGACCCTAATCCAGAAGAACCAGAGATTACCGAAAGGCAATCCGAAATGAGGTTGACAAAAACTTGGTCTTGCAACCAAAATTTTTCGAATCTGAATTGATGGTGACGAGGGAAATGAAAATCAGAATGTAACGCGATGGGCACGTGATCTGAAGAGGGGTTGGGTAAGGCGAGAGCAAAAGAGTTGTGAAAATGGTTAATCCACACGTTGGACACCAAGAAACGATCGAGCTTCGCCATCGCTGGATGATGGCGGAGGTTCGACCACGTAAAGGATCTGCCTGATAATGGAATATCGGTCAGAAGTAAAGATTGGATGCATTCGTTGAAACGATGATTGCCAATCGACGAACTATTAGATCTTTCGTTGGCGAATCGCGTGACATTAAAGTCGCCACAAAAGATGCACAGCTCGTTAGAATGGGGCAACAGAGAAAGGAATTCGCTTCAAAACAACGACCGACCTTCAGACGAAGATGGACCGTAAACTGAGATAATCGTGAGGTTAGTGTTAAGAGGCAACCAATGAAGTTTAACAATGAGGAAGAAGTTGAGTCGATGAAAAGAGACTAAAGAGAAAGTCGCCTCTTTAAAACCGAATAGGATGCCTCCCCTAGATCCAATCGCATCTAGGGAAATCCAGTTCGAAATGAGGGTTCCTCCAATCGATCTAAGAATCGAGGGAGAGGGAACCTTGAGTTTAGATTCTTGAATAGAAATGAGGTCACAGTGAGAGGAAGAAATCAATTGATAGACCGCTCTTTGCTTATCGGGACAATTCAGTCCCCTGATGTTCCATGACACTGTAATCATTAAAAAACATTGAACTCTTTGACTCTAGAGCGTTCTTTCTTTCTGATGGCTAAGGCCACCGACGAGGGGGAAGCAATAGTCAAAAATCCTAATTTCGAAGAAATGGAAATGAGATCTTTATCAGAGCAATGATCAAATTGAAGATGAAAAACAGACCCTAGAGGAGAATGCACTGATACGTTGGAAGAGTCAGAAGGGCAAGATATCGAAGGATGATACGAAGCAGAGGCTTCAAATTTAGCTCGTAAACGAGCACTTGATCTAATCAGACGGGGGTTAGATCTGGAAGCAGAAGCAAAGCTAGAATTAGACTGAGCATTGTTCACACTCCCTATAGACGATAGAGGGATAACCGGATCGACCAAAGGGGGGCGACGGTAAACATGAGAAAACGGCGGTGGAGTGACATCAGAGCAAGACCCAGTCCCATGAAGCACATGAGTAAATAAACCCGAATAGAAGTGAGCAGAGAAACGAGGTAAAAAAGCACTTAAAGAGGCGTGCATTGCTAATTTAATATCAGACGAAAAGAACAGCATTCTTCCGATAACAGAACGAGAGGAAAGAAAGAGCGCAGGTGTCGAGACACTCGGCCATGGAAGGGGTTAGGGAAATACACCCGCACATAATGATAATGCAAAAGAACAGAATCAAATAAGGAATAAAAATACCGATAAACGAAAATACTAACCTTACTGTTGGCAAAATCCCTCTTACGGTCCTCTTCTTCTTCCTCCAACAGGCTGTCAGTATCTATCCAACCGGGGGCTAGGGAAGCTTTATCAGATTTGACCTTGATATGAGGAAGAGCAGGATCAGCAGTCGTGATCGAAGAGAAATGAGCTTGCTTTTGAAACAGCTGCCAATTGGATTCAAAATGCGGATTAACTTCCCACTTGGGCCACTGGGAATCAGGGTTTGAACGCTCTGTGGTAGAGGGAGCTTCCTTAGAAGCAGTAAGGGGATTAGAGGACGGGAGCTTGACCTCCAGAGACAGATAACGAGGCGATTGCCAAGGGTGCAACATTCAGACGATCCGAAACTTTGGATCCAGTCTTAGAAGAGTTTTGAGAATTAATATCCGGATTGATCCAAACTAGATTCGGAGGCTTAGCAGGCGAAATCTTCGACTTACCGGAAGGAACAAAAGATTTGTTAGAAGGTTGAAATTTTTTCTTTACTGATGCTTTCAGAGGAATCCTCCATTGGGACTTAGAAGAGGAAACCGACCCTGGAAGGAACGAAGATGGAGCGGGAGAGACAATGGTGTTAGAAATCGAAGGCTTAGTAGACAGAACTTGACCAGTTCCCTCAGAGGATGAGGGAATGTGGTATTGAATCGAGACAGGGAATGAAACGAATCCATCCTTAAGCACAAACGCCTCAATGCGATCTTGACTTTCAGGAATATTAAAAATCGCTTCCACTTGCAAACAGCCTGAGGCGAGGTTAGAAGCTGAGGATATGCTAGTTAAAGAGCCCACACAGCACGCCAAATTCCCCATACGATGCAATGAGTCGCAGAACGGGGGTAGCCCCAGTAAGGTAACAACAGTAGGAATGAGTTTGGGAACGGACTTGGGAGGATTAACTTGACTCCATTTACGGATAGTAAGAGTGATCGAACCCACCGATTAGAAGCATTCTCAATCAGGTCCTGAAGCAGCTTGGGGGAAGGGCAGCGAATCACGACGTCGCCGTTAGAACACGAACAAAGAAACCAATCCCAATTTTTCACATTACACGAATTGCTGAGAAGTGAATTAAGGGTTAAAGTAGGGATCGAACCTCCATTAAAAGATATGGCCCCGTAAGTATCAAAAGATTTCAATCAGTCCGAGAGGTCGATGGGAGGGATGAACACTTGTAAGACGTTTGGTAAGGAGGATCTGGCAGAGGGAGTCATCTTGGCTTCAAAAGGAAGAGGTACAGGCTCTTCAATGCAATTGATCAGAGGAGGCGTGGGGAGAAGAGGAGACTTGGAAACATTTTTTTTTGATTTTGGGGATGTGAGAGGAATCTGCTGAGAGCTTTCGTTGTAAAGCTGGGAAGTCAATCGCGGCTAGAACTTGATCCGAGATCGGGACACCGATCGACAAACCCAGCATTCTTTGAAGAGCGAAACATTTGGGGCGCGAGTGACCGACTTTAAGGCAAAAGAGACACTTCATAGCTGCCACATAGAATTTTTTAATGTGACCTGGTTGCAAGCAGTGAAAGCAAACCAGTGGGGAACGACGAGAATGGATATTAGAGAAGAGAGAAGATGAAGAGAACTTAGATAGTGAATGGCGGGAAGAAGAAGAAGGGGGAGGGAAGTTACTCGGAAGCTTCGTGTAACCGGGTCGAAGAAAATCAGTTGGGCTTAGCCCATTTAAAGAGCACCTCTGATCACTTATCCTTTTTTTTGAATTTTTTTTTACTACTTACACCCATGAAAGGTCCATGGGCTAGCATACAGAAAGAAAGAGGCCCAATAACAACACAGCAGGACTACGAAAGCAAGAAGAAAGAAACACTACAGGGAGCCAACACCGGTGGCTGATGCAACACTCAGCGATGCCCCTAAAAGAGCCAACACCGGTGGCAGTCGCAACTCGCAGCGATGCCCTAAAGAGGGCGAGAGACTGCGAACACAGAAAGAACCAAACGAGATGAGAAGGAGAACCTTAGGGAGGGAGAAGGTAGACGATATAATCAGAATACTCCCCTGGGGGAAAACGCAAATTCGGCAAACGATCGGCAGAAGCGATTCAGAACGTCTCAAAGAGCAATCAATCGTACCCTAACAAGTGAGTACGACGATAGCTACAAAAGAAGACTGTGAGAATCGAAGACCGCACCGAAACCTACAAGCGCAGAATTAAGGCGAGCGGAAAGGAGCGCCTCAATCAAACAACACGCACCAAAAATAAAACCAACCAAGAGAAAACGATACTTACAGCGATTAACCTCTGAACAATACTTACCCAAGGCGACGCTTGAGATGAACGGCCGAGCTGGCCTACCAGTAAACGAGGGGGCGAAGAGCGCCGAGCGCCGGCTGAGGATGGGAGCAAAATTGGAGACTTTGCCGCACTGAGACAGTCCAGCCAGAAAGTGGAACGGAAGAGGCAGCCAAAAGACGAAGCTACCACCTGGAGGGGAGCGCTCCGGAGCCGGGAGGGAAAGGAAGAGGAAAAACGAAAATCCACGAGAGGGGGCACACAATGAAAAGGGTCTGGTGAAGAAGAGAAGGGGAACAAAATTAATGAAGGGGGGAGAGGGAGAAAATGAGAGAGTCGATCGGATCTGATGGGACAATGAGTAGGAGAGAGGGGAGAGAAATCGCCTGAGAAGGAGCGTGTGTATTTCAATCGCCTGAGAAATCTATTTTGAATTATTTCAAACTTAATTTCTTTCCCAATTTTGTGTTTTATTCTAGAGTTGTAAATATTAACCATATTTTTATGAGTCAAAATTCTTATATATAATACACTATTTACTTAAAATTAATTCATTCAATAGTTAAATTTGAACAACTTTCTTACATTGACCTTATTAATTACATCAAAATCCACATTTAGGCCTCGCATACATGTACATACTAGGTGATTAGAACCTGAAATGGAACTGTCTGTCTATTTTTGCCTCGTAAACTTTCTGTCTACAATCACTATGTTAAATATTTAAGTAGCCCATCCTTGATAAGAAAATCATTATGTTTTCCCGATATTTTGTAGGAGTCTAATTATTAAACCCATGCCCTACTTGAAAATTGATATTGTTGTATAATCTGCTAACTAAATTGGCATAGTTTAAGTTAATCTTTTACTTACTTTTAATCTAGTGGTAAGTCTTCTTGTTAAAAAGTACGAAATCAAAACTTCGAGCCTTTGTTTACACCAATTCCTTATAATGGTATAAGTTTATTTATAAAATAAGTATGTGATTAAATACATAATTTAATTTGAAATGTTGAAGTCTTCCTACAGTGACGCCTACGGCCTGGTGCCAACCTGATAAGACTCCACCCTTAAAAAAAAGGACGAAAGCTAGAGTATTGGTATAGACTTCATCCTAGTTAACAATACAACAACTTGTTTTAGAATAGCGTTTTAAATTGGGTTTATTTTAAGAAAAATCCACAATAATGTTCACACTATTATCAAAACAATTTAAACATGATGTTATCTCGTCACCCACTCTCCTCCTTAAACAACACAATTAACCCCAGCACAAGTGCCACTCGAATATAAAGGTTAAGGCTGTCAGCTTGTAATCAAGAAGTCAGGTGTTTAAGTTCGCTTGCATCATTTTAGTTTTATAGGAAAAAGTCGGTGAGCATATGACTACGGCCTTGTTACATTAAAGAAAAAAAAAAAAGCCTCTACCCACTTCCTCAAATGATAAAACAACCCTCCCCTTCTTCCATGAGGGAGGGGTGGCCACACGTGGGATTCAAACCCTCTAGAGCCTTGTTCAAGGAACCCTTACTCTTTTAATGTATTGGTCTTTGTAACGCTTCGTTTTTTATATACTGGAAAACCGTGACATAAGCCAGAAACTTTTTCTTCAATTAGCCACAATATAAAGAGCAACAAAAGACAGCTAAAAGGCTCAAGCTTGTAAGACTCACAATTTTTGCTACTTGTCGGAATCTAACAAAATCAGGCTTTTTGGAAAGCTCAAAACATAAACTACAACTTCCTAATTAACAACTTCATCAGATTCCGTATGGAATTCAAAATCCAGCTCTTTAATTCAAAGAACAACAAAGACAGCAAAGGCTGAAGCTTGTAAAGCTCATAACTTTTACTATACTTGTCGGAATCTAACAAAATTGGACTTTTTGGAAAGCTCAGAACATCTACTACAAGTTCCTAGTTAACAACTTTTTCGAGTTACTTATGGAACTCATAATCCAGTTCTTTAAACACAATACAAAGAGCAACAAGGACAGCAAAAAACTGAAACTTCTAAAGTTCATAACTTTTCCTATACTTGTCGGAATCTAACAAAATTGGGCTTTTTGAAAATCTAAGAACATCTGCTACAACTTTCTAGTTAACAACTTTTTTAAATTCCTTATGGAACTCAAAATCCAGCTTTTTAAACACAATACAAAGAGCAACAAAAACCAACAACAAGCTGAAACTTCTAAAATTCATAACTTTTGCTATACTTGTCGAATCTAACAAAATTAGACTTTTTGAAAAGTTAAGAACATCTACTACAACTCTCTAGTTAACAAATTTTTAGATTTCTTATGGAACTCAAAATCCAACTCCTTGAACACATGTAAAAATCAACAAAACAGCAGTTTTTGCTTAAAGCTCGCTGTTTTGGGGAAAACGTTTATTTAACCTAGTAAATTAACCCAGAAAAATCTAAAAAAATTAGAGCATGGTATTAACACATATAAGAACCTCTCAAATTAATTTGGAGTCAAAATTCCAACTTTAGTATAAGTAATTAATTCTAACCGTAGAAACTACATGTATTTAAAGATTGGTTCTATAGTGTTTTATTTAAGGTCTACTACTTCAATCTTTATATGCAATTTTATTCTAGTCCATAATCATCAATATGCACATAAAAGTAGTCCAAGTTCTTTAGAACAACATACAACAATAAAGGCAAACAATTAAAACACAACAGTAGAGAAACCCTCACCCAAAAGTGTTGGAAGGACTTGCTAGTTCTTCTCCAAGAACACTTCATGAAAAGAGAACCCATTCTATTTTGATTTGATCTCTCTTTCTTTTCTTTTCTTCTCAAATTTTTTCTAAACTTAAAACAAAACAAGAAGAGGAAGATATATGAAGAAGAGAGAACGAGATGAGATGAAGGAACCCCAAATGAAAATGTGGCTTCTTGCCCTTTGTGATTGTGGCCGTCACGCGGGGGGGTTAGAGAATGAGCCAAGTGTTGTTCTCTTTATGGGTTAATCAATTTGATGTTTTGTTTGCAAATTTATTTTACAATCAACACCCAATTCAATCTTAATCCTCCATTTGATCATGATAGATAAAAAATAAAACACAATTTTCCAAAAATCACATACTACATGCATATACGTATATAAATCTATATATACAGATAATTTTTATTCATCAAAGTCAGTCAATCTGTACAAAAATAATTTGATTCCGAGAATAATAATAAAATAATAATAAAATAATTTTATTACCAGCCCGAAAGATTTCAGTACCAATTTGATACAATACAATCATATACAAACAAGTATATATATATATAATGTTTATTAATAAAACCAGGTAATATCCACCAAAAACATTTTAATTCTGAAAATAATAATAAAATAATACCAGCCCGAGATATTACAGATATTTTCTCAAAAACGTATGTTATGGGATTTTGTACAAGTGCACAAAATCGATACAATGCATATATATACTTACTAGTATATATATACAGATCACGATTATTGATTAAAACTAAGTAATTTCCATACGAAATATTTTAATTTTAAAAATAATTATAATACAAATATAATATCTCACCGGGATATTACAATACTCCCTCCTTAGAATAGTTCTGTCCTCAGAACCACGCTTAGTGAGGAGAACAAAAAAATATCCATACACTAAATAACTCGGGGAAAGAAAGCTTATACGGCTTTCCGGCTCCCAAGTGGCTCCTCGACGAACTGATTCTCCAAAGAACCCGACCTTGTTCCCAAAGCTGTCTGCAAATTTTACCAAAATCGAGACGTAACTCTTGAATCTGGGTCAGAATCGCTGACATTGGCACTCCATGCTGCCTCATTACGCCTTCAATGTGGACTTCTGCTAATTTCTATAGCAACTAAGTTATCTTTATCGGAAGAAAATGTGCAGACTTCGTCAACCGATCCCCAATAACCCAACTTAATTCATTCATTTCTGAGTTCTTGGGTAATCATGTGATGAAGTCCATACTGATATTCTGCAATTTTCCTTCATCAACTTGCTGCTTCAGTGCTTCAATCCCTGCATCTCCTGCCTAAGCCTTCTGACTTGCTTACTAAGACTCGGTTGCAGCTTCTATCGTGCCAAAACTGAGCTCTAATCTTGAGTAATCACTTCAATACTGGGTTGCTTGATCTTATCATTTTAGCCTCTTACTTCCTTCACGGTCTTTGGCTGAGGCCAATCCTGCATTGCCTCAATCTTTTGCGGTTCGGTAGCCACTTCCTCCTTAGAATAGGACATGGCTTACGAACACCACTTCTGACTTCCAGGACTATCATCTATAGTTTGCACAACTTGTAATGAGGATTGCTTCAGATGGTGTAATCAACAAAACCCTAGAGTTTCCTCCCGCACACATCTCAATTTATTGAAAAATAATTCAGACAAAAGAATATAATGAACCAAAATTGAACAAACGGTTGCCTGGGTTTCATATATATATATATATATATATATATATATATATATATATATATATATATATATATTCAGTTACAAAAGTGTTACATCATATATTACTTAAGCGCGAAATAAAATTTAAAATGCAACTTCAAACTTTAGTTGTACCCCCTTCTTTGCACACTGGCGATGACCTTCTTGCCTTCATTGGCATCATCTTCTGTAAGTGTGAACACTCGCTCTTGGAGAAGTGGCTCATTTCCTTTGTGGTTCATCTCTGGGGCTGATCTGCTGCTATTCTTCTGAAACTGGGGACAATCTGGTCGGATATGACCAACCTTTCCACATTTGTAACAAACACAGGTATCCATCTGAGGGTCCTTCCTTGGGCATTGTCTCATGAAATGACCTTGCTCACCACACAGGAAATAACTCCCTGGCTTGGTGCCTCCAAGTTTGCCGTCTGGTTTCTGAATCTTCTACTTCTGACCTTGGTTCTCGAATCTTGATGCTGGTGCATATCTCTTTCCCTTGTTCCAACCTCCAGCGTTCGCTTGTGGTTCTGGTCCTCGGTTCATATCAAGCTCCGTCATTGCCGCATGGCAGTCCAACTTCTCGAACCTCCCAATGTACAAAGGTACCATCCTGGTTCTGAGTGCAGGTCTGAGCCCTTGCTCGAATCTCTGGGCCTTCTTGACCTCATCTTCTACCATCTCTGGAGCATATCGGGATAGTTGCATGAACTTGGTCTCGTACCCACGAACCGTCAGGCTTCCCTGTTTCAGGTTGAAGAACTCCATGGCCTTGTCTTCTTGCACATCCAAAGGAAAGTAGTGCTGCCTGAACTCCCCTAAGAAGTCTTCCCTGGTAATGGGTCCTTCGCTCATGCCCCTCTTCACCGACTGCCACCAGACCTCGGCGTCTTTCTCTAGTAGAATGCTTGCCAATCTGACCTTGCTGTCATCCGGTGTTAGCATCACCTCAAACACTATCTCGACTTGAAGAATCCAGTCGTCAGCTGCCGTCGGGTTTGCCTTGCCCTAAAAAACAGACGGCCTCATCCTTCGGAAAGATTCGACCATCTTGACAGGGTCGGTAGCTACTACTCCCTGGTTACCTGCGGGTGCTCCTTATTGCTGCACATTGTTTTGGCTTGCCTCTGCCAGGTCTCTGAATGTGTAATACCCTAAACTTTCATTCTAATAAGATATTGATTTTCACGTGTTGTGCACGTGCAAATTTCATGTGTATATTATTTATCTATTTTTATATACAAAATTTCTTTTGGTAGTATGAACAATTATTTTTCCTTTCCTTTATTTTTTATACAAGCCAAATTCTAAAGCCTAAAACACTATTTTATTTGTGTTAGCCCACTTTAATTAATTATTAATTTATTGTTTTGGCCCACAAGCCTAAGCCCACTAATTGTGAAGTCCACAAATTTAATAAATCAATTAAATTGTCACACTTGTCATGTAGAGACAAATGGTGAACATTTTGATTAATTAAATTGTACAAACTTCTAAATAGGGGTACTAGGCGGCACGTGCAATGCACGTAGTGTGCAATGCACACTCTTTGGTGGCCGGTTTGTGCATGAATGATGAGGAGTGTAGGTGTGTGTGCATGGGTGGTTACTTTGTGTGTGGGTGGTTGCTACAACTTCCCCTCCTATCCTAACCATCCATCCTATAACTATCCAATAAATCCTAGCCCTCCAATCCATTCTAAAATTAGTATAAATACCCCCTTCATACTTGTATTCTACACTAAAGCATATATTGAAAGAAGACATTATGTAGGAGATACATATTAGTGTGTGAGTTTGAGTGGGTGTGTTCCTATTGGAGGCCCCCTTCTCTTTCAACTTGGAGCTCTCGGTTTTGGTGGCAAGGAGAAGGAGTTCGTTGCACTGCAATCTAGGAGGAGAAGACACTCGCTCGCAATCTAGGAGGCTCTAGGGAATTTTCTTAATTGGTTTTCTTCAAAAGGTAGGTGTTTCTCATGACTTCTAAAGTAGAAATCATGCTAGGAAATGAAATTGAATTGTTATTATGAATTACTAGTTGAAATGAAATACATGCTTGCCTAAATAAAAGGGAATTGAGAAATTAGCAAATATGTATTGATTGATTACTATATTTATTAATTAAGAGTAAAGTGAATGTTCTCATTATTTCTAATGTTAGTATGCAAAATATGTCCTAAATGTGAACTATGTGGTTTAACTAGTAAAAGACTAACATCATGTTTATGGATTAAAGTGCTAATGTAGAATGGTGTGTTAAAGATGAATTGATAGAATAAATTATTAAGAAATGATTGGTAATAGATGTCATGAAATTTTCCATTGCTATTTATGCCATTAGAAAGAAAAAAAATGAAAAGGAATGTATTTTTGCAAACAAATGATCGAATGCATCATGTGTAATTAATAAAACAGAAGTTCTTATAAAGCAAATTTTTAAGTAGATTGTGATCTGGAAAGTTATGTTTCAAAAAGAGAAGAAAATATATTTTTAGACTTAAAAAACATCGCAGAGCTGCCGACTGATCACATTTAACAGTCGACTGGCCTGATCGTTTATTTTTTTTAATTTAAAAATCATAGCAGAACAACCAACTGTCCATATAAGACAGTCGACTCCTCTGAGTATTTTATTCTCGAGCTTTAGAAACTCGCAGAACAGCCGACTGGTCATGGTTAACAGTCGACTGCCCTGGACATTTTTATTTTTGAGTTTAAAAATATCGTAGAACAGCCGACTGGTGATCTGTGACAGTCGAATTCCCCGAAGTTTTAAGTAAATCTGTATTCTCTTTGTGAGATAATTTCTATGACCTCTGTCTTAGTATAAATGAGATTTGAGACGGTTTTTATAAAGAGGAACTTATTTTGATTATTAACTTTTTATACAAAGGAAATTGAAGGGATTGTTTAAGAAATTTAAGATGAGATTTTGGTAATGAGAAATTTAAAAGGTATGAATTGTGAAATCTATTGAAAATGTGAACTGTGGAATTAGAATGGATTGAAATAGAATTATGTGAGTTTATAAACTAGTGAATGTGACATGTTTGAAGAATTTCAGTTTTTCAAATATCTATGCATTGAATTATTGATTGTGATGAATTATGAAAGATGTGAATACATGAATACTATGCTTTTGAAACATGAATGGTGATAAATCATGAAAAGGTCTTATGAGCATTACATTGTAATTATGAGTTGAAATTGAGAATTAGGGTATAGCCAAGCCTTATACCGGCAATGAAAGAATTATGAAATGATATTTTGGAATGAGAAGACCAAGGTTGGGTCATGTGGAATTGAATGAATAAGACCGGTATAGTGGGAGTGCTACATTCTAAGAGATTGATTTTATTCATGATTCAATTAAACTAAGGATTAGATACATAGTGAAGATGTGATGAAAGTAAGAGAAAAACATTGAGTATGAGGACCATTGGATTGGCGGCGTGAGAGTATTCACAGGATGTCCCATGATGAGTCATGATAGGGCGTAGATACTGCTCCAGAGTACCGTCCCGGTGACGACGCTCGTGGGGTGTTTAACGACTACGGGTGGTGTCATGTCTATGGTAGGAGCTGAATTACCACAGGATGCCTGCATGATGAGTCGTGTGTCAGTGCATTGGAATTCCCTCCGGGGCGCCTAGACATGAGAAAACATCTAGAATACTTACCATAGTTACAGTAGTAGATTAAGTCATGGCGAGGGATTGAACCCTATAAGATGAAGAACGATTAAGGACTTGCCCTTGGACCTATATAGTATGGGATGCATAGAATCCGAACAAGTACGCATTAGTATCATATAATATAAATAATTGCATTAAGGACTAAGTGCACATTCACAACACGACAACAATAGGATAGTCCTTTTAGCTTTGCTTGTGACAAGGTTGTGTTTGTTAAGAAATGAGAATCGTTATGCTGTTTCCGGCATAGAGAGGATGGTCGTGTATAATATTTCGTCAGTTGAATGAACTGACGTGCCCACAGTTTTATATGCAGGGTAAAGATGATTGACAATTGAAGTATACATGCTGCGCAAGACTGATTCAAATGTTGTTTCATGTAATTTATTGTAATGTTGCTTCCGCTGTGATAATCTACAAGTGTAAATGTAACTCTGATGAAAGAAAAGTTTTTATTTACTTGTAAAATTGTACGAAAGAAGTGTAAAGATCCTGTGGAACTCGAATTCAGTTGTATTTTCGAATTCGGGGTGTTACAGAATGCCTGGTACATACGGACGAATTCTGCCCCTATGTCCAGACCTGCGCCATTGTCTTCACTACCCTACTCTCATTCGGGTTGATTCTACCGCTTCTTGTTTTGCAAGCATCTGATAGAAAGCAATAACATGGGTATTAATCCAGATATAAAAAAATTATAAAACATAAGTTGAAAGAAATAACAATATGAATTATAATTGTCTACAACTAGCTAAAACCCGACTCCTATATGGCACCCAAGTTTAATTTTCCTACTGTGTTGGACTGTAAATTGAAGTCGGCTCTGATACCACTTTGTAACGCCCCAATTTCCATACACTGGAAAACTGTGACATAAGCCAGAATCTTTTCCTTCATTTAGCCACAATTCAAAGATCAACAAAATACAGAAAAAAGACTGAAGCTTGTAAGGCTTACAACTTTTGCTGTACTTATCAGAATCTAACAAAATTGAGCTTTTTGGAAAGCTCAAAACATCTACTACAACTTCCTAGTTAACAACTTCCTTAGATTCCTTACGGAACTCAAAATCCAGCTCTTTAATTCAAAGAACAACAAAGACAGCAAAGGCTGAAACTTGTAAAGCTCATAACTTTTACTATACTTATCGGAATCTAATAAAATTGGACTTTTTGGAAAGCTCAGAACATATACTACAACTTCCTAGTTAACAACTTTTCCAGATTCCTTATGGAATTCATAATCCAGCTCTTTAAATACAATACAAAGAGCAACAAGGACAACAAAAAGCTGAAACTTCTAAAGTTCATAACTTTTGCTATACTTGTCGGAATCTAACAAAACTGGGATTTTTGGAAAACTAAGAACATCTACTACAACATCCTAGTTAACAACTTTTCCGATTCCTTATGGAACTCAAAATCCAGCTCTTTAAACACAATACAAAGAGCAACAAAAGACAGCAACAAGCTGAAACTTCTAAAGTTCATAAATTTTTCTATACTTGTCGGAATCTAACAAAATTGGGCTTTTTGGAAAGCTAAGAACATCTATTACAACTCTCAAGTTAACAACTTTTTCAAATTCCTTATGGAACTCAAAATCCAACTCCCTGAACACATGTAAAAAACAACAAACAGCAGTTTTTGCTTAAAGCTCGCTGTTTTTTTTTTGGGGGAGGGGGGGGAGGGGGAACGTTTATTTAACCTAGTAAATTAACCCAGAAAAATCTACAAAACTTAGAGCATGGTATTAACACATATAAGAATCTCTCAAATTAATTTGGAGTCAAAATTCCAACTTTAGCATAAGTAATTAATTCTAACTGTCGATACTACATACTTGTATTTAAAGATTGGTTCTTTAGTGTTTTATTTGAGTTCTACTTCTTCAATCTTTATATGCAATTTTATTCTAGTCCATAATCATCAATATGCACATAAAAGTAGTCCAAGTTCTTTAGAACAACATACAACAATAAAAGTAAACAATTAAAACACAAAAGTAGAGAAACCCCCACCCAAAAGTGTAGGAAGGATTTGCTAGTTCTTCTCCTCCTTGCTCCTTGTTCTTGCTCCTCTTCAAGAACACTTCATGGAAAGAGAACCCATTCTATTTTGATTTGATTTTTTTTTTTTTCCTTCTCAATTTTTTTCTAAACTTAAAACAGAACAAGAAAAGGAAGAAATATGAAGAAGAGAGAATGAGATGAGATGAAGGAACACCAAATGAAAATGTGGCTTCTTGCCCTTTGTGATTTTGGCCGGCCGGGGGGGGGGGGGGGGGGGGGGGGGGGGAGTTATAGAAGGAGGAAGGGTGGGTTTGTGGTTAGAGAATGAGCCAAGTGTTGTTCTCTTTATGGGTTAATCAATTTGATGTTTTGTTTGTAAATCTATTTTACAATCAACACCCAATTCATTCTTAATCCTCTATTTGATCATGATTGATAAAAAATAAAAGATAATTTCCCAAAAATCACATTCTACATGATTTCGTACGAACGTACGAAATCGATACAGTACATATACGTACATAAATCTATATATATAGATAATTTTTATTCATCAAAATCAGTCAATCTGTACAAAATTAATTTGATTCTGAGAATAATAATAAAATAATAATAAAATAATTTTATTACCGGCTCGGAAGATTTTAGTACAAATTTGATACAATACAGTTATATACAAACAAGTATATATATATAGATAATGTTTATTAATAAAACTGGGTAATATCCACCAAAAGCATTTTAATTCTGAAAATAATAATAAAATAATAATTTGTAATATCAGTCCGGGATATTACAAATATTTTTCCAAAAACGTATTTTACAGGATTTTGTACAAGTGCACAAAACCGATACAATACATATATATACTTACTAGTATATATATACAGATAACAATTATTTATTAAAACTAAGTAATTTCCATACGAAATATTTTAATTTTAAAAATAATTATAATACAAATATAATATCCAATCGGGATATTACAATCTTATTACTATTTTGGATGTATGTATTTGGATTTATTCCACCCTCCTATGTATATTGGGGGTATTATGTTTTATTTCACGTTGGTAGTTTTTATTTGAGCCCAGTACTCTACGTTTGTAGTTGAGCCCAGTACTCTACATTTGTAGTTAACCTCTTTAATGAAATATGATGGTCATATTCCACGTTTTTCTTTTAAAAAATTTAAAACATGACAAATGATAAAACTACCCTCCCCTTCTTCCATGAGGGAGGGGTGGGCACACGTGTGATTCATACCCTCTAGAGCCTTGTTCAAGGGACCCTTACTCTTTTAATGTATTGGTCTTATTACTATTTTGGATGTATGTATTTGAATTTATTCCACCCTCCTATATATATTGGGGGTATTATGTTTTATTTCATGTTGGTAACTTTTTTGTATTTGAGCTCAGTACTCTACGTTTGTAGTTGAGCCCAGTGCTCTACGTTTGTAGTTAACATCTTATTAATAAAATATGATGGTCATTTTCCACATTTTTCTTAAATTGGAAAAAAAATTCCTCTCTCACCCCTACTTCCCTACCCCTTTCCCGTAGTTACCCCCCTAGGGATGTAAAATGAACAGGACGGCCCGTCGTCCATCTGAGTCCGACTCGAGAAATGGCCCGACCGTGGACGGTCCGAATTGTTATACGAACCGAACTTGAACAAATTATTAGGTCCGATTCTTTACCGAGCTCGAGCAGAACATAAGTCCGTCCGAGTATTATTGCGGTCCGATACTTTATCAAACCAAGTACGGACTATAAAATTTTGTCCGACCTAGACCGAGCCGGACATAAGTCCGCCCGAATAAAATTTCGGTCCGAGCTTGAACATATGGTTGTCCGATCTTGTCCGATCCGATTTAGACCCCCCCCCCCCCCCCCGCGCCCGGCGCACACCCACCCACCCCATCAGTGGCATTCACACACACATCAGTGGCTTTCCCACGTGTCATCCTCCCCAACCCACACAAACCCCCCTCTTTCTTACTCAAAAAATCCCAACTTTCCCGTCGACCAAAAATTTCCCTAAAACCCTAACCCTAATTTCCATGATTCCAATCCCCAGAACCTAACCCTGGTAATGGCTCTCTCTTCCCCCTTCCACCTCTCCCTCCGCCCCCACCACCTCCACTTCCCTTCCCCCAATATCGCACTTTCCAAAAGCCCTAGAATTCTCACAATCTCGCAAACTCGCCGAATCAAGAAGCTGAGATCCGTCAAATTCGATGATCGGGTTCTGACATCCGAATCCGAGATGACCGACGGCTTCTTTGACACGATCGAGGAGCTAGAGCGGATGAGCCGCGACCCGTCCGATGTGCTCAACGATATGATCGAACGGCTGTCGTCGCGCGAGCTCCAGCTGGTTTTGGTGTACTTTTCGCAGGAAGGGAGGGACTCGTATTGCGCGCTTGAGGTGTTTGATTGGTTGAAGAAGGAGAATAGAGTGGATGGGGAGACGATGGAGCTGATGGTGTCTATTGCGTGCGGGTGGATAGAGAGGATGGTGGGGAGTGATGAGCATGGGGTGGAGGAGGTGGTGGGGTTGCTGAGTGAGATGGAGTGTGTGGGAGTCGAGGCGGAGTTTAGTATGGTGGAGAAGGTGGTGGGGATGTATTGGGAGAGGGGGAAGAAGGAGGAGGCGGTGGAGTTTGTCAAAGATGTGGTGCGGAGAGGGGGAGTTGGGGTTGGGGAGGGGGAGGAGGAGAGTGGGAGGGGTGGGCCGGTGGGGTATCTTGCGTGGAAGATGATGGTGAGTGGTTGTGTTTATTTTTTTGAGTTTCGGGCTATTGTACGAAGTTTAGGGCTTGTTTGGGAACGAAGTTAGGATAATTAAGGTTATCTTTTAAGTCGAGGTAGAAGTTCCTCCATTCAAAAAGTTATGTATTAAGTAACTGTTTGCATGTTTGGAGAAGTGGAGTTGAGATAAATTAGATAGGGGTACAATTTAGATAACTGAGTAATCTCAACTTTTTGGCTTAGAACAATTTAGATAACTACATTTATTTCGAAAGGCCCCAAACAGCCAAAAACTTAGATAACTAAGGTCATGTGAGATAACTTTACTGAACTCCGGTTATCAAAATTTAACTCCATTCTTAAACACACTTTTAGGATGTGTTTGGAAACAAAGTTAGGCTAACTAAAGTTTATTTTTAAGTGGAGGTAGAGGTTTACTAAATTTAGTTATTACACCTCTACCTACACTTAAGGCCCTGTTTGGGAACAAAATTAAGACAACCCTTATCTTAAGGCCCTGCATGATAACTTTGGTTACCATATGTTTACCTCCAACTTGAAGTTATCTACATAGTTAACAAAAAAATGATAAGAATAAAGTTTAGATAACTATAGTTTCTCACTTTTTGGGGTGAGATAACCGTTATATAAACTCCAAACTGAGTCCCAAACATGTCAAAGTTAGGATAACAAAAGTTTTGCAAAGTTATGAGAGATAACTCCAAATATTCTAACTTAGCTCTATTCCCAAACATAGCCTAAATAGTTAATTCCATTTATTTTTTATGTTTGGGAAGCCAACTAAGGTCTTCTTAACTTCATACTTTAAAGAGAAAGAGAGCAAAGTTTGGCAAAGTATATAAAAATGAGGTTTGAGTGGAGTTATCTCAACTTTTGGGCTTAGAAAAATTTAGATAACTGTAATTATCTCACTTCCCAAAAGGGCTATCAAACAAAGTTAAGAAAACTAAAGTTTAAGAGATAACTCTACAAAACACTAGTTATTCCTAACTTAACTCCACTCCCAAAGACACCTTAGTATTTAGGCCTTGTTTGGAAATGAATGTACTCGAAGGTATGTGGAGGTATCTAAGGACCTTTATTATCATACAGGATATGTAGTTCTCTGACCGTAGAAGATTTGCTAGTAGTATTGTTAGGTAAACTCCTGAGGGACAATGAAGGTTTACTTCCATTCTTCATGTCATGTCATTGGTATCTTTTAGTTTTCTTCCTGCATTTTGTGCAGGTTGAACTTTGTTAAACCATTGTAGTATTGTGTTTATCATATTATTGCAAACGTTAATGAATAGTATCACGACCAAAATACTCACTTAATTCTCTTTTGCACCAGAGTCAGTAAGTCGTCCTGAACTTTGTACCCCACCTTTGTTTCTTGACGAGGATGTTGGACATGGAAAATAATCAAATGGCATTAGAAGTGTGGAACCCACTCAATAAATTAGTTTTCAAATATTTTGTATAACACTGTCTACTTTGATGTCAATGAACTGTGAAAAATAAACTAATCTCGGGAAGCATGCATTGTCTTTTTTTTTCTGCTGTTATATTGTTGGAGAAATTATTTCGTTTTGGTTGTTTCAGTTTGATAAAGTATATTGTTAAATTATTTCAGGTAGATGGAAATTACATGGGTGCTGTCAGATCAGTAATCGAATTTAAAGAATGTGGGCTGAAGCCTGAGGTTTACAGCTACCTTATAGCACTGACTGCATTGGTGAAAGAACAGAAAGAGTTCTCAAAAGCTTTACGAAAGTTGAAAGGGTCAATAAAGTCTGGCTCGATTGCTGAGCTTGATGATGAGAGCACAAAGCATCTTGATAAGTATCAGTCGGGTATCATAAGTAGTGGAGTTTGCTTGTCAGATTGGGCAATTCAAGAGGGAGGCTCTATCACTTCCAGAATAGTCCATGAGAAGCTCCTTGCTTTATACACCTGTGCTGGTTATGGGCTTGAAGCAGAACACCACCTATGGAAAATGAGAATCTTAGGAAAGGAGCCCGATAAGGAGCTTTGTGATGTTGTTCTTGCCACTTGTGCTTCCCAAAAAGAAGATGGTGCAGTTCGCCGGATGTTAGCTGGAATCGAGTCTATGAGTGCTGGGCAACAGAGGAAGACATTTTCTTGGTTAATACGAGGTTATGTGAAAGGAGGATACTTCTTAGATGCTTCAGAAACCCTTATTAAAATGCTCGACTTGGGTTTATGTCCTGATTACTTGGATAGAGTAGCAGTGTTGCAGGGACTGGGAAGGAGTATAAAGGATGCTGGAAGCTTAGAACTTTACATGAAGCTTTGCAAGCGCCTATCCGATATGGAATTGATTGGACCCTGTCTTCTTTATTTGTACATAAATAGTAATAAGCTCTGGATTGTGAATATGCTCTAAAAGGCATTGGTGAATAACTGGAGAGATTGTAGTGGAAATTACATATTGTATAGTTGTGGATGAGGGGAATATTTGGAGGGAAAGAGATGGCCAGTTTTTTTAGGTTATTCTACACGTCACCTCATGTTGTTTTTAGGAAAATATTCACACAAGCAAGTGGGTATGTATAAAAATGTAAATTGTTCCATTTCTCTGTTACGTTGAAGTACTGTAAGTTATGTATTGTTCAACAAGTGAATCTGTGCTTCTAAGTAACCTTTCCTTGATAGTTCCTTTTCCATCCGATAATTATGTGTCCATATTATTTTCATGATGTCTGGTTCTTGATTTGGTGATTTATGGTCTTGTTGTGCATCGAGAATTGTCAGTTTAAAGAGGCAGCACTGCGAACTGTTCTCCAAAGCAGACATCTAGGAGATACATCAGAACGAACAAAGATCAATATGTAACAAGAGGTATGTTCTCCTTATGTTGCCAAGTGTTACTGAATTTTTAGTTTGTATTTGATAATGTCGTCTTCAAACATTATGGTTTCATCATTTTATTTTATAGAGATGCTCTGCAACGTGCTTGCCTTATCTTCTATACAGGAAAATTCAGATGACTTCTTTAGTCATATTGAACAATGCTAGTCTATGTTTTTCTGAAGAATAATGCTTCATGTACTCAAGTTTTGTAGACTCATAATTGACTCAAAGACCGAAGACGAAGAGTGTGGATCCCATGTAAAAGAAAATCTTCATTAAATGCTTGTGAAGTCTACTGTTTCTCTTTCTCTGTTGAGTAGATTTGGAGTCTATAAAAGTCGAGTAGATTTTATCAAATGCTAATTAATTGTCTCTGTTTCGAGGGAGGAAATAAAAATTTGTAGGTCCTGTATAAAAAAAACAAGCTTTTGCACATAGGCAATACCTATTAGAACTTTATATCAAATTTATATTGTAGCGAAAAGATTGCTTCTGCTACTTTCATATATGGATCTTAAGTATGAAATTTGTTTATGTATCTTTGGGAAATAGTGTTAGAATTTCACACACACACACACACATATATATATATTCCTGGAAATTTATCTGTTTTTACAAAATGATATTAAAATTTTCTACTTGTAGAATGGAAAAGATAGTTTTTGCACATATGTTTAATGAAACTGTATAACATCTAAATATTATTGTTGGAAACATTTTGTTTCTGCTGTTTTGCATATATCTCAAGTCTTAATTCTTTTCATGTACCTGTGGACAATAGTGTTAGAATTTTACATACTTATATTCCTTGAAATTTAGATCCTCTTTTATGCACAATCTGAAGTTAAAATTTACGCTACCTGTATGATTATACCCTCAATGCAACTTCAGCATAAACGCCCCTATAAAATTGAGGCATATTAACTGATACATCGATACAAAAAACATATGCTCAGTTGCTCACTTGGGCATATGATAATCATATGAAATGGCGAGTGGGACATTTTAGCTCCTTAATATAAGGAATACCCCCATGATCTCCTTGAAATTTGAGATCATTGATAGGAGCCAGGTAATCCAATGGTTTTCTGTTATCTCATGAATCATATTGCCAAGGAACATATGAATTTTTTTCCCAGATACATGTAGTGCAAATTTTGTTGCATGCCCTGTATCCAAAAATCTTCTTTATTGGGTCCGTATAATTAGGGTATTGATATGGTCAAGAATATCCTTTGGGAATATTATACAGACCATTCAGCATCATGTTGTGAAGAACCTGCAATCTTTGATGGGTTATAATTTTCATGTGGCATAATGTTTTAGTAGGATACAGACACAGCACCTTGTGTTAGTGGGACAAGGATACACGACAGGCCCAACAGCACATCAATTCTTCGAAGGTACATGTATTGGTCGGATACGGATACAACACAATGTTTTAATAGGACACGGGTACAACAAAAGCACAACGACACATCATCGTTAATAAGCAGGTAGAGGGACATATCAATATTCTAATATTGTAAGGGAGCACAGATTCAGGCATATGTTGTGTGGAAGAGAGCACAACTGCACAAATACTGATTTCCATACGTCAATGTGTGTACACTTGTTCTACAATAATATATTCTAAAGGATCATAGTCATTACTTCTTTATAACTTTGCATAAGAATAAACCAAAATACGTTTACTTTATCATATCTAGATTGCTTAAAATATCGCTTTTTTAACTATAACATGTTTAAGCTTTTAACGTTTAATAGTTTTATAGAAGACACTAGTTTCTATTATTTTCCCCACTAAAATATAGTCTTTAATGTTATATAAAATGGAAAATACCACTGTTTTAATTTTTGGCCGAAATTTCGTTTCGCCTAGCTTGCCTATACGAAATCACAGATTTTATACTTCATATCATTTTGGACCGGCCGAAATTGCTGAAATATCAGTCGAAATATTGACGAAATTGCTGAAATATCAGCCAAAATAGACACTAATGTTATCGTGAATATATAACTTTTTTTTATTTTACTTTTTTGCATACAAGTCTTTCAATATAGGATCTTAAGCTAAGATAATCCGAGGTTTTCGTCTCGCCATTGTTTGTGTATATACAAAGTCAAGTAAGTCTATTAACTAATACATTTTATCTAATCAATGCAAATTCTATTTAGTTATATACTTATATTACATTCTCTTTTATATTGTTGTTAAATTCTGTAAATATTTATCATGATTGATTCATGTCATTAGTTACATTATACAGTATTTTATATGATAAATGACATATAGAACATATAATATCTTGTTTAGTAACAAAAAAAATATATGTTTATTGAGTGTTCGAAATATATATGAGATGATCACATTTCCCCCGAGATCTCCTCCGATATGTCTGATCCGATACGAAACACCCCCAGCTGTGGCAAGTCTGAAATCCCAGATTTAAAACATTGGAAAATACAGATCTTATCATGTGATGATTGTATTCAAAAATTCTGGATGTTGTTCCTAGAAACTGTTGGAATTGAGTATACATTCAAAACACTCATCTTGTTGACAATACTGTCTCATGACCCAACGGTTAAAGTTTTGAGTTCACAAGAGGTTGGGGGTTCAATTCAGACATTTCACATGATATATATATAACATTTCACATGATATATATATATATATATATATATATATATATATATATATATATATATATATATAACCGGGCCGAGCCTTTAGGGCCTTAGGGGTCTGGGGTCTATTGAAAAAAAAAACAGAACTTTTTTTTCATTTTTTGAACTGTCAAAATTCAAAATGGTTTTCTACTTAAAGAGACTATATATATGACCGGGCCGGGCCTTTAGGGCCTTAGGGGTCTGGGGTCTATTGAAAAAAAAAAAACAGAACTTTTTTTTCATTTTTTGAACTGTCAAAATTCAAAATGTTTTTCTACTTAAAGAGACTTTATGTTATAGCAGTTTCAAAAATTAAATGATATTCATTATATAGCCGTTTTTTTATTAATGCATACAGATAAATAGCTTCCTAGTTACAAGTTATAAGAAGAGATCATCTTTGGGAAGAAAAAAGACAGAAACAGAAAAGAAAAAAAAAATTCTATCATTCAAATTTTTCCTCAAAATCTATTTTCTGCGGTTTTTGTTTGTTGATTGCTGGTGCAAGTTGGTACGTGTTGCGATTGGAGTCTTGGCAGCACTGTAAATCAGAAGCTCGTTGTATCCCGGGAGAAGTGTTTGGTGATCAACGATTCATCTCCAGAATCGGCCAAATAGTTTCTTAAAGAAAGTGCAACCCACGCCTCGAGCCACTTCTCACTTTCTTCCTGTTGCAGATCAATTCCAAAAAGTTCACTTGGTAACTCAGGTCCAATTTTTCTAACAGAAAACGTTTGAGAAGTTTCTAAGATGAAAGATATGTTATATAAATTAGAATACCTATAAGGAATGTCAAAAATGTATCTGAGGGATGTTATAAAATGTGTTGTTTATGACATGAGCTGATAGAAGCGTTTGTGCAATATGTATCCAAGAAAATTTGAGACATGCTTAATAGGAAGGCTTTTAAATTTGAAGTCAGTACAGTTTGCTGTATTGGATATAGTAGAGACAGAAAGCTTAAGATACTGGGTGAATGGTTGATTACTTTTAATGATGCCAGTTGTCTGTCTTCTATATGTATTTCTATATTTTCTTATAATTACTAATTGCTAGATTCATTGTCTAGACTCCAGAGCTTTTGAGGAGTTATTACTTGATAGAAATGCAAAATGTGACTTGCAAACTCATTGTCCCATTCAAGCTCCTACTCTCTAAATCTCTCTAAAGCTGCCTAATATTCTCCTAAGAAGTGCAGATGAAAGGAGTTGGTTTTAAATCTATGGATTCCATATGAAGACTAGGCTTGTGCAATCATTTCCTGATACTCACTTTGATGAATGTTTGCTGCTTCCCCCCCCCCCCCCCCCCCCCCCCCCTAATTCATATGCCTTGTATTTTTTTGGAGCCAGATGCAACTTAACAACGGAGGCTTCTTCCAAAGAATGATAGATGGTGTCAGGCAAATTTATCTTTTGGATATTAATTAAATGACCTTTACTATCAGGTCTACTTTTGTTATACCCTTTAAATTTTATTTGCAAGATTATCTACTGTCAAATTTGTCTTTTTGTCAGCAGTTATATCATGGAGTTTACTACTGAGTTGGTCTGAGTTCATTTTGAAAGTCTATTCCTCCTTTACTCTGCTGTTTAATTGAGATATTGAAATCATAATTCACAGCAACTGTTTTTGTATGGTCAATCTTAAAAACTGCTGTTCCATACTTCCATTGTCTTCTTTTTTTTTTTTTTTTGATTAAAAGATGACCGAAGTCATCGCTTCATTAAAAAGAACTTAACGAAACAGGAAGATACAACTACAACTACTTCCATTGTCTTCTAGAACATAGGTTGGATGGGAAGAGTAAAGTTTTATTTAGTTTATAAATTGAGCTTCAACTTGAGTGTTGTTTAGGTTCCTGCCAAAGGTGACGGATCAGAATGATTTATTAGTATTCTACTAGATTTTCCTGTTGCATATGGAGGTAGTAATGGTGTTTGATAACGCGATAGCTTGATCCTGGTTGTGTTTGTTGTTTGTTCCCTTGGAATTGGACTTGATACCTTACCTAGTGGGGTGAAGAACCTGATTTCCTTTCGGTTCAAGACAGTTTGTAAGAGGTATCTAAATAAATTAAGGCATATAAAAAACATCACTATAAACAAGATCAAATTGACATGTAAGTGTACAAAACAGACTGACTTATTTTATATATATATATATTGTTTGGGCTGGAATCTATCCACTCTATCCGACTTATCAAAAAAAAAGTTTACGAAACAGAAAGTATCTTTTCCATAACAGAAGTTGGTTTATTTCAATAAAGTATTGGAATTGGTCATTCTGAAAGTCTTGGAAAATTAGTTGATTTAATCTCCTAGAGGATTTAAGATTCTTAGTTATTTTGGACCTCCAGGTGGGTTTTAAAATTTCTTAATGCAGGATTCAACCCGAGAATGGCCCATCGACACCTATAATTGCATGTGAAAATGAGCCTCCACGAGTGACTATATCCTTCTATCTGGTGCGAGCTTGCATCTGTAGTTTCTTTCCCAGTCAAAAGTATTATTAGAAATATTCTATTTTACGAAATTCAAGTTCTCACAATCTTAAAGCAAATTTTTTCTTCATTCTAACATTTTTTTTGAAGAATATTTACAGGTTCTGTTTATCATTTCGGAAAAAAAAAACAAACTCCTAACAGTTGAATTTTAACTGTTTCAGAAAGAAAATGGAAGACAAACAAACTGAGAATGTCAGTGGACTGCTCAATGCACAAACCCTAGTAACCCAGAATGTGACTACACAACCGGTTGCTGCACAAACGATTATTCTGCCCACACATATAACTGTGGGAGAAAAGCCTGAAGCTACGGGGCGAATTTTGTTTTAAGGACAGAGATTTTCATCTCGACTCTATATCAAATTGTCTGGTTTGATTTTTCTTCCCTGTAATTTTACTTCTTCACAAAGATTATTAGAAATGTTCTATTTTACGAAATTCAAGTTCTAACAATCTTAAAGCAAATTTTTTTTTCTCTATTCTAACATTTTTTGTGAAGAATATTTACAGGTATTGTTTATCATTTCGGAAAAAAAAAACAAATTCCTAACAGTTGAATTTTAACTGTTTCAGAAAGAAAATGGAAGACAAACAAAGTGAGAATGTCAGTGGACTGCTCAATGCACAAACCCCAGTGACCCAGAATGTGACTGCACAACCGGTTGCGGCACAAACGGTTGTTCTGGCCATACATATAACTGTGGGAGAAAAGCCTGAAAAGTTAAATGAAACTAAATTCTAGAAGTGGCAAGAAAAGATGCAGTTCTACCTAATCACCTTGAAGCTGGAAATGTTTCTGACTGAAACTGCACCTATGCTGGCACCTATGGATGCTCACTCTGTTGCTGCTGTTGATGCATGGACTCTAGGTGACTATCTATGCGGAAATTACTTCCTGAATGGTTTAGTAGATCCGCTCTGCAACGTGTACTGTGTCTTCAAGATATTCAAACTACTATGGGGGTCTTTGGAGAAGAAATACAAAACCGAAGATGCTGGCTCCAAGAAGTTTGTTGTTGATAAATTTCTGGCCTACACGATGGTTGACTCCAAAATTGTTATCAGTCAAATTCAGGAGCTGCAAGTGATACTGCACAAAATTGTTGCAGAGAACATGACGCTGTGTGAACCATTCCAGGTTGCAGCGTTTATTGAGAATCTTCCATCTGGATGGAAGGACTTCAAGAACTATCTCAAGCACAAGTGAAAGAAAATGTCTCTTGAGGACCTCATTATCAGGTTGCGGATTGAAGAGGACAATCGCAAGGCTGACAAGTCCTATGAAAATAAGTTCATAGAAAAGGCCAACATAGTAGAGCACGAACAGAAGGGAAAAAAAAGAAAGTTCTTACCACAGGGCTCGAACAAAAATCCTATTGTAAAGAGGTTTGCTGAAAAATACCACAAGTGTGGTAGGCTGGGGCACAAGATATCTAAATGTCGCAGCAAGGATGACATCCGTACTGGAACTGGAAAGGTGAAAGGAAATGAGAAAGCACATGCGCACATAGCTGAGAACCTGTCCACTGGTCTCTCTAACTTGGACCTCCGTGCCGTTGTATCGGAGGTCAATCTGGTGGAGAGCAATCCTCATGAGTGGTGGTATGATACTGGAGCCACCAAGCGCATCTGCTCGGACAAAGAGATGTTCACTTCATACCAGAAATGCAACAAGGATGAATAGTTGTTCATGGGGAATTCTTCCACTTCCAAGATTGAAGGAATAGGGAAGGCAGTGCTGAAGATGACTTCTAGCAAGGAACTAACACTAACCAATGTGTTGCACGTTCCGGATATTCGTAAGAACCTGATCTCGGGATTTGTGTTGAGCAAGAATGGATTTAGGGTCATGCTTGCTTCTAACAATTTTGTACTTTCAAAGAATGGAATGTACTTCGGAAAATGGTATGTTAAGGATGGACTGTTCAAACTCAATGATGACAGTAATCCCAAAATCCGTTGTTCCTGTTGTTCCCAAAATTAATGAATTGAATCATGTTGCTTATGTTGTTGAGTCTTCTTTTGTTTGACATGAAAAACTAGGTCATGTTAATTTCAATTCTCTGCATAGATTAATTAATATGAATTTACTACCAAAATTTATGGTAGACAACTGCGACAAATGTGAAGTTTGCACACAGGCCAAACTCACCAAAACTCCATCCTGTTCTGTAGAAAGAAACACTGAAACTCTACGTTTGATTCACACGGATCTGTGTGATTTAAAATTCGTGCAGACTAGAGGCGGTAAGAAGTATTTTGTGACGTTCATAGACGATTGCACAAAATACTGCTATGTATACTTGTTACATATAAAAAATGAGGTCTTGGAAAAATTCAAGGAATATAAGCTTGAGGTTAAGAATCAACATGGCAAAAAGATTAAAATCGTTAGGAGTGATAGAGAAGGGAAATATGATGCACCATTTAATATGTTCTGCTCTGAACATGGAATAGTTCATCAGACCACTACTCCTTATTCACCTGAATCAAACGGTACTGCCGAGCACAAGAACCGAACTCTGAAGGAGATGATGAATGCCTTATTGTTGAATTCCGGGTTACCCCAGAACATGTGGGGGGAAGCGTTGCTGACCGCAAACTATATTCTCAATAAAATACCTCACAAGAAAACTGACAAGACACCATACGAACTGTGGAAAGGTAATGTACCTTCGTATAAATACCTCAAAGTATGGGGGTGTCTAGCAAAGATAGCAGTACCTAATCCCAAACAGGTCACAATAGGACCTAAGACCATTGATTGCATAATCATAGGCTATGCACACAACAGTAGTGTATATCAGTTCTTAGTATATAATCGGATATACCGGACATCTATGTGAATACAATAATGGAATCAAGAAATGCTTCCTTCTTTAAACACGTGTTTCCATACAAGGATGTTACGTATCCCAAACATACACGTGAACAAGGAAGTGCAAGTACTTTGGTTGATGAACCAGGAGATGATAATGATGAACCTAGACGAAGCAAACGGGCTAGAATATCAAAGTCATTTGTCATGTCTTTGTAACAGTCTTTCTGTTAGAGAATGAGCCTAGAATATTCAAGGAAGCCATGTCTACATCTGATGCTTCTATGTGGAAGGAAGCAATCAAAGTGAAATAGACCCCATCATGCAAAATCATACATGGGAGTTGGTCGATTTGCCGTCTGGATGTAAAGCTCTAGGATGCAAATGAATTCTCAAACAGAAATTGAAACTAGATGGTTCAATAGAAAAACATAAGGCTAGACTTGTGGTACAATGATTTAGGCAAAAGGAAGGCCTAGACTTCTTTGATACTTATTCCCCGGTCACGAGAATAACTTCCATAAGAATATTGGTAGCTATTGCAGTTCTAGGCAACCTCGAAATACATCAAATGGATGTCAAAACCGTCTTTCTAAATGAGGATTTAGAAGAGAAAATATACATGAAACAGCCTGAGGGTTATGTATTTCCTAGATAGGAAAATAAGTTGTGCAGACTTGTAAAATCCAGTGGCATGCAAAATTTAACAATGTTATGATGTCAAATGGTTTCAAAATAAATGAAAGTAATAAGTGTATCTACATCAAAGATACTCCAAATGGATACATTCTGGTGTGTTTGTATGTAGATGACATACTCATTATTGGTAATGAGCATTATCAAACAAACTAAGAAGATGCTTAGTGGTAAGTTTGATATGAAAGATTTGGGAGTTGCCGACATCATACTAGGAATCAAAATTTCCAGGACGTCTGAGGGAATTACATTGTCTCAAGCTCATTACGCTGAAACGGTACTTGAAAGATTCAAGAATTACTCTAATGGGACTACCAAAAGTCCTGTGGATCCCAGTCTTCACTTGTCCAAAAACACGGGTGACACATATCACAATTAGAATATGCACGTGTAATTGGTAGTCTGATGTACTTAATAAATTGTACAAGACCGAACTTGGCGCATTCGGTAATGTACTGAGCCCTACACATGTAATCCAGGACGAAGTCACTGGAAAAGAATAACTAGAATATTGAACTACTTGCGACATACTCAGAGTTATGGGCTGCATTTAGGGCCGCAAACGAACCGAGCTACTCGCAAGCTACTCGGCTCAAGCTCGGTCAAAGCTCGGTCAAAGCTCGAGCCGAGCTCGAGCTTGGGCTTTTTGTGATTATTAGGCTAAGCTAGCTAGCTACTCAGCTCGAACTCGGTCAAAGCTCGGTCAAAGCTTAGCTCAAAACGAGCTCGAGCCAAGCTCGAGCTCGAAACTGAGCTCGATTGCTTAACGAGCCGAGCTCGAGCCTCAAGATACTCGACTTGACTCAACTCGTTTGCAGCCCTAGCTGCATTACACCAGATATCCAACAATACTAGAAGGTACAATGATGCTAACTGGATATCGGACTCCAAGAATTTGAAATCCACCAGTGGGTATGTCTTCACTCTTTGTGGTGCAGCTATGTCATGAAAATCCTTTAAACAAATGTTGTTGGCCAGATCTACCATGGAATATGAGTTTATTGCTTTAGACAAAGTGACAGAGAAAGCAGAATGGTTTCGGAACTTTTTAGAGAATATTCCTATGTGGAAAAAACTAGTGCCTGCTATATGTGTACATTGTGACAGCCAATCGGCTATAGCAAGGGCATTGAGCTGTATGTATAATGGTAAGTCTTATCATATCAGAAGGCAACAAAACCATTAGACAACTACTCTCAAATGAAATAATCTCTATAGAGTATATAAAATCGGCTAACAACCTAGTGGATCCATTTACTAAAGGTTTGTCACGAGATCAGGTTGTGAGATCATCAAGTGGAATGGGTTTAAAGCCTATGACGAAAGATGATACTTGGTGGAAACCCTACCTAGGTGATTGGAGATCCCAAGATCTAGGTTCAAGGGGACAGCTAAATCTTGTTGAATCGACGTGAGCACTGAGAGATTAAAATCTTGTACCCATTCTTAAGATGATAAACAGTGCTACCTGCAAAGGATTAGGATAAGCTTGACTTTTATTGATTCTCATAGATTTGAAATAAAAGTGGGGTATAGCAGGATACTCTTTATGGGCAATCACCTTGTGAGTGTGAAATGAGACCGTTTCTAGGAGAATTAAGAAATGTTACATTCTCCAAGTTCACTCATGATTAACCAGGATTGTTCAAGGCCAAAATGAACACAACAAGAGAACCTAGTTCTGTGAGGAGATGAAACTGTGTGATAGTGATTGTCTAGGTTTACATCAAAACCCGGGTAGTTCAAGACATCATGTTCACTATCTGGTCAAGTGAATCCGATGGCTACTCACTAGGGGTGGTTCAAAGTTGAAAAAATACTACCATTCCTGATGCAGTGATTCTCCAATTGTACTCTTAATATCTTTTCTGTCATGTATTTTTTCGTTGTGTCTGGATTGCATAGTCTGGTAATTTCCATTCATATGGGGTATTGTTAGAATTAATTTTGGCAGATTTTTCGGGCCTGATTCCGGTGGGCTCCAGCCATCGACGGCACCGGAAAGTGATTGGACTGTATTCCTCTCGTTGAGTACTATTCCGTAATGTATTCGTTTGCCAAAAACAGATTCTGTATGAATGAGAAATGTTGGCAAAGTTGGGTATTCAAAATGTACTAACTTGGAACTTTAGAGAAAATTGATAGTCCCACATCGAAAGTTGAAAAAGATTTCTCTAGTATATAAGCTAAAGAAATGGACTAAAGGGCAGAGCCCTGGGGTTACCACTAACGTGTAGTGGAGAGAGGACCTAGCCAAAGTTACAAACACACGCGCGCGCGCTCCCGGCCCGGCCCGGTTCAGTTCGGTTTGGCCTAAACTATTTTTTGCCCCGCTCCGAATTTTTTCTTGGATCCAGTTTCTCTTCATTTTGTTGAAGCGTTTGGAATTCTGTAACTGGTAACAGCAGAATAATGGATCCATCTGTTTCTCTTTTGAGTCATTACTCTGCTGTAACAGAGTAATGGATCCATATGTTACGCCTTCATCTCCTATAAGTCCAGTCAATTTTGTCTGTCATTCTGTACTCTTTTTTTAAGTAATCTCCTTCTTATGAGTCTGTCTGAGAGTACAACGCAGTTGCTGGTTCGCTGGTGTCTCTGAAGCTTGGGTGCTGCTCTTTAGAGAAGGCAATATAGTTGTATCCTGTGAGGCAGTTCGTTAACAACCGTCATACTACGGAGCAAATTTTGCTTTAAGGGCATAAATTTTCATCTCGACTCTGTATCAAATTGTCTGTTTTGATTTTTCTTCCCTGTAATTTTACTTCTTCATAAAGATGATTAGAAATATTCCATTTTTACGAAATTCAAGTTCTAACATTTAGTTCCTTCTACTTGAACCAAAAGCAACCTCGTTTGATTTAACCTTTCACCAGCTTGATGATGCGGCCGTTGATCAAATCAGTTAACCTTTATTCTGGTTCGTTTGTCAGGTATTACTCTCTGTTGTATGTTTTTAACCGAACTCGCCTTTCTTGTTTTATTCAAAGATTTGATAAACGATTTCGTTATGATACTGCAGGCAAATCTCACAACAACATGACGAACTAGATTCTTTCCTGCTGTTGATATGTTTCCAACCTTTGTAATTGCAAAGTTACTGCATTAATGCGGATTGGTCAGGAGAGAATTTGGTGAAATTTTGTGAGTATGTGAAAACTGGGGGCTACCAGCCTACCCTATATGTCAGTACTTTTGCTGCAAGTAATCAAAAATAAGATGCTTTGCCTTATTGTTTGCTGCTATTTAGTTTTGTCAGGCCTTGGAGGTAGTAAATTTACTGCATTGATACAAGGATTGGTCAGGAGATTGATTACAAAATTTGTCAGTATCTTAAAACTGAAGGAAACACATGATGTTATAGGAATTGAAATTTACCGAGATAGGTCTCATGGGATCTTAGGTTTATCTCAAAAATCATATATCGAGAAAGTGCTTAAAAGATATAACATGCACAATTGCTTCCCTAGTGTTGGTCCTGTTGTCAAGGGTGACAAATTCAGCAAGTTTCAATGTCCTAAAAATGAAATAGAACGTGCTCAAATGCAGCAAATTCCTTATGCTTCAGTAGTAGGGAGTTTGATGTATGCTCAAGTTTGTGCACGTCCTGATATTGCATTTGCAGTTGGTATGCTTGGCCGATATCAAACTGATCCAGGAATGGAACATTGGAAAGCTGCCAAGAAAGTTTTACGCTATTTGCAAGGGACAAAAGATTATATGCTTACTTACAAGAGGTCAAATAACCTTGAAGTTATTGGTTATTCTGATTCAGATTTTTCTGGATGTGTCGACAGTAAGAAATTCACATCAGGTTACATATTTATGCTTGCAGGGGGACCCATTTCATGGAAGAGTGTTAAGCAGTCTTTAAGGGCATCTTCCACTATGCAAGCAGAATTTGTGGTGTGTTATCATGCTTCTGGTCAAGCAGTTTGGTTAAAGAATTTTATACCAGGACTTCAAGTAATTGACAGTATTGCGGGGCCATTCACCTTATTTTGTGATAACGAGGCTGCTGTTTTCTTCTCTAAGAATAACAAATCAAGTGATGCATCTAAGTGGATTGACATCAAATATCTTGTTGTTAGAGACATAGTCAAAGATGGTACTATTATGATACAACATGTTAATACAAGAGCTATGTTAGCTAATTCTCTAACAAAAGCGCTACGACCCACTCTTTACAAAGAGCATGTTGCCGGCATGGGTTTAGTTAATGTATTATAATTTTATTGTTGTAAACTATATATATATATATATATATATATATATATATATATATATATATATATATATATATATATATTATGTTATGCACTGAGTATTTAATTATGTATTGACTTTGAACTTTTTAAATTTGCTTATTATGATGCGCATAATTTAATTTAATCTAAACAAATTACTTATGAGGACCGAATGAAGATTATTAACCATTGCTGGAAAGAGTACCAATGCTATAATTAATGGGGATCAAATAACGACATTTGTTATTCTGATTACATTAGTTTGGTTTGGTATTTCTAACTGAACAGGTTTACGATTAATGCAAATTATATTGGCCAATTTTGAATGTGTACTTTATTATGTTATAACATTACGGCCAAGTGGGAGAATGTTAGTTTTATTTTATTATGTGGCCTATGTTATAACTGTGCACCAATTTCATTTAAAGAAATTAACGAAAAGGCATCTGAATTTTTGATGGAAAAATTTTGATTGCTGTTAATAAATGTACTGGTCCTAATTGGTTGCCTTAGATAATATTAAAAGACCTCTTCTCTATTTGGACGGATCTGATTCCAAAAACGTTTTTTTTGCCCATTTATTTTAAGGGATCATTTTCTGAAAACGTCTCTCTCTCCACTGACTTTGAGGGATATTATTCTGAAAAAGTTTCGTCCATTTTGAAAGAGAGAAGTAAAGAAAACACTGAAGGTCTCCATCATCAGATCTGAGGAAAACCATTGAAGATCAGTGCTAACGCTTCCGCCTAAAGATGTCTTCAATTCAGAACTGTAAGATTTAAATTCCTTTGCTATTTTATTTTGGATTTACGGATTCTGGATGACGTGTTCTAATTGTAAAAACACGTTAAGTTTTATTATGTCTACCATTTGGTATCAGATGGGAGAAAGATAATTCTGCTTGCATTAATCAATTTGGTACCAGATATACTGCTCTTTTTTTGATATGTTGGATCTAATACAACAAGTTTGTATGAAATTTTGGTCCAAACTAGATCATAACGAAGAGTTTTGCCAACATGAGCCCGACTATACGAACCCATTATGATAACCTTGGCAGCATGTCTACCATTTTTAGTAAGAATTGGACATATAAAAATATGTTTTATATGCCCTTCATTTGGTATCAGACGTACAGGACCCATTTCATGGAAGAGTGCTAAGCAATCTTTAAAGGCATCTTCCACTATGCAAGCAGAATTTTGCATGTTATATCTTTTACTCGTGCTTAAAAGATATAACATGCACAATTGCTCCCAAACGGACTCTTTGGTATTATGTCTACCATTTAGTAAGATTTGGTAAAAACTTAGTTGATAGAGCAGTATAATGTGATCAAAATGTTTTATCACGTCCATTTCAAGATAGTAAACACATTTGATTCGTTTATATGCCCTTAAAGCGATAATAAACACCACAAATCCTCTACCTTACACCGGCGTTTTTATTAATAAACGCCGGTGAAGTTACTGAGATAAATCCCCAATTCCGCCGAACCCTAACATTTCGCTCTCTTTTTTCCCCACCCTAATTTTTTCGCGCGCGCGCCGCCATTTCGCCTCCTTCCCTTCGTCGCCTTTCCCGACCACTCATCCACCGTCGGAATTGATCCCACCTTAGTCCCCACCTCTTTGGCTTGTTCACTCTCTCTCTCTCCCCCCCCCCAAAACTCCCGATCCAACATCTTCGAAATGTTGCCGTTGTAGTAGGCCCCGCCATCGCCGTCTCCGTAGCCCCCGTTGTCGCCGTGTCGCTTGCTACCGTTGTCGCCGTGTCGCTTGCCACTGCCGTCGCCCGCCTGAGTCCTCCCCCGTCCCCCACCGTCGACAACTTCCGACATTGAGTGTGGTATAATGCTTAATTCTTCCCGTTGGTTTGAATTGTTTATCATGTGCAAAATATTAATGTTGCTTATTGTTCCTCTTCTGATTAATTTGACCCAGATTCGGATGTTGAATTCTAACTACGGAATAAACTTAACAACGAAGACGAGATGCAAGAACTATAGAATCAAAACAAGAGAACAAAGAACAACCAAAAGCAACACACAAGAACACACAAGATTTTTATTGAGGTTCACCCAAACAATGGCTACTTCCCCGCACAGAGGAACTGCTGCGATTTCCACTAGAAATATGAAGATTAGGTTTACAAATCTCTCAAGAACTCACCACCAAGATGTAGGATTTCTCTCTATCTCCCTCTCTTAATGACAGCTGGTAGATTTGTATTTTCTTTTCACTTCTTATTGCTTAACCCTAAAATCGTATACAATAAAATATATATAGGATTCCACAACTCTAATCTCAGCCGTTCATCTATTCAGCATTGGGACAGTCGACCGCAACTCTAGGACGGTCGACTGGTCCTTTCCTCGACTGCACGAAATCCAACAAAGAGCGGGACGGTCGACTGCGCGGTCGACCGGTCGTTTTGCCTAGGCGGTCGAGGGGTGTGGTCGACCGCACTGTTGATCGCAACTCTGCTGTAGCCTCCAACTACTCTTGACTTATTGCTCCCACATCGACTCTCCTTCTCGCCTATCTTCTCCAACCTCATTATCGTGTATTGGATCCACAAACCCCAACAATCTCCCATTTGGAGACATATACACGAAGTCTCTAACCTGTTCTTCATTCTTCTATTGGCCTAGTCTAGGTCTGTGTCTTTGCGAGTCTCCTCAACAATTAACCTGAAGACAATCCGATAGTGGTATAGCAAAACTGATGTTTCCTACTATCCACCACCTTAGTGAGCATGTCCACCGGATTCTTAGTGACAAGAATCTTAGTTAGCTTCAACCATTTCTTCTCAACCTCCATTCTGATAAAATGATACCTCATTTGAATGTGCCGAGTCCTAGAGTGATGTGCCGAATTTTTTGCCAAGAAAACTGTACTTTGACTGTCATACCATAGTTCACCTATGGGTTGCTTCCTGCCCAACTGTTTCATAAGCTTCGAAATCCACAACATGTCTTTCGTTGCTTCTGTAAGTGCCATATACTCTGACTCCATGGTTGACCGTGCTACAACCTTTTGTAACTGCGAAACCCAACTAACAGTTGTTTCTCCAACTGTAAATACATACCCTGTAGTACTTTTGCAACCATTACGATCGTACAAAAAATCTGCATCCACATAACCATGTATATGCAAAGAATCTCCCCCAAAACAAAGAGAGTGATATGAAGTACCTGCTAGATATCTAAGAATCCACCTTACTGCATCTTAATGCTGTTTACCTGGATTCTTCATGTAATGACTGACAAATCTCACTACTTGTGTGATGTCCGATCTTGTAGACACCATCGCATATATCAAACTCCCAACAACTGAGGCATAAGGAATAGCAGCCATTTCCTCCATTTCTGCCTCTGTCTTAGGATACAAGTCCATTGATAACTTGAAGTGAGCAGCCAAGGGACAAGTGACTGGCCTCGCGCCATCCATGTTGAATCTCTTCAACACCTTCTTCGCGTAGTCCGCTTGAGATAACCAAAGCTTCTTGCTTCTCCTGTCTCTACAAATCTTCATGTCGAGGATTTGCTTTGCTTCGCCCAATTCCTTCATTGAAAACTCTGAAGCTAGATCCTCTTTTACTTCCTTGATCTTCTCCATACATGAACCTGCTAACAGCATGTCGTCCACATACAACGCCAATGTAACTATATCATTGTCTTCATATCTACGAACATACACACAATAATCCGTTTCACACCTATCAAAACATTTTCCTCTCATGAAGCAATCAAATTCAAGTACCATTGCCGTGGTGCTTATTTGAGCCCATAAAGACTCTTCTTCAATCGACACACCATGTCTTCCTTTCCTTTAGCTTCAAAACCTGTGGGTTGTTTCATGTACAACTCTTCTTCGACATTACCATGGAGAAATGTTGTCTTCACATCCAACTGCTTTAAGTGCAAGTCTTCAACTACCACAATACTGAGTAGAACCCTAATAGAAGTCATCTTCACAACCGGTGCAAAGATCTCACTATAATCGACACCTTTTCTTTGAGAGAATCCTTTCACAGCAAGCCTTGCCTTGTACCTCTTACTGCCATCTGCCTTATTTTTGACTTTGAAAACCCATTTGTTCATAAGAGCGCACTTCCCTGCAGGTAACTTGGTCAACTCCCAAGTTTGGTTCTGTTCCATGAAGGTCATCTCGTCCTTCATGGCTAACTCCCACTGAATTCGAGCCTCGTCCCTCAAAACCTCCTCATGAGTCTCTGGCTCCCCCAAATCCGTGTACAGAACGTGCTCGTGAACAACACTAGCTGATGGATCAAATATCCTGGTTGGCCTCCTCTCTTGTGTCGAACTCCTCAATGTGGGTACCGGTTCACCGACCGGTTCAGGTTCCCTGAACTGTTCTAGCTATACCTGTTCGTCTTGGATAACCTGCTTAATCCCAATAAGCTCACCATGAGCCTCCTGTGCTGTCTATGGTACCTGTACCTGCTGCTGCACTGTAGGACCTCCACCACATGGCCACCTTCAGAATCTGAATCTGAGTCTGAGTCTGAACCCCAATTTGACTCTGAACTGGTTGTACTATCTTGACCTGTGTGCCTGTCCTTGTATAGAACCTCCTCATTGAACACTACATTCCTGCTGGGAATGACTTTGTGATCCACAAAATCCCAAAGCCTGTAACTATACTCATTGCCACCGTAGCCAATGAACACACACCTCCTAGACTTAGAGTCTAACTTTTTTCTTTCTTCCCTGTCAATTAGTGCATATGCCATACAATCATAAACTTTCAAATGCAAATAATTAATAGTTTTATGTGACCATAGTTCTTCTGGAATGGCCCCATCAAGAGCACTAGACGGGCAACGGTTAATCAAGTACACTACTGTATCAACTGTAGCGGCCCAAAGATGGACCGGAAGACCCGCATGAAGTCTCATGCATCTCGCCCTTTCGAGTATCGTGCGGTTCATCCTTTCTGCTACACCATTCTCCTATGGAGTCTTAGGAACTGTCTTGATTCCTCTGATACCTTCCTTCGCCAGATAGTTAACAAACTCTTTACTTGTGTACTCACCTCCATTGTCTGACTAAATTGCTTTCAACTTGCAACTCGTCTCATTCTCAACCCTGGCCTTCCAAGCTTTGAATGCCTCAAATACTTCTGATTTCTCGCTAATTGCATAAACCCAAACCTTTCTTGTAGCATCATCGATGAATGTGATGAAGTATCTCTTACCACCATAAGAGAATTCCTGAGCTGGACCCCACACATCTGTATGTACCAACTCTAGCTTCGCAAGCTTCTTCTCACATCCACCTAACTAAAAGCTAACTGTTTTCTGTTTGCCCATCACACAATTCTTACAAAAATTCATCTCAACCTTCTTCAGCCCCGATAAAAGATCCCTAGAACAAAGCTGCTTGACACCCTTTTCACCAAGGTGCCCCAACCTGACATGCCATAGAATTGAAGAGGAACTACCTACTGATGCTGTAGCAATAATATCACCTGAATCACCTCCCCTGAGTAAGTACAACGTGTCACCACACTTTTCTTTTGCCACCAACCTGACACCTGTAGTCACCTTCCATTCTCCATGCCCAAAAATTGTTGTAAACCCTTCTTTATCTAGTTTGCTAGTTGAGATCAAGTTTTTCTTCAAGCTCACGATATGTCTTGTATCATACAAGACCAATTGCCCACCATTGCGAGCCTTCACTCTCATAGTGCCTCTACCCACAACTGGACATATCTGCCCATTACCAACTGAAACTGTACCAAAATCACCTGTCCTGTAATCCTCAAAAACATTCCTCAAGGGAGTACAATGATAAGAAGCACCTGAGTCTATACACCAGTCACCTTGCAAAATATTAAATCCAGCAGATAAACACAATTCATCTAGACGGGGTTCAATACTTACCACATTGGCTACCTGTGACCCTGCTTGTGCTTTCTTATACTCCTCGCATTGGTCTCTCCTGTGTCATGGCTTCTTGCAGTACCAACACTCACCTTTGCGATATCCAGTTCTTGACTTGAACCTGTGATTCCTGCTCTGCGATCTTCCTTTGTTGTTACTTCTACCACGGTTATCAACTAACAACGCGGTATTGCTAGGATATGACACCGAATTCTCTCCATGTCTCTTCCTCCTTGCATCCTCATTCATGATGCTGCTTATAACATCCTTTAGGGTAGTCGTATCAGTCATGGTGCTAGAAATAGTCTATTTTACTGTGCCGTAACTATCGGGAAGACTCGATAGCAACAACAACGATTGTGCCCTCTCCTCCAACTTCAAACCCGACGATTCCATCTGAATATAAACCATACAGAAATTATTGATGTGCTCAGCAACCGAACCCCTTTTTGACAACTTCAAGTTAACCTACTTCTTTAGGTGTAAGATCTGATTCGCTGCATTCGGCTTCTCAAATATATCTGTCAATATCTCCATTGCCTCCTTTGCGGTTCTTGCCTTCTCAATATGAAATAGCGCCTTCCTGCTCAGCGACAACTGAATCTGCCCAAGCACTTTCTGATCCAATCTATTCCAGTCTGCCAACGCAACTGGATCGACCTCCGCCCCCTCTAGCTTCACACCAAACAACGGATCATCAAGATCCTTCTGTCGAAGATACACAATCATTTGTATCTTTCACATTGTGAAATCCGTTCCATCGAACTCCTTGACACTACTCTTGTCCCCCATCTCAATAAATACTAACAACCTGTAGCTCTGATACCACTTCGTTGAATTCCAACTGCGGAATAAACTCAACAACGACGAAGAGATGCAAGAACTATAGAATCAAAATAAGAGAACAAAGAACAACCAAAAGCAACACACAAGAACACACAAGATTTTTATCGAGGTTCACCCAAACAATGGCTACTTCCCCATGCAGAGGCACCCCTGCGATTTCCACTAGAAATAGGAAGATTAGGTTTACAAATCTCTCAAGAACTCACCACCAAGGTGTAGGGTTTCTCTCTATCTCCCTCTCTCTTAATGACGGCTGGTAGATCTCTCTTTTCTCTTGGCTTAATCCTAAAATCGTACACAATACAATATATATAGGATTCCACAACTTTCCATCTCAGCCGCTCATCAATCAGCGTCGGGACGGTCGACCGCACCATCTTGACGGTCGACCGGTCTTCCTCTCGATTGCACGAGATCCAACAGAGAGCGGGTTGGTCGACTGCGCGGTCGACCAGTCATTCCTTCAAGCTACAGAGTTGAGTCAGAGAGCGGGACAGTCGACTGCGCGATCGACCGGTCATCTTGCTTGGGTGGTCGGGGGGTGCAGTCGACCGCGCGTTCTACCGCAACTCTGCTGTAGCCACTTGCTACTCTTGACCTGTTGCTCCCACTTCGACTCTCCTTCCCATCTATCTTCTTCAACTCATCATCGTGTATTGGATCCACAAACCCCAACATATCTAAATTATGATTTGAGGTTCTGTTTGTTTTACTCGCAGTGTACAATAGATTTGTGGCATATATAAGACAAGTTTGTTGCACATCATTCGTTCCTCTTTAAAGTAAATTGGACTATTTTGTTGTCTTAGGGTGTGTGTGTGTTTGGGGTCGGGGTGGGGTGTCTGACACTGATAGTGTCCTTGTTAAGGAGGCGCAATATGTAGATAAATATGGCAAACAGCAAGTTTGCAGCAAGAAGCAAACTGTTCATACTAGTAAACTTGATTGATGAATATGGATAGCTTTAAGCATCTTAGCATACTGAGAACTTCTGATTGTAGATCACGGTGTTTCTTTCTTATGTCGTTGAGGTACTGCTTATTTTGTGATTGCTTGATGCATGCATAAATTTTATTACAAAACACATGATTTTTCATCAAAGCGATATTGTCATGATATGTAATTGGTGGAAATTATACAATTTGTTGAGATATTATAAGTTTTCTGATATAGGATTACTAGCCATGTCCTGGGTATATATCAAACCTATGAAGCAGGGATAGTCACACACCAAAATTGGGTGCCTGTTTGTTTGCAATGAACCAGAACACAGGTTACCAACCTCTTCTGCATCATCAATTTTTTTTTTCTCTGTATTATTTGCAGTACATCTTGTTTTCTCATTTCACCTGTGCTAAATACTTGCTAAGCAGATTGATATTCTTTGAAATTGATTATGTTTATGAGTCATAATGGTGAATTAGTTAGAGAAATTTGGAGAAAGAATTTATGAATCAAGAGATCATGTCTCGAGAATTGAAATTTAGAATCGAGTTGAGTTTGAGGAAATATAACTAAATTGGGGATCTTTTGGAGATTTTGGGTATTGATATGCTTTGGATCTGAATACGAAGCTATTTCAATGAATAATTAATTTTTTAAAAACTCTATTTTGATTATATGCACAATTCATGTTTGATTGGAAGAAATTAACAAATCGCTATTTTTATAAATTCAAGTAGTTTTGAATTAGTTTTTATGGACTATTATATATCCTACAAGTTGTATTTGATCATATAAGAAATATGCTTTTTGTAGAAATCGTTTTCATAAAGTAAAACTATGTATCGGTTGAAATATGCACAACCAAAATCTGCAGTCTGCAGGTTGACAGTCGACCAGTGTGACTTTCCAGTTGACCGTCGCTGCCTGGCTGCTGTAATTTTCTTGAAGTTTTAAATTATCTCGCGGAACAGTCGACTGACTCTTTTTTACAATCGTTTGAGTCTGCTCTGTTTTGATATTTTCTTAAAGATATTTGATTTTTCTCTGGACAGTCGACCTATGACCCTTTTACAGTCGACTGCTATACTTAGAATTATTTTCTTAAAGATATTGGATTTTTCTCTGGACAGTCGACCTATGACCCTTTTACAGTCGACTGCTATACTTAGAATTATTTTCTTAAAGATATTGGATTTTTCTCTGGACGGTTGACCTATGACCCTTTTACAGTCGACTGCTATACTTAGAATTATTTTGTCAAAGCTATTGAATTTTCTTTCTGGACAGACTACTTACGTTTGTCTATAGTCGACTGGTACTAATGTACCTTTATACCTTTGAATGTTCCTCTAAATGATTTTTTCTCTAAATGTTTTAATCTATAACCTACTATTCTATACTTTATCTTCTACTGAACACATGTTTTCAAGTGAGTTAACTAAGCAATTTATATTGGAAGTTTGTTTGGATATTTGGGGGTAAGTCTCTAGAGGGTGTGTGTGACCCTAGCATACCGACAGTTGAGATAATTATGTTTGGGCCTGTCAAGGTATTTTAGTTTATCAGTGTTGAGTTAAGTCCGATGGGGCACACCAACTCTAGGAGATTCGTAAAGTAATTAAATAACCTAAATAATAAGGACAGGCACTAGTGGTGATATGATGAACAAGAACATGGGTTATGGACCTCAGTATGGCTTGCGGTGTGAGATAATCCTCGGAATTATCCAGGTATGAGTGAAATAGTCTCCGAAATTACCTGTGGTGTGGGATTGATCTCCGAAATTATCGGGGTCGAGGCGACGCTCATGTGGTATTCGTGTGATGAGGCGCAGGCGCCATCGCTTGCGATGTGGGGTATTCTCGAAGACTCCCAGGTGTGAGTGAAATAGTCTCCAGAAATATCTGTGGATAGAGATCAACCTCCGGAATTATTGGGGCATGGGCTAATACTCACAGTTTATCTTCATCTCGTAGTAGTCATCGTGTTAGGATTAGTTGCATAGCGGGGGATTAAACCCTATAATGTGGAGACGTTAAAGGCTTGCACCGGACCTATGTAGAGTGGGATGCATAGACTCCGACAAGTACGCATTAGAGAGTCAGCATATAGAATTGTGTTTTCTTGACTTGGTTTCATGCATGTGTTTTCCTGTTTTCTACACTTGACACTTAGTCTAGCTACACTTGATATTTTCATGTTTCCTTGTTATTTCTTATTTCATTTATTCTTGTCTCTAGTATGTGTTGTTTATGATTCCATGTTTCATGTTTATTTATGTTTCTTGTTTTTTTATGTCACTCATACCGTTATGGCTGACCCCTTTAGTTTTGGGGGTTATAATTATCTCTAGCCCCATATGTTACAGGTGATTACCTATAGCTTGGGATTTGGATGCTTGAGTTAAAGTGATGTAATGACTTATGTAATTTGTAAAAGAAAGTGTTGTAAAGAAAGAAATTTGTAATTCAAGGTGTTTTGTATTCCGCTGTGCTTTGTAAACAATTGATGTAATAAAAAGTTTTAATTTTCCCTGTATTTGGTTGTTATGTTTATGATTACATTGAAGTAGATTCTGGAATTGTGCCACGTATTTCTAAGATATTATATTGAAAATTCGAGGCGCTGCATGAAGATCCACTTGCAGCTAATAGGCTGAACGCCCTCTGGCAGAGGAACAACATCCCAAGTGCCAGTCTGATAATGCACTGAATTCCTCTGCAATAGCTTTCCTCCATTCAGAATATTGAATTGCATCTTGATAGGTTCTGGGCTCACGTGTAGAGTGTATAGCAGTGAGATATGTATGAAACTGTGGTGAGTAGGAAGCTAAGGTGGCAAAACCAAACTGGTCAGAAGGACCAGTGGCATCAGGTATATAATGTGCTGGAGGAATACTAGAAGTGGAACGTGTAGACTGACGAAGAGATAGTGGACTGACAGGGTGTGGGGGTGAGGATAGTAGAGTAGGTGCATGTGTCGGTGGGGAAGTAGGTGGGGTGGGTGCTGGCTGCTGTGGGGATGCAGGTGGTGTTTCGATAGGGGGAACAACAGGTGTAAGGACAGCAGGAGATGTGAATGGAGCCAGAAGAGTGGGATCAAAAGGAATACGGGAAGCTGAATTCGGGGAGCTAGCAACAACTGGAAAATCAAAAAATCTAGTATCCTCGGGGGGAGTCAGGTAGTAAGGGGAGTCTTCTACAAAGGAAACATGTCGAAAAATACGAACACGACCCGCTGATGGATCAAAACAACGATAACCTTTGTATTCGGGACTGAGACCTAGGTGAACGCACTTCGCAGCACGAGCAGAGAGCTTCGTGCGTTTAGTAGGAGGGAGAAGGATGTAACAGGTGCACCCAAAGGTACGGAGCATACTGTAGTCGGGAGGTGAGTGACAAAAAGCCTCATAAGGCGTCGGACCAGCTAGGGCAGACGATGGAGTAATGTTGATGAGACTAACCGAGGTCATGATAGCTTTAGCCCAGAAAGAACGAGGAGCGGAAGAGGAGAGTAAAAGAGCGCGAACCGTCTCAAGGATGTGACGATGCTTGCGTTCAGCTACACCATTCTGCTCATGTGTGTGAGGGCATGATTGCTGAAAAAGGGTGCTGTGAGACTGAAGGATTGATCTCATAGTGGTGGAAGTGTACTCACGTGCACCATCCGATCGAGAATTCTTAATGCGCATACCGAACTGAGTGTGAATCATAGTTGTAAAGAACCGGTAAATATCGGGTATCTCAGATCGCTGACGCATAAGAAAAATCCATGTATGTCTAGTGAAGTCATCGATGAAGGCAACATAATAGAGATAACCTTTCCACGAAGGTACGGGAGAGGGTCCCCATATGTCAGAATGAAAAAATTGAAAAGGATGAGTGGTTTCAGAAGTACTTTTGTGACTAAAGGGTAGGGAAATATGTTTGGCCAAATGATAACCCTGATAATTAGATAAATGTTTAAAAGTAAGAGAACTAAGGGCACCACTGCGAGCTATAGTCTGGAGTCGTGATGCGCTAATATGACCTAAACGTCTGTGCCACAAATTAGCATCAAAGAAAACAATACCGGAAAAACTAGAAAGAGAGTGATGTGCACGAAGAAAATCTAGATAATATAGATGACCCTGATGACTAGCACTCCCAAACTCCTCACCGGTGGAGGAATCAGTAATAAAACAACCCAAAGAGTCAAAAGTAACGACAAGACCACTATCGCACAACGCACTAATAGAAATAAGGTTTATTGATAAATGAGGAGCATAAAGAACATATGGTAGTATGAGAGTGGGAGAGCTAATTGTCCCTGAGTGTGTAATAAGAGGCGGTAAGCCATCAGCAGTGTGTAGAGATTGAGAGTGAGAGGGAAATGTTGTGCAGGTGGTGAACAGTGTCAGATTACTAGTGAGATGATGTGATGCACCAGAATCTAAAATTCAGAACGAATTCATACCGGGAGTGGCAGAAAGTGTAGGTACAGAGGAGCCAACATTAATAGACTGACCCATGAGCTATAGTTCCAGCTAAGTGAGGCATTGCTGAAGATTAGCCCAATCAGCAGGAGACGGCAAGGTTGAAGTGACGGGCATGGCCGAGGATGTGAGGGAAGAAGCACTGCGAGGAGAAATAAGCCTTGTGCTGCTGTGACTGAGAGCACAATGTGGAGGGAGATGCTGCTGGTGTCTGGATTGGGGTAGGGAGTAGGGCGGTGCTACCGGTGGCGAACGGAGAGGTGGGGTAAGGTGAGGAATGATGATGGGAGAAGGTAGGAGGCCGGAGGCAGACTGAAGGTGATGTTGCTGCTGTTTGAATCTGGAGGAGGAACGAGAGGCAGTTGCAGAGGGGAAGTCGATGGAGGCGGAAATATGTGGAAGAGACTGAGATTCCATCCAATAGTAGTAGTAGTACCTGTATTTTTTTTTGACTCTTTTTTTGACCTTTTTTTATTTGTTTTTTTATTTTGACTTTTTTAAGAAACAGATAAAAAAAGGAGGAAAGAGAATTACAAATAAATAAATATTAAATAAATAAATCAATCAAGAGGGGAATGGGTCGGGATTCTGATGCAAGGTGAAGGTAGCTAGGGCTCAACGCATAGCGCAGTGGATTAGCGCGTCTGACTTCGGATCAGAAGGTCGTGGGTTCGACTGGAGGTCGGGAGCGCTGGCGGGAGGCGGCTGAGATGGCAGAGGTTTTCGACCACTGCGGAAGTGGCGATGACTATGGAGGCGGCGACCACTTTCGAAGCGGCGATGGGAGTTTGGGTCGTCGGGATGGATGACAACAATGGTAGGGTTTTGCTGATGCAGAGAGAAAGGCGACGATTGTGGACCAGTGCTAGGGCTCGACAGGAGTTCGGGAGCGATTGCGGGAGGCGACGACTGTGGACGCCTCGACGACTGTGGAGGCGGCGATTTGGGCCGTCGGGATGAATGGCGACGATGATAGGGTTTCGACGATGGTGTATGGGGATTTGAGTCGTCGGGATGGAGTCTTCTTCTTGGTTTTACCGGAGGTGGAAGATTATTTTTTTATTTTTTTATTTTTTTTAGCTGTTAGTTTGAGGAATTTTTGGATGGAAAAATTTAAGAGAATAAAATTTGTATAATTAGCTCTAACACCATGTTAAGATAAATCAGAGTGATAAAAACAATACTGAATATTGAATTGAGAAATAACTAAGTACAATATCTCCTATATATAGGAGAGAACAAAATACAAAACTAGCCCAATACCCAATGTGGGACTATAATATCTAACAAGATAAAGTGTCACAATTTTAATTATATGTTATGGACCATGTGACTTGACTTATGAAACTGCCGTTATTCTTTTTACCTAGAGTTATATGGTTCAAATCACGTAGAATGTGTAAAATATAGGTTAGAATGGATGATCAAAGATGATCAAATTTTGGTTGGCTTGCTAGAACTACAATTATGAGATCAGTTTAGGGTCTGTGTCAAGAGTTTTTTCTTAGCTTGAATGTGAAGAGAATCAATGAGATGGAGCAAATGGTTTCAGCATGTGCAATGGGACCAGTAAGTAGCCCAATTAAGAGGGGTGTAATATACTAGTTAATGGAGCAAAAACTAGAGGCACCCCTAAATTGAATTTGAATTGAGGCAGTTATAAAAGATGTGATAAGATTAATCTGCTGGACGGGATACAGATTGAGCTTCTTAGAGGTAAAGGATTATGTAGCAAACCCCAAATAAGGGATTTGTTGTTGATGATGTTCTTGTATCGTGCTACAATGTTTTATTGCATGTGTAAATCTTAGTGAGCATTTAAGAGACAATATACTTGTATGTAGCAATTCTACTATTTCAGTTTAAAAAAAGGGTGCAACTTCTTCTCCTATGGGCATTTGTTCTGGAAAGAAGTACACTCTAATAGTGATTTTCTTATTTCTCTGTGCTAAACTGTTTTTTTTTTTTGTGAGGTAAAAGGTAGAATAAAGCCACCCTGTTTCATTAATAAGCAGTTAATAAAACAACCCCGGTGTGCCGGGAAGGATATAAAAGTACATAACAGGAAATACAATACAGAGCAGTAAATAAAATATAAACCCCCAACAGATTCCTGGGGAGTGGGTCGAATCCTCAAAATAAAACCAAAAGTACAGTAGCATCGAGTGCAGCTAGTGACGGTCCCGCCCCTCAATCCAATGTCGGCCCGAACTCTACATCCTCATCGTCAAAGTCCTCCACCTGGAAGACTCTAGCAATCCTTCCTCTCGCCCCTGTGGCGGCAGCTGTAGCCCAAAAAGAAATAAGATGTATGATATGAGTAAGGTTACCAGAAATACTATTACATGAAGCACGAAAATAAAAATTATTTCTGTCTAGCCATAAAACCCATGTTGTAGCCGCAATGGCAATGTACCACGCCTCCATTTCATGACGCACCGTTGCGAATTTGGGGCCAACCCACAGGTTCTCATAATCGCTGGTGTCACGCCCCGCTTCCCAAAAATACGGAATATGGGCACGTAACAAAAGCCCAGCGAATGATTATTATCATCCTTAAGCTGTTTCAAGAAATCTTTACAACATGTCACAGTAAAATCAGAGTCGGAAGCCAGAAAAATCAACCACATGCACATATGAACCAAATACCAACAAGAATACTTGAAATAAAATGTATTAATCTCAAATAGTCATGATCTGAATAACACAAATAATCTTGGGTCACATTGCCCAAATACAAGAATAAATACAAATATCAAAATACAATATTGTCCAAAATAAGTAACAAGAATAGCAATAGCAAAATTCAGTCTCTAGCCCATCATCTTGCCAATACCTTTAGGAACCTGTCCTCCAAAATCTGCAATACAACGAGTGCAGGAAAAAGGAAAAGAGAAAACACAGTACCCGTCAATGGCAAGTCCGGGTCACAAATAGAATAGGATACAAGCACATGGACACTATCTAACCACAGGATGTACTAACAGGTATAGGTAAACATATGTCAACAGTTAAACAGGTAACATGTATAAGTATCAGGTATTCAGGTAAATCTGGTAAATCTATAACAAGTATCAAGTGTCATATAACAGATATGTCAGGTAATCGATAGCAGATATGTCAGGTAAACCAGATAACAGGTTTTCAGATAATAGGTATTCAGATTCAGATTCAGATTCAGACTTCAGAAATATGATCAGATCTCAGATTTCAGATTAATGTAAGTCTTGTGTGATTACTATCTAGGTAGCACGACATGCATCCTAGTTTTTACTACATGGTTGCTACAGTCAAGCAATTATGTTTTAGATTTCATAGTGGACCATAGAGGGCAGTATACTCAGGTACAGAAAAACAGGTTCATGAATCAAAACAGGAACACGAATCATCCGATTCATGCATCAACGGGTTCATGAATCAACAGGAACACGACCAAAAGATACGTGCATCAACAGGTAACAGGTACACGACCAAAAGGTACGTGCATCAACAGGTAACAGGTACACGACCAAAAGGTACGTGCATCAACATGGGAAACACGGGCCCCCTTCTGAGTACACGTTTCTGAATTATCCACTAATCGATCTTTCCCTTAAACCCCGGCTTGATTACTTTTAGTATTTATATTATCCACATGCATGAGAGTGTGCTAAATAATGTCAAACTAACAGGTCATAATCAGGTTTAGTCTCAGGGAATTAGATCAGTAAGTATAGGTACCAAATATTCACAGATACGAGCAAAATGGTATATGTTTATAAACAGGACAGCAAGACCAGTCTGTACATAAACAGTGATCCAAAGATCTACAGACATGCAAATCATAATCCGTCAAAGGATCTGAAAACTAGACTTCCACACGCTTCTAACGGTTATAATAAAGATACACACTAGTTCATAACATCCCTGTGTAAAACGCATTCCAACACAGTTTTCAAGTACAGCCAGAAAACAGGGGAATAACTTAAACCACATGAAAACAGCAGATAAATTCATTAATTAAATCCACGAAAATTCTGGGGTAATCCCCTATATGTATAGTCTCAAAATATAGATTTTCATATTTTTCCAGAAAGTATAGATATGTTTTTAAAAATAGAAAATAACACATAACACAGTTTTGATGGATCTGGAATTCTTCAACACTGCTGTACAAAATCATGCATATCTTGCACACAGCGCATCAAAATCAACTTCCGCCAAAACGGAATGAAAGTAGATAAAATTATCCAATTTTCATATCTCACATAAAATATTCATACAGCAATTAGAAATAAGGTGAACACGGCATTCAACATACAATCACACGCAGTTTACAGCAAAAGCGATCTATAGAAAAGAAGGTAAGGCATCACTCAAAACTCATCTTTAAATTATCACAAAAATCAGAGAACTACCTAACATCATGGTGAAATACAGGACAAAATCTTGTGGCATGAAATTAGGTCTAACCTGGATCTTGAAAATAAATTGTCCACAAAAATTACCCCGAACTGAAACTGGAAACTACTAACATACAGTTACTAAAATAATCATAACTATTCCATACGAACTCCAAACAGGGTGAAATCAGTGGGATTAGAAATTAGATTCAATTCTCTACAAATTTCTCAGAAATAGCCATGTTGTGATTCGGACTCCAATTCAGGTAAAATCAGCAATCAATCCAGTTCAACCCAAATTTCCAGATTTCTCATCTATACTTCAAAACATCATAACTTCTACAAAAGTAATCCAAACTCTTCCAAATTCGAATCGCTGTATACCCCATGTCTAATTATCATAAAAGAGGGTAACTAACATGTCAAGATCTAGTATTTCTCATATGGGCGTTCAATCAAACATCGGTTACACAATATGTCACATACGCGATTAAAATCGCGTTAGGGCGAATCCTAAGGCACAAACCTATCAAACTTCATGTCCTAAGTCGTCTATGGCCTGTTTTGAACAATAGAGACGAAACCCATAATTAAAAATATGATCTTTGTCCGTCTCTAGTCTCAACCTATCCTATGTGTGAACTTTCTACTTGTATCAACCTAAGAAATTTAAGTACAAGTTACTTGCCTTTATGTGATGACGAAAGCGACAAATCCAAGCCTTCAAAGAAAACCCACGAACAAAAGTCCTTCCACGCGCGATTTCAAGCAAACCCACAAACCGAATCTTGACTACGATCGTCTCCTTGAAGCACGAACTCAACCGGATGATACCCACTTCTCCAAATCAGCAAAGGGAGGTGTAGGGGCTGTTATGAGATGGTTGGGGGCTATTTTGGGTAGGGTTCGGCCAAATGGAGGAAAGGAAAGAAGGGTTTTTGTGAAGCGGAGTTGTATGATATGGTGGAAGGGGATGATTATGGTGGTCGGCTAGGGCAAGGGAGAGGAAAGAGAGGGTCGGCCTGGGGTATGATATGCAGGCCGGATGGAGAAGAGATGGAGAGAGGGAGCCGGCTTGATTAGGAGAAGGAAAAAGATTAGGGTTAGGGATTTATTTAGATGAGGGGGTATTTATAGGGGATCAAATGTGGGTTAATGGGTAGTGGATATCAATAGGATTAAATGGGTATACAATTAGGTAATGGATATTTGGTAGATTTCAAATGAGGATACAAAATGCAATGAATCCTATGGCTCCTAAAAATCTCCTTAAGGGCCAAAAATCTCAAATTGGCCAAAATACTTCTAAAAATTCATCATAACTCAAAAATAATTAACAAATATGAATGAGACCAAGAAAATACGAAAAAGAATTCAAAATGGCGAAAAACGGACGATCGGCGCCCAAACAGCACACGGAGGTCAAAAAAATGCAAGAAAAATAATATAAAATGAAAATAATCCAATAAGAAAATTAATACAAAAATTTATAAATATAATTTATGAAATAATCTAATTTTAACAATAAAAATAATTTGCAAAAATTTTAAATACAGAAAATATCGAAAAATACCTTTCTGGGAAAACAGGGGTTACAGCTGGGGTATTCACTTGTTCCTAAGGCTCGTAAAACCTCTACCATAATCGCCTTACTCCTTGGACAGTGAATAAAAGGTGGTTTAAATTCTCCGTGTGCATGTTGCAGAATCCACAGTTGGTCGCAATCTGGGATTGTCTTTTGGCCAGGTTCTCTCTGGTGAGGATTGCATTGTTGAGCACTAGCCAAAGAAAGACTCTGACTTTAAGTGGTATTTTCGCCTTCCATAATACCTGTGCCCAACTGGGTCTGCATCCCCGAAAGTGAATCCGATGATACAGGGACCTTACCGTGAATGTACCCTTGGGCTCAAATCCCCATCGCATCTGATCTGGGCCTTGGACGCATCTTGCCCTAGTCCGTGTGATGTGTGCTTGTAGTTCGACCAGTTGCTGATGTAAACTTGAGTTAAGAGCTCCACGGAATTTAGGCTTCCACTTTCCCCTCTTCCAAGCCTCGGCAACCGATATATTTGGTCCACTCGTCTTGTCATACAGTTCGGGGAAAGTTTCCTTCAATGAATGTACACCACACCATTTGTCCCACCAAAACCTGGTGGATCGCCCATGACCGATAGTTGACGTAACTGCCGAACTGAATGGTCCGCTAGCCTTGGTAATTCCTTTCCAGAACCATGAGACTCTAGACCCTACTCGGAAGCCCAGACTTCTCGTGCCTTTTCCTCGCAGGTATTGCTGAATGAAATCCTGCCAACCTTCCCCGTTGTGGTGAAAAACCTTCCACCACCACTTCCCCAAAAGGGCAAGATTCATATCTCTAAGGTCGATAATGCCTAGCCCTCTATGCTTCTTCTTCATGCAAGCGATACTCTACTTGATCAGGTGGTAACCCCCCCTATTCGAATCTGCTCCTTTCCAGAGGAATCGTTTTCGGATTCGGTCAATCCGTTGGATAACCCACTTAGGGAGCTCAAAAAATGACATGTAGTAGATGGGTAGATTGGATAGTACTGAATTGATGAGTACTACTCTACCTCCTAGCGAAAGCGATTTTCCTTTCCAGCCCGCTAGTCTGTCCTCCACCCTGTCAATTATAGGCAGCCAATCTGACTTAGTAAGTTTCCCTGGCCTGAGTGGAAGCCCTAAGTATTTGATTGGACACTCACTCCCCACACAATTTAAAATGGTTGCATGTTCTCGCGCTGCTTCATCGGAGAGTGTAATGGGAATTAGTGCATTCTTGTGGAAATTTATCCTGAGACCTGACCAGGCTTCAAAACAGTAGAGGGCTCCTTTGAAGCAAACTGTTTCTGATCTGTTTCCATTTCCAAAGAGTAAGGTGTCATCAGCGTACTGGAGAATCGTACACCCTTGGTTGGAACTGCTGCTGGCCACAGGTGTAATCCAGCCCTTTTTCTAGCAATTTTCTAACATTCCCCTAAGCACATCTACTACGATTGTGAATAGCAGTGGGGATAACAGATCCCCTTGCTGGAGTCCTTTCTTGCAAGGAAAAGGTGGCCCTGGCCTCCCATTCACTGAAACAGCCGTTTTACTCGTAAGTAAGCACTGTTTGATCCATCTAACCCATTTATCCCTGAAACCTCTCCCTCTAAGAGCTTCTAAAACACTCCCAATCGACAGAGTCGTATGCCTTCTCAAAATCCAGTTTGAGGAGGAAGTTCTTAGAATTGCTCTTATGGCAGTGGTGGATGACTTGTTCAGCAGTGGCCACACAATCTAAGATACATCTGCCCTTGATGAAGCCTGTCTGGGTCTTGCTGATTACATTATCCATAATACTTCCCAGGCGTATGGCCAGGACCTTTGTGATGATTTTTACCGAGCAGTTGATGAGGCTAATTGGTCTAAAATCCCCCACGCGCTTAGATTCCTCCTGTTTTGGAATCAGGACCACTTCTGCGAAATTGAACATGTCCAATCTGAGATTGTTATGGAAAAATTCCTCCATCAATGCCATAATGTCTCCTTTGATTTCTTTCCAGAACACCTGGAAGAACATCATTGGAAAGTCGTCTGGCCCTGGGGACTTATCTGCTCCCATTTGGTTGATGGCCTTTTTCACTTCCATTTCCCAGAAAGGTGCCTCTAAAGAGGAGAAAATTTGCGTTGTCTCATTCCAGTATTCCTGCCAGTAATCCTCTCTCAATGGAATCCTGAAATCAGTCTTTTTTCCAAAGAGACCCTTGTAATAATTTTGAAAGGCTGTGGAGATCGCCTTTTCGTCTTGCAGTATCCCCGTATCCATCTGAAGTGAGAGGACGGCATTGGATCTACGCCTTGCGCTTGCCACTCTGTGGAAGTAGGCTGTATTCGTGTCTCTCTCTTTGAGCCACGAAATTCTTGATCTTTGCTTCCACTTGATCTCTTCCAACTTGTATAGATTGGCGATATTTTCCCGAAGCTCTAGCAGCTTGTTCCTTTCTTCCTATGATAGGACTCTCGTCTCTTCCACCCTTTCCAGCTCATCGATTCCTTCCAGAAAGGAATCTTTCGCATGCCAGATGGTCGAGAATCGAGAGCGATTCCATCTCCGCAGCCTCTTTCTTAACCTGCGGATTTTTTCACACCATCGGGATGCTGCGTCCCTACCAGAAGTTGGGAGCGCCCAATTCTCCATTACCATGTGATGAAATCCCTGAATTTCTAGCCAAGCCTTCTCAAATCTAAATTTCCGTGGCCTATGGGCTCCGTGATTCCCCACCTCCAGAAGGATCGGGGTGTGGTCTGATGTGGGTCTAGGGATCGATCTAGCTGTGGCCAGTGGAAATTTAGCTTCCCATTCCATCGAGACTAAAATCCTGTCAAGTTTGGCCATAATCGGGGTTGCTTGCATATTAGACCAGGTGAATAGTCTGTCATTGACAAGGATGTCGATCAGCTCTAGCTCCGTAATCACTCGGTTGAACTCCTCTCTGTGCCTATCGCTAGAGCCTCTATCCTTGTGCTCAAAGGCAAATCTAGTAATGTTGAAGTCCCCCCCAACAATCCATGCTCCCGACCAATGCCGTCGAATGTCGACAAGTTCTTGCCAAAAAGCATCTCGGTCTGTGGCCACATTCGGCTCGTATACAATAGTAACCGTCTGCACCCAGTCATCGGACCGTCGCTTAAGCCGGGCAGTCAGGGAGAACGTTCCGCTGTGCACCTCTAAGCAAGAGAGGATATCCGAATTGAACCCTATAACAATCCCTCCTGAGGCTCCTGCTGACGGTCGTAACACCCATTCCTTGATTTTGTTACCCCCAATTCTTTTGAGCTTGATCCCGTGCTGGAGTTTAGTCTCCTGTAACCCCACCACTTCCGTCTTGGAATTGCTAATGACATCTCTTACCATATCTCTCTTTTCCCTATCTCCCAGCCCCCTAACATTCCAGAATAGTGTATTCATTGGGGGGCAGTGTCATTGGTGATCGTTAAAGTGGGTGTGGGGCCGGCTACATCATCGTGGATATCTGTCGACTCGACGCAATTCCCTAGGGCATTCTCAACATTGGTCTTAACCCTTTCAGTCTTCCAACCCCTGATTTTGTTAAGAAGTAAAGCGTTGCAGTCTGTGTCACACACCTCTAACCCACATGTTTTAGCTAGTAAAAATACATCAGAGTCTGACATAAAATTTAAAATAGTAGCAAAAAGTAGCTGTACCTCCGTTGTCGAATTTAGCAGCTTTAGCAGCCGCTGCTACCTCGAGATAGTCATCTAAGGACTCTACATGAGCCCTTTTGGGCGATCTGTGAACTCTGAACCCAACTGTCCTATGTGACATCCCAGAGCTATCTCTGGGTGCTGACTTTGGGAATGTGGATAGGACCAACTCAGGCGAGATCTCCCTTTGGGTGTTAGCGATGAACTTTAACTCCTCTGACTCCGCATCTGAGAAAGAAAATTCTTCATCTAGATTAAGCCGCCCTTCTCGGTCTTCCTTACTATCTGTGAGTTGAGTATCCCCTTGTAGAGTAGGCGCTCTCAAAGCGGACTCCTCATTGAGCCCGTAGATTGGCGAATCACTACTAGTAGTGATAGTGATATTCTCCATTGCGGTCCTCTCAGTGGGCCCACTCCCATTCTGACAAAGTGTCTGATTGTTCGAAACTCTAGTGCTACTAGAACCGAAGACAATAATAGGCGCTTTGGACCCCTCTTTGGGCCCACTAGCTTCTATAAAAAGCCCAACACCCGGTCCCAATTTCTGATTTTTCATAGAGTTAACATGTTCCCCTCTACCGCGGTCCATCATACCGCACTCCTCGAGACACTCGCTCCTCAACTGACTCGCTTGGGTGGTATTCCTACCGCCCTTGCCAGCTGGCAGCGCTTCATTGGAGGGGGCATCGGTGGGTGTGGATGCATTTGGGTTTAAACTGAGCGTGCAATTGTTTCCGCCAGCTGGCCTCAGAAGATTGGGGGTTGGTACAGTTGGATCAGACAGTGGCGTGGTATACAAAGTGATGAAGACCCTTTTCGTTACCAAAGCCTTTGCTGTTACTTCGTCTTCTTTCCCATTCTTAGCAATTTCCAAAAGCTTCCCTTTACCACCCACTTCCTTAGCTTTACTGCCCACTCCCTCAGCTTCAAGCTCGTGCTCCTTTGAGTTTCTTTTCCTGTGGTCGAGCAGATCTCTGTTCTTCTCTTTCCCCAGAATGGGTTCTGGCTCTTGGGGCGCTTGCTTCAGAGAAGCTTCTTTTTCCGCTTCTGGTGAAAACCAGCCCTTTATTACCCACTCTCTGGTCGACAGTGGTCGATCGCTTGTCATCTTCCCCAACTTGGCGGTATCTTCCACCAACCCCTGTCTCAGAGTCTGCATGTTGTTGGAGGTTGGAGATTTCTCCTTTTTGTGGTCTGTGCGCCCTGTCCCTTTGAGCTGCAGCGCTGTCCTCCAGAGAGTTATTGGGCAGGGCCACCGTTTGATCCGCTGAGTTGAAGGCTCCTGAGGGCTTTTGACCTTTGGTTCTAACTGTTAGATTCCTGTCTCGACCTCCAATGTACGGAAGGTCCTTAAGTGGCCGCAACTCTACCGCCGGAGTATCTTGGCGCTGCTTCTGTCCCATAGCCGCCCTGATGATCTCCCGGTGAGCCCTTTCAATCTCATGAGTGCCATCAATTGTGAGCCTCTTTGTTGGTGAGACCACTTGTTTGTAGCTTCTGTTGTCTCTGAGAGTAGTTGCAGGCTTAGGGGAGGGGATAGTCGGCAGTGCTTGTTCTCTCTTGTCAAGCACGAATCTTACCAGATACGACTCCTCGAAGGAAAATTTTTTGGCGAAGCGCGGCATAAGAGAAATGTCAGTGCTCCTAATAAGAGCCCTCACCGAGATTAGATCTGAGCGGCGTACCGTCTTCTCATCTATCTCCTCCACCGTCCCAAACTCCGCTACAATCTCTTGAATAGCTTCTCTCTTCCAAAAGTGAAGTGGGATGTTATGAATCCAAATCCAATATTGTTCTCCTTGAGGGAGCTCCGCTCCGAAGGTTAGTGTCCACGCGCTGAAGTTGACTTGGAAATGTCCAAAGTCGACAGTCCCTAGGCCAACAACCTCCGTGACCTTCTCCGGCATTGGGAAAGAGACTAGAAATTGCAAATGGCATAACTTCTTTGCTACCCAATCGCCATGGGCATTCATAGGCCATTTCTCCATGAGTGCTTGCATCAGGTGAACCTCTAATGGCCTTCCAGCTCTGATTTTGGCAATTGTGCACCATTGTCGCAACCATCTTTCTTCGCTCTTAATAATCTCCAGACTCCTTGTCAATCGGATCACCGTTGGGTTGTCCGGTGACCTCCCCCGGCTCACCGGTCGCTCTTCGTCGCTTTTGGTCTCCACCACATTGGTGCATATGTAAGAGAGATGCCCCCACATCATACATTTGAGGCACCGTACTTCTTTGGTACATTCACTCCTGAAGTGACCTAGGTCCCTACAATTGAAGCACGGGGTCGGCTTACGTTTGCCCTTCCTCTGCTTCTTCTTGTGTTGGAGCTCATCGCCTTGGGGGTAAGTGGTTTTAGTCTGTTGTTTGTTCCTCTTTCCCTTAACCAGAACCCACTGCCCCTCCATATCTTCATCGGCGGAGTTCCCATCTTCCGTCATCCCGCCTGGCATAGCCCCTCGATGGTCTCGCTTGGCGTAGGATGTGGGAGCATGGTGCTCCACTGGTGTTGGGACTGCGAGCTGTATGGTGGTGGGAATTGGTAGGGTGGTCGCGGCAGTTTGTATAGGTTCCTGGGGCTCCCTATGGGAGCTGTGGTGATGGGAGGGGGGGTTGGAAAGTTTATGTTGGTGTTGTTGCAGTAAGGATTGCAGTGGTTGATGAAGTGGTTTATGGATTGGTATGGTGTTTTTATTGATAGGGGACTGATGTTGCTTATGTGAACCAAGCTCATTGTCTCTCTAATTGTGATTGTGATGATGCTGGTAATGGTCCCTTTGTTGCTTACTCTGATGTGTGCATTGGGGAGAGTAGTAAGTTGTAACCCTGTAGTTCCTTTCTCTGTTTCTTTCTTGAGAGTCCCTGAGGTTGTGTCTTTGGTAGACCACTGTGTTGTAGCGCTCTTGCGAGGGATGCCGGCTCAATGGCGGGGTTCTCTTACGCCGTAACTGGCCTATTGGAGGACCCCCTCTTTGGGCCCTCCCTCTCACAGGCTGCTCAACAACGGGGCGGTGATGACCTGAGCCACTCCCCTCTTACCTTGGACGTGCATTTTGATGTGCCCGCGGAGGGGAGGGAGCGAATCTGAGCCCTGAGGGTACACCCTCCGACCGGTTTGGTTGTAGGCCAGGGAGTGAGTTAGGGTTTTCTTTTTGTTTATGGACATTGGGTTTTAAAGGGTCGGCATTTTGAGGTGTTGGGGGTGTAACATCAGAGAAGGGAGGAGGATGTGGAGGTGGAGTAACAGTCGGAGTGTGGCGGACCCTCTCTTTGGGTCCGCACCCACTCATCTCGAGTTCCGTCAGCATGATCGGTAGAAGAAGCTAGCCAAACAAGTGTGAAACTTGCCAAAAACAGAGGGGTAGAAGGTTGGTTGTAGGGATGGTTGAGGTTAAGGTGAAGAGGGGTGTTGGGGTTCTAACAAGCAGATGCGAGTGAAGGAGAAGGTGGGGAAGAGGAGCAGGACTCGGCAGGGCATCAAGATCGGAGAAGGAGGGGTTTATTGGCCGGGAGAATGGCTGGGGGTGATATCGGAGGGGGTTCAGGAAAGGGGAGTTGGTAGGAGCTCATGGTAGGAAAGGGGTGTTAGGCTTTGTTTTTTCCAGACAATTGTTAATCACTGATGAAAACCCCTTGAACATTTTTTGTTTTTAAATATATAAAAAACTGACTTACCCTATACGGTCTGCTAATTACTTGATATTCTTTTTATCTGAAAGTACCCTATCAATTCTGCGTTTTACAAATTGTAAGAAGTTTCTTCCTGTGGACAGTTCAAAAAGTGAAACATCGAGGGATTTGAAAGGAAACTTTAGGGGATAGTGTTAACTGGCAAATTATAGTATGAGAATGTTATTTTTAAATAAATCATAGGGTCTAGTAAATGTAAGGCCCCATTTTATTTTTTTATTTTTTATTTTTTATTTTTTGATTCTATTACTCCAAAATCAATTCTTTCAATTTCTCTATCACTTCAAACATAAACTAAGATAGTTATATTTCAAATAAAATTTTGGCAGAGTTTCCCCTAAAATTTCTGCCCCGAAACACAAAAAGCTTACGGAATTCTGCTCTAAATTCCGTTGCTCACATTACAGGCAATAATATCAAGAGCTCCCCAGGCCAAAATGAGCAGAATCACACAGGCAATATAATATCATGCTCTGGGGGCCAAACTCATGATATAATATCAAATATCAATTAAAAAAAACCATAAATTCCTTTGAAAACGTAGTAAAGTTTCTAGGAAATAACTTATAAAATCTACCACAGGGCCCGGTACTCCACAACGAGATGGGTACGGGTCAAAAACATATCATACCACTTCACACTATACTCCACATCGTCATTTACATACTTATACATTCAAAATATAATTTAAACCATAACTTTCACTATTCACATATCTAAACTTATACATAAAATCTAAAGTAAAAGACTTCCCTCTACGAAATCTACGCCTCACCTCTGCTCTGATGAGGACCTGTAACAGTAGGGGATCTAGGGCAGTCCTGGGACTCTCCTAACCCTCCAAACACTAAGGGGTTAGCCATTTCTGGTGTGAGTATAATTTACTGATTAAGCAAATAGATTAAACTTTATAAATAAAATAAAATGAACTTACAAATACCAAGATAATAAAATTCCATCTAAAATCTGAACATATAAACGCCATAAGTGTGGCTTTTCATCAAGTACTCTTTGGATCATCACCTGTTTATATATATATCTGCTCACAACTTACTTATCTTTAGTTTTGAACTCATACCCAAATTCATCACTTTACACACATCACTTTATGCCTTATACAAACATTTACACATAACTCTATTTATACATATACTGCACTTTCCCAAATAACATCATCTTGCACTCATACTAAATTATATTAAACATACAGCTTTCCTTACTCGCCCTATCCCATACTACAATTGATTCAAGTTATTCACATTAATCTACCCACACAATTCTTCTTTACAAATCTCATATGTACCACGTCATATTAACTCAAGTAGATAATTTCTTACCTTTATAATCAACGACATAACACTGTATTACTGCACATAGATAATTCTTCTACTTTTCGTATATAATCACACAATGCCACTTCCTCATTTTCTTCATGCTTATTCAATCACGTATCTCATTTACAATCGCTGTCATTTACAAACTCAAGACCCATATTCTTTCATACTTATTTTCATTCATATACATTTTCTTCCTCATTCTCAGATTACATACATCGCATGCATACAAGCAATAATATCACATACATCTTCATAATATCTCATTACACATTGCAATTTACTTACATTTCATCACATCATTAGCATATCAGTTACTTGAATGCTCATCCTTATTGCATCAAAACATGTTTTATAACTCGTTCTCATCCCGTCAGACGACTTTAGTTATTTTTCATTCTTATAAGTAATATATCTTACTATCATTTTCACTTATATCTCCAGTTACCATTAACTTCACTTTCATTCTCACCAATTTATACCCCATATCCCAAACAAAGTTTGGGCAATAATATATCACACCCCAAAGCCGATAGCTTGGGTAATAACCACTGCACCCCAAGTAGACCTTGGGTAATATCATATCACATCCCAAGCCAATAGCTTGGTGATTACATTACTTTATTCTCATTCTCATCTTACAATTTACTTTACTTTTCATTCCATCCCACAACACATCTAACATATCAACAACCCATCAACCCATCCTGGGAGTTGTGCCAAGGTAGGTAGTTCCCACCATTTCCAAGAAAATAGCGGGCGAGTAGTTCCTCAGCACAATTCCAAGGTACAACAAACTCATATTACATCAGGTTTCTCTATATTAACCATTTCCATAGTCATTCTCATATTACATCTACTTCACTTCCGTTCAAATAGTGTATAAGACGTTTTCTTTACCTATATATGTCATTCCCATAATAATATAATTCTTCATTTCATAATAATACACACATATACTACCATCACGTTTCCGTTTTCATTTGGATACACATTTTCAGTTATTAGCCATATTCATCTCTAACATGCACTTGCATTACTTTCTCATTTCCACAATACACGATTACTTTCTTTTCTTTTTCATTCCCATATCACATTTCACATCATATATTTTCTCCACTTTCTCATATTTATTTCATAATACAATTCACTTTAACCTTCATTCATTACAGATAATACATCGCACCCCAATCATAGTTTGGGTAATATACACCGCACCCCAAAGCCGATAGCTTGGGTAATAATTACTGCACCCCAAGTAGAACTTGGGTGATAACTTATCACATCTTAAGCCAATAGCTCAATTATTAATTTACTTTAATTTTCTTTTTATCTTACACTTTACTTACTCATTTCCACCCATACACTTACTTCACTATTTCATTTCATTTTACACCAAGTACCTTCTTCTCTTTCTCATTCACATTTCATATCATATTCATTTTATTAATTAATCGACCAGTGAGCCACAGTACCTCGAGTTTATCCTGGAGTATCAATTCTCTCTCAGGCCTACCCTGAGGTATCAACTCTCTCTCCGGTCTATCCGGAGGTATCTGCTTTCCCAGGTCTATCATGGGGTATCAACTCTCTCTCAGGTCTACCCTGAGGTATCAACTCTCTCTCCGGTCTATCTAGAGGTATCTGCTCTCCCAGATCTATCCTGGGGTATCAACTCTCTCTCAGGTCTACCCTGAGGTATCAACTCTCTCTCAAGTCTATCCTAAGTTATCAACTCTCTCTCAGGTCTACCCTGAGGTATCAACTCTCTCTCAGGTCTATCCTGAGATATCAACTCTCTCTCTCAGGTCTATCCTGATGTATCAACTCTCTTTCAGGTCTATCCTGAGCTATCAACTCTCTCTCTGGTCTATCCGGAGGTATCTGCTCTCCCAGATCTATCCTGGGGTATCAACTCCTATCAACTCTTTCTCTGGTCTATCCGGAGGTATCTACTCTCCCAGATCTATCCTGAGGTATCAACTCTCTCTCAGGTCTACCCTGAGGTATCAACTCTCTCTCAGGTCTATCCTGAGATATCAACTCTCTCTCTTAGGTCTACCCTGAGGTATCAACTCTCTCTCAGATCTATCCTGAGGTATCAACTCTCTCTCTGGTCTATCCGGAGGTATCTGCTCTCCCAGATCTATCATGGAGTATCAACTCTCTCTCAGGTCTACCCTAAGGTATCAACTCTCTCTCTCAGGTCTACCCTGAGGTATCAACTCTCTCTCAGGTCTATCCTGAGATATTAACTCTCTCTCTCAGGTCTACCCTGAGGTATCAATTCTCGTCAACCGAAATTATTGTTATTAACATTTTATTTTCATATTTTCATCTCCTTTTATCATCATAGCATCTCATCTTTTATTTGAACTTATTAACACATAAACAATGATCACCACCTCACTTACCCTTTCAATGTATCACATATAAGAAATATCACTGTAATTAACATATAAAATCATCACATCATATTATTGCACATCACAACTGTACTGTATTATTATTTTATCATCACCTCACACATCATGAGTATACCATACTATTTATTATCTCATTTTCACATGTTTGCATACGCCTAGTAGATCAACACATCACAACACCATACACACACACACACACACACACACACACACACACACACACACAATACATTACCATCACACTGAATATTCAAAATCATATCAATTCACCATATACCGACATCCTTATATAAATATAACTCATCCCCATATATATATAACTAATCTATCATCTATAAATTTATATCAATACACAAGAGACACGAGTATTTGATCGTCATATAGCACACCAACACCGAGCACTAATTCCCATTTATACATACACCTTATTCCGTAATTCATACCAATCATTCAGATTATACTAAAATTTTCTTAAAACAACAAATACGTAAATACATTCATACTCACCTAACAGCCCGGAAAGACTCGAAGCATCATTTCTCCATCCCGCACTCGAAGCCGTTAACATCTCCTATTATCAAGTTTCAAAGCAATTAAGGTTCAAAACATCCAAATCAACCACAGAAAATAATAACACTAATCCTAATATCACTCAGGCATTTTATTGAATGCCTGGGAAGCACACGTGCGTTGTACGTAATATTTAAATTCCTACGGGAATTTTATCCCCAACCAATTACTAGAACCACTTCCAAATTATTCTAATGGCACAACTGCAATTTCTACTACCATACGAAAGATAATTCTTATAGATATAATTCTCTTTTACAAACCCAAAACCCTAATTTATTAGCAACTTGTAAAATCTCCGATAATCTGCTAACTTCACGCCTCTACTATTCCCAACATCTTCTAATCTACCGACCATAATATTTCTATTCAATAGAAATTAACCACACTTAATTTTATACAATTAAAATAAAATAGGCTATACCTTCCCGTAGTTGTTTCTCCAAATTGACTCTACCACGAGCTAGAGCACCCTTCCATTAGCCATCCCCCCAATTTAATTTGAAAACCATGAAGTAAATCAGTGGATTGGGCGAGGGAGAGGAGGACCGAAATGGGTTTCGGTGGAAGGGGATTTCGGTCGGGGATAAGCACAGGAAAAAGAAAGAAAGGAGAAAGGGAGTGTGTGTGTGTGGTGGGGGGGAAGGGGGAGTGGGGGTTTGAAAATATTTAACAATATAAATATATATTATAAAGGAATATTTACAAATATGCTCCCAAATCTTCAAAATATTTCAAATAAATCCTAACTTTATACTTTAATAATACGAACAATACAAAATATATTAAAATTATCTCATAATAATCCTCCAATCCTCCAAAACTATAAAATAAAATAAACAATATTTCTTCACATAAAATTTCAACTCGTAGCTCCAATATATCAATAACTCCAATCTAACACAAATATAGACACCAATACCAATATTTAAAATAAAAATACACCAAATAAAATTCTCACCACTCCAGAATATAAAAACGGATATTTTCGGTATTTTACAAATTCGAGGTGTTACAGTAAACCATAACTCATTCTCCTTGGATCGAAGTTTTTTTTTTGGATAAAAGATGACTAATGTTATCCCTTCATTAACGATCGATTAACGAAACACCGTACATCGAACTCCATATTACAAAAACCATTACAAAATAACATAAAAAAGCAGCGACATAAAGTAGACATATATATCCGCCCATAATCCACTCCTGAGAAGCTGCCTCAATTTACTCTTCGTCTCCCAGACGCATTCTCTTCTTTCCACCTGTGATGACATTCCAGTCATGAGAGAGGGAATAAATTTTATGCGTCAAAAATGACAATCTATGATTAATCTTTCGAAAGCAAAATTCATTACGATCCAACCATAACCCCCACATGGTTGAAGCCACTGTAATATCCCACAAATGCCTACTCTCTTTGTAAGCCCTATTTTTAGATTTTATTGTATTTTATTTTCTTTGATTATTGTATTTGGATTCATTTGTTAGTGTATTTTGTTATTTCTTGGGTTCTTTTGTCATCTCTTGATCGATCTGTGTTCTTTTGGTTGGATTCTGTTCTCTTTGCAAATTTCGCTCTTTCTATTTTGAGTTTGATTTGTTCTCCTTTGTGTTCCCCTCCTCTCATTGCATTTATTTTTTCTCTTTTTGGAGCCAAAACTGTTACCCAGAACCCACAAAATCTCAACCCAAAACCCTAATTCTTGATCCCCTATAAATAATCCTATTAAACCCTAATATTTTATAATCTACTCTCTCTCTCCGCCGTTACTCTCTTTCTCCGATCCCAAAACCTATCTCTTTCTGTTTTGTTCGTTGCACCCCAAACCCAACCGAAAACCCTACTCTCGTTGCCGTTCCGATCGTCTTCCACCACCGTCACCACCTTCGTCCTCTTCGTCCCCCTCGTCTCTACCATATCACCGTCATCCGTTCACCCCCCCTGTCTTCGCCGTAACCCATCACCCAATCCACCGTGGTGTTCTCGACGCCATTTCCCATAGCCGTCGTCCTTCATCATCTCTGTTCACTTCACCAGTGTCACCGTCATCCCTCGTCGTTCCATCGAAGGCATAGCATCGCCGTTCGAGTTCCCTAGCGTTGCCATCGTCTCTCTCTGTTCCCAACCACGAAACAGAGTTCGCCGGAGTTTCATCAAGGCTGTCGTCGCTTCCCGACTGTGGTGCCGATGCCGCTTCGCCCCTCGCCACAGTGCCGCCCCGTCGCAGTCACCGTCAAGACGCCGTGCTCTCTTTCTCTCTCCTTGCCGAGGAAGGAGACGATCATCGATTGGGCGAGCCTGCTATTCGGAGTTCGGCCGTAGCGGATCCCCTTTCGTTGTTTCGTGTTCGTCCCAATCCGGTGTGAAAGAGATCTTCCATTAGACAGTTTTGCTGTCCCATGTTCTGGGCGCATTAGATCCCCGATCGTTGTCCCGTGTTCGTCCCGATCCGGTGTGAGGTTTTTCATTTTGCCGTTGCTGTGCTTGTTTACTGTTGGTTCTTCGCACGTGTTTTGGGAGTTTCGCCTGGGATTCTGATCCCGTTATTATTATTAATTGTATCTGCAGTATAACAGGCAAGTCTCTTCTTAAACTAACATTTTATTCTGTTCAAGTTTACTTGATCTCCTGCAAGTAGATCCCGTCCATTTTGTTATCAAAACTGCTTTTGACAATTCCATGAAGATTATCGAGGGTTTACATGAGCTAACCCGACATACTCTTAACATCGTGCTATTTCTTTGATCTTAAACCCAGTCCCCATTGTTTCATGCATATGCACATTTAAATAACTAGATTCATGCATAGGTTTACTTGATAAATTGGACATGTTAAATTGTATGTGCTAGATTGAAGTTGATCGATGAATTGACACCATGACTGTGATAATTGTACCTTAAACTTAGAAATTTGCATGTTGACACCTAGGATCACTTTGAATACCAATTTGCATGCTATATGTGATCGTATGATTTATTTGTTGCCTTTTTATGTTAAGTTAATTTCTGCTGGATGTTTCACTTTGAATCAGATTTTTAACCATGCTAATGACATAATTCAAAATAGCTTGTGGAACATAAATTGTTGCCCTGGATGTCTAGATCACTTTTCTCTGGTGCGGATTAAAATTCCAATTTGTCATCTGCTAGATATCATCTTTTTAGTTCAACTGTGTTAGTAATTCCACATTCATAATTTCATGCGTATCCTGTTGTTTCTTATTTTATTTCACCCTGTTAACAGTAAAAGAAAAATCTGAAATAAATTAGGCTGGACCTAGACATGTATAGCTACTTCCTTGAATTTTTGTAGATTTTATTAATGAGTTTTCTGAGCCGAAATAATTAGTTGAAGACAACCTACTGCATGCTGCCTGAACATAAAATCTGATTAGAATAGAGTTTTCACCCTAGTTTCGGTATCTTTTATATGCTTTAATTATACTCACTGGAACCGTGTGAAAGTCTACTTCCTATTCCTTCCAACGGATTCAGATTTACTATTTTGTAGTAACCGTAATCCATGTTTTAGTACAGCAAGGTCATGCTATCCTGATTTTGTGAAATGTGCTTATATGATGTGTTTGCCTCATGCTTTGTCTATAATGCATAGAATTAGTCACACATAGTAATATACAGCATTGAAACCCTCTTGCATGCTCACATAGGATGAAAATAAACTATTAACAAGCTGGGGTATTATAGGTAGACTTGGTAGTGAACAATCGGGAAATGTACTCGGTAAGGCCTTCTCGCTCGCACGAATACTTGACATAGAAGAAGGAGTATTGATTGCAATGATTGAATGATGATTCTTGCACGTAAATTATTGTTATTAATGCCGAGTACACGATCCGTGAATTCACCATCGGTCTAAAACAATCACTATACTTGTGCCGAACCTGTAGAATGGGACACAGTAGTACGTGCACTAGATAGGCTAATAAAATACTTAACAACCTGCATCTCATGCTTGATCTTGACTTGACATCTCTCATTACATGCGTGATTATTGTTCACCTTTGATATTATTGCCTGCTCTTTGTTTTGTTTTTTGTCTTTGACCATGTCCCTATTTTTTGATATATATATGCTTTCCTATTATCCTCTGTTTTTCTACTTGCCGCCCACGACATGCTCTAAGGGCACTCTCTTCTTTCTTTTTAGATCAAGATTTTACAGGTACTTAAGGATCTGTTCCCGAAGGAATTGGTGAGCAACGTTTCTAGAGTTGGAACCAGTCTCCGTTGCATAGTTTTTATTTGCTGCTAGATTTATTTTCTTGAACATTGTTATAACTTGTACTTTGTTTTTGGGCTTTATGACCCGTAGTTTATTTTGATCCCGGATGTTGGATATTTATACTATTGGATTATTTCATTTATTATTGGAATTTATCTTTGATTCATGTGGTTATATTTCTTGTGTTGTTGTATTTTGTTGTTCTTATTGCTGAGTTAGTCTGATACTGCTTATAGATGGTGTTTACATCATTCGCTGGGCCTACGTTACGTACTCGTGTTCCGTATTTTGGGAAGCGGGGCGTGACACTCTTTCTGAACAATTTTTTTCTGATAGACCCCCACACATCCGAGAACGACCTAGGACACACTGACCTCCCAAAACCTAAAACCACCGTTACCTAGATGCTACTCGCTCTAGGACAAAGGAACAGTAAATGATTTGTATCATCGTCTACATGCTCACACCTATCGCAGATAGTGTTGCTTATCATACTTCTTTTCATTAGATTGATCTTACTTAGAATTGCATCGTTCTTTACCAACCACAGGAAGACTCTGACCTTAAGGGGAACTGCTATACCCCAGATAATGTCGGTCACATTATTCCTCAAACCCCCGTCATTCAACCACTTGTACATAGACTGGACAGAGAATGTCGCATTTGAATTCAGATTCCAAACCCTTTCATCTTCGGTATCATTTGTGTATTTTCTCTCCCTCTTAATGAAAGTGTTCAGGTTCCGTAGCTGGTCAAAACTTTCCTGATTTAGATTACTGTGAACATCTATGGTCAACGTTTTGTTTCGCCAAACGTCTGCTACAAGGGAATCGTTGTTTAAGGTCACTGTCGCGGCTTCTGGAAAAGGCTGATAAGGATGTTTCATCTGCACCGTTTTGTTAGGAATTGTGGCCATAAATATACGTAGGCACGGGGTACTTGAAATTGGAGAAGAAGAGGAGGAGACAAAGAAGCAAGAGAAGACAAGCAGCGAAGTAGAAGTAGTCTGGAGGATTGTGGTCGACTCACCTGGGGGTGCAGTCGACCGACCCTAGACTGAGAGTTCTTCGAGTGTATAAGTCCAACAGAGGAGAGGACGATCGACCGACCTAGGGGGTGCAGTCGATCGGTCAGCTCTCTGGGTTGGTACTACACGTTGCAGTCGACCGTCACTAGGGGTGCGGTCGATCGGCAACGTCGGCTGATTGTTTTAGACCTACGAGTTTAAAGGCCCAATTGCTATATTTGTGTTTATCTTTTAGGGTTTACTTGGAGCTATATATATGGCCATAAACCCTAGGGTTTAGTGATCTTTTGGTGAGCCGTTATCATTGTTCAACTTCAAGAGGGGATTGTGCCGAGTATTCCAAAGGTGAGAGAGAGAGATTGAGAGTTGTAATCTCTTTTGTAATCTTTGTATTTCTTTGGAAATAAGAAGTATTGGTTATCTCTGCATATTGGTTGCGTTCTTGTGAGATCCATATATTATGGTGGCTTGTTCTTGGTTCATCTAAGTCTTGGGAGTTTCTATTGCTTGTGGTGTGTTTCCACTATTAGCACTACAAGTTGTGGGATAGAATTACTCCGACAAGTGGTATCAGAGCAGTTGGTTTGAGATGGCCGATAACAAGATGAAGATCGAGAGATTCGATGGGAGTGACTTCCTGATGTGGAAGATTCAGATGATAGCATATCTTCGTCAGAAAGATCTTGATGGTCCGTTGTGTAGCGCCCCGAATTTCTAATATAATATCTTAGAAAATACGTGGCACAATTCCAGCATCAACTTCAATGTAACATTAAACACAACCAACACCAATAAAATTTTTCCGACTTTTATTACAATAATCTTTTACATAGCACAGCGGAATACAAAACATCTCAAATCACAAAATTACAAACTCTTCTCTTTACAACACTTTACAATTACATGAGTCACTATATAAATTGAACTCAAGCATCCAAACCTCCAAACTCTAAGCAACAACCTGCAACACATGAGGCTAGAGATGATCCCTAACCCCCAAACTAAAGGGGTCAGCCATAAATGGTGTGAGTGACATAAAAGCAACAACATAAATAAACATTAAGCACGGATTCTTAAACAACATGTAATAAACAAGAAGACATAAAATATGACATAGCAAAGAAACATGTAAACAACAAGTGGAACTAAACTAAGTGTCAAGTGTAGAAAACATAAAACCACATGCATAAAACCATGTCAAGAAAACACAAATTCTATATGCAGACTCTCTAATGCGTACTTGTCGAAGTCTATGCATCCCACTCTACATAGATTCGGTGCAAGCCCTTAACGTCTCCATATTATAGGGTTCAATCCCCGCTATGCAACTAATCCTATCACGATGACTACTACGAGATAAAGATAAACTGTGAGTATTAGCCCATGCCCCGATAATTCCGGAGATAGATCCCACACCACAGGTATTTTACCTGGATAATTCCGGAGATCATCCTACACCGAAAGCAATGACCTCATCACACGAATACCACATGTGCGTCGCCTCGACCCCGATAATTCCGGAGATCAATCCCACACCACAAGTAATTACCTGGATAATTCCGGAGATAAATCCCACACCACAGGTAATTTACCTGGATAATTCCGGAGATAAATCCCACACCACAAGTAAGTTACTTGGATAATTCCGGAGATTAAATCCCACGCCGAAAGCCATACTGAGGTACATGACTCATGTTCCCGTTCATCATATCACCACTAGTGCCTGTCCTTATCATTTTTGGGTTATTTAATTATTTAACGAATCTCCTAGAGTTGATGTACCCTACCGGACTTAACTCAAAACTGAACAACCAAAATGCCTCAACAGGCCTAAACATAATGAACTCAACCGCCGGTATACTAGGGTCACACACATCCTCTAGAGACTAAACTCAAATATCTCAACCAAACTCACATCTTAAACTGCTCAACTTAACATCTTGAAAACATATATTTAATAGAAGATAAAGTATAGATTAAAGCATTTGAAGAATAAATCATTTGAAAGAACCTTCATAAATATAAAAATACATCAATACCAGTCGACTATAGAAAGCATAAGTCGACTGTCCAGAAAGAAAGTTTCATGATTTTAAGAAAATATTCTAAGTGTTATAAGTTGACTTATAAAAGTCATAAGTCGACTTACCAGAGTGTTTTAAGTTGACTTATAGAAGTCATAAGTCGACTTACCAGAGAGAAATTTCAGAAATCTTTTTAGAAAATATTCTAAGTGTTATAAGTCGACTTGCAAAAGTCATAAGTCGACTTACCAGAGAAAAATCTACGATAACTTTGAAAAATAAATACTAAGTGTACCAGTCGACTGAAAAAGTCCTAAGTCGACTGTCCAGAACGGATTTTCAAGAAAACTAAATATCACATCAGCTGGGTCGTACCAGTCGACTGAAAGGTCTGCCAGTCGACTGTCGGCCTACAGACTGCACAGTTTAGGTTGTACATAATAATCAAATTAGAGTTTTCTAAAAGAAATCATTGTTTACTAAAATAATTTGTATTCAGATAAAAACGTCGGTCTCAAAGAATCCCCAGTTTGGGTATATTTCCTCAATTCAATCAATTTCTCAAAACCTTAATTTTCATGTCAAGATTCTCTTGATTCATAAATCTTCCACTCAAAATTCTCAAAACTGAATTTCTTCCACGACTCATAACCAAAATCTGATTGTAATCACAAGATTCAATTGTTCATCCAATCCCTTATTGTCATAATCACACTCAAATCCTAAACATGCTTTCTAGCAATAAAATTTATCAATCAAGATCTATTAAGCATTCATAGATTTCATACACATAATACAACAACAACCATTGCATCGCTCACATACAAAATACACTAAATGAACGAAGATGTCAAAACAAACAACAAAACAATCACGCACATAATTCAAAACAACCAACCAAATTTACATCACTCACATAAAACATACGCAAAGCAAAACAACATGTCACTCACCTTAGGAATGAAGAGATCTAACAAGAAAGCCTCTCTTTTTGCGAGATCCAAAATCCTCCTCTTGTTCCTCCCAAAAAAAATCACAAAATTCTTTGTTGTGCAGCGAATGATGGCTGCAAATTTCTTTTAAATATCCGGAATAAGGAGTTTAGGGTTTTCCAAACACTTTTACAAAATAACCCCCTTGAAATACAACTTTACATATATACATCTCTATTCTTGGAAACTCAATAAAAAAAATCATTTAAATTAGGATTTAAAGGTAAAACATACCCATTAATCTTAACCGGTACTGTTCAAAACGTCCAGAAAGTAAAATTTGCATTTTAACCCCTAAAAATGACAAATTTGCAAAAAAGTCCTTTTTCTCAAAATTTGCAAATAGATCCAATTAATCTCAGAAAAAATCTGGAAAAATAATAAATAAATCCCAAATATTAAATAATGATTTTCCATAAAGAAAATTTGACTTTTGAACTTCTCAAAAAAATATTTGCACGTGTTTTGCACGTGTAAAAAGATATATTTTCAGAAAATATTTATTAAATCCCCAAAAATCATTTTAATCATTTATAAACCTTTAAAAATAATATTTAAAAATACAGGGTACTACACGTTGTTTGATGAGAAGCCGGAAGGTGTAGACAAGGATGCGAAGGTCTTGGTGGATTGGAATCGTTTGGATCAGAAGGCGCTGGGGCAGATTCAGTTGGGACTGAGTAGGAGGCATTATTTCATATCTTGAAGTCAAAGATCACAAAGGAGGCTATGGAGATTCTCACGGATATGTATGAGAAACCGTCGGCATCTAATCAAATTCTTCATCTGAAGAAATTGGTTAATATGAAGTTGAAGGAAGGGGGTTCAATAGCAGAGCATGTGAACAATTACTGTATGGTTTACAACCAGATGGAAGCTATAGGTTTGAAGTTTTCAGAGAGGGGGTAGTCACTGTTACTTCTACCTACTTTACCCGATAGTTATGGTACGGTGGAACAGACTATTATAGGCATTATGATAGATTCGATGACTCTACAGAATGTAGTGAGTAGCATTCTGAACGAGGAGGTAAGAAGGGTGAGAAATGGGGGATATCCATCATCATCTTCTAGAGATTCCGCCATGTACGTTGTGAAGAGATGTGGGAGATCTAAGAATAGTCAAAGAAGAAAGGATCAGAGTAGGTCATCTGAGAGTGGGTCAGCGATGGGGGACATGGGCCTGAGTGATGGTATTGTCACAAGAAGGGTCACATGATGCGCAGTTGCAAGGCTTATATGAAGAAGAAGCAGGAGAAACCGAAGAAAGATACTCCAAAGAAAGCTCAAGTGGGACTTGTTGAGGATCTATGCTTATCAGCTCGGGAGGAGTGGGCACTCAAGATTTGTGTATTGATTCGGGGGCTTCTTTTCATTGCACTCTGAGGAGAGAGGTGTTTGATGACTACGAGGAGGGTTCTTTTGGAGTTGTGATCGCGGGGAACGGTCACCGGTGTCCTGTACGTGGGGTTGGTACTGTTCGCGTGAGCACCATTAATGATCAAAGTGTTGTCTTGCGGGAGATAAGGCATGTTCCAGAATTGAAGGAAAATCTTATCTCGATTGGAAGGCTAGACAAGGAGGGGTTGTCTACTATAGTTGGTAGTGAGGAGTGGTGTATAGCTGCAGGTTCAAGGGTGATTGCAAAAGGAAAGCATAAGGGAATGCTGTATTTTCTTAGAGACGTGAGGGGCGTTTCTCCTGTAGTTGACTCTCAGCCGGAATCGAGTAGTAGGTTTTGTGGGGTGCAACTGAGTTCTTTCAGTTATGGAGGGGAGATTACTAATGTAGTGGGAGCTGCTGGCCATGGAAGTGATCCTAAAGGGCAAAACGTTGCTGCGGTGAGGATACTTTGCGAATTAGCAGTTGAACCTTCAAGTCGCTCTTGTGTGATAGAGAGCACTGATATCGATATGCGGGGTGATGTCGATGAGGGTAATCGAATTGGGACTGTAGGGGTTGAACAGTCTGCGGAGTTTGTGGAGGTGTCTTCCACGGAGGTTTCTAGTGCAGAGAATGCATTGAGAGGCTTTGAACCATGTCCGGTGTTGATGGAGATTTTATGAGTTGGGGTGTCTCATAACACGGGATCCGACACGGGAGATTGTTTCTCTGGTATTCGTGCTCTATGCGATTGGTGGAGCACATCCTTCATGAGGCGATGAGGGGTGGTTGGTGCATTCCACGTGGTGGAGTGGCGGAGGTGCTCTTCATGAGAGTGGGGAGTACTTGGGTCTTCCATGAAAGTGGAAAATGGCAGAGATAATGCGAGAAAAGATTGCAATAACTTTGAAGCATGGTATATTTGGTCTAAGTTGGAGATTTTTAAAAATTGTGGCCTCAAATACACGTAGACACGAGGTACTTGAAGTTGGAGAAGAAGAGGATGAGACAAAGAAGCAAGAGAAGACAAGCAACGAAGTAGAAGAAGTAGTCTGGAGGAATGCGGTCGACTGACCTAGGGGTACAGTCGGCCGACCGTAGACTGGGAGTTCTTCGAGTGTATAAGTCCAACAGAGGAGAGGACGATCGACCGACCTAGGGGGTGCAGTCGACCGGTCAGCTCTCTGGATTGGTTCTACACGTTACAGTCGACCGTCACTAGGGGTGCGGTCGACCGGCAATGTCGGCTGATTGTTTTGGGCTTACGAGTTTAAAGGCCCAATTGCTATATTTGTGTTTATCTTTTAGGGTTTACTTGGGGGCTATATATATGGCCGTAAACTCTAGGGTTTAGTGATCTTTTGGTGAGCCGTTATCATTGTTCAACTTCAAGAGGGGATTGTGCCGAGTATTCCAAAGGTGAGAGAGAGAATGAGAGTTGTAATCTCTTTTGTAATCTTTGTATTTCTTTGGGAATAAGAAGTATTGGTTATCTCTGTATATTGGTTGTGTTCTTGTGAGATCCATATATTGTGGTGGCTTGTTCTTAGTTCATCTAAGTTTTGGGAGTTTCTATTGCTTGTGGTGTGTTTCCGCTATTAGCACTACAAGTCGTGGGGTAGAATTACTTCGACACATTTATCCTTCCAAAATCTTGTTTTCTTCCCGTTCCCAATCCTGCATATGGTATTGTCATGGTATATCGTCCCCACTTTCGCTATTCCTTTCTATATAGGTGACACTTTCCCTCGCCCTGTAAATCCTCCAAGTCTGATTTTTTTTTCAAAGGACTTGCTCCACCATACATTCTTCTTATTCCTTGTCTTGGATCGAAGTTAATAGGCTTGAGTTGCTATTTGCTAAATTGATAAGGTGAATTACCTTTGTTACCATCCTCTTTTTTCAGCTTCTTGTTTTTTTGTCAAGAATTTGATGGATATTGTTATGGGGCTGCTGTTTTTTTGGCAGGTACATTGTAAACTAAAAATGAGTTAAATTAATTCAGTTACTGCATTGCTATGGGGATACGTCCATCACCGAATCTTGCAAGCATCTGAAGACCGACAGAAGCCATACACTCCTGCTGCTTATGCTGCAGGTACATCTCATACGAACATGTTTACATTCATTTCTTGTGCATGTTCTGTTCTGTTCTCTATTTCCCAAAGCCCATCCACTATTGTTTTTGGCCTACTATCATTTCACCTAAAAATCAAGGCCAGATTTGGATTCTCTAACTTTGGTAGATAAGACGGGCAGATTCTCTCCGCTATTGGTTTTTTTTTTTGGTCTAGGATTTTGGAAAGAATGGAAAATTTATATAGCTTGGCTCTGATACAATGTTAAGATAAATCAGAAAGATGAAAACAATACTGATTATTGAATTGGGTTCTGCAACCAAGTACAATACTACCTATATATAGGAGGAGAACAAACATCAAATCAACTATACAACCAATATGGGACTATAATAATATCTAACATGAGACACCCTTCATAGATATTGATGGTCAACTCAGCTTATCAATGGTTACGGTCCTTTTCCAAATTCCGTTTCGGAATCCGACTGTTTTTTTATGCATGCATTTGGTAGGCGATCTCAAACCTTATTAACATGATGTAATCAGTATGGAAGATATTGCTATCAGTTGGAACTTGGAACAAAGGTTGTACGATAATGTGAATTGAAGGTTTGAGTGACATGTGCATTGAATTGAATGTTTGCTATATGGGTCTTTCTGATCCTTTTTGAGCAATCCAAAGGAAGAGGAAGTGGTCTAAATGATTATTCTCCGTACGTGCGATGTACGTGCTAAAAATATCTAGTTTCATGTGACTCTTTTATGGATTATTATTGTGTCATTGTGTGGCTCAACATTGTGCACCAAGCATGGTCCTGAGGATCAGGACTGTGGCAATATCTGCAAGGGATGGATGTAATCAGTTTCGGCATTTAAAGTTTTTGTTGCAAGGAAAATTTCGGAATGTTTTGATTGGTATCAACGTTAAGGATAAGAAAGTGATGGGAAAGATATGAATATATGAAGACAAAAGAAGATTGAAGGGGTCATGATCTTGAGTGCACTGTCAAGGTGATGTTTACACAAGTAGGTAGTCAATCGAAATACTATACATGCGAGCAAAGTGTTCTAGTCTATTTGATGAGGAAGGGTGACTCTCTTGTTTCCTGTTACATGTAGGATTGCAAATGAATCAAGTCGGGTGGGTTTCAACACATATTTTAATTCTTGGTAAGCTTCTACCAATTGGATATGGGTTTTCACCATGTAATCGCACCCCAAAAGGTTCAGGTGGATCTTGAGCTCGGTTTCTTCCAGTATTGTGATGGGTAGAAGTCACTAAGTTTGTCAATGATTTATGCTTTTACACGTAATAATTTTGTAGATCAAGTGTACGGTGAACATGTAATTTTGCAATACTACATGCGGTTTCCTATCTTTATTTTTATACCGATTTCATGCTACACTCACAACTGGTAACTATTACTTGTCGAGGTTATAAACATCCACTATATATTCCAATATAATTATATATGGAGTCACATCATGGATAAAGATCAGATCGTAGACTTATTGGTTGGTATTGGCTATATATACTGTCTGGACGGTAAGGTTGGTATTGGCTATATATATCGTCTGGAAGCACTATGTTAGGTATCACGAATATCTGGGCCGAGTTGCCTAAGTATAAATCCTAATTTACTCTAAACATCCTTTACATTACTATGCACTGAGAGTATTGCGAGAAAGTTATTCATCATGTTGTAATATAATTGCTTCACACTGGTTATTACACTTTCAGTAGGAAAGGTATAATAAGGTATTCATGAGCAGCTAAATTCCTGTAGTTATTCGTATATCTCATGACTCCCAAAGTGAATGATTGTTTGTGTGCCCCCTTCTATCTTCCCAACTAACGTGCGAGTATGTCATGAGTTGGTATAGGAAGTTAGATTTGTTATATCACTACAACATAATGCACAGCTAGCATTTGTTTGCTCACTCAGTTTTGACTCCAGCTAGCACTAGCTTCAGGAATCATATACCTAGTCTTATGTTCCTCAACCAGTTCTCAGTGTCTTGACCCTACACCTGCACTAGCTCACATTTGGCACGAAATTTAAGAAAAAGAGTTTGGCAGGCCAACTGTTTCTCAGGAGATGACTGGGCCCCACTTTATCTTCTATATATCATTATAATTTTGGCGATAAGATAACTGTTGTAATTGTTGAGTATGTGATATCATATATAACGAAACGTAGTTATTGGATTGTATTGACGACAGATGTGGATCCCCTTCTTTCTGTTGCCTATAGATCTTCTATACCTCATAAGTCATGTATTGTGTATTTCCTTATCTTGCAATTATTGTATTCTTTAGGAAATATTGATAAATTTAGGACAGGGGCTTTAAATAAAATAAATTAGATCTTACACGGTTGTCTGGTTGTTTGCCGTAGTCATGGCATTCCACACCTCTGCCTTGCAGCACTGTTTGGAGAGAGAGAGAGAAAGAGAGAGAGAGAGAGAGAGAGAGTCAATTATGATTTTTTTATTCGTTCATGCAAATTCTTTCTGGATTGGTCGTGTCTTTAAATTGGTAACAAACCATGATCTGCAAGTGGATCACGGATCCATCTTCTTATTGTTTGTTTAGGAAGTGTTTGATTTCAAATGTTAGAAAAAACGGAATATGCTGTTGATGCGGTTTGTTTCTGGGAGACGTGTGGATGCACTAGGTGTGAGTTCTTTACTCGATTTGTATTTGAAGGAGAAAGCTTCTAGTCAGACGACCCTCGGCTGGCCGAGCGGTACCGGTGACAGGCTGGGGTGGGGTGAGGCTGGATGCTCGGCTCGGATCAGGGAGCTCGGATCCGAGGTCTGGTGTACCTGCAGACGGTCTAGAAACACCGGGGTTGATCCCGGTGGCAGACCCTCCGACGATCTAGTTAGTCTCTGAGAGAGAGTACAGTAACTAGGGTTTTAAGTGGAAAAGATTGATTACCTGCAGATAGGGGGGAGGGTCTGGTATTTATAGGGGATGCCAATCGGGTCCAGACCCGTTTGGGGCTGGGCCGGACCCGGTTACCCGAGTGGCTGAAGCGGTGGAAAGCCGGGCGGTATAAGGCTGACGTGGCAGGCGCCGGAGTGGTTTCCGGTCTGACGTGGCAGAGCTCCGGGCGGTTTTCCGGCGCTAACGTGGCAGATCTGAAGGATCAGAAAGAGCGCGTATCTTGAGGGGATCCAGTAGCCCAGGATGAGCCACGTTTATTCCTGACCCATATCACAAGCCCCACGCTCCCGCGGGGCTGGGCGAACCAGTCGTGCGGGAGTGACTCTTTGCCCCTAGGGGAAGAGCAGATGTTGGGGGTAAGAAGTAGGATCTGTTGTTTCCCGAAGAGGCCAGGGGTAGGAGGAAGGGACCCATCGTTGGATTTGCGCGGGAGGTTAAGGTTAGGAGAGCGGAGAGCCGGAAGGGCGTATGTCGAGGTCTGGGGGTCGGCGGACGAGCCCATGGGGTCGGTGGACGAGCCCATGGGGTCGGCTGACGAGCCCTATGGTTTGGCAGACGACCGCCTCGCTAGTTGGAAGAGCGAGGGGACGTCAAGGAAGTCCGCTGGGTCTTGTTTGCCGAGCGTCATGGGTCGGTGGACGATCCCGTAAGGGTCGGCAGACGACCACTTGGCTAGTTGGAAGAGCGAGGGGACGTCAAGGCCACCCGTTGGGGTTTGTTTGTTGAGCATTTAGGGATCGGCGGCCGAGACCCGGGGGGTCGGCCTGTTGAGCGCTTTGGGATCGGCAGACGACCTCCTCGGGTCGGTGGATGATCTCCTCGCTAGTTGGAAGAGCGAGGAGAGTATCTGGTGTTTCGGGATGCGATCCGAGTGCCGAGCCACAATGAGCTCTTCGGAGAGACTTGGCGCTCGGGATTCCATCCGAGCGCCGAACCCTCAAGTGTTACGGGGGAGCGATTGGTGCTCGGTACGCTATCCGAGCACCGAGGCATATTGAGGCAAAGGAGAGCGATTGGTGCTCGGGATGCGATCCGAGCACCGAGCTCCTTAGAGTGAAAAAGGGGAGCGATTGATGCTCTTTCTGCTATCCGAGCTCCGAGCCCTTACTACAACGGACGAAGGTGGCATGGCTCGAGCTTCGATCCGAGCTCCGAGCCCCATCCGAGAAAGGAGAAGATGGCATGGCTCGAGCTTCGATCCGAGCTCCGAGCCCCACCTAAGAAAGGAGGTGGCCTGGCTCGCGCCTTTATCCGTGCTCCGAGCTCCCACCTGAGAAAGGAGATGGTGGCTTGGCTCGCGCTTCCATCCGAGCGTCGACCCCTCTGAGAAAGGAGGTGGCATGGTTCGCGCTTCGATCCGAGCTCCGAACCCCACCTGAGAAAGGAGAAGGCGGCTTGGCTCGCGCTTCTATCCGAGCGTCGACCCCCACCTGAGAAAGGAGAAGGTGGCTTGGCTCGCGCTTCCATCCGAGCTCCGACCCCCACCTGAGAAAGGAGAAGGTGGCTTGGCTCAAGCTTCGATCCGAGCTCCGAACCCCACCTGAAAAAGGAGAAGGTTGCTTGGCTCGCGCTTCCATCCGAGCTCCGACCCACCCTGAGAAAGGAGAAGGTGGCTTGGCTCGCGCTTCGATCCGAGCTCCAAACCCCACCTGAGAAAGGAGAAGGTGGCTTGGCTCGTGCTTCCATCCGAGCATCGACCCCTCTATGAGGAAGAGAAGGGGAATTGGCTCGCGCTTCGATCCGAACTCCGAACCCCACCTGAAAAAGGAGAATGTGGCATGGCTCGAGCTTCGATCCGAGCTCCGAACCCCACCTGAGAAAGGAGAAGGGTGCTTTGCTCGTGCTTCCATCCGAGCTCCGACCCCTCTGTGAGGAAGAGAAGGGGATTGACTCGCGCTTCTATCCGAGCTCCGAGCCCCCCACCTGCAAATGGAGAAGGTGGCTTGGCTCGCGCTTCCATCCGAGCTCCGAACACCTACTGAGAAAGGAGAAGGTGGCATGGTTCGCGCTTCGATCCGAGTTCCGAACCCCACCTGAGAAAGGAGAAGGCGGCTTGGCTCGCGCTTCTATCCGAGCGTCGACCCCTCTGTGAGGAAGAGAAGGGGAATTGACTCGCGCTTCGATCCGAGCTCCGAACCCCACCTGAGAAAGGAGAAGGTGGCTTGGCTCGCGCTTCCATCCGAGCTCCGACCCCCACCTGAGAAAGGAGAAGGTGGCTTGGCTCGAGCTTCGATCCGAGCTCCGAACCCCACCTGAGAAAGGAGAAGGTTGCTTGGCTCGCGCTTCCATCCGAGCTCCGACCCACCCTGAGAAAGGAGAAGGTGGCTTGGCTCGCGCTTCGATCCGAGCTCCGAACCCCACCTGAGAAAGGAGAAGGTGGCTTGGCTCGCACTTCCATCCGAGCATCGACCCCTCTGTGAGGAAGAGAAGGCGAATTGGCTCGCGCTTCGATCCGAGCTCCGAACCCATCTGTGAGGAAGAGAAGGTGGCATGGCTCGAGATTCGATCCGAGCTCCGAACCCCACCTGAGAAAGGAGAAGGTTGCTTTGCTCGTGCTTCCATCCGAGCTCCGACCCCTCTGTGAGGAAGAGAAGGGGATTTGGCTCGCGCAGCTATCCGAGCCCTCTAACTTGGTGAAATTTTTTCTGTCTAGCAAAGGGGAAGGGGTAGTGGGGTAATTTCACACTTTATTGCTGATGTCATGGTGCAAAGATCAAAGCTTGTTTAGATCTTGGTGGCCGTTAGATCTTGTCAGATAAGATCCAACGGCTAGATCTTTATTTGCAAAAATCGAGGAGTCGTTTTCCTCTTTAAAACCCCCACCCCCTTCTCATTTCTTTATTTACATTCTTATTACTCACTTCTCAATTTTCAGCAAGAGCAGGAATCTTTAATCGCCGTCGGCGGATTTTCTCGCGAAAGTAACTTTCCACGCTTCAGGTTAGTAATTTTCTTTTAGCCATGTCGCGAACTCAGTCTGGATCTGAGGCCAGCTCGTCCGGTCGCTCTGGGCAGGAGTCGGAGTTGGAAACATCCTCGTCCCTGGGTAAGTACAAGGTGAAAGAGGAAGTTCTTTCCGACCCTGGCTCAGACGGTGGTGATGATGTAGTCTTTGTGGTGCAACCGTTGAGGTCGAGGCGGCCGGGAAAGGAGCCCATGGAAGAGGGTGATGAGGACGTGGGGGACAGCGAGGATGAGGATGAGAAGGAAACCGATCAGGAGACGGGTGATGATGGTGAAGAGGCGGGTGATGATGGTGAAGAGGCGGGTGATGATGATGAAGAGGGGGATGAAGACGAGTAGGGTGACGCGGAAGGCGAGGGAGAAGAGGAGGTCGGTGAGCAGGAGGCCGGTCAGAGCATGCACGAGGGGACAGCGGGGGTCGGAGAAGATCTTCCTCCTTTACCACCTTTGTCGATGCCTTCCCCCGAGCGCAAGCCTCGACCACGTCGAAAGAAGAGAGTCATGATTATTCCCCAAAGTCCCTCTTCACCCGACGAGGACGCGCCGAGGACGGGTCTCGATGTTCCCCCAGTCACCTTCCGGAATCCCGTGTCGATACGCATGTATCCTGACGATATCAAGGATATCCAACCGATCCCTCCCGTACCGGGCGAGAACACTCGGACGAAGATCCGCGCGGATAACACCCCAAGCAACCTGAGACCAGAGTATCTCAACATCATCAGGGCTGCTTACTATATTCCACGGGAGTATGAGCTCCTCCTTCAGAGCCCAGGTATCCGCCCTACCACAGTCCTGGCCCCGGGCTACTGCATTTTCCCAGAGGACGCCTTCCTCCCGGGACTGAGGATGCTCCTGCACCCTTTCGTGAAGAGGGTCTTGAACTGGGCGAAACTGTGCCCCATGCAGTATGGCCCGAACTCTTGGAAGCATCTTGTTTGTTTCATTCTGAAATGCCAAGAGAAGGGGGTGAAGCCGAGACTGTCGTACTTCCGAGCCATCTTCGGAATTGGTTCGCTCGGAGATATTGAAGGGGTATTCTACTTCTCACCGAGGCCGTACAAGAAGGTGGTGCACGGCCACCCGGATTCGATAAAGAATTGGAGGGACAAGTACTTTGTTGTTATGACAGAAGGGTCATGGGGGATTCCGACCCGATGGAACTTCGTAAAGCCTAAGCGCAAGCCTCCGAAGAAGTGCGAATTATCTGCCAAGGAGTGGGAGGCGATTGAGGCGATAGTTGGGGGTCACAGCATTTCATGGCCCCGTGTGACCGAGATTCACCTAGCGAGGGCCGGACTGAGTCCCGACGACCCTAGTATGTTTCTTTCCATATTTGTTCATCTTTCTGCCTTCGTGTTAACGTTTAGCCTCTCTTTTCTTATCTTGTTGTAGGGATGTCGGCACAACAGGTGCAAGCTAAGAAGATTTTGCTCGCCGCGGCTGAGAAGACGAGGCTGGAGAAGAAGAAGAAGGAGGAGCAGGATCGCCTGGCGGCCGAGAGGAAGAAGTTGGCCGCCCAGGCTCTGCAAGCCGGAGGGACCTCGCAGGTGACTCCTCCAGCGCCCGAGGGGCAATCGCCGGCCAAGAAGCAGAAGAAGCAACATCAGCACCACTCCCGCTCGACGAGATCGGCTCGAGACGCGGCGGGCGGCTCAGGGAAGACCGTGGAAGCTCCGTCACAATAGCTTCCCCCGGTTCGACCGAGCGCCGCGGAGCTGGTGGGGAGGATGGCTACGATGCCATTCGTTCCCGACTGGTCAATTTTGAAGGGGGACACCATCCTCGACGGACCCGTCTCGATGGAGTTCGTCTCGAAGGCCATCACCGAGCGTGATGGAATGGCCCTGGCGGCACAGACGGCCGACCAGGCCTATATGCGATGGGCCCAAGCCAATCTCTCGGTAAGTCGGCCGAGATCTGTTTGTTGTCTTAGCTTGTAATTATCACTAATCTTGATCTCTTTGAAACAGGCGATGCTCCACGGCCAGCATGTCCACAAGTGCCTGGAGAAGGAAATTCTCTACGAGCGGAAGCAGGCGGAGAAGTTCCTTCGGGAGCTGAATAAGGCAACGGATGATCTGAAGGAGGCGGAGGCCCGGGACCAAGTGCTCGTTCACGAGGCTCAGTTAGAGTCTCTTGTTAAGATTCATAAGCAGGACCGGGAGGATCTGTTGAAGAAGGTCGCGGTCGAGGCGGCTGAGAAGGACAAAGCGAAGAAGGCCGTGGCGGATTTGGAAGGGGTTTTAGGGGAGACCTTGGTGGCGGCGCAGGACGAGGCGTATGAGCAGGCCAAGTCCCACTTTAAGTACATCTACCCTGAGTGCAATGTCGACCACCTCAGCTTCGGATGGAAGCCGAACTTGCCCCCGACTCCGGGCGGTGATGGCGCCGAGGGAGGCCAAGGCGATGAAGAGGTGCCACCCGACCCCCAAGAATAGATGTTTTTTTTCTTTTGTTTTTTTGATGTAAACGCCTTCGGCGGACTGGCCACCGTGACTTTTTGTATGAAAATTTTGAGATGAAATGAAATATACTTTTTGTGCCGACCCTTCAACACTTGCGTTTTTGTGACACTTGTTTTTTGTTTTGGTAGACGTTGGCTCGTCAACGAAAGTTGGCTCGGGACCGAGAGGCCGCCAAGAATTACTTTTTGAGCAGGTCAAGGGAGCTCGGCCTAGAGGTGGCCCGTTTGAGAAAAATCGTGGCCGACCGGGACTGGTGGGTCATCGAGACGGACTGGTTAGTCTCGGGTACCTCTAGTGGGCGCTCGGCCTCCGAGTCTTTTCTTTGCGAGGACGTCATGGAGAAAGAATTGGAGGTTCGTCGGCTGAAGCTCATATTGGGTGCGGGCCTAGTTGAAGAGGCGAGCAACTCCACCCCGGGGCTGTCATTGCCGTTCTCGCTAGCTGAGGCCCAGCCGGATGATGCGGGGAGCTCGGTGGCGGGAGCGTCTTCCCTGGTCGGCCCAACCGAGCGTAATAGGAGCCCTGAATTTGAGTTCCCTGGCGAGTGCGAGTGAGTTGTGAGCCTTCTTTCTTCATTGTATTTGTATCGATGTTCGTCGAGTTGTAAGCAATGAGTAATCAATAAGAACATTTGTTTCTCGGAACCTTGATTGCCTCGGATGCCGAGGGTGGTCGGTGTGAAATATACGAAGGGTCGCTGCTGACGCGGCTGCGTCATTAATTGCGACGTTTCATATTCCCATGAACATTTATGGCGACGTTTTGCCTTCCGCCGTTTCACATTCCCAGGCGCAATAAATGAGGGCCTCAGGGGGCTATATAACCACCCCACTCCCTGTCAGTTGTCAAGCAGTGAGTCATCTGACTCGGGTGCCTGTAAAAGGCGGGTGCCCAAAGAAAAATATTTTCGATCTGTGGCGGCTCTTCTGTCGTCCGGGAACAATTCGGGGTTTCGGGCTCGTCAAAGCCGTAAAGCCCGACTTGTTCTTGGGCGAGAGGAGGGTCGGCTGAACATCTCGAAGGCTTGGAGCGTCTGATCCCGGATGGTGGTAGCAGCGGGTTGATGGCCCCCTGCCACCCTCGAACAATTCGGGGTTTGGGGTTGGTCAAGGCAGTCAAACCCCGAGTTGTTCGCGGGTGAGAGGGCGGTCGAAATTTCGACACGAGGCTCGGAGCGTCTGCTGAAGGCGGACGCTCTAAACCTTAAATAAAACTTTGGCAATACGGGGTCGGTACCGGGCTTGGAGCTTTGGTTCGTCGAGCCCTCGTGTTTGTGAGAACACTTTTTTGAAGAGTGTCGAGGGTCGCCGCCGAGCGTCAAGGTCGCGGTGCCTTGGAGAAGGCACCTGCCTTGCTCGGGGTCGACGCCGAGCTCCTGCACATGTTCTCGGGGAGAGACGGTGCGGGCGTGGCTGGCGGATGTCGCCTCGTACATAGGTTGAGGGGCTGTAAGGAGCCCCCCAACCGAGCGAGGGACAGATGCCGAGCCCCCATACCGGTGAGAAAGGCAACTCCAGGCGTAGCAGACGGTCGCCGCCGAGCGTCAAGGTTGCGATGCCTTGAAGAAGGCAGCCGCCTTGCTCGGGGTCGATGCCGAGCTCCTGCACATATTCTCGGGGAGAGACGGTGCGGGCGTGGCTGGCGGGTGTCGCCTCGTACATAGGTTGAGGGGCTGTAAGGAGCCCCCCAACCGAGCGAGGGACGGATGCCAAGCCCCCGTACCGGTAAGAAAGGCAACTGCAGGCGTAGCGGAGGTTCACCGCCGAGCGTCAAGGTCGCGGTGCCTTGGAGAAGACACCCGCCTTGCTCGGGGTCGACGCCGAGCTCCTGCACATGTTCTTGGAGAGAGACGGTGCGGACGTGGCTGGCGGATGTCGCCTCGTACATAGGGTGAGGGGCTGTAAGGAGCCCCCCAACCGAGCGAGGGACGAATGCCGAGCCCCCGTACCGGTGAGAAAGGCAACTGCAGGCGTAGCGTCTGGGTCGCCACCGAGCGTCAAGGTCGCGGTGCCTTGGAGAAGGCACCCGCCTTGCTCGGGGTCGACGCCGAGCTCCTGCACCTGTTCTCGGGGAGAGACGGTGCGGGCGTGGCTGGCGGATGTCGCCTCGTACATAGGTTGAGGGGCTGTAAGGAGCCCCCCAACCGAGCGAGGGACGGATGCCGAGCCCCCATACCGGTGAGAAAGGCAACTGCAGGCATAGCGTCCGGGGTCGCCGCCGAGCGTCAAGGTCGCGGTGCCTTGGAGAAGGCACCCGCCTTGCTCGGGGTCGACGCCGAGCTCCTGCACCTGTTCTCGGGGAGAGACGGTGCGGGCGTGGCTGGCAGATGTCGCCTCGTACATAGGTTGAGGGGCTGTAAGGAGCCCCCCAACCGAACGAGGGACGGATGCCGAGCCCCCATACCGGTGAGAAAGGCAACTGCAGGCGTAGCGTCGGGGTCGCCGCCGAGCGTCAAGGTCGCGGTGCCTTGAAGAAGGCACCCGCCTTGCTCGGGGTCGACGCCGAGCTCCTGCACATGTTCTCGGGGAAAGACGGTGCGGGCGTGGCTGGCGGATGTCGCCTCGTACATAGGTTGAGGGGCTGTAAGGAGCCCCCCAACCGAGCGAGGGACGGATGCCGAGCTCCTGCATTAAGATAAGCTGTTGTGGCTCGCGATTCCGTCCGAGGGCCAAACCATAAGCTTTTAAAAGCTGTTCTGGCTCGGGATTCCATCCGAGGGCCGAACCATAAGCTTGCAAGAGAAGCTGTTCTGGCTCGGGATTCCATCCGATGGCCGAACCATAAGCTTTTAAGAGAAGCTGTTCTAGCTCGGGATTCCATCCGAGGGCCGAACCATAAGCTTGCAAGAGAAGCTGTTCTGGCTCGGGATTCCATCCGAGGGCCGAACCATAAGCTTGCAAGAGAAGCTGTTCTGGCTCGGGATTCCATCCGAGAGCCGAGAGCGGAACATTTTCTTCATTAGTAACAAAATAAGGAGCCATGGCTTGTTTTAAGAAAGCTGGCATATTTACAATATATTTGAGCTATTACAAAAGACTAGGCACGACGTGCCGATTACAATCACGATAATTTACATGGATATGGAGGCTACTCCTCTCCTAAGAACTTGATCAGGTGCTCCGCGTTCCAGGGCCTTTTGATGGGCTTGCCTTCGGCGCTGGTCAGACGATACGTACCGGGATGTACGACTTCTGATACCTTGCAAGGGCCCTCCCAGTTTGGTGCCAACTTTCTTTTCTGGCCGGGGTTGGATACCGCCAGCTTTCGGAGAACCAAGTCTCCGAGTTTTATGTCAGTTGGGCGCACCTTCTTATTGTAGAACCTCTCGATCCTCTGCTGGTAGATACTCCTTCTAATGGCCAACTTCTCCCTGACCTCGTCAACGAGGTCCAGGTCGGCTCGTAGCTGTAAAGAGTTACTTGCCTCATCGAAGGCCATGATACGGGGAGAGGGGATCCCTATCTCCAGGGGAATGACGGCCTCTGTACCGTACGTCAGATTGAAAGACGACTCCCCTGTCGGGATCCTCTTCGTCGTTTGGTAGGCCCAGAGAACACTTGGCAGCTCGTCGACCCATAATCCCTTGGAGGAATTATCGAGTCGCTTCTTGAGCCCGTCGAGGATCTGACGGTTTGCGTTCTCTGCCTGCCCGTTGGACTGGGGATGACATACTGAGGAGAAGCGCTGCTGGATACCGAGATCTTCGCAGAACTTGCGGAAATGCTTGCCCGCGAATTGGGTCCCGTTATCTGTGACGAGCACTTGAGGGATCCCGAACCGACAGATGATGTGCTTCCAGAAGAATTGCTGTGTCTGTTGCTCAGTGATCGTTGCTAATGGCTCCGCCTCGATCCATTTGGTAAAGTAGTCGATTGCTACTATAAGAAATTTTTGCTGCCCTGTTGCCTATGGAAAGGAGCCTACCAGATCCATTCCCCACATGGCAAAGGGGGTCGGACTGGCCATCGAGTGGAGGTTTGCTTGCGGGGCCCTTTTGACGGGCGAGAACCTTTGACAGGGGCCACATTTCTTGACAAGGGTTAGAGCATCTTGCAACATGGTGGGCCAGTAGTACCCGTGATTCAAAGCCTTCCGCGCGAGCAAGCGGCTTCCCATGTGGCATCCGCCGATCCCCTCATGTAGCTCCTTGAGAGCATATTTGGCTTCATCTGGAGTGAGGCAGCGCAGATAGGGTCGGCCGTCCGAGGTCGTGTAGGACCTTTTGAAGAGTGTTGAGTCGATCATAGTGAATCTTTCCGCTCGGGCCCTGACCCGTCTTGCCTCAGCTCGGTCTACGGGGAGCTCTCCCTTGACGAGAAATTGCCTAATAAGAGTGGTCCAGTCGTCCTGGGGAGCTCCGTCTTCAATACACAGGACCTCCGGGATGTTAATGCTTGGTTTCAACATGACTTCGATCAGGACCGTGCGGTCGAGACCTTCGAAGGATGAGGAAGCCAGTTTTGATAGGGCGTCAGCCTGGACATTCTGTTCCCGGGGGATCCTTACAACGGCCGACTCGTCGAAGGACGTTAGTAGGCGTTGAACGACCGCTCGGTACCGGACCATTCGATCGTCGTGGGCCTCATACTCCCCGGTGATCTGGTTGACCATGAGCTGGGAGTCGCTGAAAGCCCTGATCTGTCTGGCGCCAGCCCGATGGGCCAGGGTGAGCCCAGCGATCATGGCCTCGTATTCGGCCTCGTTGTTGGAGGCCGGAAAGTTGAGGCGGACGCAGTATTGGAGAAGAAAACCATCTGGGCCTTGCAGAATAATGCCAGCTCCGCTACCCGCCTCGCAGGAGGAGCCATCGACGTAAACTTCCCACGTATGACTGGCCTCCTTGCTCGCGGGATGCTCGGAGATGGTGCATTCCGTAATGAATTCTGCGAGCACCTACCCCTTGATGGATGTTCTGGGCTGATAGCCGATGTCATACTGGCTGAGCTCGATCGACCATTTGACGAGTCGACCCGAGCTCTCCGGCTTGTAGAGTACGGCCTTCAGGGGTTGGTCGGTCAGTACCTGGACCGAATGAGACTGAAAATATGGGCGGAGTTTTCGCGAGGCCATGACCAGGGCATACGCTACCTTCTCCATCCGAGAGTATCTGGTCTCGGCGTCGAGCAGGACCTTGCTGACATAGTACAGAGGCTTCTGTGATCCCTCTTCCTCCCGAACGAGAACGGCGCGAGCACCTTCTCCGAGGCTGAAAGGTAGAGCCAGAGTGGCTCTCTTGGTTCGGGCTTGCTGAGGAGGGGAGGGTTTGCGAGGTACTCCTTCAATTGGGCGAAGGCCTCTTGCTGTTGGGTACCCCACTCGAACCCTCCGGTGCCGCGCAGGGCTTTGAAGAACGGAAGAGACTTTTCTCCAGACTTGGAGAGGAAACGGCCGATGGCTGCCAGTCTCCCCGTCAGCCGCTGGACCTCTTTGATGTTCCTGGGAGGAGCCATGTCTAAAATGGCCTGGATTTTCTCGGGGTTCGCCTCGATGCCTCGCTGGCTGACAATAAAGCCAAGGAACTTTCCCGCAGAGACGCCGAAGGCGCATTTGGTCGGATTGAGTCTCATATTATGGGTCCGAAGTACCCCAAAGGCCTCCTCCAGATCGGCGATGTGATCCTCCCCCCGCTGGTTTTTGACGAGCATGTCGTCCACATATACCTCCATATTGCGCCCGATTTGCTCCTTGAAGACCCGGTTGACGAGTCTCTGATAGGTGGCACCTGCGTTCTTCAGCCCGAAGGGCATGACCCTGTAACAGTATAGCCCCTGGTCTGTAACGAAGAACGTCCTGGCGATGTCGGGAGGGAACATGCGGATCTGGTTGTAGCCCGAAAATGCATCCATGAAGGACAGGAGCTCGTGACCCGAGGTTGCATCGATAAGAGCATTGATTCTGGGGAGGGGGAATGGATCCTTCGGGCACGCCTTGTTGAGGTCCGTGAAATCTATGCAGATCCTCCAGCTCCCGCTCGCCTTCTTGACCATGACGACGTTCGCCAGCCACTCGGGATAGCTGACTTCTTGGATGAAGCGTGCGTCCAGGAGCTTATTGACTTCCGCATTCACCGCCTGCTGTCGCTCCGGAGCGAACTTACGTCGCTTTTGGACCACCGGCTTTGACCCGGGGATCACGCTGAGTTTGTGCATGATGAGATCCTCGGAGATGCCGGGCATGTCAGAAGGCCTCCAGACGAAGAGGTCGACATTGCGGCGAATGTAGGTAATGAGGTCGGTCTTAAGGTGAGGGGTGAGGGGTGAGGGAGCGACTTACTCGAAATTGCTTCGACGGATCCCCTGTCTCGAACGATACGTCTTCCAGCTCGTCTGCCGACTCCGGCTCTGGCTGGGTCCTCTGGGGCTGCATCTCGACGGCGTCGAGGGGAAACACGCCGCTCCCGATTGCTGTCATGTAGCATGAGCGAGCAGCTTCCTGGTTCCCCCGGACTACTCCCACTCCGGTCTTGGTGGGGAACTTCATTTTCTGGTGATAGGCCGAGGGGACAGCCTGGAGGGAGCAGAGGCCCGGGCGACCGAGTATAGCATTGTAGGCTGCCTTGACGTTTACCACCATGAAGTCCATGGACTCAGTTCTTCGGTTTGGGGTCGTACCTGCTGTGACATCCAGTATGACGATCCCTTCAATTGTTACAGGGACGCCCGAGAAACCGTGCAAGGTGTACCCCGCCGGCTTCAGCTTGTCGCGGGAGAGCTTCAGGTTCTCGAAGGCTTCGAGAAACAAAATGTTGACCGAGCTCCCGTTGTCTACAAGGATACGCCGAGCGTCGAAATTTGCCATGCTGAGGTTGATGACGAGGGCGTCGCAATGCGGGAGCCGCACCCCTTCCAGGTCTTCCCCCGAGAAGGAGACAGGGAGTTGTTGAATCTGAGGGGGGAGAGGACCTTGGACGGCATTAACATCCCGGATGAACGCCTTGCGGGAAGTGTTGGACTCCCCTCCCATGGGTCCCCCGTGGATGCAGTGTAATATGGCCTGGCCGTCTGGCTCATCGAGCTCATGCTCTCGTTCGAGGAGCTGCAGGGGAGCTCACGGAGTTCATTGATAAGATCCAGATTGGCTTGGAGCTCCCTTGCGTTCTGCTATTCATTATATGCAATTAGGTGGGGGGTGGCAAACCAACCTCTAAGGGGATCATGGCCTCGGATCCGTAGGTGAGGTTAAAGGGTGACTCTCCTGTGGGGGTTCTCTTTATAGTGCGGTAGTTCCACAGTACGTTAGGAAGCTGCTCTACCCACAATCCTTTAGCCGACTTACTTAGTCTCTTCTTGATGCCCGAGAGGATTTGCCTATTGGCGTTCTCTACAAGGCCATTGGATTGAGGGTGGGAGACAAAGGAGAACCACTGGTGAATGCCAATGTCTTCACAGAAGGAGCGGAACGTTGCCTCAGCAAATTGTGTTCCGTTGTCTGTCACCAAGACTCGGGGAATGCCAAACCTACAGATCACGCTCTTCCAGAAGAACTGTAACCCTGTTCTCAGTAATAGTTGCTAGTGGTTCGGCCTCAATCCACTTGGAGAAATAGTCGATTGCCACGACCAGAAACTTAAACTGGCCCGGAGCCGGTGGGAACGGACCGAGCAGGTCCATATCCCACATTGCGAAGGGGGTTGGACTTGAGAGGGACGAGAGTTGAGCTTGCTGTAGGCGACAGATAGTGGAGAACTGTTGGCATGGGCCGCATTGTCGGACATGTTGTTCAGCGTCCCGAAGGAGGGTAGGCCAGAAGTACCCGTAATTCAAGACTTTGCGGGTGAGGGACCTTGATCTCGAATGGGCTCCGCCTATCCCTTCGTAGAGTTCTTTCAGAGCATACAGGGCTTCTTCTGGAGATAGACACCTCAAGTAGGATCGGCCATCTACTTGGGTATAGGAGCGTTTGTACAAGATTTCCTCAATGAGGGTGTACCGCTCCGATCTTGTTCGGATTCGGCGAGCTTCTTTAGGATCTTGGGAAAGGCTCCCGTCTCTGAGGAACTCAACTAAAGGCCTCATCCAGTTATCTTCGAGTTGGACCGGTAGCGACTCCATTGGGTCGGGGGCTTCTTCTTTGATGCTGGGCCTTAGTAGAACTTCAATCAAGACAGTCTACTTGAGCCCTTGGAGGGAGGAGGAGGCTAGTTTCGAGAGGGCATCAGCCTGGGCGTTCTTCTCTTGACGGATCCGTTGGAGTTGTGCTTCCTCGAATGAAGCCATGAGACTTTTGACCTTGGCTAGGTACTTGGCCATACGGTCGTCTCGTGCCTAGTATTCTCTCAATACCTGATTCACCACGAGCTGAATGTCGCTGAACATTCAAACACGCTTCGCCCCTGCCTTGCGAGCCATGCCCAGGCCCGCTATGAGGGCATCGTACTTGGCCTCATTGTTGGAAGCCTTGAAATTGATGCAGAGGGAGTATTGGAGGATGAAGTCATCTGGGCCTGCCAGAATAATTCCTGCTCCGCTCCCTTCAGTGCAAGAAGACCCATCCACATACACCGTCCAGATGGGTGGCCCATTCGCCGCTTGGCTGACCTCAGGGATCGTGCTCTCCACTATGAACTCGGCTAGAGCTTAAGCTTTGATTGCGATCCGAGGCTGATGGGATATGTCGTATTGACTTAGCTCGATTGACCACTTCATAAGGGGCCCGGAGGTCTCGAGGTTATACAGAACCTGCTTGAGCGGCTGGTCAATAAGGATGACCACCGAATGGGATTGGAAATATGGACGAAGCTTTCGGGCCGCCATAACCAGGGCGTAGGCCATCTTCTCCAACCTCGGATAACGGAGCTCGGCATCTCTAAGGACCTTGCTCATGTATTAGATAGGCTTCTGTGCCTTATCTTCTTCTCTCACCAGGACAGCGCTGAGGGTCTGTTCGGAGGTGGCGAGGTAGAGGTAAAAGGTCTCTCCAGGTGTTGGCTTGCTGAGGAGTGGGGGGTTGGCTAAGTAGGCTTTGAGTTGGTCGAACGACTCTTGCTGTTGCTGGCCCCACTCGAGGCCCTTAGCCCCCTAAGGGCTTTGAAGAATGGGAGAACTTTTCCCCGGACTTGGAGAGGAAGCGCCCTATAGCCGCGAGGCGCCCGGTGAGCTTTTGCATTTCTTTCACGTTTGAGGGGGGAGCCATATTGAGTATGGCCTTTATCTTCTCAGGGTTGGTTTTAATTCATCTCTGGCTGACCATAAAGCCTAAGAACTTACCCGATGAGACCCCGAACGCACATTTATTTGGGTTTAGTCTCATGTTATGCCTCCTCAGCACGTCAAAGGCTTCTTGGAGGTCGACGACATGGTCAGACCCATTGATGCTCTTCACCAACATATCGTCGACATAAACCTCCATGTTCCGTCCGATCTGATTTTTGAAGATCTTTATTGACGAGACGTTGGTAAGTGGCACCAGCATTTTTAAGCCTAAAGGGCATTTCCCTATAGCAGTAGAGGCCTTGATCCGTGACGAAGGATGTCTTCGGGATATCTAGGGGGAACATTCGGATTTGGTTGTATCCGGAGAATGCATCCATGAAGCTCAGCAGTTCATGGCCCGATGTGGCGTCGATCAAGGTGTCGATGCTAGGGAGCGGGAAGGGATCCTTGGGGCATGCCTTGTTTAGATCTGTGGAGTCGATACAGATCCTCCAACTTCCATTGGCCTTTTTGACCATCACAACATTGGAGAGCCACTCCAGATAATTGACCTCCTGTATGAACCGGGCTTTGAGGAGCTTCTCCACCTCCTTCTTTATGGCTTGCTGGCTCGGGGGCAAACTTGCGCCTCTTCTGCTAGACCGGTATGGCCCCCGAAGCGACACTTAGATGGTGGACGAGGAGCTCTTCGGAAATCCCCGGCAGAAGGGAGGGTTTTGCTAATTAAGAATTTGCGGGTCGGATCTTCCTCCGAGAAGAGGAATTCCTCTAGCTCATCTACCGGCTCCGACATAGGCGGGGTGTTCCCCTGGGGAATCTCAAGGGCCTCGAGGGAGAGGAAGGATCCTCCAGTCGAGGTCATGTAGCATTTGCGGGCCGTTTCCTGACTTTCCCTCACCTCTCCTACGCCCACTTTAGTGGGGAACTTCATCTTTAGATGGTAAGCTGATGGGACGGCTTCTAAAGCAGCTAGGCCCGATCGACCTAGGATCACATTATAGACGGCTTGGACGTCAACCACCATGAAGTCCATCGACTCCATTTGGGTAGTAGGAGCTTTGCCAGCGGTTACGTCAATGGTTATAACACCCTCGATTGTCACTGGTACTCCCATGAACCCATGGAGAGTGTAACCGGTGGGCTTGAGTCTGTCCCTCGATAATTGGAGCCCTCGGAAGGCCTCTAGAAAGAGGATGTTGACAGAACTGCCATTATCCACTAGGACCCTCTCTACCTTGAAGTTGGCCATGTGGAGGTTGATCACCAATGCATCACAGTGGGGGGTTCGGAGACCCTCCAGATCATCATTCGAGAAAGTAACTGGGAATCCATGACCTTTGGGAGGGGGGAGGTTGTGCACCGAGTTGACTTTACTGACGAAGGCTTTTCGGGAGGAGTTGTAAGTTCCTCCCATTGGACCTCCGTGGATGAGGTGCAAGATGCGCTCTTCTCCGAAGTCAGGAATCTCCCCGTGCCTCTCGGGCCACTTGTTAGCCCCCCTGGGGGGTGGAGGAGGAACGGCCCAGTCCTTCTTTACAAATTTGGAGAGCTGTCCTCTCTGAATGAGGGCTTCGATCTCGTTTTTCAGGGCCCGACAGTCGTTGGTATTGTGGCCGTGGTCCCGATGGTAGCGACACCACTTCTTCCTATCCCTCTTCTTCCCAGGAGTGTTCATCTTTGGGGCAGGAGGCAGAATTCCTTCTTTCTCAACCTCCATTAGAATGGCCGAGACATTGGCATTGAGAGGGGTGAATCTCTCAAACCTGGGAGGTGGGCGACGCTGACCCCCGTTGTCCTTTTGGAGCTTTTTAGCTCTCTCGTCTTCAGTGGCCTTCCTCTTACTTCCAGAAGACGACCCCTCGAATGTAGGGCGGTGCATAGCTTCCTCTGCCCGGATGTACTTCTCGCTTCGGAGAAGAAGCTCGGAAAAGTCTCACGAGGGCTTCTTGGCCAGGGACCACCGAAGGTCAGCGTTGAGGACATTGGATTGAAAGGCGGCCGAGGCGACTGACTGATCAAGGGAGGCAATGAACCTGGCCTCTGTGGTAAACTGCTTGACATAGTCCCTCAGTTTCTCGTCCTTCTTCTGACTAAGGAAGAGTAGTGAAATACTCATCGTTTCGGAGCGGCGGCTACTCACGAAATGAGTTATGAAAAGGGCTTCAAATTGGTCGAAAGAGAAGATGGAGGACGGGGCGAGGCGGGAGTACTATTCCCGAGTCGGGCCTTTGAGAGTGGCCGAAAATGTCTTGCACAGGAGGGCATCGGAGGCCTGATGGATCATCATGAGAGTTTTGAAACTCTCGATGTGATCCATGGGGTCTGATTCCCCCGTGTATGTCTCGAACTATGGAGGCTTGAAATTTGCCAGGACGGGGGCCTCCATGATGGTTCGAGAGAATAGAGGCCTGCTTGGACAAAGGGTCATCCCTCTTAGTTCCTCGTCCCTATCGAGTTAACCAAGCGCCTCTCCATCTCGTGGAGACAACGGTAGGCAACATCCTCCCTTCGACGGTACCTTGGTAAGCCTTGAGACTCATCTTCGTACGAAGGGGAACGTGGGCTACAGCGACGGTAGCTCGGAGACTGGTGAGGACTGGGGATGTGATGGCGGTGGCTCGGAGCTGGATGAGGACTTTGGGATCGATGGCGAGGGCTCCGAACCGGCTCAAGAGTGGGGACCCTCTTGATGTTATTGTCGTTGTTAGGCGGGGCATTGAGGGCCCGTAAGACGGCCGCCTGAAAGTCTTGAAATTCTGCCCCGGTGATGGGTCCGTTCTGGTCCTTTTGGACCTATCGACCAGCGAGCGAACGGCTTCCCCTTCGACGATATTGGGGGGACTCCCTCCGCCTCATAGGAGAAGGGACCTCCTGCGGTCGCGGCGGCAAGGAGATCGATGAGCGGGAGCCTCCCTCTCGGGCCCGCCTCTCATCCAAATGGTGGCGAAGGTCTTCCTCCTTCTACCGGTTGATTATGATGTTGCGGAGATCTTCCGATGGCCGAGGGTTATGGGATGCCATGGAGTCGGTGGAAGGATTATGTACCGAGATACGATCGCGGTGAAGAGGCTGTTTCTGGGGATTAGGACCAGAGGTCCCTGCGCCATCATTCTGGGGTCCGAGTTGAGCCTACAGGGGTTGAGAATTTTGAAGAGGAGGCTGCCCCTGCTACAGCGGCTGACCAGGTTGAGGAGGGAGCTGTCCCTATTGCTGGACGGGTTGGACGGGTTGGAGGGCAGCCTCCGGTTGCGGTTGGGGAGGAATGGGAGTGGGTCTATGGTTGGAGGCCGTAGATCTTACTTTCCTTGGTGGCATGGCTGGAGGCGGTCTTAACTGGCGAAAGAGGTTGGATTGCTATTCGCTGATTCCCACAGACGACGCCAATCTGTTACCGCTGAAATCGTTGTGAGGGCAAACAGATGGATTTGTAGATTCGAGGGAAGGTGAATAGTCAAACCTGAATGACTTCACCAGAGTCTGACTGAGATCCTTTTGCCATTAACCTGCAAAAAGTGCGAGACACCGGGGTTAATTCCGGCGACGCACCCTCCGACGCTCTTGTCAGTAATCTGAATGATTAAGAAAGAGCTTTAATTGGCAAAAGATTGATTACCTTCTTATAGTGGGGGGAGAGGGTATTTATAGCCGCCTTAGGAGTTAGTTTCGAGATAAGAACATATCTCTACTTCCCAGTATGAATGGATAGAAGTGGTTAAAACCACCTCTTAGGGATAATTGTGAATCTGAATCCTTCTTTATCCAGTTTGAGTGGGTTTCTTATGGGTAGGAACCCGTACCCAGTAAGACAGGTCCGTTTATGGATTATTGGGCTTTGAAAAAAGATCCAGTTTCCACTTCAGACCCGTTTATAGGTGAAATTACCATTTTACCCCTGAACTTTAAGATTCGTGCCGGATTCAAACGGTCCCCATTTAACCCTATTTTTAGCCATATCAGAATTGAAAAACTTGGGAGTGCAATAACTGGTTTTTTTTATGTCTTTTTCGAAACTATTTGCAGAAAAAAAATAGTTGCCAAACTAATTGTGCTCGGAGACTCAACAACTAAACTCGCCATTCCGAACAGCGAGCTTGGTTATTTCTTAGTTATTTCATGCTCGCCGTTGGGAACGGCGAGCCTAGTTTTATTTTTTGGAAAAACTCGTTATTTAACGACGAGTGTAAACAAGATTTACCGTTCCCAACAGTGAGGTTCTTCATACTAAACTCGTTGTTGGGAACGGTGGGAACGGTGAGGTTCCTTGAAATTTCATGGAGTGATACTCTATATAGGACTTAGTGAATTTTTCAAAAAAAAAATCATAGAAGAGCTCGTTGTTGAAAACAGCGAGTCATGTTTAAAAATTTTGAACTAAACTTGCCGTTCTCAACAGCGAGTTTAGTATAAATCCCCTCGCCGTTGGATACGCCGAGTCTTGTCTGAAAATTTTGAACTAAAACTTGCCATTGGGAACTACAAGTTTCTTATTAAAAAAAAGTTAACCTCGCCGTGTCCCAACGACAAGCACAATATAACTAAGTTCGTTGTTGGGAATGGTGAGTATAGTTGTTGAGTTCCTGTTATGATCCCGATCCGATTGAGCGATGAATCATTGTAACTTCCAATGGCACCCATAAATCAAATAAGAAAAAGGAAAAAAACAGAGCAAGGAGGAAGAAGAAGAAGAAGGAAGAAGATAGAAAAGAAGATTTTAATTCATATTCATTCATAATTGAAAATGCGATTACAATTAATAGTGCTAGCTATCACCTAAGCTCGTGCACACTGCACCTTAACCCTACTTCTCTAATACAAGGACCTAACTGCAAAACAACCAAAACAATTAAGAAATTGCAAAAGGACTGAAACACAAAACAAAAATACTGATACAGGATTATTTGTGTTAGAAAGGGAAGATGCATATTAGAGAACTACATCAATCCTTCTCCCTTATTTTGACTTTGTCCTCAAGGTCAATGTGGCGAATATCTTCAACATCAAGAGACCCATCCAAAACATCTCCAAATACGCGACCGTATCTTCCTTTTGAGTAGCATCCTACCCAAGTTCAACAAGAGCAACCAAGAGTTCCCCTCTTAACATCATACCCAAGTTCAACAAGTGTTCATATCAGATGTTGAAGGACTTGTAGCAGATTTCAAAGATGATTTCTCAGGTGCATTTCCATCACTGCTTCTTATCATGAAATCCAAAGAAACTTATTTCTGTAGCTGCTTAGGCATTTCCTTTCCCCATTCTTGAGCTCCCATTTCTCTATTTCCTTCATTGGCTTTGTTTACCACAATGGACATAGAGGAACCTGCAAACAGAGCCTTGCCCTTGTCTGTCATTTCATTCTTGAGCGGCATGAGTTCTGAGGCGCACTTGTTAAGAGAAGACAGGGAAGCAGAATGAGTATCTTGGAAAAGGTTGAGAACTTCTGAGCAGCTACCTTCTTCATTATTATCTTCTGACGTTGTCCCATGCATCTCCACCAAGTTAGAACCAGAATTTGAAGAATCCAAAAATTCAGCCATATCTAACTTCTCATCTTTTTCTTTCAACAGGAACTTCTTCTGAGATGAATATGAACCACAATATAATGTTACAGGAACCATCCACTATCCTTCACCTGAGGCTCCACTTGAAAAAAACTGAGACTGCTCAAATTCAATTTTTTTCCTCTTTGGCATTCACAGAGACTACTGGGTATCCTTTCTCCTGAAACTCTGTATTTGTCTTAACAAATGCTGCAACCAAAGCTCTTGGTAAAGCAGCAAGCCACTCATCGCTGTCAATATCTAATTCTCGAGAGCAGCGTCTTCTAACCTGTTTTAGTAACTCTATTGAAGGAGTAAACCCTACATCAACCATCTGATCTATTACAGAAAGAGCGGCTTCTAGATCTCGATTGATATGATGAGCATCAGTCAGCAACCTATAAGTTGTTGAATTTGGCTTCACATCTTTACTTAATAAATGCTCATACACAGAAGTAGCTTCAGTGGTCTTTCTGACATTTTCAAATGCAGAGAGCAAAGCATTATAAAAATGAACATTTGGTGTTAAGCCAATCTTATCCTCAATCGCTTGAAAAGTCTCGTAGGCACAATCAAGATCCCATATGTTGGCACAACCTAATATCACACAGTTGAGAGCAGCTACTGACTTGTGAGGAGTTTCTGCACGGCTCAAATTTTCCAATTGAACATACACCGAATCCAAGGATGAGAAGGCATTTTTGTAACAAGCAACAACCAATGGATACAGAGAGGTAAAAGGAGAAAATAACTCCTCATAAACATATGCAGAGTTCTCCAAATTCCCATAAGCAGTTTCAAATTCATTTAGAGTAGCAAAAGCACGCTGTCGATTTCCCAGCGATGCATATGCAAATATCTTTGAAAGAAACATCTTGGGATTTGGGGGTTTCCTTTGATGAAGTGAACCCTTCAAAATTTCCCTAAGAGGCATCAACAAGGGTGGAATTATATGTTCTGCCTGCAACATTTAGAGCTGAAACAATCAAACCTTCATCGACAGAAAGAAGAAGGGGTGGTCTAGCATTCTCGCCATGAACCAACCAACGAGCCAAAAATTCCAAGGCAAAATATGTCAATTTTCTATTATTCGCTTGCAATGCCATATCTACAATATTGATACAAATCATCCAGCTTGGACACAAGGATTTATTCTGGTCAGTTGTCTTGCATTTCTCTATGGTGGATGATAAGGTGTTGAGTCAAGCACCTCCGAACGCACTCTGTAAACACCATTGATGACATTGTGTTGCCAGATTTAAGTATCAAATCCAAAAATTTAAATGCTGAATCAATCTCATTTGTAGATATTAGAAGGTCAACAACCAAATTGTATGATTCATCATCTGGCATGGTGCCAACTGCTTCGTCTGTATTTATTTGAACAACACCATGTCCCTGAAGTTCATCACCCGTACTTGTAGCAGCACCTCCTCTGGGATCATAGATATGATAAAGCCTCACAAGCAACTTCAAGTAGCAGTCTATGGCATTTGGTCGAATACCTGGTGAGCAGTTGAGCTTGAGAAAATAGGGTTGAAGTTTGAGGAGTCCACTTCCTGGTTCTCTTGGAGATTTCGTCGAACTCATGGTGAGGTGCAGAATTTTGGAAAGAAAGAGCCACTGAACTCTGAAGGAAAGGATGAGGAGGAGCCAAAGAGCAGAGAGGGGGCAGCAGTAGTCACATTAGCAGTCGGTTTGGGCATCGGGGCATTTCGGGAAGAGGAGGACATGAGGGAGCGAGCATCGGATAGGAGGTCGGACTTGGTGGTGGGGTCGGCGAAGGCGTGGCAGACAAAGGAGAAGAGGTTGTCGCCATTGGAGATGGTGGCGGAGAGTTGGACGAGGAGGTTTCCCTGGGATTGGGGATGTTGGATTTTGACGACCCATTATCGAAAAGAGGTGAAGGAGGTGGAGATCGATTGGAACGGGGGGGGTCGCAGTGGTGGGCGGTGAAGGGGACGGAGGTTTCAAAGGGGAGATGGAGTTGGGGAAGTTGGGCTCGGTGGTAGGGTTGGAGAAGACGCAGCAGACGAAGGACTTCGTTGGGGTTGAAGGAGAGGGCAGTGGTGAGGGATTTGGGGGCCTTGGGGCGTCGCCGTTGCTGTTGTTGGTGGGGTTGGTGATGGCGGAGCAGTTGGAGTAGAGGACGTGGTTGATGGGGTCGGTGAAGGGGGCTTCGGCTTCGTTGGCCAATGATGTAAGCTTTGGAAAATTTAGGGTTTGCGATCTAGGGGCTGAGGCATAAACGGCTTCTTCTTTGTTTTGGGAATCCCCTTCCATGAGGTGGCGCAACCAACTTAGAATATCATCACTTTGCAACTGCAAATCGTTCACCTGATGTTGTAGGCTACCCATCGAAATCTCTATAGTCTTTACTCTTTGGCTTCGATCGGTTGGCTCTGATACCATTGTTACGATTTTGATCCAATTGAGCGATGAATCATTGTAACTTCCAATGACACCCATGAATCAAATAAGAAAAAGGAAGAAAACAGAACAAAGAGGAAGAAGATAGAAAAGACGATTTTAATTCATATTCATTCATAATTGAAAATGACATTACAATAGGGTATTAATAGTGCTAGCTATCACCTAAGACCATGCACAATGCACCTTAAGCATTCTTCTCTAATACAAGGACCTAAATGCAAAATAAGCACAACAATTAAGAAATTGTACAAGGACTAAAACACAAAACAAAAATACCGATACAGAATTATTTGTGTTAGAAAGACAGGATACAGATTAAAGAACTGCATCAGTTCCAGAGCGTAAAAATTTTGGTAACTCTACTCTTTTTGTAAATAGTTTCGAAAAACAGTGTAGTTTAATAAAAAATTTCCAAGAACTGACGGTAATCTTTTTATTGTGGTATTTTTTTTCTATATTTGCACTTGCAACCTCACTTAAAGAGTCTATTAAAAAACGGAATATATGATTGTTTTTCTATTTTTTTAGTCAATCGTGATCATGTAATATTTGACTATTCGTGCACACAGGACAGCTCCTTGCCAATTTCAAGACTTGATGGTGCCATTATTTTTCAAGAAAACCCATTATTAGTATTAGTAAGAGCATCCACTATGGTCGGCTATTTACTTAAAAAATGGAAATTTTGGAGAATTTTACGTCACTATTGTCTGCTATAAACCTAATTATAGCAGAGTAGTGAACAGGAGTCGGCCATATATAGCAGGGCAGAATAGCATTTGAAAATTATAGAAGACGGTAAACGATCTTCCGTCTATTAAAAATTTCGAATTCTTTTGAATAAAAAATTCAAATAGACGGAAGAAGATCTTCCGTCTATAGAATTTGACCGGTCAAATTTTTATAGACGGAAGAAGATTTTCCGTCTAACGAATTGGTTAATTTTTTTTAAAATGCAAATTTATCAAACGGACGATGTTCCTCCGTCTTTATATTTATTAAATTATTTTTTAAAAAAATTGAAAGAGACGGAAGATGAACTTCGGTCCCTTTCTTTTTTTTTCGTCCTTTTCTTTTTTTGTCCTTTTCCTAAAAGACAAAAAAAAATTTTAAAAATTAAAAAATCCCAAACGGAAGTTCAACATCCGGCTGAGGTTTTTTAAAAAATTTTTAAAAAAATTAAAAAACCCAGACGGAAGATCTTCTTCTGGCTGGGTTATTTTTTAAAGCAAAAATATAATAAGGAGAGCAGACGGAGGATCTTCTTCCGTTTATATATTTTACTAAATTTTTTTTGCAAATTATAGCTTTCACGATAGTGGCGGAAGAGCATCTATGCTAAAAGCAAATTTGCATATACTCAAAATATAGCTCGAACAATAGTGGATGCTCTAAGGCACTAAACAATTTGAAATAGTTTTATCCATTCCGGCAGCCTGCCATTCTTTTTGTAGGTGTAGGTGTAGCATTACCCATTCTTTTTAGGAAGAATTTAGTAAATGCCTCCATTTAAAATGTAGAAATTAGCAAATACCTCCACTATTTTAAAAAAATTAAGAAATACCTCCAGTTTGAACGGAACCGTTAAAATTCCCGTTAAGTAAATTCACATGCGTCACACGTGATATGTAAAATAACCTAAATACCCACGATAAAATGATTTTAACAAATGCCCCCAATCAGAATGTGGAAACTAACATATACCCCCACTATTATACAAAAAAAATAATATTTAGGATATTTTAGCAAATGCCCCCATTCAAAATGTGGAAACTAGCATATACCCTCACTATTTCAGTGTTAGGTGTTGTAAAAAATATGAGTGTTATGTGTTGTTAGTCGGTATGAACAACTTTCTTCCTGTACTGATAATAACAATGTAATGGACAGATGCTCTACGTCAGATTTTGACCCAAAAAAATACAAAAATCATCATCTATTACAACAGATTGTTGTGCATCATCACTAGCTTATGTACCATCATTTATTACAACAGATTGTGTAGCCAGTTCCACTCTATAACGTGCATCATCATTTCGATCATCTTCATCACAATAGGTTCAACTTATGTATTACCCATAATCACAAATTAGTTTATAAGTAATTCGACAAGATTTAATATTCGGAAATCAACCAAAATCCGACAAATTCGGAAAAAATTCGGCAAAAGTTCGGGAAGAAAGAAATACAAAATTTAATGCATCTAAGTAGTTAGTTCTCATCACCTAAGTAAAAATATATAACAATAAATATTTCTTGTATAATTCGCTAAATTCGCGAATTATTTGTTTAATTTGTGATTTTCGTGAATAATTCATGAACTACAGGAATTAAATGCAAATCTGCACATAATTCGCGAATTTGTTCGGTAAATTTTTTCTTTGTGAATAATTTGTAAATTTAACAAATTATTCATGAACTTTGTTACTATGATATTACCTACTGTCACACTAGGTTGTGCATCATCTTCAACAACACCCAAGTTAAGATGCGAAACAAAGCATTGATGTTTTTTTGTCGAAACAACAAACACGTATGATGATTAGATCTCGGAGTTAAGTACAGTTTTTGGCGGTCAACATCGACGAATAAAGAATGTTTGATCTTTACTGTGTTTAGTTAAACAATTCACATATTTGTCTGCTCCGACAAAAAAAATTAGCAGCAACAACGTGTTATATAGTATTCAAACTCTAAAACTGTTCTGACCAAATTAACGGTATTTCTTAGTTTTTTTTTAAATAGTGAGGGATATGCTAGTTTTCGCATTTTGAATGAGGAAATTTGCTAAAATATCCAAAATATTCATTTTTTATATAGTGGGGGTATATGCTAGTTTTCACATTCTGAATAGGGGTATTTGCTAAAATACATTTTATCGTGGGTATTTAGGTTATTTTACATATTATATGTGAGGCACGTGAGTTCACATAACGGAGATTTTAACGGTTTTATCCAAACTGGGATATTTCTTAGTTTTTAAAAATAATGGGGGTATATGCTAGTTTCTATATTTTGATGGGGGCATTTACTAAATTATCCCTTCTTTTTATGGGTAATGCTACACCTACTATCAAATTTACTATTTTTATCTTTACTACCATAGGTGGCACACTATTATTAGATGTTTGTACCACCTACTCTACAATAATCTCCACTAATGGTGTGCCACCTAAGGTAGTAAAGGAAAATGTAGTAGATTTAGTAGTAGGTGCATCATTACCCTCTTTTTATTATTATTGTTTGGGCAAAAGCCAAAGTACCCCCCCAACGTTTGGTCCGAGTACAAAATGCCCATACAACGTTTGAAAAAAATACAATAAACTCATTCTTCCGTTAACTTAACCCTTTTCGTTAAGTTATAATTATTAAATTACTTTTTTACCCTTACCCTTTCATATTCAATCTCATTCTTCCCTTTCTTCATTCCTTTTTTCTTCCTTAATTTTGTATCGGCAAAACAAATTATTTAATTAATTTTTTAATGTTAGACGGAAAGTGAAGTTGCGTCGGAAGAAAAAAAAATTCTAAAAAGTGACAGACGCAAAGTGAAGTTGCGTCGGGGGGGGGATTTTGTTTGGTTTTTAATTACGTTTTATTAAATTTTTTGGTGAGCGACTTTACTGTAGACTTTTTGTCTTCTATTCTTAAGAGAAGAGTTGTTCACACTCGGTTAACTTCATTGTAGCTTCGGTTGGTCCTCTATGGTACTTTTCTACTAGAGTTCGAGTTCCTTCAGTTCACATAATCTATTCTTCTTCTTCTTCATGTACATTCTGGAATTTTGCACAAAATTGTATAATTATAGATTAACCTAAGTTGGGAATTTCTATGAAACTAAGGTAGGACTTCAGTGAGTTCTTCAATCAATAAGGATTTTTCTTTTCCAATTTTAGTTAAAACTTCAGGCATATCCTTAAAAGTATTATTTGCACATATCCTTTTACGTCCGCATAATAAAAGTATTTGCACTTATCCTTTTACATCCTTTTCCATTTGTCTAAAAATATTTCATAATTAGATGTCCGATATACATGATGTTGGCCTTTATCTGCTTGCATACATTAGGACTAGGGCCAAGACATTATTAAGGAAGAAAAAAGGAATGAAGAAAGGGAAGAAAAAGATTGAATATGAAAGGGTAAGGGTAAAAAAGTAATTTAATAATTATAACTTAATGGAAAGGGTTAAGTTAACGGAAAAATGGGTTTATTGTACTTTTTCAAACGTTTTATGGGCATTTTGTACTCGGACCAAACGTTGGGGGGTACTTTGGTTTTTGCCCTTATTGTTTTATTGTATATGCCCATGAATTTTTGCCATATTACATATTTCACATTTTTCATGTTCCTTAAATTCTCAGGGTGCGTTTGTTTTGATATTTTGAATAGAGTATTCTGAATTGAGTATTCTGAATAGAGTATTCTGAATAGAGATATTCTGAATATGAGTCTAAAAGCTGTTTGTTTAGCCTATATTCTGAATATTGATATTCTGAAACCTGTTTATCTGAAAAAGAGAGTTTAGAAGCTGTTCGGTTATATTTCTTACTGAAAACTGTTATCTGAAAGCTGTTTTTCTGAAAAAACGAGTTTAAAAGCTGTTCTGTTATATTTCTTGCTGAAAACTGTTATCTGAAAGCTGTTTTTCTGAAAAAGCGAGTTTAAAAGTTGTTCGGTTATATTTCTTGCTGAAAACTGTTATCTGAAAGCTGTTTTTCTGAAAAAGCGAGTTTAAAAGCTGTTCTGTTATATTTCTAGCTGAAAACTGTTATCTGAAAGCTGTTTTTCTGAAAAAGAGAGTTTAAAAGCTATTATGTTATATTTCTTGCTAAAAATTGTTATCTGAAAGCTGTTTTTCTGAAAAAGAGAGTTTAAAAGCTGTTCTGTTATATTTCTTACTGAAAACTGTTATCTGAAAGCTGTTTTTCTGGAAAAGAGAGTTTAAAAGCTGTTCTGTTATATTTCTTGCTGAAAACTGTTATCTGAAAGCTGTTTTTCTGAAAAAACGAGTTTAAAAGCTGTTCGGTTATATTTCTTGCTGAAAACTGTTATCTGAAAGCTGTTTTTCTGAAAAAACGAGTTTAAAAACTGTTCTGTTATATTTCTAGCTGAAAACTGTTATCTGAAAGCTGTTTTTCTGAAAAAGAGAGTTTAAAAGCTGTTATGTTATATTTCTTGCTGAAAACTGTTATCTGAAAGCTGTTTTTCTGAAAAAGAGAGTTTAAAAGCTGTTCTGTTATATTTCTTACTGAAAACTGTTATCTGAAAGCTGTTTTTCTGGAAAAGAGAGTTTAAAAGCTGTTCTGTTATATTTCTTGCTGAAAACTGTTATCTGAAAGCTGTTTTTCTGAAAAAGCGAGTTTAAAAGCTGTTCGGTTATATTTCTTGCTGAAAACTGTTATCTGAAAGCTGTTTTTCTGAAAAATAGAGTTTAAAAGCTGTTATGTTATATTTCTAGCTGAAAACTGTTATCTGAAAGCTGTTTTTCTGAAAAAGAGAGTTTAAAAGCTGTTCTGTTATATTTCTTGCTGAAAACTGTTATCTGAAAGCTGTTTTTCTGAAAAAAGCGAGTTTAAAAGCTGTTCGGTTATATTTCTTACTGAAAACTGTTATCTGAAAGCTTTTTTTCTGAAAAAACGAGTTTAAAAGCTGTTCTGTTATATTTCTAGCTGAAAACTGTTATCTGAAAGCTGTTTTTCTGTAAAAACGAGTTTAAAAACTGTTCGGTTATATTTTTAGCTGAAAACTATTACCTGAAAGCTGTTTTTTCTGAAAAAGAGAGTTTAAAAGCTGTTCTGTTATATTTCTTGCTGAAAACTATTATCTGAAAGCTGTTTTTCACTAAAAACGAGTTCAAAAGCTGTTCTGTTATATTTCTTAGTGAAAACTGTTATCTGAAAGCTGTTTTTTATAAAAAAACGAGTTCAAAAGCTGTTCTGTTATATTTCTTGCTGAAAACTGTTATCTGAAAGCTGTTTTCTGAAAAATCGAGTTCAAAAGCTGTTCGGTTATATTTGTTAAGGTTTTTTAAAATCAATCTGCATTCATCATTTGGTAACATTTTTTTAATTGTTGGAGTTAGATTGCAATGTTGTACAAGTATTGGAAGGGGAAACTTGAGCAGCATGTGAATGGAGCAAAAATCAGACGCCATCATCTCCAAGATTGATTCGTCACGTTAGGGAAGATAGGCTAAAAGAAGCTCTTGTGTTTGTGAAGCATATAATCTCAGTTCATGTATAAGTTTTGATTCTTGGATAAATGTTTTGAGATTTCTTGGATAACGTGCAGTGTTTGGTTAACTCATAATTCATTTGGATAGACTGATGTTGCTCAACCTGTACGTTGCAGTTTTTTAAATGACTATTATATCACAGATAATTTCTACGGCCTGAGCCAACCAATTTATTCAGATAAATAAGCACTAGATATTTAAAATAAAAACGGGTCCCATTCCACTATACTCAACCAATTTATTCACCAAAGCAAGCTTACTTCATTAATTTTGTTTACATTGTTCAGCAATCCCACGTAACAGATCACTAATGGCATGGGATCGATACATATATTATGAGAATATGCTCTACAATTTGTTGTCAGCCATCATTACAAACAAGCATGCTGTTAAATCATTATTTGTTGTCTACAGTCACTGCATGCTGTCTGGAGCTGCTGCTGTTGCTTCTTGACTCCTTGATTTGAAAACTGTAGAGCAGGTAGATCTATAAACAAAGAAACAATATGAGAAACTTGCTGCATTAAAATTCAAAAAAAAGGGGAGGAATAATAAATTGTGCAGCAGAAACTTGCTACATTAACCATAAACGGAAACGGAAAACTGAAAACCGGAGTTCAGATTTGCTTAACCACTATTCATAATACAGATACCCCCTCCTGTCAAACACTATGAAAACAACATAATGCAAGAAAAATACAACCTAGTCGCAGTCTCAGATTCATCAAATCAATGATATCCTGGCTAGATATACCGGAGCTGCAATTTTGTACAATGCCACGCCCACTAGTACAAAGCACATTGTCAACATTGACTAAAAAGAATCCATCATTGACTATTACGACAACATTTTCTTATTGTTTGAAAACATATTTGTTCATTTACAGGGATCTGAAGTACTCTGAATAGTATTTACAAACTGGCATTACCAGCAAGATAACAAAGGCATATTCACCTGAATACAAGTGCAATTCATCTCAACAAATCAGATGCATCTAATATTGTACCAAATATTGCTTTTCTGAGAAATGGTTATGATGATACCCACACTGATCATACTTCACACCTTAAAAACAATTGATGCACATCATTTCTTTAAAATCCTGGGCTGTGATGAACAAGGTTTGATCTGCATTGCATTGAATTCCTGATATATACAGATACTGTACAGCTTTGGCTGCTCATGGTTTATGGTTATTGAGATATATCTTTGGCTTCTCATGGTTTCAAACTTTGTTTCTGGAGTCAATTTCTATTGTCTTGAATCCTTGATCATTACAAATATCCTGAGTTTATTCCAGGTTGATTTTTGTTGGCCTTTGTTTATCCTAAGAATATCCTGCTTCTATCCTGAGATTGAGTTTAAATCCTGGGCTCAATTTCTACTGTCAATTGTTTCTGGAGTCAATTTCTATTGTCAAGATCTATGATTTAGGATAAGAACATATCAGATCCTCCCCAAAACCATAAAAACAACCTAATTGGCAGGGTGAAAAATTAGTTACAGTCTCAGATTCATAGTGCTCATTCATAAAAACTCCATACTAGAGCTGCATTTTTGACAATGCCACGCCCACTAGTACAAGGCAATCCTCTTGAAAATCCGTTCATCATTGACTATAACGACATCATCTTCGTTATGTTTATAAAACAAATTTGTTTACTTATACTGTTCTTGAAGTATGCCGAATAGTTTTTCCCAAAAACCACTTAAAACAAAGGCCAAGGCCTATTGGTTTTCATATTGAGAGTGCCATATGCTGAATATTCTATTCAGAATAGGCGTTGGTTTATACCATATTCTGAAAACAGTATTGTGAATATTGATATCCCTTGAATTCGATATTCTCAACCCTACTCACGAGCTCTCTCTCTTCCAAACAGTGTCTCCCCAACCCATCTCTCCTCTTTTCTCACTCAGATGCTCTCTCTCTTCTCAACTCAGGGTAAACTCAATCTCAGGATAGAAGCAGGATATTCTTAGGATAAACAAAGGCCAACAAAAATCAACCTAGAATAAACTCAGGATATTTGTAATGATCAAGGATTCAAGACAATAGAAATTGACTCCAGAAACAAAGTTTGAAACCATGAGAAGCCAAAGATATATCTCAATAACCATAAACCATGAGCAGCCAAAGCTGTACAGTATCACCAAATATCAGGAATTCAATGCAATGCAGATCAAACCTTGTTCATCACAGCCCAGGATTTAAACTCAATCTCAGGATAGAAGCAGGTTATTCTTAGGATAAACAAAGGCCAACATTAATCAACCTGGAATAAACTCAGGATATTTGTAATGATCAAGGATTCAAGACAATAGAAATTGACTCCAGAAACAATTGTTTGAAACCATGAGCAGCCAAAGATATTTCTCAGTATCCATAAACCATGAACAGCCAAAGAAAAAACAGTATCTGTATATATCAGGAATTCAAAGCAATGCATATCAAACCTGGTACATCACAGCCCAGGATTTAAACTCAATCTCAGGATAGAAGCAGGATATTCTTAGGATAAACAAAGGCCAACATTAATCAACCTGGAATAAACTCAGGATATTTGTAATGATCAAGGATTCAAGACAATAGAAATTGACTCCAGAAACAAAGTTTGAAACCATGAGAAGCCAAAGATATATCTCAATAACCATAAACCATGAGCAGCCAAAGCTGTACAGTATCACCAAATATCAGGAATTCAATGCAATGCAGATCAAACCTTGTTCATCACAGCCCAGGATTTAAACTCAATCTCAGGATAGAAGCAGGATATTCTTAGGATAAACAAAGGCCAACATTAATCAACCTGGAATAAACTCAGGATATTTGTAATGATCAAGGATTCAAGACAATAGAAATTGACTCCAGAAACAATTGTTTGAAACCATGAGCAGCCAAAGAAATTTCTCAGTATCCATAAACCATGAACAGCCAAAGAAAAAACAGTATAAGCAATACCTCAGCATTGTAGTGGTGAAACTAGCAGGATATGGAAACTAACAACAACTCCAAGAATAATACCACTGTTCTGTTATAGTGACACAAAGTAGCCAGATTGCAGAGACATACTTTATTAGTAACTAATTCCTTGCTCTCTCCCATCACAACCTACCAAAGAACAATAATTAGAACCAATCTGAGATATTGTAGGAGGTAACTTTGACAGTAAAATAAACTTACTCCATCACCACCCATTCTCCTTGTTGTGGATGCAGTATAATATGCTCCATTAAGGCTGGCATAACTCACACTTTGGGCACATATGAACATAAGATTCATAGTGTGCAACTTCAGAAACATAATCCATCTCATCATCACTCAAAACCAAAGAGGATAAATAAAGCTCAGTTAGGATTAATTCATCACAAGTCACTCCTACAAAGCATTATATAAATGATTCATAGTGTGCAACTTCAGAAACATAATCCATCTCATCATCACTCAAAACCAACGAGGATAAATAAAGCTCAGTTAGGATTAATTCATCACAAGTCACTTCTACAAAGCATTATATAAACGATTCAAGTGTGCAACTTCAGAACATAATCCATCTCATCATCACCCAAAACCGAGGAGGAAAAATAAAGCTCAGTTAGGATTAATTCATCACAAGTCACTCCTACAAAGCATTATATAAATGATTCATAGTGTGCAACTTCAGAAACATAATCCATCTCATCATCACCCAAAACCAACGAGGAAAAATAAAGCTCAGTTAGGATTATATCATCACAAGTCACTCCTACAAAGCATTATCTAAATGATTCTCATAGTGTGTAACTTCAGAAACGAAATCCATCTCATCATAACTCAAAACCAACGAGAAAAAATAAAGCTCAGTTAGGATTAATTCATCACCAGTCACTCCTACAAATCATTCAATAGTTGATTCATAGTGTGCAACCTCAGAAACAAAATCCATCTCTTCATAACTCAAAACCAACGAGGGAGAATAATGTGCAACACCTGTACAACATTGAAGAGATTGGTAAAGACAACATCTCAAAAAAATGAATAAAAAGCTGAAAGGAAGATATGCATGCTGACTATTTACAATAGTAATATTGCAATGATACAAACATATCCAAATGACATCAACGCCTCGCATTCCAGCTACGAAACAATTCGAGAAATGGATGCGCTGAAAATGTGTACATTCAAATTACATTACTGTATAGCATTCCACATTGCCAGGGCGATTTCATCTCTTTTGCTATTCATATGTCTCAATTGGGAAGATGATAAATCCAACTCCTGTGATGTGGATGCTGCATCTTTGGTGTGTTGGTGATGTACTATTTGTTCGTCATCGAGTTCCGCTAAAAAAGCATCGTTCCGTGAGTGCAGGCATATAAAATTATGAAGTGCACAACAGGCTGTGACCATCATAACTTGTTTGGTATAATAATAGTTTGGCATGTTCTCGAAGATGGCAAACCTCTTCTTGAATACACCGAACGTTCTCTCAATCACATTCCTTAACCTAGCATGTTGTTTATTAAATAGTTGTCTAGGTTGGGTTGGTGCATGGTTGGCCCCTTGAAAGTCCTATAAGTGGTATGGCTCACCACGGTACGGTGCCAAAAAACCGAGCATATTGGTATAACCACAATCCACTAAGTAGTATCTATCGTTCGGTGGGATTGGCAACAGTTTTTGTGCTAATGCAGTATGCATTACACGGGAATCGTTCGCACTGCCTTCCCATCCCGCGTAAACAAATGTGAACATCATGTTAAAATCACATGCTGCCAATACATTTTGACTTACAAAACCCTTTCGAGAGCGACAAGCATTGCTTCGACTAGCGGGAACTGTAGCTTTTATTAACGTCCCATCAGCAGCACCAATAGCTCCCTACAGATTAATAATTCGAATAATAGATATCACAAATCCAAACTAGGAAAAAAATTTAATAATACATGATGCAATCAGGGTGACGTATTACCTGAAACCACGGGTAAAAGTCCTTTGATCCCCTGATTCTGTGATGTACGTATGTATAATCAGGAGGTTTGATAAGGGATGGTGCTGCTCTTGCCAGACCTTTCAATACAATATTAAAGTGCTTTTGGATTGTTTGAGTTGAGCGGTTAAACGTACTACGGGCTACTCGCATTCTTGAACTATGACCGACAATAAACAGGAAAATAGCCACGCTTTCCTCGAAAGTAACTCGCTTATGACTTGAAGACTCCGCTGTTTCCTCGCAGAAGTTCCTTTCTCGCAGGAAAGCACACAAGGTCATAAAACAATCTTGGTTCATACGGAAGATTCCATGAAAGTCGGCCTGGGAACCCGCTAGCATATTTTCCAAATATTCACGCCCCGTTTGCTTTTTATTAGTGGACCTTGGACGGTCAAGTTCTTCACATAATTCAGCTAACAAGATTGCATTCATCGCCTCTTCGACATCGTCACTACTGGATGAAGAAGTATCCATAACAGAGGATGCACTTGCAGTAGTAACTCACTATAAAGAAGAAGATAGAAATCATTTTGGGAAATTCCCATATCAAGTGCACACACTATTAATAATACGACTGTATGTAACGAGATTTACGGAATCACAAAACAACATATTGAGAGATGGTAGGATTCCACAAGCCTGTGCAATTGAATAAAGATAACAAGGTATACTACTACTAGCAAATCTATTCCAGGAATTAAATTTAAATTATAACATTACAAATTTAAATTAAATTATATAAGCAATTTGTTCATCGTAAAAGCCGTCATGTTACAATCAACCTCAAACAAATATGGAAATAATCATAAGAAAAGTTCTACAACATGATTTGTTCAACCCATTACGCTGAATGGGATTTCTACAGGGTGGCATAATAACGCACCGCCAACTCCTGCCGTTCTCGAGACATACGGAGGAAACCATGAGCAATGTTCGGATTTTGAAATAGGTAGTGTGTAGCTTTTAAGGCTACAAATGGATCAAGCCCTGTCATCGAATCAATTATATCTTGGCATTGATCCTGGTCGGCCAAAGCAGGGTTAATCGAGGGAGCACTTTCCACTTCATTTTTATTCTTGTACCTGCCTCTTTTTACCTCTTGAGTTTGCTTACACGCATCAAGATATTCCGACATCTTTGACATCATTGATTTGCGGTCACTTGATGCAGTAGATTTTCTTTTGCGTGAACCGGATCCCGTACCCATTGGGACATCATCAGACTCATCAATCACATTTACGTGTGATTGATGGGAGTGGCCAAACTGATAGTTCATCCGCCGCGCCTCCACATCCTCGAACCCCCCTTGTGTGGAGGCCCTTGCCACATTGCCCTGGGCTACAGATTCCTCGAATATTTTGGTCAATGCATCATAATGTGGCAACCCCTTATTTTTGTAGTTTTTTGCAGCATGATGCATCTATTCACAGAATATGTTGTTACTATGCAAGTATTAGATAAATGATTAAGTATAATAAAAAGGATTCACAAACAAAAATCAAAGTTTGAGATTATATATATTAACCTTAACATATTGTTCCCAAACCGGAGCCTCACAAGTAACGGTTTGGTTGGCTTCATCCCAACCAAAACCGCTCTGTTTCCTCATATTGTCAAACACCTTCCATTCTGATTTAAGTCGTCCATATTTCGACTTCAGTTGTGGCACCGAGAATGAACGCCCAGACACAAAATTCAATGTTTGCTCAAAATTACTCCAGGTTTTACCATCGAATGTGGTGCTTTTTAACAAACCACTGTCAACTGCCCCCTCCATAAGGTTGATAAAATATTCTGTAATACCGGAAGTCCACAACCCATAATCCTCCTCCACTGCCTTCCCCTTTCCCCTACCCGCATTACTCATCTAGTTTGAACAAACATCAAAAAAAAAAAAAAATTGCCAAATTCCTTCAATTAGTTTAATAGCTGATCGGGTAACCCTAGTTTGCAAGTAGCAACCGATTACACCCTAAAAAATCTCAACAGTGAATTCGGCTAGTTTGTGTGCAGTGTGCACCTTGATCCGAAATAATTTTCGGTACCAAATGTAATTCAAAAGCACAGTAAATTGGTAAAGAAAACCAACCAAATAAATAGTACAATCGCTGTCTTCATACCTTTGATTGGATTTGAAAAAGGAAGAAATTGTCAGCACAGGATTCAACCTTGCGTAGTGCTTTGATTCTCTTTGCCCTTCGATCCCTAGCTCTTCTCCGATAGGTAGCACGGGTAGTGCAAACCATTAACCCCCTACGAAAACCCCTCAACCCCTCACCAAGTCGACAGCAACAAACAGTCAGGTAGCGAAGTCGCCAGCGGCGCTCTCACACGTTTCCGTTCGATTTCACAGTGGAATCGTTCGGGAGATCGTGGATTTGGGGTAGGGGGGGCCGGGGGGAAAAGAGATCAGATCTGGGATCTTCAAAGGAGGGGGGAGACAACGGAGTCGACGAGCTCTCGTGGGTGAGAAGAGAGAGAGAGCATCTGAGTGAGAAGAGATGAGAGATGGGTTGGGGAGACACTGTTTGGAAGAGAGGGGAAGGTAGAAGACGACCGAATGGGGAACCAGATCTGGGGAGTGAGGAGAGAGAGAGAGGTCGTGAGAGAGAGAGCACGTGAGTATGGTTGGGAATATCGAATTGAAGGGATATCAATATTTAGAATACTGATTTGAGAATAAGGTGTAAACAAACGCGTATTCTGGATAGCATATTCAGAATATGGAACTCAGAATAGCAAAACAAACAGGCCCTGTTATTTCATGAATACACTCTTCTTTCATTGTAGGCGGTACTAAAAAAAATTGTATGAATGTACAAAATCATGATTTCATTGTTGGAATATGTAGAAAGTAGGACCATAGATGGGTCTAGTTGGCTTCTCTATATCCATGTTACCTGTGTATAACAAACACAATGACACATGATATGTAGGTCGAAGTGAATATACGCTAACATGAACAAGTTTATAGTGTACAGGTAGAATAATATTTTGGTGAATTTGTGGATGTTTAGTAGTTTTGGGTTTGGGCTTAATACCACCGAACGATGACATCCGTTTTCCTGCTGTCTAATATGCAACATTTCATTCCATAAACGAAGACGCAAAACTCCGCCCTCCCTGCCTGCAGTGTTGTATCATGCGTCTGTGTCTCTCTGTCTTCCAAAGTTGCGGGATTCAAAACGAAGACACACTCCGATTCCCACGGCCATCCATTCTCCTTCTCCTTCTCCTTCTCCCTCTCCCTCTTCCCAGAGAACTTACTCTCTCATGAGAGAGAGAGAGAAAACAAATTCCGTACAATTCTAGAGAGAGAAAGACAACAACCCCAAAAAAGTCTAACCGATTTCTTTTTGGCAACCAAAAAAAAAATCAAGAAACCATTGCCCATTTTTATTTTCCCCTGCATCACCCCCCCCCCCCCCCCCCCCCCCCTCTCTCATGGTGGTCATGCCAAATTTCTAGAGAGAGAGAGAGAGAGAGAGAATGGTGGTGATGCCAAATTTCTAGCCAAATTTCTAGCCAAATTTCTAGAGAGAGAGAGAGAGAAACAAAACAAACCAACAACAAACCTTAAAAATGCAGAACGGATTCTTGACGACAATCCGAAGCTTGAAGATAATTGATGGCTGCAGAGGCACCCAAGTCTACGGAGTCAACCCCTCATCATCATCATCATCATCATCATCATCAACCTCTCAATCTTCCTCTTCATCCTCGACTTGTGAAAAACCCAATCTGAAACCAGCATTCTCAATCCGAACAAGATCAACAATCCAACAACGACAGAACCATCATTCCCATGACCCCCATTCCCGCTCTTCCTCCCTCGTTGTTGACGCAATTCTCCCTTATGGCCTACCTTCCCCTGACCTCTTTGACCCTCCCATTGATCCTTTCCTCCGACCCATCGACCCGGTTGGGAGTTTTGCAGCCTCATTCCGGTCCATTGCCAATGCTGACCCTGAAAAAGATGATTTGTGCGACTTGTATTTGGAGCAGATGTCTCTGCTCCATGCCCTGTTTGATCATAAGTTGATGAGAAGGTGCCTGAGGTCAGCGCGGATTCACGTGCCAGATGTCCACCGGAAGGTGGTGCTTTCGGCGTGGTTGAGGTACGAGAGGAGGGAGGATGAGTTGGTTCAGTATCAGAATAATACGAATTTGAATTTGGGTGGGTGCTCTGCAACGTCCCCTGCGCTGGAATGCCCGAAAGCCGCTCTTAAACAAGGGTATTTTGCTGACGTGCCATTTGATCCTTGCCCGTGTCGGGCACAGCAGGAGGGCGGCGGGTTTTCTTCTTCTTCTGTTGGTTTGGGTGGGAAGAGTAAAAGGGTGGATGATGAGGATGGGGATGTGTGGTTTTGTATTGGGGAGGAGGAGGTGGGTTGTGTTAGGCATTGCATTGCTGCCCTTTCACAGCCTTTGAAAACTTTGTTATATGGAGGGTTTGTGGAGGCGAGGAGGGAGAGGATCAATTTCACGCAGACTCATATATCGGTCAAGGCAATGAAGGCTGTGGATGTGTATAGCCGAACTGGGTCACTCTCAGATTTCTTGCCAGAGACTATTTTGGAGGTTCTTGGTTTTGCTAACAGGTTCTGTTGCGAGAAGTTGAAATCTGATTGTGATGTGAAGCTTTCTGGTTTGATTCGTAGTATCGATGATGCTTTGCTTCTTATTGATTATGGTTTGTATGAGACGTCACACCTCCTTGTTGCTGCTTGCTTGCAAACATTTCTTAGGGAGCTACCGAAATCTTTGAATAATCCGGACATCATGAGAATTCTATGCACCCCTGAAGGGAAAGCCAGTTTAGAGGCATGTGGGCATACTTCATTTGCGCTGTACTGCTTCTTAAGCCAGGTGGCAATGGAGGAGGATTTGAGGTCGAATTCTACTGTAATGTTATTGGAGAGATTGGGAGAATGTGCTTCACCCGGTTGGCAAAAGCAGCTAGCTTTGCATCAGTTGGGTTGTGTTATGCTTGGGAGAGGAGAATATAAAGATGCCCAGAAGTTTTTTCAGGAAGCTGTTGCTGAAGGGCATGTTTATTCTTTAATAGGGGTTGCGAGGGCTAAGTATAAGAAGGGTCATAAATATTCTGCCTATAAGCTCACCAATAGTCTTATCGACGACTACAATCCAGCTGGTTGGATGTACCAAGAACGATCTTTATACTGTTCTGGTAAAGAGAAGATGATGGATTTGAGCATTGCTACTGAATTGGATGCCACGTTGGCATATCCTTATAAGTACAGAGCAGTTGCATTAGCAGGGGAAGATCAACTGGGTTCAGCTATTTCCGAGATCAATAAGATTCTAGCATTCCAGGTGTCGCCGGATTGTTTGGAGCTAAGAGCTTGGTTCTCTTTGGTGCATCAAGATTATGAAGGAGCATTGAAGGATATAAGGGCGATCATGACGTTGGATCCTGGGTACATGATTTTCCATGGGAAACTTCATGGGGATCAGATGATTGAGGTTCTTAAGCAGCATGTGCAGCAGTGGGATATGGCGGATTGCTGGATGCAACTTTATGATAGGTGGTCGGCTGTCGATGATATTGGATCTCTTGCGGTTGTTCACCAGATGTTAGCAAAAGAGCCTGTGAATAGTAGTTTGAGATTTCGGCAGTCTCTTCTTCTCTTAAGGTAATGATTAGTATACTAGTTGTCACATTAAATTGCAGACAAATTTTTTTAATTTTATATTCAGTTATGCATGTAAGAACTTTAGTGATTAAAATCTAAAATGAGTTAAGGAGAAAACATCACCCACGAGACAGAAATAGTACATGATTGACAAGTTAATATAATTTAAATCTACTTAAATACCAAACTTTCTTATGTTAATGATTGTTGTCACTTACAACTTTATTGTATTATGGGTAAGGGCTAATCTGGGAGACAAATTATCTTTGGAATATTCAAAGACTTGTACATTCTGTGGTATTTGTATAATGCACAGGTGTGATGCACATAAAAAGTTTAAGAAATAGGTTGGAATACGAGTGTGTATGGTACAATCTTATATGCTATGATAACCTTATTTTGTAGCTTTTTTAAATCTTGTTATAATGGCTAATATGGTTTGTTATTTTAAATTTTTCTAAATTTACAACTATTTTTACAATATTTAAATTCTCTTAGAGCATCCACAATCATTTTGATGAGGACATCAATTCCATTTAGTTTAGTATTTTATTTCAGTACCATATTTGTTTTTGGCAATTATAGCCATATGTAATCTTTCTTTTATGCATTAGAATATTTCTGAGATTTTAGAATATTTTGAGATTTGTATCAAGATTTGTTTTGAGCCTATATATAGGCCTTGAGATTAATGAGAAGTTATGATATTCTTGATTAAAAAAATTATTATGTTGAGTTTTGCTCTTCATCACTCTTTTGTATGATACAATTGAGATCCAATTATTAGAGTTTGTGATAAATCCTAATAAAATTTTAGGGTTTGTGATAAACTCTAAAACTACACCAAAATCGCCCAAATCTTTATTCAAACCCTAACCCTAATCCCCAAATTAATTGACCTAACTCCAACCTAATATCTCTCTCTCTCTTCCCCTGCTGATCCCGAAACCCAACCCCCTCCTTCCTTCCTCTTCGATCTGCCCCCCACCCGAGCGATCACTCCCACCGTCTGCCAACCACTTCTCGAACAACCTCTTTCCTAACCTCCATCGCCGTCACATCACCACCCCGAACACCCTATTCCATCGTCGCCCTCACCCATCCTCGACGCCCCGTCCAACCCCACCGCCGCTCGAGCTGGCCGCTGCCTCGTTGACCGCCGTCTCCCACTCACCTCCCACAGCCAGCCGGCGCACCCTACCACCATCAACTGGACGCCGTCGACCTCCTCCTCCCGAGCGCACATCACGAGTGGGTCAGATCGGATCTGATTCTTGTTGATTGGATAGCTTTGGTGTTTTGGACAAGATACTAGATCTTTGTGTGGAAATCAGAACACGTAGCAACACGTTCTTCGAACTCGGTAACTTCTTTCCATTTTTCAAATATTTGTGTTATACTGTCTTATCATCTCTATTATATTATTTAATTTAACTGTCGACCACAAATATTGAGAGTGAGCATTTCTACTTGCTAATTAGAGTACAAATCAATATTGCATCTTTTACTTGCTAGAGCACTTAGCGATATAAATATTGATTGTTAGAATTGAATTGTTAATTGGGCTTGTTAAACATAATTTAATTCTTGTCCATTGAACCGATTAACTGTTTTAATTTCTAATTTGATCCGCATTACATATTGGTAAAATTAATCCTTTAAGATTCTTTGAAATTCTCTATTTAGGATTACGTTTTACATCATTTTGGTATCAGAGCAAAGATTCTTAAAACCCTAGTTCTTGCATCATTTAGGCATCAGTTTTTGCATTCATTTAGGATCGTTTGGAGTCTTTTATTTTTCTTTCTTCATTTTAGATCATTTTCAGATTTTTTTTTAAAACTTAGTTGCATTTAGGACACGTTTTCCCAAATTTCCGCATACACACGGCCCCTAATTTTCACCGTTGGTAAATAAGTCTTCGCAGCACCATCACAAATCCCGAAGAGTCTTTCTTATCTCTCCCAAACCACCCAATTAGAAACCCTAGGCCTTCCTAAACTGAGATGGACAACTTTGATATTTCCGCTACCCTAGTTGTCAATCAAGCAATTCTTGCTAATATCAATCAGAGGCTTGAGAAAGTGGAACTAAATCAAATGGCTGTCCCTGAGCTTCATGCTAATCGTCAGATCCCTCAAGGGAATGATCGTGACAGCCGACGTCAAGATCGTGACCCTGACAAACAATACAAGAAGAATATTAAGGCTGACGTTCTCCATTTTGAAGGCCACATGGAACCCCAAGCTTATCTTGATTGGATCCATGCCATGGACTACTACTTTGTGTGGTTTGAAATGTGCGAAGCCCTGAAAGTTAAATTTGCCACTGTAAAATTGACAGGTAAACCTCAACAACACTGGACCAATCTGGAACATACCCGCAAAGGCCAAGGCCTGACGCCCATAGCCACTTGGGAAGCCATGAAAAAGAAGTTCACTGAGAGATATGTACCGTTATCGTTCCACACCTGATTGCTGGATTCGTGGATCCAACTCTATCAAGAAAGCAAATCCACACAAGAATATGTTGATTAGTTTGATGACTTTCTTATTTGGTGCAATGCCTTGGTAAAGAGAGCAAAGAACAAACTCTCTCTAGGTTCAGGGCTGGATTACGAGCCAATCTTGGGAACGAACTAATTCATAGAAATGTGGACTTCTTGGCCGCAGCTTATGCCCTTGTCCTCGATATGGATTCCCTTATAGCAAGTTCCCATTACAAGTTCAGCGATTCGAAGGATCATTCCTCTAGAATAACTCCTCATAATCCCTCTAGATCTGAGCACTCCTCTCCTCAGTACCCCAACATGTCTTACCCAAGCAAGCCTACTTCACATTCCTATTCACTTAGAAATGACAACACGGGTAAGAACACTGAACGAGACTATTCTAAGATTGACTCTCTCACTAAGTGCTATAAATGCAAGGGATACGACCATATTACTGGCAACTGTCCCAGCCCAAGTAGGATCAATATAGTAGAGGGTACCCCTTTCATTGCTAATGAGACCGACAATGAGCTTACTTATGAACCTAATGTAAGTGATGACTTTGATAAAACAGAAGATGACCAGTCTCTCAATTGTATTCAGTCTATTTGGTCACCTCCATTGAGTGTACCTGAGTCACCCATCCTTTCCTAAGTCACTTGGCAGCCTATAGATTTTATCCATATATTAGAACATCCTAGAGTCACAGAGTCTGTACCCACATTTTCGTATCACATTCATGACTTGTATAGAGAAACTTAAAGAGAATAATTTTAACTACAAGTTAATAGTAGATACTAGAAGAAAATTTATAACTCTTGATGTTGGTGACGAAGTGATGGTTCGGATTTGTCCGGAATGGTTTCCAGCTGGATCCGTTGAGAAATTGAACACATGTGATGTAGGCCCATTTAAGATTCTATATAAAATCAATGATATTACCTATGTCGTTGACCTTTCTGAAGGTTTTGGCATAAGTAAGATTTTCAATATTGAGGATCTAATACTCTATGAAGGCTCAAAATTTAACTCTAGAAATTCTCTAATAGATGAGCCTACCCTGCAGCCTAATGGTGAGATTCCCACATTTACCCCTTTACCTGATACTATTTACTCACTGACAAAAGAATTGAATAATATTTTAGATGATCAGATAATCTCTATAGGAGATGGTATTCACAGGTATTTGGTAAGGTAGAAGAACAAGCCGAAGAAGGATGACACTTGTAGTGATTGTAAGGAGCTCCAGCGCTTGGATCCAAATCTTTTGGAGCGCCATGACAGGATCACTGGTTTTGACTCAACTGGGTCGAGCTCTCTTCCACTCGGAGAGAATGATGAGGACATCTATTCTATTTAGTTTAGTATTTTATTTAAGTACCATATTTGTTTTTGACAATTATAGCCATATATAATTTTTTTTATGCATTAGAATATTTCTGAGATTTTAGAATATTTTGATATTTGTATCAAGATTTGTTTTGAGCCTATATATAGACCTTGAGATTAATGAGAAGTTATGCCATTCTTGATTAAAAAAATTATTGTATTGAGTTTTCTCTTCATCCCTCTTTTGTGTAATACAATTGAGATCTAATTATTAGGGATTGTGATAAATCCTAATAAAATTTTAGAGTTTGTGATAAACTCTAAAACTACACCAAAATCCCCCAAATCTTTATTCAAACCCTAACCCTAATCCCAAATTAATTAACCTAACTCCAACTTAATCTCTCTCTTCTCCCTCTTCCCCTGCTGATCCCGAAACCCAACCCCCTCCTTCCTTCCTCTTCGATCTGCCCCCATCCAAACAACCACTCCCGCCGCTTGCCAACCACCTCTCCAACAACCTCGTCCCCAACCTCCATTGCCGTCACATCACCACCCCGAACACCCTAATCCGCCGTTGCCCTCACCCATCCTCGACGCCCCGTCCAACCCCACTGTCGCTCGAGCCGGCCGCTACCTCGTCGACCGCCGCCTCCCACTCACCTCCTACCGCCAGCCGGCGCACCTCACCACCATCAATTGGACGCTGTCGACCTCCTCCTCCCGAGCGCACATCACGAGTGGGTCAGATCGGATCTGATTCTTGTTGATTGGATAGCTTTGGTGTTTGGTGTTTTGGACAAGATACTGGATCTTTGTGTGGAAATCAGAACATGTAGCAACACGTTCTTTGAACCCGGTAACTTCTTTTCACTTTTCAAATATTTGTGTTATACTGCCTTATCATCTCTATTATATTATTTAATTTAACTGTCGACCACAAATATTGAGAGTGGGCATTTCTACTTGCTAATTAGAGTACAATTCAATATTGCATCTTTTACTTGCTAGAGTACTTAGCGATATAATCATTGATTGTTAGAACTGAATTGTTAATTGGACTTGTTAAACATAATTCAATTCTTGAAAATCCATCAAACCGATTAACTGTTTTAATTTCTAACTTGATCCGCATTACATGTTGGTAAAATTAATCCTTGAAGATTTTTGAAAATTCTCTATTTAGGATTACGTTTTATATCACGTTTGCTATTTATTCATTTTATCCATATTTTAGCAAACAAACTGCTGCAGTTGTTGGCTATTTATTCATATTCTGGCAATTTCGATGGAGTAGATTACTATATATGAGAAAAGATTTGAGAAAATGCATAATATAGAGAATGGATCTTCAAGATCCGTCCCAATTATAATTTTTTTTTGTCGGACGGAAGTCAAAAGTCCATCCCAAGAAATTTAATAATTTTTCGGTTAAAAAAATTGCCCAAATAAACAAAACCCCCTTGGACAGATCTTGAAGATCCGTCCATCGATTTCGGAGCTTGGGACGGAACATGGGACGGAACAAGAAGTTCCGTCCCTTGCTTTTTGTAATTTTTTTATTGAATGACGATTTTGCCCCTCTATCTTCAACGACTATTTGTGCATTGTCAGATTAATCCAACGGCTCTCCAACAACTCTTTCTCTATCTCAACATCTCTCTCAAATTGTATTATATATAGTGCCCATCCTGAACCCAATACAAGCATCACAATTGCCTTCAATCCTATCTCCAGTAACATATATTTCCTCTGTCTCCTACTGAGTTTTTTGTGAAAGGAATTAAATGGCGAGCCGAGGAGCAAGGGGGAGAGCATATACGGCTCAGGAAGATGTTATTCTCTGCCAAAGTTGGATCAGTATAGTGTAAGATCCGTTGATCGGTAATGATCAATCCGACGCACAGTTCTGGGAGCAAATTTCTTCAATGTTTGAGATATTATTAGGGACTCCAACCGACAGAACAGTTGGCTCACTTACTAGTCGATTTCAAATAATTTCGAAAGAAGTTGCCCTCTTTATAGCGAAATTGAGCAATGCAACTACTAGGGCCGCTAGCGGAACAACCGAGACAGATAATGTATGTAAAAGCAATTGGATTTAGTCATGTTTTAATTTTTTTGTATAAATAATAACGTTCGGATTTTCAATTTTGTCTTAGATTCGCGAAGCGAGAGTAGAATATATGCAAACATCTAGAAAAACTTTCAAATTTGAGGAATGTTATGAGATACTTAAAGATCAGCCGAAATTTTCATTGCGTACTACACAAGTGTTTGATCGAGTACAAAGTACCCAATCTGGGGAAGGAAGTGGTAGCCAAAACTCTCCCATATTAAACAACTGGGATTCAGATATACCCGTTGATATGGAATCACCTACACCCCGCACCCGACCACCAAGTCACAAAGCAGCTAAGAGAAAAGGAAAAAAGAATCGCTGAAACATCAGAATACAATGAAATTGTCGACGAAACCAAAAATTTTACATCTGTGTACAAAGAATCACAAGACAGGAGGAATGCGTTCATGGAAGTGAAGATGGCTATTAAAAAACGAGAATGCGATCTTAAAGAACGGGCCGAGGAAGATCGTATTATGAGTATCGATCTCAATATTTTACCAACTAATCAACGACATTATTTTATATGTAAACAGAATGAAATTCTGCAAAAATGAGGTTACAATAGTAGGTAAACTACATTAACCCCAATTTTTTATTTTAGCATTATCTAATGTAAGCACGCGTTTTGATTACGAATGTATCCTACTTTATTATTTTGAATGTACCCTGTAATATTCGGCATGTTTATGTGTTTGTGAATATCGAAAAATGGCAAAACTAAGTATTGAGGCAACGTGTTTCAATGTTTACAATAAAATATGATATGTAGGCATAATTATACCTGAATCTATGATTTAAATATTAGATCATAGTTCAAAGTAGTATATCAATTATGATTTAAATTATTATCCAATACAAAGAAGTATATTACACGTGAATGGGAATACATAGTAGAGTAATGCTACATCCACTACCAATTTCACTACATTTCTCTTCACTACCTTAGGTGGTACACTCCAATAGGTAGGGAAAGATAGAGTAGGTAGGAGAACTCTCCAATAGAAATATGCCACCTAAGATAGTGAACAAAATGGTAGTGAAATTGGTAGTGGATGAAGCATTACTCTATATAGTAATACATGCGTAGTTTAATTACTCATCTCCATATTGTGACCATTTATGCTCCACCAGATCTTGACGAAGTGCATGATGTTTTTGTTGATCATGTAGAATCACATTGCGAAGGATTTGGGCATTTTGATCAGTTGGTTCACCTCTGCTAGGTACGATCACACTCGAGTCAGGAATTTGATCGTAATCATAATCAAGAATCCCTTATTCACGTTCGTTCTCCACAATCATGTTGTGTAAGATGATACATGTTTTCATAATATATGAAAGACTATCTGCATCCTACAAACACGCTGGACCTTGACTATTACAAATCGTGATTGTAAGACTCCGAAAGCACGTTCTACATCCTTTTTGACACTACCTCCTGCATTTCTGCGAATTTTTTTTTCTTTTGGACATTCGGTGCGGTGTAAGTTTTGACTATGGTTGCCAACTGGGGGTATATACCATCTGCTAAATAGTAGCCCATATTGTAATTGTGATTGTTGATGATAAAATTTGCAGGAGGTGCACAACCATCAAGAATCTCATTAAATAAATTAGAATGGTTAAGCACATTTAAATCATTATTGCATCCTAGCATTCCAAAGAATGAATGTCAAAACCAAAGATCATAAGCAACTGCTTCGAGAATAATAGTTGGTTCCCGAACATGTCCTGTGTACTGACCATGCAATGCCGCTACACAATTTTTCCACTTCCAATGCATGCAATCTACACTATCCAACATGCCAAGGGAACCTCGAGCATTGTTTTCTTCGAGGAGTCTTTCCACATCGGCGGCGATTGGTTTTCTCATATATTGCATACCAAATAAAGTGACAATTGCAAAATAAAAACGACGTAGAGTTTTCAATACCATGGTTTCGCCGATTCGTATATATTCGTCAACTACATCAGCTGCACCTCCGTATGCCAAAAAACATAGTACTGCTGTAATTTTCTGATGTGGAGTTAATCCAAGTTGTTTACATGCATCCTGTTGCTGAAGAAAATACAGATCGTAACCCACAACAGCATCCAATACCTTATTGAAGAGGTGTCGGCCCATACGGAAACGATGACGGAAGATTGAATCCCTGTAAACTGGATTTTTGGCAAAGTAGTCTTTCCACATCTGTCTATGACCTTCTCTTTCGCGACGAATGTAACGGCAACGAGTGATTTGTACACTAGATTTAATCGCCTTGCCAATCCTTACTAGACGGTTGTGAATAATCCTAGCAACAACATCGTTGTGCTCCGCTGATGAATCAGAAGATGTTGAGGAAGAAGATGAATCTAAACTAGCCATGGCTAATTAGAAGATAAATTTTCAGTGGGTTACTTCGGAGTTGAAGATGATAAAATTTAGTCGACAAATAAAGGTAGGCAGGAAGGCCACATATAAATAAAATTTTGGAGTTTGAAGAAGAAAGAATCTTCAATGTGTCGTCCAATTTGAATATGAGCTAATAATATGTAGGTTTGTAGGTAGGAGTTACTGTGTACGAAAGTGGAGATATAAAAAACCAAAGTGTTGCTACAATCCAAATAGAATCCAACTTGGCAAGTGACATTAATATTATGACAGAAATACCCTCATGCTATCTAGAAAACAATAGGAGTACGAAAGTGGATATATTAAAAACCAAAGTGTTGCTACAATCCAAATAGAATCCAACTTGGCATGTGACATTAATACCCTCATGGTATCTAGAAAACAATAGAAGTGCTACTTTTTCTACTCTTCATAATCATACTGTGTACATGGCACAAATGAAGACATCGATGCTTCGGTGTCCTCTATATTCGGATTCAACGGTTTATGTCGGAAAGTAGATGGTCTGCTCCTCGATACAGATCGTCTAACATTTGGTAATTCAGGTGGAACTGATTCTCTCAAAACCATGTCGGAAAGTATGATTCGCCGCAATTGCGCTTCGGTACTACTCGATTGTTGACAATGTCTGTATAACTCCATCGAAAGATATAAGATATAATAAAAAGCAAGAGTACGTAAAATATAATATAAAATAATAATGTTCCAAATTTGAAAATTATCTTGGAATCTGGTAACTCACATATGAAGGTTTCCCGCTTTGATCAAACGAGAAATTGATATTAGGGTCCAAACTCTTGATAGTAGTACTGCCTGAAAAAAGTGGCACTTCAACGTAAGGTTGACCATGCATTAATGAAGTCTCTACAGTGGGTTGTGTTGGGTACTCAGCTGGTAGACAAAATGGAGGTGCAACATGTGGCAAATGAGTGAAGGATCTTTAATTGCTGCTGGCCCAATGAAATCGACATTTGATGCATGCGAGAGTGCCGGCATTATTGGACCAATTGAAACCTTTGCCCAATACTGATCATAGGTGCTCTGCTCTACCCGAGTTACGAATTGCGATGCTTCAATAGGTTCAAGAATATTAGTACAGGATGACATTACACGCATGAGAGGAGGTGGGTCTTTTGGGATAGCAATTATTCCAGTAAGTTGGCGAATACAACGATCACCAAGATACCATACACCCTATATTAAATGTTTACTTTAGCATAACCGAACTGTTTACTAAAAGTACATTAAATTATGTCGACAAAAATTAATATACCTGGTCGTAATACATAAAAACATGTCGATACCATGAAATAAATTTGGCAACATCAATTTCATATACGTCTTTATTTGTTGACTCATTATATCGCTGTCAAATGATAGAGGATGAAGTACGCATCTCCAACTAATCGCGGGCCATCGATTGATTGCACCTAATAGGATCAGATCGACCTATATCCAAGACTTCTCGATTCCATCGCAATTTCGGCCAAACATCAGAATTAGCCATGTGAGTCTCCATAGGGATGTTCCTATCTCTAACTGGAATACAGCAATTTGTGTATTCGTAAGCCCAATACTGTAGGAAAAAAATTAAATAGGTTACAAACAGACCAATTGAAATATTATGATGACATTATTTGACTAAAAATTAGTATTAAATAGATTTAGTATTACCTCTAGCACTTGTCACGGCCCATTAAATGACTTCACTTTAAGTCTGCTATATGTGTCCAAAGACAAATACAGCAGAGTCAATGCATGACTACCCTAATCATATTCGTAACTGAATTAAGATCTTCAACTGCGGCTAGCCAACCACATCTGACTAACCCAGCACCATTAGGATAAAGAAACGCACCGAGAAAGTACATAAAGAAAGTCGTGCAATCCTCATTATTAGTGCGAGATCGGTTTCAGCTTCTTCAATCAAAGTATTGGTAAAATAACATTTGAAAAAAGAATACCGTATACCTTGTGATTTCCAATCATCTTAAGTTATTTCCGGAAAGAAGCGAGTCTGAACAATTTCAAAATTATAGGCCTCGTCGTTACAAGGAGGCAACTCACCGATACTGATAGAAATCCCCGTTAGCATCACCCAATCCAACGGAATGAAACTCAACTCACCACACAGTATGTGGAAAGTATGGGTGGTGTCCCACCATCTCTCTACGAATACCTCAACTAGCCGCATAAACGACCTATTTGTATTAATTTTCATGAAACAGTGTCATCCCGCCTGCTCGACTAGTTGTTTAATTAGTGGGAGACGTGAGCAGTACTGATTGTACATCTTGATTTGGTCCTTCCAATTTCTCCTGAATTTACAACAACCACCCTCAGGGTTAACAATAATATATTGACAAATATGTTTCGAATCGTCTACTACCCGATTCCAACTGGATTGATCAGCAAAGTCGACATTCGGATTCTCTCCTTCAGCTTCATTGCTTGTGTTGCCATGAACTGGCATCTGTTCCCGCTTTGATTTCAACCTACCAATAAATCTTCTTATCGAAGACATTGTATCTCGGTTTGGCTAATTGAAAAATAGATAATGAGATGACCGATTACAGAAGATTGTACCTCGGTTTGCAGATATTGAGATAGAGAGTGAGATGTGAAAAGGTTAAAGTTTGCTTCGTTGAAAGAAACTTGCTGAATATGTAGAAGCAAGTCTTGGGGCAATATGGTCCAAAATAGATTAATAAAGCCGAAATTCATGGTAGAATTAACTAAAAAAAGAAAAAAAATCCCCAAAGTATCGGACGGATCTTCAAGATCCGTCTGATCCTTTGCAAAGGCGCCGCAATTCACGGACGGATTGTGGAAGTCCGTCCCTTTCAATTTCCTTTTTTTTTCCCTCAGATCCGAGATCCGTCTTATGAATTATAAATATTAAAATATTCATTTTAGTATTTTAAAATATTGCTGATAATTCATTTCGCCGTGGGACGGATCTCCAAAGTCCGTCTAATATTTTTTTATTTTAGATTACTATAATATAGCATTTCACGACTGCTGCAAACGCTAAAAAGCTATATGTAAAATATGCATATTGATATTTTTTAGCAATCACGACTGCAGATGCTCTTAGGTTGCAACTTATGTGAGGGAACTGTGACTCTTTTACCTCTTAATCCTTGTTACAATTCACATTAACTGTTCTCCACAGTAAACTAGTAAGATTGAACACTTCATGAAACTCGGTTCCTTTCTTTTGTCTATGATATGTATTTGGATACTTTATTTAATTCACATTATCCATTATTTTGTTTTGCATTATTTGAACTTGCCGTAAAGTTGTATCAATTGAGGAAAATACATTAATTTGAGTCTTGCCAGTAATGCTTGTGGTAGCTCCTCGTAAATCTATTTAGCGAAATGTAAGTATTCCAGTATATTATCTTGTCCACTGCATTTTCTCCTAAGAAGCAATTGGTTTCTAGAATGTACCATTACATTACTTGGATATGATTCTTGTGGATAAATTTCAAATTCTTGAAATATGAACATACTTCTGTTAGAGGCTCTTAGTCTTGAAGTTGCTTTTGATATGGAAAACAGTTTATGTAGATATCTGCTCTAAAAGCATCATTTACTTGCAGTTTTAGATCTGGTCTTATTTCAATATTTTGAAATTTAGGTTAAACTGTCAAAAAGCTGCAATGCAAAGTTTGCGATCGGCCCAAAACCATTCACAATATGAACATGAACGGCTTGTTTATGAAGGATGGATTTTGTATGACACTGGTCATCGTAAAGAAGCATTAACCAAGGCAGAGGAGTCAATTGCTCGTCAGAGGTCCTTCGAGGCATTTTTCCTTAAAGCATATGCTCTAGCTGATGCAAATCTTGATCAGTCATCTTCATCGTACGTTATACAACTACTGGAGCAGGCTAATAACTGTGCTTCTGACAATCTCCGAAAAGGACAAGTGAGTATTTACTATTTAGTGAGATACAATTCATAAAAGATCTTCTTAGGCCCAGTTTGGATACAGATGTATGTGGAGGTATTTAGGATCCTCTAGTCATTTAACCTTTGGTGTGATACCTCCTGTTATCTCAACCCGAAAGGAAAGATGACTTAGTTATCTATTACCTGCACTATCTTCTCTGTCTCTCTCTCCAAACAGATTCAATAAAAGATAACCTCACTCAATTTTTTAATTACTCTACCCCTGCTTCATAAATAACTAGTTCTTCTACCTGTGTATTCAAACATGCCCTTATTGCCCTTATTGTTTTATGATAACATACTTATATTTAATCCTTGGGAAAAATGCTTTCTTCAGGCACATAATAACATGGGTAGTGTTTATGTGGACTGTGATATGCTTGACGAAGCAGAAGAATGCTACAAAAAGGCACTTGGCATAAAGCACACACGTGCGCATCAAGGTCTAGCCCGTGTTTATTATCTTAAGAGTCAGAAGAAATCTGCTTATGATGAGATGACAAAGCTGATTGACAAAGCCAAGAACAGTTCATCAGCATATGAGAAGCGTTCAGAATACTGTGACCGTGAAATGGCTATGATTGATTTAAACACGGCAACTAAGTTGGATCCTACTAGGACTTACCCTTACAGATACAGGGCAGCAGGTGAGTTTATGCTCTTTTTTCAGGAAGTGTTTTTATCTAGTCTGGTTTTGTGTGCCACATGCAGCTTCATTTGTGTCCATTTAGATGTATACCTGTCAATGTTTACTTGTGCATTGTGCATTGTGCATATACGTTTTAGTTTCATAAGGCCAATTCTTGGATCATTGACAAGAATTACGATAGATCTGACATTAAGAAATTAAAATCTGGCACACTTTAATTAAGTTTTGGTGTGGTTTATTTGTTATCACTTTTTTCCGGTGAGCCACTACTGTTAAGCAATTTGTCAGTATGCATGTTTGGTGGTTCTGGAGAATGTAGAATACCTCATGTTTTTGGCATTTTAAATGACACCTCTCTAATGTCTAATATGTGGTAAAATTGTGAGTCACGAACAACTTAATCATTAGAATTATCAAAGTTGTTTCCTCAATAGGGTTGTTGGTAATTATTAAAATTATACACCTTTTGCGTTACTAAGTTTGAGCATAGGGGGAGATCAGACATCATTATGTTGTGTGTGTGTGTGTGTTTTGTGCAAAGCACGAACTCGTTACAAAGTATGAGACTTTATCTGTAGAAATGTTCGGCCTCAAGTGATTGTATTCCTTGTGCAGATAATATTGAACGTAACGTTGATTCTTTTGTTTGCCTTTTGAGGGTTGCGAACCTTTTTGCAAAACGTCATCTAATTCTTTGTTCATTTTTGGCTTTTTGGGTCGGGTACAACTAGGGTTGTGCACGGGTTGGTTCGGGCAGGTTTTTAACAATTTTCAAACCGGACCCTTTTTTTCCCTCAAACCCGAAACTCACAAACCCATTGGATTTATTTTTTTGTACCCAAACCCAGACCCATGGATTTCGGATTTGTTCGGGTGGGTTTCTAGTCCTACGGGTCAGGTCAGTTTTGTTGGATAAACCTGACTCTTTTAACTTGATGATTATTTTTTTACTCATTTTTAGTCATTTAAAGTTAAAAGCTGGATGATTGAAAGAAATATGGTGAGAAGATCGAGAATTTGTAACCTTCTACCAAGTTAAATGAGTGATTTAAGTTAGTAGCTAATGGAAATACATTATATGTTACTAATTTATGTCGCGATAGTTGAGAGTTATACCATATACATAAAGATAACATTTATAATATTACCTCGGGTATGAGACGGCTCGGGTTTGAGTGGGGGGGAGGGGGGGGGTGGGTTTCCTACAAAACCCAAACCCGACCTGGATTTTTAGTGAACTTTTTCAAACCCACCAGTTTGGGTTTGGGCAAGTTTTAAACCCACCCCTTCAGGTTGGGTCAGTTCGGGTTTGGGTTTAGGTCAAACCCGACCCGGTGCACACCCATAGGTACAACTTCTCCATAAAATTAGTTAGATAACATCCAAGTGGTCCTTAAAGATACCCACCCTGCATTTCCAATTGATCTTTGTGTAAATATGAAGATGAATTGATTTAATAGTTTCTCTATTTGTCATAAGGAGATGGAAAGAAAATGGAGAACTTACCATTTTCTTCAATTAGCTTGTGACCATGAGTACACCTAAATTTCGCTCTTCATCCTTCTTGAGGTTATGGGCTTATGGCTAGTACAATGGTATAATTCGGTTGGAGGTGGGATATATAGCAGAAAGACTGAATGCATTTGAGCTACAAGGGGAAACACCTAATGGTATCCCACCTCCAACCGATATCAGATTAAGCGATATCAGAATTCAGAACCCATTGTGAAGATTCTTGGACTGAGGTTCAAGCAAGGATTCAGCATTATAGTTAATAATTTTAGCTCTATGTTATGTGGGGCCTTTTCCATAATATGTTAGATGGGTTCAAGTATATGATTGGTGCATTATAGATCATTTCATATTGTATTAAAATTTAAAGCTGAATTCATAATTTTGTGAGAGTATCTTATTGAATTCTAACTGCGGAATAAACTCAACAATGACGACGAGATGCAAGAACTATAGAATCAAAACAAGAGAACAAAGAACAAGCAAAAGCAACACACAAGAACACACAAGATTTTTATCGAGGTTCACCCAAACAATGGCTACTTCCCCGCACAGAGGCACTCCTGCGATTTTCACTAGAAATATGAAGATTAAGTTTACAAATCTCTCAAGAACTCACCACCAAGGTATAGGGTTTCTTTCTATCTCCCTCTCTCTTAATGACGGCTGGTAGATCTCTCTTTTCTCTTGGCTTAACCCTAAAATCGTACACAATACAATATATATAGGATTCAACAACTTTCCACATCAGCCGTTCATCAATCAGCATCGGGACGGTCGACCGCACCATCTTGAAGGTCGACCGGTCTTTTCCTCGACTGCACGAAATCCAACAGAGAGCGGGTCGGTCGACTGCGCGTTCGACCGGTCATTTCTTCAAGCTACAGAGTTGAGTCAGAGAGCGGGATGGTCGACTGCGCGGTCGACCGGTCATCTTGCTTGGGCGGTCGGGGGGTGCGGTCGACGACAACTCTGCTGTAGCCACTTGCTACTCTTGACCTGTTGCTCCCACTTCGACTCTCCTTCCCATCTATCTTCTTCAATTCATCATCGTGTATTGGATCTACAAACCCCAACAATCACCCACTTGGAGACATATACACGAAGTCTCTAACCTGTTCTTCATTCTTCCATTGGCCTAGTCTACTCCTGTGCCTCTACGAGTCTCCTAAACAATTAACCTGGAGACAATCCGATAGCGGTATAGCGAAACTGATTTTTTTATGCTATCCACCACCTTAGTGAGCATGTCCACCGGATTCTTAGTACCAAGAATCTTAGTTAGCTTCAACCATTTCTTCTCAATCGCCATTCTCACAAAATGATACCTCATTTAAATGTGCCGAGTCCTAGAGTGATATGCCGAGTTTTTTGCCAAGAAAACTGTACTTTGACTGTCACACCATAGCTCACCTATGGGTTGCTTCCTGCCCAACTGTTTCATAAGCTTCGAAATCCACAACATGTCTTTCGTCGCTTCCGTAAGTGCCATATACTCTGACTCCGTGGTTGACTGCGCTACAACCTTTTGTAACTGCGAAGCCCAACTAATAGCTGTTTCACCAACTGTAAATACATACCTTGTAGTACTTCTGCAACCATCACGATCGCCCAAAAAATCCGCATCTACATAACCATGTATATGCAAAGAATCTCCCCCAAAATAAAGAGAGTGATCTGAAGTACCTGCTAGATATCTAAGAATCAACCTTACTGTATCCCAATGCTATTTACTTGGATTCTTCATGTACCGGCTGACAACTCTCACTGCTTGTGCGATGTCTGATCTGGTAGACACCATCGTATACATCAAACTCCCAACGGCTGAGGCATAAGGAATAACAGCCATTACCTCCATCTCCGCCTCCATCTTAGGACACAAGTCCATTGATAACTTGAAGTGAGCAGCCAAGAGACAAGTGACTGGCCTCGCGCCATCCATATTGAATCTCTTCAACACCTTCTTCACATAGTCCGCTTGAGATAACCAAAGCTTCTTGCTTCTCCTGTCTCTACTGATCTTCATGCCGAGAATTTGCTTTGCTTCACCCAAGTCCTTCATTAAAAACTCCGAAGCTAGCATCTTTTTCACTTCCTTGATCTTTTCCATACATGAACCTGCTAATAGCATGTCGTCTACATACAATGCCAAGGTAACTATATTATTGTCCTCATATCTACGAACATACACACAATGATCCGTTTCACACCTATCAAAACCTTTTTCTCTCATGAAGCAGTCAAACTTCAAGTACCATTGCCACGGTGCTTGTTTGAGCCCATAAAGACTCTTCTTCAATCGACACACCATGTCTTCCTTTCCTTTAGCTTCAAAACCTGTGGGTTGTTTCATATACAGCTCTTCTTCAACATCACCATGGAGAAATACTGTCTTCACATCCAACTGCTCTAAGTGCAAATCTTCAACTGCCACAATACTGAGCAGAACCCTAATAGAAGCCATCTTCACAATCGGTGCAAAGATCTCACTATAATCGACGCATTTCCTTTGAAAGAATCCTTTCACAACAAACCTGGCCTTGTACCTCTTACTGCCATCTGCCTCATCTTTGACTCTAAAAATCCATTTGTTCATAAGAGCGCGCTTTCCTGCAGGTAACTTGGTCAACTCCCAAGTTTGGTTATATTCCAAGGAGTTCATCTCGTCCCTCATGACTAACTCCCACTGAATTCGAGCCTCATCCCTCAAAGCCTCCTCATGAGTCTCTGGCTCTCCCGAATCCGTGTACAGAACATTATCGTGAAAAACACTAGCTGATGGATCAAATATCCTGGTTGGCCTCCTCTCTCGTGTCGATCTCCTCAATGTGGGTACCAGTTCACCGACCGGTTCAGGTTTCCCGAACTGTTCTGACTGTACCTGTTCATCTTAGATAACCTGCTCATTCCTAATAGGCTCACCATGAGCCTCCTGTGCTGCCTGTGGTACCTGTACCTGCTGCTGCACTGTAGGACCCCCACCACTGGGCCACCTTCAGAATCTGAATCTGAGTCTGAGTCTAAACCCCAATCTGATTTTGAACTGGTTGTACTGTCTTGATCTGTGTGCCTGTCCTTGTATAGAACCTCTTCCTTGAACACTACATTCCTGCTGTGAATGACTTTGTTATCCATAAAATCCCAAAGCCTGTAACCATACTCATCGCTACCGTAGCCAATGAAGACATACCTCCTGGACTTAGAGTCCAACTTCTTTCTTTCTTCCCTGTCAATTAGTGCATATGCCATACAACCATAAACTTTCAAATGCAAATAATTAACAGTTTTACCTGACCATAGTTCTTCTGGAATGGCCCCATCAAGGGCACTAGACGGGCAACGATTAATTAAGTACACTGTTGTATCAACTGTAGCGGCCGAAAGATGGACCATAAGACCCGCATGAAGTCTCATGCATCTCGCCCTTTCGAGTATCGTGCGGTTCATCCTTTCTGCTACACCATTCTCCTGTGGATTCTTAGGAACTGTCTTGATTCCTCTGATACCTTCCTTTGCCAGATAGTTAACAAACTTTTTACTTGTGTACTCACCTCCGTTATCTGACTTGATTGCTTTTATCTTGCAACCCGTCTCATTCTCAACCCTGGCCTTCCAAGCTCTAAAAGCCTCAAAAACTTCTGATTTCTCGCGAATTGCATAAACCCAAATCTTTCTTGTAGCATCATCGATGAATGTGACGAAGTATCTCTTACCACCATAAGAGAATTTCTAAGCTGGACCCCACATATCTGTATGTACCAACTCTAGCTTCGCAAGCTTCTTCTCACGTCCACCCAACTAAAAGCTAACTGTCTTCTGTTTGCCCATCACACAATTCTCACAAAAATCCATCTCAACCTTTTTCAGCCCCGGCAAAAGATCCCTAGAACAAAGCTGCTTGACATCCTTTTCACCAAGGTGCCCCAACCTGACATGTCATAGAATTGAAGAGCAACTACCTACTGATGTTGTAGCAATGATATCACCTGAATCACCTCCCTTGAGAATGTACAACGTGTCACCACGCTTTCCTTTTGCCACCAACCTGGTACCTATAGTCACTTTCCATTCTCCATGCCCAAAAGTTGTTGTAAACCCTTCTTTGTCTAGTTTGCTAGTTGAGATCAAGTTTTTCTTCAAGCTCGGAATATGTCTTGTATCATACAAGATCAATTGCCCACCATTGCGAGCCTTCACTCTCACAGTACCTCTACCTACAACTGGACATATCTGCCCATTACCAACTGAAACTGCACCTGAATCACCTATCCTGTAATCCTCAAAAACATCCCTCATGGGGGAACAATGATAAGAAGCACCTGAGTCTATTCACGAATCATCTTGCAAAATATTAAATCTAGCAGATAAACACAATTCATCTAGACGGGGTTCAATACTTCCGCATTGGCTACCTGAGACCCTGTTTGTGCTTTCTTATACTCCTCGCATTGGTCTCTCTTGTGTCCTGGCTTCTTGCAATACCAACACTCATCTTTGCGATTTCCTGTTCTTGACTTGGACCTGTGATTCCTACTTTGTGACCTCCCTCTGTTGTTACTTCTACCACGGTTATCAACTGACAGCGCGGTATTGCTAGGATATGACACCGAAGTCTCTCCATGTCTCTTTCTCCTTGAATCCTCATTTATGATGCTGCTTATAACATCTTTAAGGGTTGTCGTATCAGTCATGGTGCTAGTAATAGTCTGCTCTACTGTGCCGTAACTGTCAGGAAGACTGGATAGCAACAACAACGATTGTGCCCTCTCCTCAAACTTTAAACCCGACGATTCCATCTGATTGTAAACCATACAGAAATTGTTGATATGCTCAGCAACCAAACCCCTTTCTAATAACTTCAAGTTAACCAACTTCTTTAGATGTAAGATCTGGTTCGCTGCATTCGGCTTCTCAAACATGTCTGTCAATATCTCCATTGCCTCCTTTGCGGTTCTTGCCTTCTCAATATGAAACAGCACCTTCCTACTCAGCGACAACTGAATCTGACCTAGCACTTTCTGATCCAATCTATTCTAGCCCGCCAACGTAACTGGATCGACATCCACCCCTTCTGGCTTCACACCAAACAACGGATCATCTAGATCCTTCTATCAGAGATACACAATCATTTAGATCTTCCACATTGTGAAATCCGTTCTATCGAACTCCTTGACTCTACTCTTGTCCCCCATCTCAATCAATGCTACCAACCTGTAGCTCTGATATCACTTTGTTGAATTCTAACTGCGGAATAAACTCAACAACGACAACGAGATGCAAGAACTATAGAATCAAAACAAGAGAATAAAGAACAAGCAAAAGCAACACACAAGAACACACAAGAATTTTATCGAGATTCACCGAAACAATGGCTACTTCCCCGCGCAGAGGCACCCCTGCTATTTCCACTAGAAATATGAAGATTAGGTTTACAAATCTCTCAAGAACTCACCACCAAGATGTAGGATTTCTCTCTATCTCCCTCTCTCTTAATGATGGCTGGTAGATCTCTCTTTTCTCTTGGCTTAACCCTAAAATCTTACACAATACAATACATATAGGATTCCACAACTTTCCACCTCAGCCGCTCATCAATCAGCGTCGGGACGGTCGACCGCACCATCTTGACGGTTGACCGGTCTTCCCCTCGACTGCAAGAAATCCAACAGAGAGCAGGTCGGTCGACTGCGCGGTCGACCGGTCATTCCTTCAAGCTACAGAGTTGAGTCAGAGAGCGGGATGGTCGACTGCGCGGTCGACCGGTCATCTTGCTTGGGCGGTCGGGAGGTGCAGTCGACCGCGCGGTCGACCGCAACTCTGCTGTAGCCACTTGCTACTCTTGACCTGTTGTTCCCACTTCGACTCTCCTTCCCATCTATCTTCTTCAACTCATCATCGTGTATTGGATCCACAAACCCCAACATATCTAAATTATGATTTGAGGTTCTGTTTGTTTTACTCGCAGTGTACAATAGATTTGTGGCATATATAAGACAAGCTTGTCGCACATCATTCGTTCCTCTTTAAAGTAAATTGGACTATTTTGTTGTCTTAGGGTGTGTGTGTGTTTGGGGTCGGGGTGGGGTGACTGACACTGATAGTGTCCTTGTTAAGGAGGCGCAATATGTAGATAAATATGGCAAACAGCAAGTTTGCAGCAAGAAGCAAACTGTTCATACTAGTAAACTTGATTGATGAATATGGATAGCTTTAAGCATCTTAGCATACTGAGAACTTCTGATTGTGGATCACGGTGTTTCTTTTTAATGTCGTTGAGGTACTGCTTATTTTGTGATTGCTTGATGCATGCATAAATTTTATTACAAAACACATGATTTTTCATCAAAGCGATATTGTCATGATATGTAATTGGTGGAAATCATACAATTTGTTGAGCTATTACAAGTTTTCTGATATAGGATTACTAGCCATGTCCTGGGTATATATCAAACCTATGAAGCAGGGATAGTCACACACCAAAATTGGGTGCCTGTTTGTTTGCAGTGAACCAGAACATAGGTTACCAACCTCTTCTGCATCATCATTTTTTTTTCTGTCTTATTTGCAATACATCTTGTTTTCTCATTTCACCTGTGCTAAATACTTGCTAAGCAGATTGATATTCTTTGAATTACATTTCATCCAATTGTTGGTTTTACAAACGACCAATTCCTGATGGTTTGCTCTCCCACCAGTCCTAATGGATGACCACAAGGAAGAGGAAGCCATTGCCGAGCTCTCAAAAGCGATATCTTTCAAGCCAGATCTTCAGCTACTTAACCTTCGTGCAGCTTTCTTCGACTCTATGGGAAAACAGGCAGAGACTCTCCGAGATTGTGAGGCCGCACTCTGTCTCGATCCTAACCATGGTGATATCATCGAACTCTATGAAAAAGTGCAAAAGCGGGATCCTGACAGGCTTAGCACAGACACCTCAGAATATATGGATTAGATGCATCAAGATTTTGACAAATGATAGTAATCACGGTAACAGAAGAACACACATGGCTAAAGTCAACGGCCTCCACGGAGACGAAAGGGGGAGAGGAGAAAGAAAGCAGAGTTGTATATTAAAGTTACAGACAAGGGTTTACAGATTTTTATTTATTTTTGCTTTTCTATGTATGGGCAAAAACAGAGGGTCATTTAGGCTGAGAGGAGGTGGTGTAAAGGCTTTTATGTACATGAGATTCAGCCTGACAAACACCTGCATTTTTGCCTATGTAGTTTTGCCTCTCATGATTGTTTTCTACAGGTTAAACCAAGAAAAAAAATAGAGTTCGATTGTAATAATTGATGTAAATTTTCTTCCCCTGTATGGTTGTCTCTCTCTGCCATTATTTTTTGATTAAATATAAACTGAATTTAGCGATAAATCACAGCTTCTTCGTTGGAAGAGAGCTTTGATAGGATTGAGTAGTTTCATTTGGCGACTTTCAATCGGTATAGAAGGCTTTGAATTTCACATGTGGAGATTTTCTTGAGATTATGCATATTAGTACTGTTACATATCTGTTTAAGTTGACCTGATACACATGTTTATGATTCTTCTATTAACTTTACTAGCAATCTGCATGCATGTGCGATGCACGACCTTTTTTTATAAATTTATTTTTAAGTAAAGACTAATGTCCTCGAACCTGAGACCTCTCTTTACCTTTTATAACTGGGTGGTTATTATTTATGAATTACCCTTAGTGGTACTAATTATCTTTTATATGAATAACACTTTTGTAAATAACTAGTTGGAATGTACCGTGCACCAAGTGCACGTGACTTGGTGCACATAAATGATGAAAAATTTATTTAAACATATTTTTATTTAGCACACCCATATTCTTCAAAGTACAAATTCGACAAAGTCAATCATCTTAAAAAGCAAACCATGAATTTCAAAATTACTCCAACGACAACAAGCTCATCGAAATCAGATTTGAAACAAGTATAATCAATGTATTTTTCATAAGATATATGATCATTTTCGACTTTAACTTTCTTAAACTTAAAACTGATATTAGAAAAGGTTATTTAAAAAAAACAAATTAGTAAATCCTAAACTGATATCATCGTATTTTTCAGAAGATCAATCATCACTTTCGACTTTAACTTTCTTGAGGTTAAAATTGCTTGTAATTTCTTATTCATCCTTTTTAATTTTGCATCCTGTCAATATTCTTGCAGTTGTTCTTCCATATTGGACACTTGTGCTTTGATAAAAAACGTATACTCATCTCCAATGCATTTCTTGGTCTGTCTATCAAATTCTTCAACATTTTTTTCCTGCATATATAGAATTATGAAATTAGCTCTTAATTAATTGTAACACTATGAGAATAACATATTATACCTTATTCTTAATATCTTCCATGTCTTTTGCGGAACAACCAATGATGCACCTTGCTTCCTCATCAAATAAAGTCAATTCTGCCTCCGCACTTATATCTTTTATTGTGATTTTGAATACATATCTGTAACAGGTTATTTTTAGTTTTTTTTAAAATTTATTGTATTTTTTTAATAATTTATTGAAGAATGGAAAGATGGGAAACTAACAATATGGTGTTTTTGTATACCTTGGCTCATATTCAACATTGTTCTTTTTACATTTGCAAGAAATTACTTTTTAACAAAATTTTGTTACAGTTTATCCTGAAACAAACAAACAAAATTATGTTAAATGATACTCCAAAAGGCAACAATTAAAGGATTAAATATACAAAATAAATTATACCATTCTCGAATTTTATATGCCTCTGGTTCATTTGGATTTATCTCTATTGTAGTGTTGTCTGTTGATGTGAGAGAGAATTCTGTTTTAAAAAGTCAATAATAAATAAATAAATAAAATATATAATAAATAACATTATTAATTATTATTATATATAATTACCTCCAAAGTTTGAGGTTTTTATAAAGGTAATTATAATAATTGGCATGTTGGGTGATAATTCTTTCAGAGCTTTTCCTTGATTGCTAGTTCTCCCCATAACGTAAGTAAGATTGGTTTTGACCTTAAATTAAGACAAAATGTATGAATTAAAAAACCATTATGTAAATTATTATATAACTTAATTAATTGATATTACCTGAATCCTACAACTTTAAGATTTCGCTTTTCTACTTCATTACCATATTTTGAGTCTACCTTATCTACATCTCCTGCATTGATTACTGCTAAACAAAGATCTGTAGTTCAATTGAATTAGTATTTGATATCCTTTATTAGTAATAGACAATTATCTGTAGTTCAATGCAATTAGTATTTTTTGTAATATCCTATTATAGATATATAATATATATATATATATTATATGG